>CM057344.1:84758804-85367380 GCA_030015575.1 Agapanthus africanus | reverse complement strand
AGCATATAGAAAACAATGAAGTGGCAAATTATCTAGCAACACAAGCACAACAGAATAAATATAGTTGCATTTATAGAGCTCAAAATTTACCAGAGGCCATAAAAAGATTGGCATGTTCAGATCTTTCTCACCTGCAAGATTTCGGGTAAAGAAATCTAAAAGTTGAAGTTTTGAACATGATTTCAGACTTTGATATAGCATATGGAGCAGCATGATTGTTTCCATAAAGAAAGCTCCAGATCTACAAATATTATACAACAAAGTCCGAAAATTTCTCAGATTTGTAAGAAAGAAAGGCAAAGTTAGCATTTTTTAGATGGAAATGAAATATTAACAGAGAAAAATGCAGTTTTTACTCATCTGAAGATTATTTGAGTTGCTATTCAAAAATTAGAGCATGGACAAAAGGTAGGAGAGCTCACTAAGGAACTCAGTTCTGCAGATCTAAAAGCTTGAAGGTGGAAAATTTGAAAAAATTGGGTTTTTTCTTATCTTGAGCCAGCAAAGACAGTTCATGATGGAAGAAATTGAACGATAAAATTTTTTCGAGGGCAAAAGGAGATTTGAGCTTCAAAAAGTTAAAGAAGAAGAGAAGAAGAGCTGCGAAAATTTTCAGCAGCGGAAAATGAAAGGAATGAAACCCTAGGGCTATTCCTTGTATATATATGCTATTGAGTTTGGGCTTTTTTATGTGCTTTAGGCCCCGACTGTTTAAATAAAATCCTTTGGGTATTTTCCCCAATATTCAAAGTTTAAAAAAAAAAGAATTTAACTATTGTCATGGTTATTAAATTATTTTGTTAAAAGAATCCTCAATAACTTACTGATGGAGCTCCTTTTCGGGCCTCCATCAGATGTTGTCTTTCGTTGATCTCGAGATAAACTGGGTTGACTGTCCTTCGTCACGTGTGTGTCTCAATGGGTTTTGAGAGGACAAAGTGGGATGAGGAGGCTGCCGTCGTGTACCTGCAAAGAAGTCCCGGGGTGGTTTGGTACCACCGAGGACCCTCCGACGCTCAAGTCAGTGACAAAGATCCGAACAGAGTAACGGCGTAAGTGTAGAGAATGGCTTAGTTGACCCCTCTGTGATGGGGGTTTATATAGCGGTGGTGGCACGCTGCAGCGGGTGCGAGGATCTCGCCGGCAGTTACGCCCCCGACGTCACGCTCGCGCAGAGAGCGGATCGTCCATTAATGGGGATCGCGATAGGCGTGGAACGTGGGATGTTGCTGGCGGAGAATCTGCGCATGGCGAGATTCGCGGAGCGGCGGTTACGCCTGTGAGCGGTGGAGTTGGTTGGAGGACCGAGGAGGGCGGCCTCGGCTGGGGAGCTCGGAGACAAGCGAAGGGGGCTGAGGAGTCTTGGTCTTGTGGCAGCTCGGCGCGAGCTAAAGGCCGAGGAGGTCCATTTGCAGGGAGCCCCGAGGTGAGCCAGCTTAGTGCTTGCAGGTTGGGTTCAGGGTGGCCTGGCTGGCCCCGTTTTCTGAGTTCTAGGACACGTCATCTGCCACGTGTCCTGATCTTCGAAGCCGCCAGTATCGAGCATTATCACTTACGAAATTAAAAGTTCCATTATATCAAACTGTTAGACCTGAAAGAAGCTTAGTCCAACTTCATAATAAAATTAAGTTGATGGGATTAGGAACCTTAGGGCAAGGAGGATGATCATGGGTAAAAGGAACCCATACCTATTTATACAAGGCTCAAATTTATACTTGCATTGAGTTATGTTCTAAATCTGAACGTTTATGTTGATATGGATTACATATGGATTCCAATGTCAAGATAAAATTTGGATTTCCAAATTGGAATTCCTTGTTATTGATAAGATCGATTAGAGACATTTGGATATGAAGGAATGCAGAAGGTGGGAAGAAGGAGTTTTTTTTGGAGGGGGAGGGGATGCGGGGTCGGGGAAAAGAGAAATCAGGAGTTGGGACAGGATTGAGATGTGCTACTTTATAATATTAATAACTGTATAGGTTACTTCATTGCATTTTTTAATATCAAACAATTATATTTCGAGGTTGGGCAAAGCCAATCCAATGGCATTTCCTAGAATGGTAGTATTTTTATGTCGATAAATTTAATCATACTGTCTCCTTTGTATTTAAGGCCACCTGTTGGCACTAATACTGAGAAGTTATGTGCTGTCCTGAACTATTTGAGTTTCAGGATAGATCTGTCACATACTCCAAGGCAACTTTTTTAACTGACTTTCACACGTTTCTACACCACATTAATGGATGTTTATTATATGATTAAACAAGCTGGAGGTACATGAATTATTAAGTTTCACCCATCTATTCTTGTAATTACCTCAGCTTGGAAATCGGTGCCAACTCACTTTATTGTTATAGGTTTCAACCGTCTATTCTTATCGCCTCAACCTAGAAATCAGTGCGAACTCACTAAATACCGACAGCTCTTTTCCAGTGATTTTTGCTTCATTAAGGAATCCATTTTGTTGGGTAAAAGTACTGCCTAAGTTAAATATTATTTCAGTTAAATATTATCTTCCTTTTTGACGTACTATCCAAGACCATAGTTTACAGTTGCATATTCTGGGAATCTTTTTAAATTACTTACACTCCCGACTCCCTATCACAGGACAATACTTTTCAACAATTACCAAACTTTTAATTAGTCTTCATGCTTGTGGATGAGCATAAACATGTAACGTAAAATTCACAAAAAATAAACCAAACTTAAATAAAATCTTATATCATCTGTTGACAGATATGGCCGCGTGAAACCAGATGTGGTTGCTTATGGCCGCGAAATTATGGGTTCTCAGACCACCACAGGTTGCAAGAGCCTCTCAGGCACTAGTGCGGCGAGCCCAGTGGTTGTAGGTGTTGTCTGCTTGCTTGTTAGCGTCATCCCAGCAAACACAAGGAAAGAACTCCTAAATCCTGCAAGCATGAAGCAAGCTCTAGTAGAGGGTGCTACCAAACTTTCTGGTCCTAATATGTATGAACAAGGTGCAGGCCGACTTAACCTGTACGTCTCAACTTCCAAAAATGTTCTTGGAAATCTACTTGCTTCCATTGTTGCATGGACTCGTAGTCGAGGAGACACATTCGTATTGAAGTCGTAATGGATTCATTGAACATATTTGTGGAACGCATTTTGGCACATTCTAAAATTTATATTGTATTTTAGATGCATCTAACATGTATCATTTGCTAAGACACCAACAATCTATATGTAGACTAACATATTATTTTCTTAGCTTAGATATGCTAAATGATAATTCTTTGTTCTCACTGTATATATTTAAACAACAAAAGAATTGCATATTCTAACAAATCTTCTCCCAGAATCTATAAATAGCTGTGAATTCACAAATCCAATTCATATTGCGTCTCCTAGTCATATCTGAATCCGTGCTACTTAGCTTGCATCAATAAATCAACTAATATTACGGTATCTTGTTGTTTCCAGTTGGGAGTCTTGTCAAATCCTGAGCAGCTATCAACCCCGCACGAGCATTTTCCCAGTGTACTTGACTTTACCGACTGCCCTTACTCTTGGCCTTTTTGTCGGCAATCTCTATATGCTGGTGCCATGCCCATTGTATTTGATGCAACTATACTAAATGGCATGGGTGTCATTGGTTATATTGACAGCCCACCAACCTGGCATCCATTTGATGAGGTGGGAAACCTACTGAGCCTTCATTTCTCATACTCAGATGTAATCTGGCTGTGGACTAGTTTTCTTGCACTTCACATGCAAATCAAAGAAGGCGGCGATTAATTCTCTGGTTTTATTGATCAAGGCAACATAACAGTTGAAGTGTATAGTCCCTCACCTCATGGAGAAAAAGTCCCAAGGAGGAGCACATGTGCTTACATTGAAGCTGAAAGTTGTTCCCACTCCTCATAGGTCGAAAAGAATTCTCTGGGACCACTACCACAACATAAAAGACCAATACCACAACATAAAGTACCCGCCTGGCTATATTCCAAGAGATTCGTTGGATGTTCGAAACGATATTCCTGATTGGCATGATGACCACCTTCATACAAATTTCCATATTATGTATAATATGCTACGAGATGCAGGGTACTACGTCGAGACTTTTGGTTCACCTTTTACATGTTTTGATGCTAGCCGTTATGGGACCTTGCTCATGGTAGATCTTGAATGCTAGCCGTTATGGGACCTTGCTCATGGTAGATCTTGAATGCTAGCCGTTATGGGACCTTGCTCATGGTAGATCTTGAAGATGGATATTTTAGAGAAGAAATTGAAAAGCTGAGGAATGATGTGCTTAATGGAGGGTTGTGTTTGCATAGTGGTATAATGTGGAATCAATGGTTAAGATGAGATTTTTTGATGATAACACACGGAGTTGGTGGTCTCCAGTTACCGGAGATGCAAATATACCTGCTCCACTAGGAATTGCTTTTGGGGACAAAATTTTAAATGGGGAATTTTCTATCTACGGAGAGCAGAGTCACTATGCATCTGGAACTGATATTGTGAAATTTCCTAGAGGTGGATATGTGCATAGTTTTGAATTGCAGGACAACTCTGAGAGTGGTTCTTGGGACAGGACAGGTTAGCTGGTTAGGCTCATAAATAAATTAAGGATTCTTTCTACAATTTTATATGTTAATATGCTGCTACCTTGAGGATTTGATCCAAAATTCTGTAGGCAACACATCCAAACTGGAAAACGAAAAACCATATTATAAAAAGCAAACACGTTTAAAATCATACATGTATCCTTGTTATGGTTCATGTTATAGAATGCGACAAAGTTTTACGTTGGCTGTCACAAGCCTACCACAACCCTCACCCTTTCTCATCCGGACTTGGGACCGGCAACGGTGGGCAAAAGATGCTAAATGAATGGAGAAAAAGTATCCTTGTACCTATCTACAAGAATAAGAGTAACATTCAAAGTTGCTCAAACTACTGTGGAATAAAACTTATGTGTCATACTATGAAACTTTGGAAGAGAGCGATTGAACACAAGCTAAAGAAGGATATTAAGATAACAGAGAACCGGTTTGGGTTCATACATGGACGATCGACGACAGAGGCTATTTATTTGCTTCAACTTGTCGAGCGTTTTCGAGAGAGTAGAAGAGATTTGCATATGATATTTATTGATTTAGAAAAAGTGTACGATAAGGTACCTAGAGGGTTATTATGGGGGACAATGATAAGAAGGGTGTCCCCGTTAAGTATATTGACATAATCAAGGATATGCACGATAGAGTAGTGATAAATGTTAGAACTTGCGGCGGCTTAACAGGTGATTTTTCGATTACAATTGGTTTACATCAATGTAACAACCGAGTCCAACTCTACTAATTTCAGTTATCATATGTTGATGTGTAGTATTTATTTCATTTATCTTAATTGACTGTTGCTAGTTATAAATTTTACCCCGACAAATCAATTTTGCATATAACAATCTAAGGCATCTAAAATAAAATTAAAAATATTTGACATGGCATGCTTGACACCCCTAACCCGTTGGTAGCGTCCTTGCATCGTGTTCTCGTCCCGTTCAGTAAAACGGACGAGTTTGGACGGCTACGCGTACGTACGTGCATCCGTTTTGGGGGTATGCTTTTTGATTGTAAAATACTTCATGTTAAATTTTGGATCCCGCCTATAATTTGCTTATTTCAATTTCAAATTTTTGGATCCGATCCGGACGCAATTTGGAAATATTTTGCATTTGCGCCAAATCCTAATTTCTAGTATTTTAAAAACCGTCGAATATAATAAATCCCGGAGTAAATTTCCATTTCCTAAAAATCTTTTATAAAAATTTTCTCCCAGCCAATCCTCTTCATTCTTTAACCCTGGGCCCCGCAACCTTTCTCTCTCCTTTTCTCCTCTCCCTCTCTTCTCTCTCTCGCTACGTCCAATTTTCTTTCTCCTCTCTATCTTCTCTCTCCTCTCGATCTCTATCCTCTCTCTATCTCTCTCCTCTCTTTCTCCTCTCGCAATCTCTCCTTCTCTCTCCCCGTCTCTCTCCCCCCGTCTCTCTCCCCTATATATATTATTTCACTTCCTCCTTATTTCTCCAGAACCCACCTTCGCGAGACCTAGCCGCCTCGTCCCCCCTCGTCTTCGCCCCATCGCCGACGCCATCATCGCCTGCCTCCTCGTCTCCTCGCCCTCGTCAACTCCACCACATCTCCTTCCTCTTCTTCCTCCATCAACTTCCCGAGCACCCTGCACACGTCTGCACCTCGTGGGATCGCCGCCGGCGATCTCGATCCGTTCCCCGGTCTCGTGCATCCCTCGATGAGTGGTCTTCTTCTCCTTCTCCTTCTCCTTCTTCTTCTTCTTCTGTTCCTTCTTTCCCCTTGCTCGGCTGTTTTAGCCGCCGGTGGTTCTTTGCAGGGCGTGACCGGAGCTCCGACGACGTGGCCGACGATCACACCCCTCTGCAGATCGAAGTGAGCACCCCATTCTCCATCCTCTTCTTCTTCTTCTTCCCCTTTTTCTTCATAGAAAATTCTTCACTGGAAATGGTTCTGTAGAGTCGTCGGAGTCCGTCGATCTCATCACCGTGGTCTCACAGTCGCCGTTAGCCACCCCTCTGCAACCCCGTGGGCAACCCTCCTCTAGCATCCCTCGCTTCTTTATTTTTAATCTTTTCTTTTTTTTATTTCATGCATGCTATATATATATTGATTGCTCTCTGTTGCCTGTTCGCCGGAATCCGGCGATGCCGGCGACGATTCCCGACGTTCCAGCATGGTACCCTGACCCGTGTGGCTTCATTGTCCGTCGTTTGGGTTCGTTCCGTGGACCGTGCGCGCGTCACGAGATTTTCCCGCCGACGCGTAACGTTCCGTTTTCCGTTTCGCGACCCGTCGAGGCAAGTGAAACTTGCTACATGCTATTTTAAACTATTCATATGCTAAATTGATTATTTCATGTTAAATCCCCAATTAGAATTGCTAGAAGTAGATTCCAAGATTAACCGTATAAAGTGCCGTTACACATTTTATAATTCCGGACTTGAGGCTTAATCTTGCACCTGATTAGTTATAACTAACCATCACCTGTACATGATAGATCACATTGCTTATTGCCATGATCCCCTTTTATCCAGTATAACCTATCAGACATCCATGTGCAGCTTAAACCGGTCTAATTACAACTGCATCCAGATTATACATATCGTCGCATCCGGATTTATTAACATGTTTTTCTGCATTCATATCTATCATACTGTATTCGCATAATGCTGATACTGTCTGTTAAACACCCCTGATAACTGTACAGCTAGTTAACTGAATCTGCTTATTGCCTAATTCATTACTTAAATCATGTTGTTGATAACCATGCTTGATTATGTAACTGATTATGAGCACACCCATGATATCGTTTACATCTTAACATGACTTGCTACATACATATTGATTGACCCGACATGGTACCGTATACTGCTTGATTTGACCTGATGTACCATGACCTGACCTGTTACCTGATCTTGTGTGTAATGCCAACAAACTTGACATGTAGTCCTCACGGACCGTTCCGGTTGTCTATCCAGACAAACCTGCTTACCTGATCCTGTGTTGGCATTAGTTCTTGATTACTGAATACCTGACTTGACATATACATATAACTTGGGGGTATAGGGAAATCAAAGGTGAAACCTGACTTGTAACTCAACAGTCGCTACTTGTTCTGATCAGTTTTAGAGGTTGCGCCAGCCTTGGAATGATGCTGCTGACATCATTTATCTGTACACATTCCTGTTTTAGTGCCTAGCGGCATGTCTCGGTTTCAGCTTGAGAATTTGGACCGTGGTCCCGGGTATGCATGGGATACTATTGAGTTACATCGATGATTCATCAATTTGATTTCAAAGACTTTAGAATAGAAAACCTGATAAAGCAGTTTAGTTTACTCACTGCACACTATCCTGCACTGCCCTGATTTATATTGCTGTTACCCTTGTTTTTATTCATGTTTATATTCGTATTGCCTGTTACCCTGTTTATATTTTATTATTTGATGACACGACGCGCTGACGTCTGGGTTTTGCATGACCCAGATTCTGTACCGCTGTTGCAGTCCGAGCAGGAGTACTTCAACCAGCAGGCTGAGCTGTGAGGTGTCAGTATTAGTTAGTTCTTTATTTCCTGCATTCTATTCCTGATGTGAGCCCGTATTATGGGACATACTTTCCAGTTATTGTGTATTGGATCTTTTGCTTCCGCACCTTTATTATTCTTGACTCATGTTATTTGGTTTATGGACATGTTTTAGATAGTTTTATTTTTGTTCTTGATATCTCTACAGCCGTAATGTGACTATGGATGGATACTTCCTACCCACAGGTAGCATGGTTGGCTATGTCACGTGCCCAATTCAGCGTACTCTGGGAAGCGGGGCGTGACAATCAAGGATATGTATTAAGTCCATTCCTGTTTATCATCGTGATGGATGAGTTTATTAGAACTATCCAAGATGTGGTACCTTGGTGTATGCTATTCGCTGATGATATTGTTCTAGTAAATGAGACGAAATCAAGGGTTAATGCCAAATTGGAATTATGGAGTCAAACGTTGGAATCTCGGAATTGAGCAGGTTCAAGACAACATATATGCATTGCAAATTTAGTAACCAGAGAAGTCAATAAACCATATTGGTATAACATTGGAAGGGCAAGAGATATTACCGATCGACCAGTTTAGATATCTAGGTTCTATCATCCAAAAGAATGGGGAGATCGATAGTGATGTTAATCAAAGGATCCAAACTGGTTGGTTGAAATGGAGGAGTGCAACGTGGATTTTATGTGATCGTAATTTTCCGTTAAAATTGTAAGGGAAGTTTTATCGGAGCGCTATTCGGCCTGTCTTATTATATGGTACAGAATGCTGGGCTTCTAAGAATCATCATACACAGAAGATGCACGTAGTGGACTTGCGCATGCTTCGTTGGATGTGCGTTAACACTAGAAAAGATAAGGTGCGAAATGAGGATATTCGTGCAAAAGTTGGTGTAGCACCTGTGGAGGAGATGCGGGAAAACTGGCTATGATGGTTTGGTCATGTGCGACCCATACCTATGGAAGCACTGGTTCGACGAATAGATACTCTCGATATGAGCAATGGCAAAAGGGCAAAAGGGAGACCGAAAAAAACATGGATGGAGGTGATATGAAACGATATGGTTGCCAAAGGACTCAATGAAAGTATATTGTTCGATAGGAGTGAGTGGAGGCGGAGGATTCATGTGCTGGACCCGGCGTGATTCTCATGTTGGTTCATGTAGCCTACCCCATATGCTTGGGATAAAAGGCTCAGCAGTAGTAGTTGTTGTTGTTGTTGTTTAAAATCATACATGTATAAACCGTTTATTTCAGTTTCCTTACTTTCCTCCAGTGTTCACAAACGATGCTATCCATTATAACAAGTTGTTCCCTGGTTAATGTAATAGCCCTGAAATGAGAACCCTAATATTGATCATTATGCGA
This sequence comes from Agapanthus africanus, assembly GCA_030015575.1. Classification (NCBI taxonomy): domain Eukaryota; kingdom Viridiplantae; phylum Streptophyta; class Magnoliopsida; order Asparagales; family Amaryllidaceae; genus Agapanthus; species Agapanthus africanus. The sequence goes on along the minus strand of CM057344.1, from coordinate 85,357,905 downwards.
ATTCTAAATCAATTAGCTAAAATATCCTCGTAGTAGTCACATGGTTACCAACTTGATAGCAGTCACATGGTTACCAACTGCTATTGGCGTCTTAAAAAGATTCTAGATTTTACCAACAGTAACATCAGAGACCCAGTGTTTTTCGTGGACTCTGCTAAGATTAAATTTCCTTTTCATATTGATGCCAGCAAGTTACCATCTTGTAGAAATGATGTGAATTTCTCGACGTATTTTGTATTTGGCAAGGAGTTAATATGTGCCAACGAGACTCAAGATTTGAGGTTTGGTGGACAAAAGATTATGGTATTCAACTGATGGGTAGAAACAGGAAATTGCCGGGATACCCAACCTTGTGTCTGGATAGTGATTTGGACATTTCAGTAGAAGCATCCAATGAAATTCCAAAGAAAAACTGTGGCTATTTCTCTGGAGCAATTGGTAGGGACAAGTTCAGAAAGAATATGGACTTCTTGGGTTTTTTAAACCATGATGAGGTAATTAAATTGACTTATATTTAGAATTTCACTTGCGTGAGCGCGCGCTCGCGCGCGCACACACACAACACGCACGCATACAGATACAGAAGTGAAATAGTGCTAGAAGTCATCTCTTCAACCCTTAAAGTGAAGTGGCACATACAGACACACACATGCACGTTCGCATACAGATACACAAGTGAAATAGTGCTAGAAGTCATCTCTTCAACCCTTAAAGTTTATCTGTAGTTAGCATCTTCTGCATCTCTACAATTAAATCAATATTATATGAAAGCTTATGTTCTAGCTGAAAGTTGCACACTGACATTTGGAACATTCTATAAGCTGAAAAGCTAATTCCTTTTTTTCTTCTTCTTTTTTCTAGAAGAGAGTTATTTTTTTTACATAAAAAGTGACTTGAGCATAGACTGGAAAATGTAGCTGCTGAAATATTACATTGAACTGCCATTTTCTGATCATATAGGTAATCTTGCTTTATAGTGAGAAAACAATTGTGGATCCTTGAATAAATAGTCAATCTTTCGGCGCTGAAGATAAAAACTACAGCCAGTAAGAAGTATAATTATGATCCTGAAAGTGGTTTTGTTTATGAAATTGTTAAGTATGAAGACTTCCTTGCGTAATGATATACCATTGGGTATTACAAACATGGTCATGCTTCTTTCTCCTGAAACCTTCATACCGTGGCAACATAAGAGTTGAGAAACTAAAAGCGTCTTAATATATTTGTGCTATTATAATTTTCTTTGGCCAAATCCACACAGCAATATTATTATACCGGGTCTCGTAATATGATTTTCTACTATGTGCAGAATGGCATTCCCCTTTTCGCAGCAAGTTAATGGACTGTTCCAGCTCTTGTCGCATCGATTTGCAAGTACAACCTAGGGTTTGTTTGGCGCTGTTTAATTTTTTCATAAGTATTTTGAGTTTTATTATTTTTCTGTGCATATAAATCCTCAGGTCTTTTGCTGCTCTTAGGTTGGCGAATGTGACAGAAAAGACGACGGTGAAGGAGAGGGTCACTATCTAATCGCACGATGGACTTAGTGTGGTTCTTAAACAGTAATTGAGGCGTGCCATTTACTTTGGGGTTCTCCCATAAATCCGATGCAGTTCACTCCAAAAAAATGAGGGCTTGAGAAACTAAAACCCCTCCTCTCTCTCTCCCTCTCTCCCCCTCTCTCTCTCTCGCGCGCTAAAAGAGAAATTTCTTGAAGATAAAAGGCACGGAAGGTATGGAGGAATCCCCAATGTTGTGTTTTATCGCCAGTTTTCGTGTTTAACCAATTGTATGTGAACGTCGCATAGATCTTCAATTTTTCCTTTTAGATTGTAGGATTATGACTGAATAACCAATAAGTCATCATTGACAATTATCAAATTAGTTCAGTATTGAGTAACTGATAATTCAGAAAAGAATGATTTTATCATGATGGTGATTTGTTGAATGTTGCAGTTCTGTTATGTTTTTATAAATTTCTATTTTTGGGCACATGTAATGCATGTGTAACCATGTGATATGAATATTTAGGTTTTAGAATAAAGTTTCATAAATACTTTCAGAAATTAAAGGGGATGGTCTGGATCATGGTGGCTAAATAAATTGGGGAGAGAAGGAAGGAGGGAGGGATGTTTGAATTTTGGATTATAAGAGCATTTAGATAATGTAATTACGATGATGATAATGTTGATACGAGGATGAATAGTTATTTTTAGATTCTTCTTATTTCTTTAATTATTTTACTACAAATAGGCCATCAATATCTTTTCTATTAGGGAAAATTGTCAAAAAACCTTTGGCCGGCTTCAAATTTGTGTAAAAAGCTTCGGGCCTTTTGGTTTTGATAAAAAACTGGTAGGCCCAAAAAAGTTGTACAGTTTGAGAGAATAAAAGTCTAAATGAACTGCACTTACCAACAATTTCAAAATTGTTAGAGGTTACAACTCCCGGCCAAAGTCTTTTTGACAATCTACCCTTTCTATTATAACCCAAACTACAAGGTTACAGACCTCTCCTCTTTTAAACTAAAAATTCAAAAAAAAAATAAAAATCTCCACTTTTATTGCTCACGAGGCAGTCAAATGACTTGTAGAACTACAGTTAAGAAAGGGTGTAAAATACAAATTGTATTTTAGTGCCATAAATAGGGTCAGCTCATCATTTTTTTTTCATCTCGGGAGAAGAAAGGGTGTTTCCGAAACACCAAATAGCTAGTTAGACGGTATGTTAATATTTTAGGTTTAGGAAAATTCTACCAAAACCACCGGGCCTTATACTATAGTATATGTTCCCAGCCCGGGCCTTGTACTATAGTATATGTTCCCAGCCCAAAATTATTCTGAAGATTTTTTTGCGCATGGAAATCCCTCGAACTTTTCTCCGTTACACATGACCCTCTTCAACCGAAAAATTATTTCATATGCCGGCCATATACATCCGGCTAAGAAGGAGAAGAAATATAAGTGTTGGTCCCACACTGCCTGAACCCTCTCCTCCTCTTTCCCTCCTGTCCGGATGTATTATACGAGGTATATCGAATAATTTCTCCTTTCAACTCCTGCCGTTAAAATTTAAACTTTTTAGTTAAAATTTTACCTTTTTTCCTCCTTAAAATACCCTTTCATCCCTTTTCAAGAGTCGCTATATATTAGAGTATTTCATAAAGAAATTAACGGCATAGGGTCTCGAGAGGGTCATGTTTTACGGAAGAAATTTTAGAGTGTTTCTGTACATAAAAGAACTCTCAACGGTGGTTTTGAGAGCATATGTCACGCTGCATGCTGGATTTAGTGGAATTTCCCTTTAGATTCGGGGTGCTATATGTAAAAATTCCCTTTTCCTAATTACAACCAAAACCTAATTGATTTGCAAAAATTCATCAATCATTCCCTTATTCTGGCAAGACAAAAATTTGGGATTCGTCTCGATCTCCTTCAATTAAACAAAGTAAAAAAAAAGAATAATAATTGGCATTCATGGCGTCTCGAAGGCGTATGCTTCTAAAGGTTGTCATCCTCGGCGACAGCGGGTGAGGATTCGGATCTTCTTTTTTAAGTTTTTGAAATTTTTTGTTTCTGATTCTTCAAATTAATATGCTTTTTCTTTCTTCCTAAAAAGTTAATTTGATATGTTTAGGGTTGGGAAGACGTCTCTGATGAATCAGTATCCTTGAACTATTATGATATTTGTGTTTGATCTCTTAATTTTGATAAGCTGGTTGATTGATTTCTTTTGCTGTGTTATTTTATCTGTGGTTTGGCCTTAGTTAATTTAGATATGTGAATAAGAAATTCAGTAATCAATATAAAGCAACGATTGGTGCTGATTTTTTGACCAAAGAGGTGCAGTTCGAGGACAGGCTCTTCACAATGCAGGTTAGCTTTGTTTCGACCCTGTGTATATAGTTTAAGAAAGGCGAGCAAATTAGTCCTCTCTATTCATTATAATGATTTTGATGTAGTAAAAGTGCCTCAAGAAGAAAGTAGCATATAAACTAACATAATAGCATAGCCCCTGGTGGAAATATAAACTGTCCAATTACAAATTACATAATGGGCTAGGAGAATTAGTCCCTTTTTACCCACTATTCAGAATTAAATAGGTCAATTTACCACTAGTCCAGCCCTTAAACGCCATGTCCATGTGGTTAGTCTCTACCCGTAACATCTGGTTCGTAGACCCATTTTTTGTTCATATCCATTAAACACCCATCGCCATGTTCTTGAATCTCTAGCAATAGCTGGTTTCCACGAGTGGAGAGAACTAAGTAAATCAATTTGATTTTGGCATTGCGTCTATCATTTTCAGAAAGGCCTAGGGAATTTATACAGAAGGCTTCAATGCCACACCAAATAATCCTCTCATCATTTTTCAAGACCCATTTCAGATAGTTAACTTTAGGCATGTGAAAGATGTTTCACATATTTACTACGCACGTCCTCAAAAATTAGATTAGTGGTTTTGATTCTTTTTCCTCCCACGCCTCACAGTAGAATGGAACATAACCCCGTCGATTTGCTTGACCCTCAGAGAAAATATCCTTTGAAATAATTGCAACACCACTTACACAAAAGAGCATGATTCATATGTCTAAGTTTGATTGCTCTCAACCCTTACTCATCTTGTCTCGACCCTCATGCTAACGCACCAGAGGACACTCTTTGGCATTTCTGCTCCACTCCTTAAAGGAATTCCGTACTAATTTTATCAATCCTCTCTTCTACCTAAAGAGGAAACTCGGGCAATGAAAAATCCATGTAAGGATTGTTGACCACATCATGTTCACGAGAATTATACGACATCCCAATGATAGATGTCTACCCTTCCACCCATCAAGCAAATTCTCTTAACTTTTTTTTAATAATCAGCCACAATCCATTGCTTTTAGTTTGCCTTGTCCAAGATGAGTGTAGTTGGATACTCCTCGATATGATCTGCAAGTATTTGGCCCCTCTGTTATGTTTACCAATGATCACTGCTCAACTCATAACGAAAATTAATTCTCAACCACAACCATAGTTTGAAGAAATAGAAACACCTTTTTTGTGCACATTGCCTGCTCTAAAATCCTAATCCTGCATGATGTTTCAGGAGCATATTGCAAATCAATGACAAAGTTCCTTCAGCCTCCCGATCCCTAACCTGCAATGATATCTATTGAAATTCGCTATTAACTGATACTGTCTATTTACTACCATAATGAACAACAACAATCCTTCATCCCAAATTTCTTGAGTCGATTATATGAATCATTTTATTCCATTTTGCTCTGTCAAGGGCCATTTCTTCTGATAAATTTACAATAAATATATTGTTTTTAATAGCCACTATCCATTTTCATTAGGTCTACCCATATTTCTAGTTGCGTCAATAACTATTTTGTTACCTTTTCTAACTAGGGCACCGGCCGGTTTTTGTTGCACATTTCCGAACCATCACAATTGGTTATTTCACATCTTATCCTCTATGGAAGCTACCTCTACCTTATTACGAGTACATTCATTTTTTATCCTAATTTTTAGCGCATTAGCACTCATCCATCTTAACATTCACATTTCAGTCACAATCATTTTTTGGCCATGTTTCTTAATTGCCCAACATTCCGATCCATAGAGGAGCAAATCTTATTGTTGTCTTACAAATTTCTTCTTTTAATTTCAAAGGTACCTTACTATCATATAACACTCTTGAAGTATTTCTCCACTTCAACAATCCCGTTTTGATCCTCTGAGTTGCATCCTCCTCAATTTTCCCATCATGATTAATTATAGATCCTAAGTAACGAAAATGGTTCTTCCTTGATATTTCATGCTTATCAATTTGCACTCAATGCTCATTTCTTCGCACTGTTTTACTAAAATTACATTTCATATATTCTGTTTTTATACTACTAATTCTAAATCCCATAGATTTTAAGATCTCTCTCCATTTGTCTATCTTAGTAATTATCTTTTTTTTTTAGATTCATCAATGAAAACAATATCATCAGCATACAAATCATACACCATGGCACGTCATTATGAACATATCTAGTAAGTTCATCCATAACTAATACAAAAAGATAAGAACTTAATACCGATCTTAGGTGTAACCCTATGGTGGTAGGAAATGGCTGTCCGTCCAATTGTCCTCACTCCAGTGATTGCTCTATCATACATATTTTTAATCACGTCGATATACTTATGAGACACTAGTTTATTTTCTAATGCCCACTATAAAATTTTTCTAGGGACATTATCATAAGACTTTTCTAAATCGATAAAAATCACATGTAGATTTCTTTTATTGTCTATTGATCTCCATAATAAATAGATCGTTTCCATCGTAGATCTTCATGCATAAAACAAAATTGATTTTTAGATATGGACGTTTCTTTTCTTAATCTATGTTCGAGTACTCTTCCCCATAGTTTCATTATATGACTTGTATGCTTAATTCCACGATAGTTTGAACAATTTTGTATATTTCCTTTATTATTGTAAATAGGTATAAAGATACTTGTCCTCCATTCATCTGGCATTTTCTTTATATCCATAATTTTATTAAATAAGTTAACTATATTAGATCTATATCTCCTAAATACTTCCAAACTTCGATAGGAATATCATCGGTTCCTATTGCTTTTTCTATATTCATCTTATATTTAAAGCTTCTTTTACTTCATTCAGTGTTTTAAATATCGCCGATATATCTCTTATATCAGCCGATATATTGGTTTAGAGAGAAAACGATACGATATGCTGCATTTATATGTTTTTGTAGTTTTGGGTAAATCTCGTCCGATATATCATAATATCGTTTGATATATCATGTCAGATATATCTGTTCAAATATCACGATATTTTCCTAATTATATAGGTTATTGGTTTTTAGGTAACATTGGTAATGAATCCGACCTGCCTGCTAATGAAGCATGGCTGATCTACTAAGAAGGTTGAGGGGGCACGTGCCCCATTTGAAATTTCAAAAAATAAAACTTGATATATGTTAGATATGAAATTTTGGAATTTCTGGATATCTATTATATATGTTTGTTGCATAAATAGAGCATAAGTAGTGATGTGTTTTGTTTCCCAACAAAAGATTTTGGGTTCAATTCTAGTTAGCTACATCAGTTTTTTTGATTATTTTTAAGAGTGTGAATATCATTGTGCTCTTTCTTTTAAAGAAAATAATATCTTCTATATTATAACTAAATTGATTTAAAATATTGTTTTATTTTTGTTAGGATTTTTGTAAAACATATAAAATGATTTTTTTAATGAAATCTTGATCTTTTTGGCGACCCTCCTAGTGAAAATCCCTAGGATTCGCCCCTGTAGTGAATGACAAGTTAAACTTGAAACCGCTGAGAAAAAGCCTTGAATCTATATCAACTTATCTTCTTTGGGGATTCATATTTGGTTATTTGTGTTTACATCAAATCTCAATAAATAAGATTCGAACCTATTGTTGGGGTCAAAGTTACACCCCGATCGACCAAGTCAAAGTCAATTAATCCTCAAGCCAAGTGGGCCTAAGCCTAAGTCAGGATCAAGCATGGAAGGGGCCGGCTCCATGCCAAGAATGAATCAATAAATTAGTTTAATGCAATTTTTTAGAAATAAATGTACGAAAAATGGGCAGAATGCCAAAATTTTGTAAACCCTATGGTTTATGTGCAAAAAGAAACAAGAACCTAAGATATGGGGTGGCACAAGTGCCATTTGGCAAAGCCAATAGGCTATATGTAAAGTGTGTAGCTTATAAAGGTAACATGATGATGAAATAAATGACAATTTTTTCACTCTTCCAAAAATTAGGGTTATGTGCCTTCTCATTTCTCAAGATTCTAAACTTTCTTTCCTTTTTTGAATTAAATTAAGAGTTTAACTCTTCTTTTTCCAAAAATAAACAGTTTTCACCATAAAACCCTTGAAGGGGAGCTCGGATTTTCCATCAAATTCCCAAAAGGGGGATTTTTAAGTCTCACCACCTTTTCTCCAAGATCTAGTCAATAGAGAGGAGGAAAGAGGCCCAACTCCAAAAAACCCATCCCGGAAAGATCCAAGGCTCAAAAGAAGATCCACTTCTAAAGAGGAGAAGAAAGGGGTCCCCTTTGATCATCTCCAAAGATTTCTGGGAGGTCAACTTCATTTGTCAAGATCTTTTGGAGTTTAACTCCACAAAAAAACCCCTTTTAGGAGTTTAACTCCATTCAAAATCTTTTGGAGTTTAACTCCACAAATAAAACTCCCTTTTAGGAGTTTAACTCCATTCAAAATCTTTTGGAGTTTAACTCTACAAATAAAACCCTTTAAGGAGTTTAACTCCATTCAAAATCTTTCGGAGTTAACAAATAAAATCCTTTTTGGGAGTTTAACTCCATTCAAAATCTTTTGGAGTTTAACTCTATAGATAAAAATCTTTTTCGGGAGTTCAATTCCTCGTTTTGAGGCTAAGCCTCTTCTTTCTGCAGGCGTCCAGCACCTACGTGTCGGGCTCGTGAGGCGCTGGCGCCTAACGCCCATACGTCCTTAGGACGTTACTCACCGTTTTTTCCTTTTTTTTTTCATTTTCTTCTTCTTTCTTTTTATTCATACACTCCACACTCAAAACACGCCCCCGCTAAAAAAAAATTTCTAAGATGAAGGGTAATTAAACGCAAAACCCTTCAAGATACACATATATGCACACTGCATATTGAGTTCGCATGACTAGTTTGACCCATCAATCGGAGTTTCCTTCGCTTCAAAGATGAGGGGTAATTAACGGCAGCTTAATCCGCAGCTGCCGGAGATTCGAATCCCCATAATTAATAAACCCCAGTCCTACCCTAAACAGGGGAAATGGGGTGACGAAAAACACCCTACATATTCTGGTACGTCCGGTGGGATCTTTCTCTCCTCTCATATCTCGGGTCAAGCGTTCATGCGAACTCATTTAACATATATACCGATGTTTGTACTGAAATAATGCTTTTCCGTGTAGCAATCAACTTGCAACGATGTTGTCTTCTAAGATGAATTCAGCTTCCGACGCGATCCCGATTCCGTACGTGGTCATGATCAATGCTCGTGTGATTCTCCCCGCAAGCTTCAGTCGGCAGTGGGAAGAACCGCCTCGTCAATTTGGTTCCGTCATCATCTACTCTGCCGGGAGCGCTCATCTGGCAGAAATCCCGGCAAACCAGGTGGCCAAGCCGGTCTCATGAGGCAAGAGGCCGAACGTTGTGATTGCTAAGGCACCACAACCTAAATTTAAGACGGCGTCCGAATGACTCTCCGATGCTCCAGCTGGGGGCAAGTCTGCTGGAACAAATAACATCATCAAATGTCGTGGACGAGCTTAGGCGATGACTCCAACAAGTGTACAATCAGGCCTATCTTCAAAGCTCTCCATCGCTTGGTCTACGGCGGCTTCCCGAAGAGCCGAAGCCTGCCGGGTCCTTAAAACAGAAAGGTTGAGACAGAAGCGGCTCGGGTATCGAGCCAATAAGAGAGTTCGGAGTCCGGTCAAGTGGAATCTTAGGAGGTTCCAAGAGCAGGGTCACCCCGCGACGAAGGCTGAGTCGGCCGTAAAAGTCAGCAATTCCTTCGAAACTCTGAAGTGAGTTCAGAAAAACGCCATTACCGCCTGAATCAAGAAGACAGCAGTCCGAATGATACTATAAAGAGACGTGTCCCAGCCTCATCAGAGAAAACATGATACTATCTCTTCAAGAGTCTATCAGGCGCTCCGTGCCGCGCGAAAGCAGCGAGGCAAATCCAGAAAAGAAGCGCCAGCACCACTCAAGAATCCAGTCAGGCCAGCCATCTTCAATCGATTGTTCGCTACCGAAACAGAAGGGCCACGACAGCGGTCTATGAAATCAGCTGCCAATAATGAAAGGACGGCCGGATATGTTATCCATACGGTCTATATAGCGGGCGTGCGGCCCTGCGATAACTTGCGCAGCAAAAGCAAGGATGAGGCCACCACATCCCAAGCCCAATCTGGCTTGAATGTGGCTACCGCTTCCCAAGATCAGTCGCCTCCGCTGGATGATGAAAACCCTTTCGATGACCGATAGGCAGAAAGACCCCTCAGTCCATGTGGAGTTAATCTCAGACAGTGAGGAAGAGCCGACTTTCCGCCCCAGGACCGCAGAGTAAGAGCTGCTTCAAGAGCTTCAAAAACAGCTCAGGAGCAAAGATAAAGAGATGGCCAAGATTTACTCCAAAATCGACGACTTAACGAATGTTGTGATGCAGCTCACGGCTCAAATTGCCTGGACGCCATCCAAGCAAGCACAAGTTTCCACTCATGAGTCGGGTGATAATGACCCGAAGCAACCAATGCCTATCCCTTTAGGTCCGAGTATAGGCGAGCCATATGAAAGCCGGCCACATTCCACTTCTAGGGATGCATTGGCCCAAGATGGCGCCATCCCGCTCACACAAGATCGGATAATAGATTTAGTCACCAGCAAAGTTAAAACATTGGTGGCCGAAGCCGAAGTTTAGAAAGAAATTGGCAGTAGTAGGCGGTCATATCCCGCACAGTATGATTTGATTGAGTTCCCGAGCGGCCACGTCATTCCTAAGTTCGGAAGATTTGACGGGGCGGAAAATGCAAATTAGCACGTCGCCTACTTTAAAGCGTTGTGCGGAAATACATGGGGCAATGATGTGCTCCTTCTTCGCCAGTTTGTCAACAGCCTGACTGGTGTCGCTTTCGACTGGTACACAAGTATACCAGATGGGTCCGTCACTACTTTCGCCCAAATGGAGTCTCTGTTTTGGCAAAAATTCATGAGTGTTGGTGATATAATCTCCATTGCTGTCCTCGTGAGAACCAAGCTTGGGAAAAACGAAAGCAACACGGACTTTATTGCCCGATGGCGCAACCTTACTGTCAAGTGCGAACCGCCGCTAGAGCAGGACCAGTCCGTCAGCCTCTTCATTGGGAACCTCAGCAATTGGATGATCCCATTCTTATGTACAACATGCCTCGAGACGTTTCAAGAGCTGACCAAGAGAGTACAAATGTAGGAACGCTCGAAGTAAGTCTACCCTGGTCTCTCAGGGTGACAAGCCTTGGAAGAGCAGAAAAGACGACAACAGTAAAAGTGGGAGCTCCAACAAGTCCAACGCCTTCAATATGTCTGACAGTGAAGATAAGAGAAAGACGGACGGGTTAAAAACAGACCGGGCCTGAAAGCCAATGCTAGGAGGAGAAGGGCCCTCCTTAGAAGAGAAAAAGAACAAAGTCTACCTTTTCAGGAGGGACAAGGTCCGTAAGATATTCAAGGATGCCATGAACAACGGTCTACAATTGCCGGAGTCGAAGAGACGTCACGAAGCAAAAATGACCGACAATCCCCTGTATTGCCCGTATCACAGAGTAGTGAACATGCGATCGAGAATTGCTACATATTCAAAGACTGGGTCGAAAAGCAATACAAGACCGGAGAGATCGAGCTATCCAAGTGTGTGTTGGTGAACAACCAAGCTGCAACCACCAATTTTATATATACAGAAGCTGAAACCTTTTGGGAGCAGACAGCTGAATCCTACCCCAAGAAATGAATCCGACTCGCCGCAGCCTCGGTGGAGTATGCACATCTCTAATAAGACGTAGAAAATGCTAAAGCTACTTCAGAAAGAGCCGGAATAGAATGAGAGGGGTAGAAGGAGTCCGCCGTTCCAGTTGCCAATTCGGTTCAATCAGGCCCAAAGTCCAAAAAGCTCAAGAAGAAAAGTGCGACTCGACGCGAAAAAGAGTCTGCGGGAAGGTCGACCATTCAAAAGTACATCGATTCGCTCGAAAATTATGAACAAAAGGAAAGAACTCTAGTTCAATTGAAGGAGTTCTTTCCCATAGAAGCGGCTGAGATTCTGAAGGAGTTAGAAGAAGACTTCAATGACGAGGTCTTTATAGTGACCTGTTACGCCGTCCATCTTGGTAGCGACAATGAGGAGAAGCTATGTTTTTCCGAAGAGGACGAGGAGCTCGCTACAAAGGCCAACCAAATTCAGCTCAGAAGCGGCATGGCTCTACCGCCAAATCAGGGCAACGCCCCAAAAGGAAAGGAAAAACAAGTCGCTGACGAAGAAGATGGCGGAGAGCTTGCTCATGAAAACCCGAGTCCTTCCTCAGTGGACTATAATGTCTTGGCCCATCTCCGTAAACTTCCGTCTCTTTTGAGCATCTACGATACCTTGGTCCTATCTAAAGAACTTAGAGATGTTCTCATTCACGCTCTACAAAACACCGACCAGGCTTGCTTTGAGGAAATTAATATGAAAGAAGCCCAGTACACCCTGCATACCGCTGCGGTCACGTTTAAGGACGAAGACCTGCTACTGGGAACAGATGAGCATAACCGGTCGCTTTACGTGATCGCGTGCAGCGACTGAGATCGGATTAATCGCATATTGATTGATCCGGAATTCTCAGTGAACATCATGAACTTACGGATTCTGAAGAGTTTGTCAATAGACGTCCAACACCTGTCAAAGGAAAAGATTGTCATTCAAGGCTTCAATCAAAATTGCCAGTATGTTCTGAGATCCATAGCTTTGCCAATCAGGTTCGGAGACCTACAAACCGAAGCCAAGATATACGTGATCGACGCCGACACGTTCTATAAGATCCTCCCGGGACGACCGTGGCTCCACGATTACGGCATTGTTCCGTCAACTCTCCATCAATGCATGAAGTATACTAAAAATGGTGAAGAAAGACGCATTGACGGAGATATCCAGCCGTTTGGTGTGCATGAAGTCCGATATGAAGATTCTCGGTACTTTGTGAACCCCAAAATGCTAAGCCACAACTGACCGAGGACGGAGCGACCCGGAATCTCAAAAGCAAATCTGAGCCGTCTGTCACTTTCAAAAGCAAAAACCCCCAAGTATGGCCGCGTTTCGGCAGTAACACTGATGAGTCCGACGCTGAAAGTTCGTCCTTCCGTAAAACCCGCTCTCATTTTGATAGTGATACGGACGATTCTGATATTGAAGGCCCATCCGGCAGCAAAATTCGCTCTCATTTCGACAGCGACATTGAAAAGTCGGAGGAAGAGGTCCCGCCTCGCAACAACTATGTGGATTGGGTCCTCATGCAAAAAGCGAAGCTAAGAGAAACCTACGAGATTACAGAAGGATCCCCAGCTATCACAAGTGTGCCGGAATAGATGTGCAAGGAGTTAGATGCTTTGTCGGAAGGGCATCTAACTCCTATCAAGAGTCCAAGGTCTACTTTCACAAAGTTCGCCTCTTAGCACAAGATAGGTTAGAGATATTTCTCCATCTATAATCCAAGAGCCAATGGGCTGGCCGAATCCTTCAACAAAACTCTATGTAAGCTCTTAAAGAAAATGCTTCGGCCAATAAAAGAGACTGGGATCTCAAACTCTACGAGACGTTGTGGATGTATCGTACCACGCATCGCACTCTAACATAATCTACCCCATACTCGCTACTTTTCGGGGTCGAAGCAATTCTCCCCCTTGAAGTAGAAATCTTAAGCTTAAAAATGGCCGTCCAGTACAGTCTGACAGAAGAGGAAAATGCTCTCCTTAGTATTAAAGAGCTCGATGTGCTCGAAGAAAAAAAGACTCGTCGTACAAAAAAATCTGACGTTGTATCGAGCCCAAATGCCACGTGCTTACGATAAAATGACGCGTCTCCATGTCTTCAAAAAAGGCTAATTGGTGCTGGTCCTCAAAAGGCCAATTATTCCTAACTGACATGTAAAGGAAAATTTTGAACCAAATTGGGAAGGGCTGTATGTCTTCGAAAAGGTGTATGGCGGAGGATCCTACCAGTTGATAAGTGTTGGATATAGATACCCTCAAGGCAATTATTGTAATTGAAGGATGACCTATACGGGAGAACAATCTCTACCGTGAAACCGTGAACCAACTGCAAACTTTCTACGTTCCTGCAAAGAAAAGTGGACAGAAGGGCATCGTGTTTTATGGGTCAAATCCTGTTGTGCACCCGGACGATTTGACTGTCACGTGCCTTCCCTATGAAAGAGGCATAAGAGCCGTCCTAAACCCCAGATATTATGCGCCCGGGATACGGGAATATTTTAAAAAGTGCGGATGTCGGTTATATCGAACGGACTCCGAAGCGAAGTTTTATGAGGGGCTGTGGCATCCGACTCAAGTACGAGCACTCATCGATGGACGAATGCCAGATAGACGAGGCATAGGTTTCATTCAATCTGATGCCAAAACATGCTACACGATCCATATTGGTGAAGCCAGTGAAAGGTCAAATGACGACGATGAGTTAGCAAGCCAGAAGAAGCCCTTCAAGAACTCGAAGATGGCGAACAAGCAACCTTTGACGAGCTAACCGAGATTGATTTGGGAACGCCCGATAATCCAAGGCCGACCTACATCAGCCCACTCTTGTCAGAGAAAATGAAAGAACAGATAATCACCCTGCTAGATGAGTTCGTCGACTGCTTCGCGTGGACTTACAAAGAAATGCCTGGCCTCTCCCCTGAAGTGGCCGTGCATAAGCTGGCTATATCTCTTGATGCCAAGCTAGTCAAACAAGCTCCTCGAAAAATGAGAAGGGAGCAAGAAGAAAAGGCCATCGAGGAAACTAAGAAAGTTATCGATGCTGGCTTCATCAGGGAAGAGAAATACGCAGACTGGATCGCGTGCATCGTCCCGATGAAAAAGAACGGGCATATACGAGTTTGCGTCGATTTTAGGGATCTCAATAAGGCATGCCCTAAAGACGATTTCCCGCTTTCGATCATGGAAATGATGGTCGATGATATCTCAAATTACGAGCTGTTCACTTTTATGGATGACTCGTCTGGATATAATCAAATCAAGATGTCCGAGGATAAGAAACACAGCATTTCAAATCCCGATCGTGATATACTGCTACCATTCAAACTGAAGAATGCGGGCGAAACATATCAAAGGGCATTGACCAAAATTTTTGATGACTTAATCCATAAAGTCGTCGAATGTTATGTTGATGATTTGGTCGTCAAAACTAATGCCAAGGCCGATCACATCCGAGATCTCAGGACCGTTTCACCCAACCGAGGGAACACGATATGAAGATGAATCCTCAAAAGTGCGCTTTTGGCGTGTCATCAGGAAAATTCTTAGGCTTTATAATCCGACATCGGGGGATCGAAGTCGACCGATCAAAGATAAAGGCCATCATAGAGATGCCTCCTCCGAAGAATCTGACGCAGCTAACATTCTTTCAAGGCAAGCTCGCTTACATACGAAGGTTCATTTCGAACCTATCGGGAAGATGCAGGCCCTTCTCGAAGCTCATGAAGAAAGGAGCTCTTTTCGTCGGGATGCCGAATGTCAAGAAGCGTTCAAAAATATCAAACAGTACCTGCTGCACCCTCCAGTGCTTGCTGCTCCCATTCTAAATAAATCGTTGATTCTCTATACTGCCGTGCTAGAAGAGTCACTCGGTGCACTTCTCGTCCAGAACAATGAGGAGGAAAAAGAGAATGCCCTCTACTACCTTTGTCGAACATTAGTCGGGATGGAACATAACTATTCCCCGATCGAAAAGCCGTGCCTGGCCCTGATATTTGCCGTGAAAAAGCTAAGACACTATCTTCTCGCTCATCGGATTATGCTAATCTCCAAGGTCGACCCGCTCAAACACTTAATGACCAAAGCAAGCTTAGCCGGTAGAATAGCAAGATGGGCTGCCATATTGCTTGAATTTGACATTATCTATACTCCTCAGAAAGCAGTAAAAAGGCAAGCCCTTGCCGACTTCCTTGCTGCTCATCCCATACCAGAAGGGTCACCGCTCGATTGCGAGTTACCCGATGAACAAGTGCTGCACCTCGAGGATGACGGGCCATGTTGGGAGCTCTACTTCGACGGAGCCTCATCAATTAGGACCTCCAGCAAATCAAGCGCCCCACAGATAAAAGCGGGGATAGGATTGGTGTTCATCACGCTATCGATGGGAACACTACGACGTTCTTTTGCTCTCATCGAGTCTCGCACAACCAACGAGGCTGAGTATAACGCTCTGTTAGCTGGTCTGGAGCTCGCCATAGAAATGGAAATCCTTCGGGTATGAGTCTACGGTGATTCCCAGCTTGTCGTCAACCAAGTAAGCGACGACTATAAGATATACAAACCCGAGTTAGCTCGGTACAGAAGTCGGGTGGTGGAGCTTATCAAACAGTTCACCTACATTGAACTGATGAGAGTTCTTAGGATGTTGAATGGAAAAGCTGACGTACTTGCTCGTTTAGCCAAGGAGCTGGCTGATCCTGATATGGATGAAATTTTGATAATAGTCAGAAACCGGCAAATTCTACCTCCGGTCTCTTTACGTAAAGAAGGAAGCGTAGAACAAGAGAACAATTCTGCCGAAGAAGCTCTGATCATTCAAGACGGGCCCAATTGGAGAGAACCCTTTATAGAGTACCTCCGATACGACAAGCTACCCGAAGAAAAATTTGTGAGGATTCGGTTGAAGAAGAGAGCTCTTCGATACGTATTTGTAAATAATACGCTTTAGCGCAGATCTTATGACCAACTCTTGCTCAGATGTCTGTCATTAGCCGAAGCCCAAAAAGTCATGAAAGAAGTTTACTCAGGCGTCTGCGGAGCTCACCAATCCGGCCTCAAAATGCGGCTTCAAATCAAACGGCTTGGATATTACTGGCCTACTATGATAAGGGATTGCGAAGAGCATGCAAAGAAGTGTCATCTCTGCCAAATTCACGGTGACTTCATTCACAAGCATCCCAGTCCGCTACATTTTATGGTGGCGTCACGGCCTTTCGAAGTTTGGGGCACCGACATAGTTGGTCCAATTGATCCTCCGTCATCTAAAGACCACCGGTTCATATTGGCCACAACTGACCACTTCTCCAGGTGGGCTGAAGTTGTCCCGTTAAAAGAAGTCAAAACAGAAGATATTCTGACGTTCTTCCGGCATAATATTCTATTTCGCTTCGATACACCGAGAAGAATCATATCTGATAACGGGCTTCTTTCAAGAGCTTCAAAGTCTTAAGGTTCGCTACTCAGCACAAGATAGACCGGAAATATTCCTCCATTTATAATCCAAGAGCGAATAGGCTAGTCGAAGCCTTCAATAAAACTCTATGCAAGCTCCTGAGGAAAAATGATTCAGCCAACAAGAGAAACTGGAATCTCAAGCTCCATGAGGCGTTGTGGGAATATCGTACCACACACCACACTCCAACTTAGTCCACTCCATACTCACTACTTTTCGGAGTGGAAGCAATTCTCCCACTCGAAGTCGATGTTCCAAGCCTAAGAATGGTCGTCCAGCACGAGTTGACGGAAGAGGAAAACGTCCTCCTTCGGCTCGAAGAAAAGAGGCTCCCAGTACAGCAAAATCTGGAGCTGTACCGATCCCAAATGTCATGCGCCTATGACAAGATGACCCGTCCCCATGCTTTTAAAAAAGGTGAATTGGTGTTGGTCCTTAAAAGGCCGATCATCCCCAATCGACATGCAAAGGAAAAATTCGAACCAAACTGGGAAGGATCATACATCATCGAGAAAGTGTTTGATAGAGTATCCTACTAGCTGATAAATGCCGAGGGAGAAAGGCTCATGCCATCCATCAATGACCGATATCTCGAGGAATACTACGCATGAATGCTCTAAGTCGCAGACGAATTAAGCACACAGGCCCTACAGTTTGTATCATGCACCTGTAAAACCGTATACAATCTACGGACGCAAATGACCCCTGTCTTCCAGGTCCTACCGGCGAGACTACATCTGAAGTTCTACCGGTGATGAAGCAAAAAAAGGGTATGTCCACAAGCAAAACGGGCACGAATGAAAACCCAAAAGGGTTCCGTGAGAAAAAAAACAGCAGGACTGCCGGCGGGTTTGTGAAAACCCGAAATGACGCAAACTCGTGAAAAGAGATGAAATACACTCGCAAAGTTCTTTCGACCTTGTGAGGAGAAGATCCCCGCGTGAGATCCTTATGACCCATAAAGGAACAACATCCACGATTCCTAAGGAGAAATACACCTGCGAGATCCTCTCGACTCGTAAAGAGAAAATGTTTTTATGAGACCCTTACGGCTCAAAAAATTGAAAAGTCTTAGGTGATAGGGATCTAAACCTATCTTCTAAGCCATCGTTCTCTAACGGACACAGCAAATGATGAGTCGCGCCTGGCACTACGCTTCAGTGTTAGCAGTGCTAATGCCGACCCAAAACTCAAACTCCAAATTCACAAACGGCGAATGATGAGCCACTCCTGGTACCACATTCCAGTGCAGTGATGCAGACGCCAACCAAAACTCAAACCCCAAGATTCTCAAATGGCGAATGATGAGTCGCTCCTAGTACCATATTCCGTTGTAGCGATACAGATGCCAACCAAAATCCAAATCCCCAAATTCTCCCAGTCATACAGCCAGTTCTCAACTGGACTACCGTATACAATCCACGGACATAAACAAGCTAAATCACACCCATGTCCACGACAATCACCAGCCTGACGGCCGGTTTCCGCCATCGGAATTATGTTCCATTTGGGAAGACCCATTCATGTGTCCTCACGATACATGAGGAGAACAGAGCTTACGAGATCCTCTCGACTCGTAAGAAAATACCTTTGTGCGATCCTTACGACTCATAAGAGAAAAACACACTTGGGGGTCCTCACAACTCCTAAGGAGAAATATACCTATGAGATCCTCTCGACTCGTAGGGGAGAAAATATTTTTATGAGACCCTTACGACTCATAAAAATGAAAAGCCTTAGGTGATAGGGATTTAAACCTGTCTTCTAAGTCATCGTTCCCCAACGGGCAACGGCAAATGATGAGTCGCTCCTGGCATTATGCTTCAGTGTTAGCGGTTCTGATGTCGACCCAAAAACCCAAATCCCAAGTTTTCTCAACAACCCAAATCCTCACGACTCCTAAGGAAAAAATATACCTATGAGATCCTCTCGACTCGTAGGGGGAAAATACTTTAATGAGACCCTTACGACTCATAAAAATGAAAAGCCTTGGGTGATAGGGATCTAAACCTGTCTTCTAAGTCGTCGTTCCCCAATGGGCAACGGCAAATGATAAGTCGCTCCTGGCATTATGCTTCGGTGTTAGCGGTTCTGATGTCGACGCAAAAACCCAAATCCCAAGTTTTCTCAACGGCAAATGATGAGTCATATGCTTCAGTGTTAGCGGTGCTGATGCCGACCCAAAAACTAAATCCCAAGTCCTCCCGGAACAAATGATGAGTTGCTCCTGGCATTATTCCAGTGCAGCAATGCTGATGCTAGACAAAATCTAAATTCCATGTTCTTCTCAAATTCAAAAATCCCGCTAAATAAGGCAGAAATCAAACAGATCAAATCAAAATCCTACCCGGCAGTACTTCTAAGCTCGAAAGTTCCGTTGGACAGGTAGGAAACTTCCAAAATAAATAAAATCAAATAAGTCAACTTCAACTCTGGCACCGCAAGAAGCGGAGCAAGTCAAATCAAGCACCGAACGTCTAAGTTGCAAAAATAGCAGCACCGACCGTCCACATCGCTAAAAGGGCAGCACCGATCGTCCACGTCGTCAAAACGGGAACCAAATCAAGTCAACCTCCATGCGAAGGAAGATCCATCAATTTTATGCATACTCTTTCTTGTCCTGCTTATATGATTATATTGAATAATATGCTACTGTCTTTTGGCTAGGTCATTGCAGTTGCACTAATATTTAACTGCCAGGCTTGAGGAGTAGCGATTGTTAGCAGATTTAGTTTGAAATGCTTTGAATCATGTGTAGGGTTGTAGACTTATAGCTTGATGGCATCATTATTTTATCATTGTTTTCAATGTTGCTGCGGATGCCCGTAGCAACATAGCTGTGGGCGTAAGAGAAGAAGGGGACCCCAAGGTGGCACCCCCCCTGTTTATCCTCTTGCGCCTGCAGCTCCGGATTACTCTTTTATCAAATACATACTAAGCGATTATAAAATGTTTTTTTATTTTATGAATTGTGTATTTATTCCTCTTTCATTTGATATTTCATGTTGATAATCTCTATCGTGGAACAAATCATATCAATATATGCCTGTTAAATTGTACCCAAGGATTTTTTGAAATATGCCAACTTGACTGTAGTTCTATATGGACTGTTCATCTGCAAAACATTGTGTATGCAATAAATATATGTCGTAAATATAATTTAATAACTGTTACAGGTTTGGATTTGAACAGAGATTGCGTCATATGAATGTTAATGAACATTATGAACAACAAACTTTCAGTCACATGACAGTCTGAACAAAGTGAAGTGTAAATGTGTGCCAGAAGTTGGTTGAATTGGGAATCCATAAAAATCTTGTAAAGCCAATACAAGGAAATTATTGTTTTATCTGTTAATAAGCATTATGAATTTAGGATGCACCCAACAAATTTATTTTTTGCGGAATTTTGTAGAAAACACATTCTAATTTAACAAGGACACATGTATCCAGCTAAGGAACCATAATACACATACGAGATTTAGTAATCATTGATGCCTCGCTGGCTTTGTACGACTTTTATCTCAATTTCTCTCTATTTCATAATTCATTTTTTATTTTTTATTATTAATACATATTACTATCAGTAAATTGCCAAGAATTTTGCATGTTTCCATTAAACTATGAAACACTTTCTCAACAGTATTCTATTATAAATTTGTTGCAAAAACTACATCCTTCAACACTAGTTGCTTTCTGTCACACGCAAAACATCCTTAAACTCCCAAAATTCTTTTTAAAATTAATTCCACTAAATTGAAACAAGATCTAGTGCAAAATCTGAGTGTTGGGTATGAGGTGTGATTTTTTTTTTGCTTCATGAAATGTTGATAAAATTATAATACCGCAAGTGCACGGCGTGTTTGTAGCGAATATGCAAGTACGGGTCAATCCCACATGAAAGACTGTTAGTAATTATTTGCTCAATCAGATTAAAACTAAAAATATAGTTTTTATAATCATAATCTAAAGAGAGGATTTTTACTACTTAAAATTAAAATAGCAAATAAGATTAATTAAATTTAATGATAAAAGGGCATACCTAGAGTGTCGAATCCCCTAGACTAGTTATAAAGGAAATCTACATAAATTATAATCTTAAAGTTCGTATTTTTATAACCTATGATCTAGTTTGAAAGTATAGACTATATGGACTTTGATTCTATAAAAATATTAAGCCATCTAGTTCGTAGGTTTGTAAAAATATGATTTTTAATATTCTAATGCAAGTTAAACATAAATATGATCTTACTAATCCTAAGTATAGGCTATAAGCGATGCTAAATAACCTATTAAAGTGATCAAGAAAAATCAATTTATGTTTACCATACATTTATCTTTTAAGTCCATCTTTTTACAATAATGATTTATACGATTAATTTTTTTACTAATCTAGGTTCATCCTACTCTAGTCATGTTAATGTTTAGCTACTTATACTAAAATTAAAGACACAAGAATTGCATAAACTAAAAGAAGGAAACATGATTAAAAATAAAAGCAAGTAAAAGAAACACAAGAAAGAATAAATTGCAAAAAAAAAATATTAAAATAAAAATACAAACTTGAGAACTTGATCTTGTACTCCACTATGTATGAAAAAAAAGAATTACATTTATTTGGTGGCTAGAAATTAACCCTAAGGTAGAAGATACTTTCTGTAATTCCAGAGACTGTCTATTCATGAACTTACAATGAAAAATCCTAAATCTAAAACAAATCGAAGTAGCTCACAAAAATTCAATGGTGGATCTTGACATTTGGCCGCTAAATCGCCGCCATATACATATAGTTGACAGCTAAATGGCCGCCGCTTCACGTCTGTTTGGGCTCAATATTTGACTGCAATCTTCTGGTTTGATTTGGGTAGTTTTGATCGCATATTATCCTCAATCAGTTACCCGATTAAGCCGATATAATCTGTTGGTCTTGATTTGATTTGATCTCTTGATTTTATTTGTTGAAATTGATTTGATTTGGCAGCAATTAAACCTGCAAAATATCTCACAACAAATATTTAATAACATCTATTTATTTAGGAAAATATTTAAACCAATTAACTCATAAATATCCATTTATTATTATATAAAATATTTTAACAGATAACTCCATAAATGTTCCTAAATTATAATTAATGGCATTTATTAATTAACAAAAGATAGGGGAAAAAAGAAAAAATATGCAATAAATGTGCCGATCATGAAAACAAAAGGTTATCTACGATGCATCCTATCCAGTTTTCCATGATAGGATCAAATACATTGAGATAAAATGCACTGTTGTGAGAAAGTAGAAGAGAGAGTTATCGACACTCACTAGGTAAAGTATGTCAACCAATATATGTCAGTTTAGTGTGTTAATTACATATTGGTTGTGAGTATGATTATGAGTGAGGCATATTGTTGGAATATTGGGAATACATATATCAGTTATTACATTAAGCAAAGAAGGTGGAAGCACTCATCTCTCTTGCACATCTAATTCTAAATAATAAACCCTAATTCCAATTCATAATAAATCCAACACGATACAGCATAGATTTGGTCAAATTTGTCGGATACATTTATATCGGAATCCTATTTTTTTGTTAAAAATAAATTGAAATTGATTTGGATGCATTTGGAATTTTTTTCCTGGTGCTCCCTCCGCCAATTCACAGCCACAGGTTTTATGCCTTGTTCACTAAAGTGGGTATTTCACCTGTTTCCAATTTGCACAGTAAACAAATCTCGTATTATTACTTGTTCTGTCATCTCTCCCATGATACCTAATTGATGAAATGAATATTAAAAAGTTTCAAGTGCTGCTTCCTTTTCTGGTATACAAGTTTTATTATTGCCATCCTACCAATTCTACCATCCAACAGAAATTATAACAATTGTTATTGCATAGCAAATCCAGCTTATTAAAATGATTCTGCCAGTCAAATCACAAAGCTCTCTCCCTCGCTTAAAATCTTTTACTGTGAATTTAGATATGGGACACAGCGGGGCAGGAAAGGTTCCAGAGTCTTGGCGTGGCTTTCTATCGTGGTGCAGATTGTTGTGTTCTTGTATATGATGTTAATGTCATGAAATCATTCGACAACCTGAACAATTGGCGTGAAGAATTTCTGATTCAGGTAATAAATCTCTTCACGGTGCTTGTGGTTGGCAAACATTGGAAACTGTAAAAAAACTGGGTTTTCTGTATTGTTTATAATGTTTTGCAGGCTAGCCCCTCGGACCCTGAAAACTTTCCATTTGTAGTGTTGGGGAACAAAGTAGATGTTGATGGTGGCAACAGCCGAGTGGTAAGATTCCTTTTGCTATGGTTGATGCAGAATTTAAAGCTTTATTCTTTATATCATTCTCTATATGGCGCTATTCCTTAGTAAAGGGGTTAATTTCATGCAACACCTCCCATCTTTACCTTGTCTAGTGACCGTCTACCATCCAACTGGTTTATGAGCGCATGACATGCCTGAGTTGGTCAATCTGATTAAACATTATCTTTTGGGAAAAATGGGTCAAACTCCCTATGACTAAAAAAGAATGGGACTAGGTCCCTTGTCTTTTAAAAGTTGCTAAAAACTCCCTAATACCCAAAGGTCATGTATATAAGTCTCTATAGTACAACTTTTTACCTTTTACTTTTTAATATTCTCATATTACTCTTATCAACTTTTGGCAGATAGCTGCTACATTTAGCATGTAAACTGCAATATTTAACATGTGCACTGCTACATTTGATAAATATAGCATTATCTGCTAAGTGTAGCAGTTATGTAAATTGCTACATTTGATAAATGTAGCAGTTATCTACTAAGTGTAGCATTTATGTAAACTACTACATATGATAAATGTAGCAGTTATCACTGCTAAGTGTAGCAGTTTACATGCTAAATGCAACAGTTATCTGTTAGTAGTTGATAAGGGTAATATATGAATATTAAAAAGTTAAAAGTGGTTGTTTATATTATAGGGACTTAAACTTATAACTTTTTGGATTTAGGGCGTTTTTCACTAGATCTTTTTGCCTAGGGAGTTTTTCCTATTGCTTTTATAGTCTAGGGAGTTGGACCCATTTTTCCCTTATCTTTTACGCCATATCAAGACTGGCAAATACGTGTTGTATGGTAGTTTAGGGTTCTAGATGAGAGAGACATGAAAGGTATTATATGCAATTAACCCTTGTAAAAATGTATTACACTTTAATCGAATATTTTACTTCATTTTTATTTTCTCCAGGTTTCAGAGAAGAAGGCAAGAGCATGGTGCGCTTCGAAGGGTAACATACCCTACTTTGAGACGTCTGCGAAAGAAGGCTTTAATGTGGAAGCTGCTTTTCAGTGCATAGCGAAGAATGCCCTCAAGAATGAACCAGAAGAAGAGATGTCAGTACCTACATGAATTCTTTTTTGGCTAAATCGTAGTCCTCCTTTTCTTTTACCATATAGAGGATACCCCACTCTATTTTAAAGTTTAAACACCTACACTTCACCTCGGATTTTAATGGTGTTAAAGTTTTTCTATATTTCCAAAAGAACCTTCGACTATCTAGCCTGTTTTCTTCTATTGATTTCATAGTTAGTATTTTTATTTGTGGGAATCTGGTAAGTGGTAATAAGGATTTGGCAAAAACATAAAAAGTTAATGGTCATTAAAATTGAAGGTGAAGTGCATGTTTAAAATAAAGGGCAATTTATTGCTCAAATGTGAGGTAGTTTTTCTGCAAATTAGCCCAACTTCTTACTATATCATCACACTTCCAATAAAATTAGGGCAAGATACATAAAACGCCATTGAAATTTTAATAATTACAGTTTTTCAGAGTTCATTAAACACCGTGCTTGCGGTAGTATTTGTACCTTTTTCAG
The DNA here is from genome assembly GCA_030015575.1 of Agapanthus africanus. Taxonomy (NCBI): domain Eukaryota; kingdom Viridiplantae; phylum Streptophyta; class Magnoliopsida; order Asparagales; family Amaryllidaceae; genus Agapanthus; species Agapanthus africanus. Next base: position 85,333,038 of record CM057344.1, on the reverse strand, counting down.
AGTTCTATGGTTTCTCTGTTTTGACATAGTGAAGGTGTTCCATGTAATCTACCTTAAGCTGAAATCTCCTTTGAAATAGTGACAGGTTCCTCAAAATTTATCTGCTTTCATGAATTTTAGAGCGAACGCTTTTTTTTCTTATGCTGCAGATACCTTCCAGACACCATTGATGTAGCTGGTGGGCAGCAAAGGTCATCATCAGGTTGTGAATGCTGAGGTCTCGAAGGCTAGCTCGTGTTTGATTCCGACATTTATTATCCAGTTCAAATAATTTCAGAAAAAGCCAATTATTTGTTGTGTTATAGAAGAAATGGGAAGAGGGGGGGGGGGGGGGGAGGGGATAGATACTACCAATTTTGGCTTACAGATTCATGTGTTACGCAATAAACCTTTAAAATTTGTGTGGTATTGTGGTTTTTACTGTAGCTTTTTAAAGTTTATTTCATATAGTTTAAAGTATTTATGCGATTGTACATGGCCTTAGATCCAAAGTCACTGGTTTACTTAGCCGAGCGAAAAGAGTACAGGGCATCTCGGTTCCAATTTTATGTGTAATATTCCATGAAGAATATGCTGATGAACTGAATTCTAGACGATGTTTTACCTTGCCCTTGCTTAGTAAAAAGCTTTATCGGACAAAATATTTCAAGATTGACCATATACATACTAACTTGTTAGCTATTTAATTTATAAATTAAATTGCTGCTGTGGACGCCAGAGCTAACTTAGGGAGTGAAATAAAATAGACTTCTGATTTTAAAAACCTACCAACTCTGAAATTTAGATAATTTGGTTTGCAATACTAGGCTAAAATTTCAGGTGATTAATTTTCTAAAATTTCATGTTTTCGTTGTTCATCTAGCCCAAATATTTTGTTGTGGATGACAAAAGTGCTTGTTTGATCCAAAAGATAGTGGTAAAGATGATGGATTGAAGTTTATGCAGTAACAAGAGTATGGATGAAAAAGTAATAATATTGTAAATCTTTTCAAAATCATACATTGATAAGCTCCCTTTTTCTCTGTATTCTCTCCGCTTCCTACATATTAAGCTACATAATGAAATCAGGAAAACAACCTATATAAAGAGAAGAGAGAACAATTACTATTTTTTTATAAAAGTTGAAAGGTATTTTCTCAAAAAATATCATATTCCGTGCATTTTGAGTCTATTCGATCTATCCATACGACACTTTGGGGTTATTCAATTCAATTGTGGCTTGCACACGTAATTAAACTAACGATTTCATACAATATTGATAGTTCAGCGGGGTTTTATAGCATTTTTAAAATTAAAGTGTTGTCCCAAAACGTGCACGGTGTTTAATAAAATTTACCCTAAAAAATATGAGTGCTTTCCTTCACTTTCCAAACTTTTCCCTGTCCATTCTGTTTAACAAACAGGTTCCATGTCAAAGTCATTGTGTATTTGGCATTTTTCTTTGGAGATGCCTTTTCCTCTTTGGACCTGTAGATATTTTCGAGAGACCTAGCAAATTAAGATATTTTTATTATGGCTCCTTATCCTTAATTTTTCTCACCTCATGCCACTCTCACACCAATGGCATTAATGGCTTCTTCCTCCCTCTGCCATCATCTCCACACCAATCACCAAATTAGCTACCAACACCACATCAAGAAACTACCCACCTCCACCACCACAACCACAAGAAAGAGCAACTTCATGAAAACATCATGCAGAAGCCAAGGAGGCAAGAAAGGAGAGGAGATGAAGATGAACAACAACAAGAACAAATTGTTGGGGTTGCTGATGGGATTGAAGGAGACTTTGAGCCCAAAGCAGAAGGGAGATTGGAAGGATTTGGTCCTGATGAGCCTCTCTTTTGCAGTTTATATCTACATCTCTCAAAGGATTGTCTCTGCTTACTGTGCTTGGATCTCCATGCTCAAACAATCATTCTAACTTTCTTGTTTTATATCCTTAATTGCATGCAGATAATATTTTATAATTTGTTTCTACCCCCATCATTCTGTTAATTGGGGGTCAATGTTTTACCATTCAGAACATTATATGGATACATGGGTCGGTCTAATTTTCACTTATTGCTTTCTTGATATTTTATTTGCATAAAAGAAAGCGATTTGGGACCTCTATCCTGATATTTTGATCTTGGGGCATCCTGACCGTACATCATGCGTGCAAAGCATGCGAAATACACTAACAGCAAACCCCATGTTTTACACTGTTCTGCAGTCTATCGTGACCGTTGATTTTAAAATCAAAAAATTCATGACCGTTGATCTTAATATCAGGGAATAGCATGGGATGAGAACAGCAGGTACTCCGGATCCGAAGAAAGCTGGATTCAAAATGCCCATCTCATGGAATAATATGTCAACCAATTTGGCATAGCTCATACGGTAAGAATTTACTCTACTAGGAAAAAATTGCATCATGCTTTCATGCAACAAATGGTGCATGTGACATTTGTTGCAAAAAAAAGGAGCTCAAATCCATTGTTTGGTTATCTTTTAAGTTTTGTAATTGGATTTCCAGCTCTAAACCATTTCTTGTGTTTGGTTAAACAAAAAATATAGAAAATGCAACATTTGTTGCAAATTTGTATATACGGCATATGCAAAGCTTATGTGGCATCCATAATAATTATCATGCTCACCGTTACCAAAATTGCAACTCTTGTTACAATCAAAATGAGTGCAACAAGAAATATGCTTAACTTACCGGGCTAGAAATCCACCACAATCCACTCAAGAGACAAAAACCATGGGCCCGTTTGTTTATCACTGGTATCTAGGTGCTATGGATCCCACCATTTTGTCCCTCCGATGGATTGTGGTAGATTTCAAGCCCGGTAGGTAAAGTATTGCTCGTGTGCAAACGTTGCAAGAATTTGATGTTTTTTGCATCTCCATTTCCATTTCCAACTCAAGTATGTTGCTAACGAAACATAGGAAATGGAGATTTTTTGCAACAAATGTTGCATACATCTTCAAATCCTACCTACCAAAGAGCCCCTGAATATAGCATTTGAAACACTAGACTGCAACGAACTTAATAAAGGATCAATTCTGAAATGTATATACAAAGTTCCAACCTTTATTAGAGAAATCATAAGATTCTGCATTTTCCTAGAGCTCAAATTAAGTTACCTTCTTCTTCTACAAGCAGCAAAACCGCAAATGGAACCTATAATTAATCAGATTGAGCTCATGAATATTCTTCATGTGTTATTTGAGCAAATGACCTTATTAGGCATGTCAGCGGAATACGGGTGGCCGCTATTATTTTTCCTCGCTTTTATACCTACTATTGCATCCAACGGTTCAAATTGGCTAAAACAGGAGGGCCCGCAATGTTTACGGTTTTTTTTATGGGAGATGGCATGCAGCCGGGATAAAGAAAAAGCATCAAAATAGCGGCCAATCCAGAGCAGTGACTAGCTATGGTGATATAAGACACGATGGACCGAAACATATTTGGACCGAAACAAAGATGTGAATGCTCTTCCTAAGTTACTGTATAATTGAGAAAATGAAGCCTAATAGCTCCGAGCATATAAATCTAAAAACCAAAGATTAAGGACATAACATTTGTTCTTGATCGTCGTTCTTTTGGTTTGAATAGGTTTACAATTGCTTACCGCTGAGATGGTTTTGTAAAATTAGATTATCAATCTGTGTTTTCTAGTTTATGAACGTTATTTTGTTCTGGGGTTTATCGAAATAAAAACTTATAAACCTGTATGCTACCTGGCATTTTGTGAATTTAGCAATTGTAGGAAAATTGTTTGTGTCATAGCTTTGCTAATTACCACTCGTATAGGATGTGGAACACGAAGAAAGACCATCTTTGGGGGCAATGAACCAAAAATGGTATCACCCAGAATACATCGTACGTTGGGAGCTGGCAGGATCATGCAAAAAGACAATGTCGGATATTACTGTCTATTAAAAACCGAAAAGGAAGTTCCGAATACAGGAGCTGAAGGTTGAATTTAATTTTCATTTTCCTCGTTCTTGATTGATACATTTCCGCTGCATACTTTTACAAAATGTTCACCGATATATTACAGTCTCTGTCACAAACCATGGAAAGAATCAGAGGGGGCGCAAAATTTATTTTAGTAAACTCCCTTGTAACGCTACAATTAAGGTTAAATTACTGGGAAAAATAACTCTGTTAAAACCAAGTTCTAGGGATTTTTCTCTGATAAATAACTTTCAGGTAGTTTAGTGCGAAGGCAGCTACAATTAAGAGTTGTTTTCAGGTAATTTACCCGAATGAGAAACTGAAGCGTTCATCGAATACCATCATAATAACATCATTCATTATTGAATCATCATTTACTCAATATCAAACTAATTTGATGTCTCGTCTAATTGAATCTGTCATCGGTGATTTCAATCATAACCTTTTGGGAAAATAATTGGTTACAGTCTTTCATAAAAAAAAACAAAACAAAAAAAAAAGACGAGGGAAAATAATGATATTGTTCTTTGCAGCTTTCACATACAGTGGTTTAAAGTTAAACCATAACGATGGCTGGCATATTTACACTATAATCTTCTCCACTTTGATAGCTAAATCTATTAATTGAGAAACATATGTTGTTTACCTTATTAGATATGATCTTATAAACATTCATATATAACAGTTATATGTAGAAAGGTCAAATAATACAAATGTCTCTTGCCAACGCGGCTCTAAAACACACAATACAAAGAATGATCAAATACCATATAATCATTTCAGACAAAAACATTTACATACAATACATTCCAAATTAATATTTTTTATATAAAAATAGTACCTTTCATCAGAAATAACAAATCAGTTAAACCCAAAATAGAAAAAAAAGAAAGAAAGAATACAACACGGTAATTATACAATCAAGCACTTAGTCGAAGAAACCTCGGCTGTCCTTCTTTGTAATGTTCGTCTCTATTTCTTGAGTTTGATGGCCTTCGCTGCTCGATGAAGAAAGATTTTGGCCATACTCACTTGTCGGTGCACCGTATTCGCTGCTAGCATAGGTATTGCTCGCTAGTGCCATTTTTCTGAACTTTTTCATGTCCTCATTGTATTGGCCTGAGTCGTAATCGGTGGTGCTACCGTATGAACCATAAACTCGACTGTGACCTGGTCTGACTCCTTCGTTAAGGTCCTCGAGAGACACATCTCCTTCTAAGGCCCGAACAATCTGTTCCAATTGAAGATAACAACATTAGCTATATACATTAAATTTAGGAGCGGATACTGTCGTGTTTGGATCAAAAATATAATTATTAATGAGTGTGTGTGTGTGTGAGAGAGAGAGAGAGAGAGAGAGAGATGAGGAAAAATAGTGTGCATAAATATAGTAACAAGGTATTCAAAGTAGTTTAATGATTCAAATTCAGAATGTGTTGTATTTACTCAGAAAGAATGACTTATTATAAGTTTGTTTGTATATGTGAGCCCACTTTATTTTAGTTTTGATATGTCATTCAAGTGTCTAAGACATCTAAACCAAATCAAATTATCCACTCAATGTATTATATGAGTGATATATATATACAAGAATGTTGGGAGAAAGTCAATCCACGGAACAATGCTTGCAACGCAATCACACCACGCAATTAACAACGAAAGACAAAACGATAATAAAGTGTGAGAATAAGAAAATAGAATCAGAAAAGACGAGAGATTTGTTAACGAGGTTCACCCACCATATGGCTAGTCCTCGGCAGAGCGGAATCTGCAAAGTCTACTATAATCTTGAATCAAGTACACCAACGAGCAGCCTTACAAGATTTCTCTCAAATCTTTCTAGATCTAAGCCGTCACCCGTACAATAGTTTCTCTTTTCTTTTTAATTAGGCAGTACATAAATCATATGAGAGGGTCTCTATTTATAGGCAAACCCAATCCTACCCAAAATAAGAGATAAATCCGAATTACCAAAATTCTGTTCACAACAGTTTTATTGTCGACAGACGTCTGAACCACATTTAGTCAGACGTATGCCTAACTCTGTACCTCTTCAGCTCCTTGGGCAGATGTCTTCTAACATCTCTAGACGTCTGGTTGCGCTATGTTCTTTTGGCTTCGATTTGACCAGACGTCTGCACCATCTCCATCAGACGTCTAGCGTTGCTATGAATTTCTGACATAACTCTCGTGCATGTGCATGTCCAGACGTCTATACATATCAGACGTCTGCAAGAAGTTTTTCTACAATTTTAATAATCTCCCACTTGGAGATACTTCCGTCTTGATTCCCAACACTAATAGACTTCATACGACTCCGCTCTACTTTCTCCTCGTCAGATTTTCATAGAGAGATTCACCAACCTGCAATAGAGATCCAGCTTATTTCTGTCTATGACCTTGGTAAACATATCCGCCGGATTCTTTTCTCCCGCGATTTTCTGCAGTGTCAACTCGCCATCTTCTATCGTTGTGCGTATGAAGTGATACTGCAGCTTGATGTGCTTCTTCCTAGAGTGATATACCGCATTCTTTGTCAAATGTATCACACTTTGGCTGTCGCTCCACAAGGTATTGAAGTCTTGTTTCTTCCCCAATTCTTCAAGTAACCCTTGTAACCATATCATCCCCTTACTGGATTCCGTAATGGCCATGTACTCAGCCTCCCTAATTGACAATGCCACAACTTTTTGCAATTGAGAGACCCAACTCACTGCTGTTTCTCCAACCGTGAATACGTATCCCGTTATGCTCTTCCCACTTCTCGATCATCCGAATAGTTCACAGTAACATAGCTTTGCACTTTTAGAGTCACCCCCGAAATATAAACAATGACTGGATGTTCCCTTAAGACATCTTAGTATCCACTTCACCGTATTCCAATACTCCTTTTCTGGGTTTTGCATATATCTGTTCACAACTCCCACTTAATGTGCAATATCTGATCTCGTACTCACCATTGCATATATCAAACTCCCTACCGCAGATGCATATGGTACTCTTGCCACCTTGTCTTTCTGCTCTTGAGTTGTCGGGTATAATTTCTTGCTGAGTTTGAAGTGTTTCGCTGAGAGCGTACTCACCGGTTTTGACTTGTCCATATTGAACCGCTTCAAAACTTTCCTGATGTAGTCCCTTTGCGATAATTACAGCCTTTGCTGCTTCCTATCTCTCACGATCTTCATGCCCAGAATTTGCTTGTCCGCTCCCAAATCCTGCATAGAGAATTTTTTAGTCATTATCTTCTTCGGACTTTGAATTTTCTCGAAATTCGGACCCACTACAACATGCCATCCACGTAAAAGTGACAATAATAGTCTCTGTCCTTGAAAGTCTGAACGTACACACAGTAATCTGATTCACAACGCACAAATCATGTCTCTAACATAAACTGATCGAACTTGAGATAGCACTGCTTAAGAGGTTGCTTGAGGCCATACAAGTTCTTTCGCAGTCTACACACCATACTTTCCTTCCCCTTCACCTCGTATCCCGGTTGTTGCATCATATAGATCTTCTCCAAATCTCCATAAAGGAATGCCGTTTTCACGTCCAGCTGCTCTAAGTGTAAATCCTTCACCGTCACAATACCGAGAATCATCCAAATTGAAGTCATCTTCACCACTGGGGAAAAATCACTTGATAGTCAATCTCATGATGTTGTGTCTATCCCTTGGCTACCAAGCGAGCCTTTTGTAGGGTTCCCTAGGGTCGCCACTGGGTTTCGGGAGGCATCGACCATGCCGTGTCAAAAAATTGGCGCACTAAAGAACCCTAACCTAGAATCTTAACTAGAGAATTAGACGAAACTAGAATGTAAACATATTTACATCTAAGTGAATAAGGAATACAACCTTTGTAGACCGGTCCTTCACTTCAATAGCTCTGTGTAGTAGTCCTTTTGCTCCAAGTAGTGATCTCCCGGACTCTAGAAAAGCTCCACAAGATGAAAAGAACAAGCTTGCTTGAAGTTTTCGAGGCCGAAGTGATCTACGTCGAGAAGACACCAACTCAAGGTACCTCTTCACTAATATGGAATTAGTGAAGCAAACACCCTAAACTAAATGGCTAGTTTAGTAGAGAATGATGAAGTAGGAATTTTGCTCACTTTAGAAATATTTTTCTCATTCATTTTCTTCACCTCCCCAAAAGCTAGAGAGCTTGAGGAAGGAGATGGAGAAAAGCAACAATGGAAAAAGTCAAGTGTTGAAAGAATCAAGTGGTGAGAATAGTAACCATGGGTGAGATAATATCTCATACCAATTCTTGTAGAGACTTAACCATGGCTTAAGGTAATGGTTGGTTTAATAAATATCTAATGTAAAACAAAACTAGTGGACTAAGTCAATGGTTCTACAAGCTTCCACTAAGCTTAACCATGTGACTAATTTCCAACTATTTTGATTTACTTTAAATAAATAAAACCTTATATTATTATAAGCAAGGTGTGAGTCTCATACACCCATGTAGCATGTTGCAACATGCATGACACAATAATATATATATATCACATATATATTAATTGCACACATAAGTGAAAAAGAAATACTTAAGTGAGCTAATATTAGTTAATGTAAATCAATATATCAAATATATAATTATACATTAAATTATTAAATTAACACTTGATTTAATAATCCGGTTATATCATATATAACCGACTAATATCATATGTATCAACTTATCGAATGAACACTTGATCCGATAACCCGGTTATATCACATATAACCGACCGATATCACATATCGCGAGAATAGTGTTAGTTGTATGTATGCCCTAGAGGCCAGTATTGTACAGATCATGTATATTATATTGGATGCTTGGACATATATAGAGATGACTTTCTTCCTCGATATAATAGTATACTATCTGATTGCTCTTTATCTTAACATGTACACCTGTCTCTTTAAACTGTCTTATAGTTACATGTTGGTAAAGCCCTTAGGATGTGTACTTGACTACCTAGACTATGATGCAGATCATACTAGTGGGGACATGGTAGTCTATAGGTACATCCTTCAAGGTCCCTAGTCGTGGGTGTATCGTGACGGAGCATCGATATACCAGTGTAGACTAGCGTATACGCTTCTCGACCCATGAGATGGGCGATGGATGATCCCATATCCATTGGTGTTTGACATCAGAGATGGTGTACGGGTGCTCAGTGGAGACTGGGTACACTGGACGGACTCGCCGAGAACTCCCAGATGGTATTATACCTCACGTCAGATGGCAGTTCTCAGGTGACACTTGTGCAGGTTAGTCTGTAGACCCGAGATCGTCATAGAGTCTTGTGTGATTCCCACTGTGCTTTGATCTCCACCTTACCACGTCCATGAGGGTGTGCAAAACGGTGGTCTTTGGGTACAGTCCTGAGTCACATGGAGGCAATGAGCGATAGGAGGGGTTTCGTCTCTCCCGGTATTGGGGGTTGATGTTGCGCTGTGCTCGATTGGCCGTAACAGGAAAGTCCCTTGCCAGGGCTGATCAGAGATTTGCTGGTAAGTGTTACCAGTAGTTTCTCGACCCGTTATGAGCCTCACATCGGCACGACTTATCGGTTATTGGGGTCTGACGTATACCACCCCTAGACTTGATATGCGACATATCAGACGAACAGACCGGACTGTACGGTAAGTGTTACTGGTTGGATTCACAGGAGTGTGAGCGGGCTAGCTCGTCGATCTTCTGATCGCTCAATACCCGGATGGCCGTTACGTTTAGCAGACCGCTTGCGGCTTGTGGGTGCTTGATATGATCATCATCTGCTACCGGCGTATTGACGAGTCTTTAGAGTCCTACACAGAGGTTTCCTGGCTCAAGCGAAACGAAATAGGAGCGCATATGAGATATGTGCGGGACCGAGAATAATGCGAGTATGTGATACCGTATTTCATTCTCGCGATGAATGTTTCGATTGGTTGTATGCGATATAACCTAGTTATCGAATCGTTGATTCGATAAATCGATACATTGTATACTAGTCGGTTATGTGCGACATGACTGGATCGTTAAATCAAGTGTTGATTTAATGATTTAATGTATAATTATATATTTGATATATTACTTTGCATTAACTAGTATTGGTTCACTTTAAATGGATTTTCTCACTTGATGTGCAAGTTGTATATGTGATATACTTTTGTGCACATGTTTGTATCATGTTTGATGATACATTCTCACTTGGATTTGTGTAAAGACTTAAACCATGTTTAGTGAATGGTTAGGGTTTCAAATTTTCACTTAATTATTTATCTTTTCTTTTTTAGAGAAATAGATAATAGAAAACAAAATGGTTTCTTTTATCACGAAGCTTGTTGAAGCTTCATGAAGCTTTTGACCAAAGTGACCATTTTGTCTTCATGCTTAACCCTAACCATTCATCTAACCTTAGTCAATTCTTTACACCTAACCATGGTTCATATTATGATAAGTATTCATTTCTTTTGCATTTTAATAAGAACACTTATCATATTCTTTCTTCTTCTTCATCATCTTCATCAAGAAAGAAAGCTTGATTCCATCAATGGCATCTTGAGCAAAAGTGTGAGAAATCCAATTCTAAAGTGAACCCACCTCTTATTTCTTCACCCTCTACCTCTTGCCAAGTAGTATAGGGTGTTTTCTTCACAAGTTTCACAACTTGGTGAAGTTGGAGCTTGATCTTGTGTAACCTCGACGTAGATCATCTTCGGCATCGTAGCCGACGACTGTTCCGCTCATTTCTCCGATGAAGCCGATGCGAGAGTCCGGGATCCGAGATGGACAGCGAGGGGACAACTACGTGGAGCTAAGGAAGTGGATAACCGGATCTACAAAGGTTGTAGTTTCCTACTTTTAGTTAAGATGTTAACTAGCTTTCTGTTTCGCCTAAAATTCTAGTTAACGATCCGTATTAGAGTTTCTCGGCACTTGTAAAATTTCAAATTGGCATGGTTGATACCTTGTGAGACCTCTTGAGAGTGCCTAGGAACCCTACAAATAGAATACGGTATCACATACACGTATTAATCTCGGTCCCGCACATATCACATATGTGCTCCTACTTCGCTTCGCCTGAGCCAGAAAACCTCTGTGTAGGACTCTAAAGACTCGACAATACGCCGGCAGTAGATGGTGATCATCTCAGTCACCCACTGGCTGTTAGCGGTCTGCTAAACGTAATGGCCACCCGGGTATTGAACGATCAGAAGATCAACAAGCAAGCCTGCTCATACTCCTGCGAATCCAATCAGTAACACTACCATACAGTCCGGTCTCTTCGTCAGATATGTCGCATATCACAGCCTGGGGATGGTATAACGTCAGACCCCAATAGCCTGATAAGTCATGCTGATGTGAGGCCCATAACAGTTCGAGAAACTACTGATAACACTTACCAGTAGATCTCAGCGACCCTGACCGGGGATTTCCTGTTATGGCCAATCAAGCATAGCGAAACATCAACCCCCAATACCGGGAGAGACGAAATCCTATCCTATCGCTCATTGCCTCCTTGTGACTCGGGACTATACCCAAAAACGACCGTTTTGCACGATCTCTTGAACGTGGTAAGGTGAAAATCAAAACACAGTGGGAATCACACAAGACTCTATGACGATCTCAGGTCGACAGACTAATCTGTACCAGTGTCACCAGAGAACTGCTATCTGACGTGAGGTATAATACCATCTTGGAGTTCTCGACGAGTCCGTTTAGTGTATCCAGTCTCCACTGAGCACCCGTATACCTTCTCTGATGTCAAACACCAATGGATGTGGGATCATCCATTGCCCATATATGGGTCAAGAAGCGTATACGCTAGTCTACTCTGGAATATTGATGCCCCATCTCTATACTCCCATGACTAGGAATATTTGAAGGATGTACTTACCGACTACCTCTGCCCCACTAGTATGATCTGCATCATAATCCTGGTAGTCAAGTACTCATCCTAAAGGCTTTATCAACATGTACTAGAGAGACAATAAATGTACATATTAAGATAAAGAGCAACCAGATAGCATACTATCATGTCGAACAAGAAAATTCTCCCTATATATGTCCAAGCATGCACTATAATATACATCACATGTATAATAACGGCCTCTAGGGCATACATATAACTAACACCTTGTACTACTTCACACCATCAGCCTCATCTTTTATCCTATACACGCACATATTCAGCAATGCTTTCTGACCCTTGGGTAACTTCACTAGATCTCACGTACGGTTCTTCTTCAAAAAATCCATTTCCTCGTTCATAACTTGCTCACACTGCTTGCTAGTACCTTCGCTTATTACTTCTGCAAGAATTCGGGCTCTCTCGAATCCGTGTACAAAATGAAGTCGGTAACAAGTCTATTAGGTAACATTCTATCTCGTGTAGATCTCCTTAGAACTGGTATATCTGGTTGCTGAACTTGATCACCAACCTGTTCTTGAATCAGATCCAGCACTGCAGCCTCCTCCAAATTCTGATCTCCTCCTATGGGTACCTGATCGCTCTCTTGAGTTCCATCTAACTCCACGAACTCACGTACTGCATCTTCCTTGGCTTGCTTCTTTTCTTTGTACAAGTGTTGCTCATCAAAGACGACGTTCCGGTTTCGTATTACTTTCTTACTTGTGTAATCTCACAACTGATATCCGAACTCATCTCCACCATACCCGATGAAAGCACACTACCTAGACCTGGAGTCAAGCTTACTCTTTTCCGCATTATCAATCAAAGAATACGCAATACAACCAAATACTTTTATGTGCTAGTAATTAACCGGTTTACCTGACCAAATTTCTTCCGGAATGCCTTCTTCAAGCGCGCTTGCCGGGTTTCTGTTGATCAGATACACAACAGCATCAACAGCTGCTGCCCATAGGAATTTTGGCTCATCCGCCTCCAACGTCATGTTTCTCACCCGCTCTAGGATCGTCATGTTCATCCTTTCAGCGATGACGTTCTGTTGTGGCGTCCCTAGTACTGTCTTCAATTAACGAATACCCTTCTATGAGCAAAATGCCTCGAACTCTTGCGTGCAACATTCCCCTCCATTATCGGACTTAAAGCACTTAACCTTTAGCCCTGTTTGGTTCTCCACTTGCGCAATTCAGTGTTTGAAGATACCGAACATATTGGACTTCTTCTTCATCGTATACACCCATATCTTCCAGCTTGCATCATCGATGAAAGTCACGAAGTACCGATTGCCTCCATAAGACTCCACTGAGGCCGGTCCCCATACGTCCGTATACACCATCTCCAGTTTCTTGGTCTTTTTAACTACGCCTCCAATTTGAAATCTGAGCGTGCTTTACTTCCCACTAACGCAGCTCTCACAAAGTCCCAACTCCATTTTTTCAGCCCCGAAAGAAGCCCCTACATTGAAGAATTTTCATGTTTTTCTCGCTGAGGTACCCCAATCATTTGTGCCACAATGAAATATCCGAATTTATCTCCGAACCCGTCGCTAATGCAACCGAACCTCTACTGCTCCCCTTGAAAGAATACAATGAACCACTCAACTTGCCCCTTACAACCACCAACGATCCTTTGGAAATCTTCCACTGAGAGTTCCCAAATACCGTCATGCAACCCTTGTTGTCTAGTTGGCTTATGGAAATTAGGCTTTTCTTCAAATCTTAAATATGCCTAGCATTCTTTAACTTGATCTGACCTCCTCCTGACGGTTGTAGTATAATCGTCCCTTTTCCAACGATCTTTCACGGCTGACCGTTTCCTACCATCACATGTCCAAGGTCCTCTTGAACATACTTGCTAAAATGGTGTCGGCCTGAAGTGCAATAAAAGGATGCCCCCGAATCTAGAAACCAGGTATCTGCATTTGTGCTGTCGTTCGCCGATAGAAAAAGCCCATGTTCTCCTTGTTCATGTGTAGACACCACATTGGCTTCCTTTTCATCTATCTTCCCATCTGAGTCTTTCTTTAAGAGTCTACATTCGTTTTTTTTGTGACTCTTCTTTTCGCAGTTCCAACAGCCGTCTTGGATCTTCCCTTTCGATTTTCCTCGGCTTTTTGACTTGCTCATCTTCCCTTTTTCCCTTTCTATTGTCCTGCCGCGGTTCTCTACTGAAAGTGCAGAAGTTCCCGAACTCCCACTCATAACTTTTCTTCTTATCTCATCGTTTAATATGCAACTCACATCATTAAACGCGAGAGACCCTGAGATAGAGTTGCTTACTGTCATCATGAGGTTTTCCCAACTCTCTAGCAACGAACAAAGAAATAAAAAGGCTTGAATCTCGTCTTCAAACACGATTGAAATGGATTCTAGTTGGCTCGTCACGCTGTTGAACTCGCTCAGGTGCTCTGGCACTGAAACGTTCTTTGCCATTTTCATGTTGAAAAGTTTTTCATCAAGAATATCTTATTTGATATTGAAAGCTTCTCATATAATTTCACTAACGTCGTCATTAGTGTCATGGTTGTCTTCTCCTTTGAGATGTTAAAGGTCACCTGCGGAGTCAACGATAGTCTTATCGTCGCCAGGGCTTTCCTATCCAAAAAATTCAACGCCTCATCGGTCATCTTCTCGAGCTTTTCGTCTAGCAACGAAAGATATAGATCCTTTTGGTATAGGTAGACCTCCATCTGCATGCACCACCAACCATAATTGTGAGCATTGAATTTTTCGATCCTTATTTTATCCTCCGCTATCTTTCGTTTATGTCGCAACAAACCTAACTTCTCCTTCAATCTAAATCAACGCTTTCAAAATTACGATTTAAATAGATGGGGAAGAGAATACAAACGTCGTAACCTATCCTAAATTTAAATCGTAGAATTGAAAAAAAATCCCTAGGTTCCCTAAACTCGCTCTGATACTAGTTGTTGGTATCAAGTGTCAAATCCTAGGCAAGGTTTCCTAAACTCGCTCTGATACTAGTTGTTGGGAGAAAGTCGATCCATGGAACAATGCTTACGACGCAACAAATCACGCAATCACACTACGCAATTAACAACGAAAGAAAAAACGATAATAAAGTGCGAGAATAAGAAAATAGAATTAGAAAAGACGAGCGATTTGTTAACGAGGTTCACCCACCGTATAGCTAGTCCCCAGCAGAGCGGAATCTGCAAAGTCTACTATAATCTTTGAATCAAGTACACCCACGAACAACCCCTAGGAGATTTCTCGCAAACCTTTCTAAATCTAAGTCATCACCCTCTCAATACAATAGTCTCTTTTATTTTTTTAATTAGGAAGTACATAAATCATATGAGAGGTCTCTATTTATAGGCAACCCCTAATCCTATCCAAAATAAGAGACAACCCCGAATTACCAAAATTCTGTTCGCAGCAGTTTTATCATCGACAGACATCTGAACCACACTTGGTCAGACGTCTGCCTAGACTCTGTATCTCTTTAGCTTCTTGGGCAGACGTTTGCACCCTTCCATCATACGTCTGCCGTTTCTCTCGATTGGGCTTCAGCATGTCCAGAGTCTAGACGTCTGCCCCACACGTCTGGCTGCGCTCTGTTCTTTTGGTTTCGACTTGAACAGACGTCAGCATCCTCTCCATCAGATGTCTGGCATTGCTCTGGATTTCTGACATAACTCTCGTGCATGTCCGACGTCACATCAAACGTCTGCAGGAAGTTTCTCCACAATTTTAACAAAGTACTCATACACAACTAAAGCGCAGCTAATGTGTATTTATTCCTGGTTTCTAACACTTCCCCAATCCCCCTCAACCTTCAGCATACCTATAATGCATGTCTGGCCTGTCACGAATAAAACTTACTCGAGTTTTACCACGATGCTAAGTAAGCACTCTTCTAATTGATACTAGTACCTTAGTATCTAAAATTTTTCCACAGCTCCTTTTTATTACACAAAGGGTTTGGCTATGGATCATTACTCGATAAAAATTTTGAAAAAGCTTCGACCACGCATGAGTTCTTTCTTAATTAGTGCTGAAGTGCCAAAATCCTGACCAAGAAAACTATGAAGACGAGAGGAGTTTTGGTAAATCCTAATGTGCTCTGAATTCTCTCGCCTGGGCCAAAAACTCTGAAGGATGGAAAAATATGATTGATATGCTATATATGGGAAATTGCATTCAAATCTGAGACACAAATTAAGCCAAGAGACAAATAGTGCTCAACTTGCATATAAGCATAGAGTATAATAATTAGGACTGCCTCAAGTTCTACCGTCATCTTGTTTTCTACAAGCATATAAATTCTAAACCTAGAAGCTTTGAAGTTTGAACACAATCTAATTTATTTTTTAAAGAATGTTGAAATAGACTTGCCCTTTTTTTCTTTTTCTTTTTCTTCCTCTCTTTTTGATGCGAGCCTCTTAGGAGTCGAACCAGTGACCTCTCAATTTGGAGAGGAAACTATTACTCATTTACTCTGGGTTATTACCCTTTGGTAATAGGCCCGTTCTTTGTGGAAAACTTCAGAATCTTAAATAAAATGGTGAAGTGCACATTTTATAAAGTTCATGCAAGGCTTATGGTTTTGAAGAAAATAATTATGCAGTTGTAACTACAGAGAGGTACACAATACAAAATTTGATGAGGACACACAGGCAACAGACTAACCTAACATGATGATAACATTTTTAAGAAGTGAAGATTTTACAAAACCGCACAAATCTTTGTTGTTTTCGAAATTCGACCATTGAATTTTATAAATTACATGCAACACCATTGAACTGCTGCTTTCAATTACCGCTTTCTGTTATTTTGTGGGGTTATCTGTAACTTTGAGTGGCAGTTCAATGGTGTTGCATGGAATTTATAAGGTGATGGTTTCCATCGGAAAACAGCAAACGTTTATGAGGGCATAATATACCAATAAAAGATAATTACCAATATACCTGACTCATCTTAGGACGGCGTCGTGCCGAGTGGCGAACACAAGCAGCAGCGCATGAAATAACACGTGCCATCTCATTAGAATTGTAGTTCTTCCCCAGTCGTGGATCAATGAGGGAATCATGAACCCCATCTTCAAGCGCTCGTGTGAGTAAAGGTCTTGCCTGCATTTCAATATGCAAATAAATTCCATTAATAATAACATTCAAAAGAAGGAAAAAAATCAAGACTGGCCCTAAAACTTGTCAATATAGCTTAACATGCTAGTTAAGATTACTGGTGAAATAATATGTAAAGAAGTACTCCTGTGAAAAGGACTTTTCTTTTTTTCTTAACAAGGTACATATAAGGTTTATTGAATTCATGTAACTGTATAACTTGTAGGAAAGTAAGAGCAAAGAGCGGTCCATGCACCAGACGCAATCTAAATGAAAGAGGAGCAGCAAAACATATTTGGTGACAGTAACATTGATCCAACTCAGGTATAAGCAGAACTAGGTATGAGTTCATCAGAAAGGAATATTTGCGAAGGAGAAAATGTCTGGATCAATATCACCTTGAAGAACATAACCTTGTACAGAAATAACTATGACCATGTGAGATAGATAGTATAGTTTAATTATTCATAAACAAAATCAGAGATGTGAACAGAAAAAGGGTTGATAGATGAGGTTGATAAAGCCATGAAGAAAAGGAAGGTTTTTTTTTTTTTTTTTTTTTTGGGGGGGGGGGGGGGGTTCTTTTGGCGGCTATTGGGATGTGTGGTGCTAAAGATAGAGAAATGAACCCTGGTTTTTCTCATTAACCAATTATACGTTACAACCACAGGACAAACTTGGTTGACGTAGGGAGGTTTTGATGAAGATTGGTCGATTGTGAATGGAGGGTAATATTGAAAGATCACAGGGAAGATGAGTGGAGGGCTGACGGCGGAAAAAAATAGCGGTTGAATGGCTCACCCGAATGAGAGATTGAGTCTATATTTATAATAATGTACATGGATTTACATGGTAATCAGTACATATGGAAAATGTTATATATGGCAATTGAGATGCAAAATTGTAATATGTGATTTCTTATTATACAAAAGTAATGTATAACTCGAATCTGATTTTTTCCCCATAGTATATGAATTGTAGGAATGAAGATTACACTGAAACAGAACTGCAATAGCCAAGTCAATTTGGATTTTGACTTCCCCTCATTAGGCAATGCTAACAACTTCTAACTAATATGCTTGGGAATGCTTGCCATTGGGTATCTGTATTTCCGAACATTGCGATATTAGTGTAATGACTTGGTAACATGAAACTTTACTTCTATAATATTTTAATAATAAAATTATAATTTTGTAAGTAATTCTTCTACCAAGAAAACAATTTACCTGCTTGATTGTTGAAATTCTAATTATTCTTTAATTAACTTCTGCCTATATTTCCTAGATTTCTAATTGTAATATTTGTTATATTATATAGCTAAAGTGAAAAGTTGAAGATACACCAGCCATGTCCATAACAGTATTTCAAAATTCTAATAGACCTAACTTTAAATTCCGTACTCCTTCCATCTGTAGCACAAAATTTTATGATTGTATTTGCAGGATAATTTATGTTTGAAGTTTTCAAAAGGAAAAAACTTATGTGGATTTCTTATTTTCAGCCAAAACACCTTGAAACATTCCACTTTTAATTGAGGCTGCTCAATAAAGTTTTTGAACTAAGTTCAATGAATTAGTACAACAAGAGACATGAAACGTCTTCCTAAAATATAAAGTCGGGGATGAAAAACTTGTGACTAACCCAATCGACCAAGCTATCATCCACGAAAGAATGGTTTGTATCAACAGGACACCGTCCAGTAATTAGCTCCAAAAGCATGATGCCAAAAGAGAAAACATCGGATCTATCCGTAAGTTTCCCTGAAGCTGCATATTCTGGTGCTAGATACCTGAACACAATCAAATTAATAAAGAAGTAAATAAATGACAGTGGCTAGGATTTAGTTAACTTTACCCATAAAAAGGGTGTAAGAGACCACTGAAAAGTTCGCTTACCCGAAGGTCCCCATGACTCTGGTGGAAACATGGGTGTTATTATCAGATGCAATTTTCGCAAGCCCAAAATCCGCAACCTGCAAAAGCACTTGATTTACTGACTCAAAATCTTCCTTTAATGGGTTTAGAAAGTTAGAAAGATGCTTCACAATTTTATTGATAATGTTCATAGTCAAAAAAATGAAACATAATTTACTTTGATCCTTTATTTAGTTAAAATAATATACATAAATTTTACTCAAATATTGTATGGTGTCGAAATAAATGATAATACATAATTTTTCAAATTAGTGAAGTCAGACATAATAGATAGGTTTGCTACCTTTGCCTCGAAGTTAAAATCAAGAAGGATGTTCGCTGCCTTGATGTCTCTATGAATAATCTTAGGATGGCCTGGAGATGCAAAAATATTTATTTGCCCCAATTAGTGCTATCAAACTATACTATTATCACTTGATTTTAGTAGAGATATCAAAATAAGTCTCTATCAATGAATTGCCTTAGTTACTGATAATTGATCAATAATGTACCATGTACCAATGATGAAACTTACAATCTTCATGCAAATAAGCCAAGCCTTTTGCAGAACCTAAAGCAATTTTTAATCTAATAGGCCAATCCATTGTTGGTCTACCTTTACCTGCAAAACATATGGAGAAAAAAAAATCAAATAATTGATGTCAAACAAGGTAGAGGCTCACAATTAACATTTCCCATTTAAGATGAAACCTTGATTAATTGTGAATCGGAAAAGTTTAAAAGACCATATAGTTTCGCTAAAGCTATTAATTATCTCTACTATTTTAAATCAAAAAGGGAGGGGGTCTCAGATTAAAATGCCAATCAAATTCACCTAATGACACGTGGCAAGAGACATTTCACATTTTTGACAAAGAGAGAACTTCTACATTTTTTCCCATTCCTTAATAGTTAAATCTTCTATATCTTTACAAATATCAACTAAAATCCCTCAGAAATGTTTTCCATGGGTCTAGCACATGTTTGCACTTTGCATGAATCACGACACACCTACAAAATACAAGTAAAAAATAGCTAAAACAACTTACCATGCAAATGGAATTCAAGTGTATTGTTAGGAACAAACTCATAAACAAGCAGCCTTTGACCCCCAGATATGCAATATCCGACCAATGAAACCAAATGCTTGTGATGCACACGGCTTATAATCTCAACCTCGGCCTGAAACTCCCTTTCTCCCTGTCCACTTCCTGCTTTCAATTGCTTCACCGCAACTTCTTTGCCATTAGGGAGCAAACCTCTGTGCACATACCCGAACCCACCTTGGCCGAGGAGATTGGCATTGGAAAACCCATCGGTTGCCATTGCTAATTCTTCATATGTGAAGGTGCTCTTTGAAGAAAATCCATACGAATTTGGGTTCGGTGATGGTGGCTTATTTGGGTAACCGGGCATCGAGTAATCTGATCCGGATCCACCGCTGCTGCTTAATCCAAGCCCTGAAGAATGAGGAGGAGGTCGTGAAGGGATTTGCACAACATGATCGGTTGGTGGCGGTGGAGTATTGAACTGCTGCCAGTTTAGGGGCTGGGCACCATAAGGATTATCTGAAGATAAATAAAGTAGTAATTAAAATATAATCTGATTGGTAAAACAGTTTGATTAAATGAACTTGAAATATAATCTTATCTATATATTTAATAAAATCGTAAGCCTATATTGTACTCGCTCTGCTTCAAGATACTAGGCCTTTTTTCCTCTTGCACACTTTTTATGAAGAGTAAACTTTTCTAAAAATCTAAAATGCCATATATGTGAAATCCCTATAATCTTATGATATTCTTCATTAATTGCATTTTTGGGGGTTAGATTTGGAATTCCATATATAAAGTACATATCTATTATTGTGCAAATCTCTATTATCTCTACTACTATAGCGCTAAAAGGAGAGAATCTCAAATTTGAGAATCCAATTTCAATGATAGCTTTCTAAATGGCAATAAAATTTTCTCGTTTTTCCTGGCATAAAAAAATAATAATATATATTTGCTAACTGCTCTCTCCCTCTCTCTGGATTAACCACTCCCCAACTATCTCTTTCAATAACCAACTCTACAAATATATCTCAATTACTAACGTGCATCACACGTGTAAAATACTAGTCTCTATTATCTCTATTATAGGGCACTGGGCAAGGGTCTCCAATTTTGAAATTGATTTGGATCTTTGGCTATCTAATTTGTAAGAGAAATTCATGAAAAAATTATTAAAAAATCAAATCTCAAATTGTCACCATAACTATTCCCATACATCTCTTTCAATAACTAACTCTACAAGTCTCCTCTGTCAATAACTAACTCTATACAAATCTTTTTTTAATTAGAGTTAAATTCATGGAAAAACTATTTTAAAAAATCAATCTCAAATTGTAACCGCAAGTAATATCAGACATCTTTTCCAATAACTAACTCTACATGTCTCCTCTCTCAATACCTAACTCCATACAAATCTTTTTTTAATTGGAGTCAATATATATAACGTGCATCACATCGAGCAAAACACTAGTTGCTAATAGAAGCAAATAGTAACATGCTTCTTGGTATTCTAAAGGGACAAAATAATAAAAGAAAAATATTAGTGCAAGAGAAAAAAGGAAAAGGGAAAAAACTGGTATTGTGAAATCAAGGAATTGAGACTAGTTAGCCCCTGTTTGGGAATGGAGTTAAGTTTTCTAAACTGTGATTTCATAAACTTAGAAAGACTTGACTCTAAAATCCTAAATTTGCCTTGTTTGAGGCTCATTTTGGAGTTGAGATAATTATCTCACTTTCAAAACTGCGGTTATCTAAACTCCAATCCGATCAAAGTTTAGATAACTCTATATTTGGAGTTTGAGACTTACAAACCACACTTTGTATCTCTCTACCTCCACTTAAAAATAAACCATGGTTATCTAAACTCCATTCCCAAACAGGGCCTTACAAATTTCAATTAAAGTTGGATGCACAAAGTTTCAATCTTGAGCATTTTCCTAGCTTTATATAAGAGCCAGTTATTAATTTGCGATCCCATCAATTGTAAGTAAGTAACAGTCAAATTCCAAGATGGATGCACAAAATACTTTGATCTAAAATAGACCAAAAAAGAAAGAAAAAAAGGGAAAATGCTACAATTTCCTAACTTGGGACTCGATCTAGTTTCAATATTGCCAGCCCAAGAGAATCATCTAAAAAACAGAAAAAATAATAGAAATATAGATCTAGCATTAGAAACCTCGGATTTAAAGAAATATTATCATTTGTCAAAACAAAGTTAATAAAAGACCTTATTTTTATTAAAATTTCAAGGTGGATGCACAAAGATTCACAATTGAAGATGGTATACAATTCTAAGTTGGGTTGAGATCCAGTTTTCAGAACTGCAAGCGAATAAGGATCATCTGCAGACAGATTAACTGAAATCCAAGGATTAACATGTAAATAACCAGACATTTAATTAATGATAAAATTTTGGCAAAACAAGGTTAATAAAAGGAAGAAAAAAGTTTTATATTAAAAAAAAATCAATTAAGATGGATGCACAAAGTTCCGATTTAAAATAGGGAAATGAAATCTAGTTTTCAAAATTGCAAATCTATAGGATCATCCGAGATTGAATGATTGAAGAACCTTTATTTTTATAAAAAAAAAATTAAAATTAATCAATTAAGATCCTCGAACAAAGTTCCAATTTTTTATTAGGAACATTGCTGCATTTTTCTAAAATCTTGAATCAACAGTACCTTTGAGCGGCAAAGGAGGCTGCGGCGGCGGGAAAAAGTCGCGCCTTTCCTTCTTCTTCTTGAAGCAGCAATACCACAGCACACCAAGCAGCACCAAGACGGCAACTCCACCAACGGCGAGCCCCACAGCAAGTGGCGTAGATACCGACGTCGACGGCGGCTCCGTCAAAGGCGTCCCCTTCCCCGACGAAGGCGCCGCCGGCCGCGATCCGCCGCCGGAAGGCACCGTCGGCGTCGACCCGCCGTCAGGAGGCCCCGAAGGCTGCGATCCGCCTCCAGAAGGCGCGGACGGCGTCGATCCTCCGCCGTCAGACGGCGTCGACGGCGGCGGCGGCGGCGATGCCGAATCTGATGGCGGCGATGAAGAATCAGGAGGCGGTGGCGAAGAGACTGGGGAGATCGGAGACGGAGGAGATGAGGTCGGAGGCTGCTGTAGTGGCGCCGGCGGCGTTGAGGCTGGGGCCTCGGCGGCCGCCGGAGGCGGAGACGACGACATTGGTGCTAGGGTTTTGCTTTAATTTTGAATCAAAATAAGAGCCCTACTAATAATAATATTTATTTATTTATGGGCAAAGAAAAGAAAATGGGAAGAGGAAGGGAGGAGGAGGACGGCGAACAAAGGAGCTGGAGGAAGAAGAGGACTGGCCTGAACAGCGTGGCCCCCACGCGGTCCCGCCGGCCCCACCGTCCACTTTTCGGTGGAATTTTTTGCTCAGTCATGTGCAATTTGCTTCGTCTTTTTGGCCAAGATTGAAGGAAGAAAAAAAGAAAAAGGAAAGAAATTGTTTTGTCGTTTATGCCCGTGACAGTTGGATTAGTTTTCACTTCGTAGTGTTTTTTTGTGTGTGCATGCATGTGCAAGTTGCAGATTTCATAAACTTAAAAGACTATTATTAGAGGTAAATTATGATGAAATACTGTCATAAATGTTATTATTGTTTTTTTATCTGTTTTTTTACCTTTGAGCTAAATTGCAGAGAACACCCCTGAGTTTTGGCTATATGGCTGGAAAATGCCTCTCTTTTTAAAATACACAGTAGTCTTTTATTTTATTGAATTCATTTTAAAGTCTAATTATTACTGTCAAAATACTCCTTAGTGAGAAAATTAATTACCAACTTCGTTGTAACAATTACAATAATTAAAAGAAAATTAGATGAATATTCCGATTCAACGAGCTCGATAAACTCGGAAGCTAAAAATGCTTGATTTGGATATGGATATTATAAATTATATAGTACTGATTTAGCATGGTAATAATCACATGGCCACAACCTAAGTTAATATGTTATCCCTTTTATCTATCTATCTAGCTTTCTTAAAACTCATTTTCTTCTTCTCTTTTTCTAATTCATTTTTTCACTTTTTCTTTCAATAAAATAACAATGTATAGATCATCTAAATGCTTTGTTGGGAGGGGGGTGGTGGTGGAAATAAAATAACAATGTATAGATCAACTAAATGCTTTGTTGACTACTTGACTGAAAGCCGTAGAAATATAGTAGTCGATAGCGGTGTTTTGAGGTATCTTATAATTTATAAAGTTTATGGTATATATTTTAAAAAGAGCAAAAGTTCATGGTTGCCTTTTTATATAGGAAAAAATAAATCATTTTACATTTTTATTTAACAAGAGAAACATTTTTTTATGTGAAATAGGCACTTCCAAGCATAGACCATAAGATGTGGGTTGGGTTCATGGATTTGGTATAGAAAATATGTCTGTTTGTACCAACATATCATTATTTTAGCAATATATCGGACTCATCGTTGGGAAAACCAATATTTCCTAACAATCTCGATAACGAAGCCTTCTAATAGAACTCATGTCTATATTGCTGAAATCAACGGTGTAACTGAAAATCAAAATTATATGATTAATATATTCAATCCTAATCATATGATTGAGTGCAGGAGCGATCAAAAGGTTTTTGGCATGAAAAATGAGCAAAAAAACCAAGTGGTTGGTTGAGAATTTATATAGTACAACAAAACTAAATAAATACACCTGTTGTCCTATTTTGGTACATACTACAATTTTGTTTTTAAATAAATAATTCATAAAATCACAGACAGAGCCCTATATATGTAACTTGAAGCAAGGATTAGCATGTTACAATTAGCTGGCCATGGCTTTAGAAAAAGACATATATCTACTCATTGCTTGTTGAAAACCCTTCATGTCATTTTTATGTCAAATGCCATAAACAGAACTTCTTGATTTCTTTCTTTGTTATAATAATTATTATATTTAATGCACTAAGAATATAATGAGCATCTTTCTTGATACAGAAATTAGCTAGCATGCATCATTGAACGACTCATATCCCCTGGATCCTATTAATCAGTGTTATATATTCAATGTAGGAGTTCATATTTTTTTTTATTTAGAATTAGTATTTCAAATATAATGTTTCTCACATTATATGTTTGCTATTTAAGGTTTTTAGTATAATTGAAAGTAACCTCTACAAAAGCATAAAACTTTTTATAAACTGCCACGTCCCGCTTCCCAGTAGATGGAAACGGTGACGTGGTAAGGCCGCAACGTATTTACTATGAAATAAATACGTTAAGCGTAATTAAGCAATATAACAATGAACAAGAAATACATGAGTAATAAAATGAAGCAACAACTTTATTTACATTCAACTTTACATACAACTGTTTGAAAATAAAAAATACAACAAACAAAGCAATGCCTAAACAATGGCATACAGAAAAATAAATTGTAATACCCAGTTCCTTTGTAAATATTTTTCCGTATTTTTAAATAAATGTTTCCTAAATTTTCCTCAATTTAAATATTTTCTATAAATATTTCCTATAATAATTTCTAATTTTTATAACCTAAACCCTAACCCTTTCCCTAGACCCCAGCCCGGCCCATAACCCTACCCGACCCGCCGACCCCCTCCCTTCTTCTTCTTCTCCTTCTCTTTTCTTTTCCCTCTCTTTTCCCCGTCTCCATGCCAACAACTTCCCCGAGACCCCCTTCCTCAAATCCTCACCCGCTCCTCTAGACGTCGCCCGCCTCTCGTGAGATCCCCTCGCCTCAACGACTACCCCGAGATCCCCCCCCTCGCCGCAATTGCTCCGCGATCCCCTCGCCTGCCGTACCTCCCTCTCAACAACTGCCCCTCTCTCTTCATCCCTTTCTACCTCCATCCTCTTCGTCTCCTCTCTTACCCTCTCACCACCTTCTTCCTCCAACCGCGAGGACCCCCACCGCTACCCAACCAGCCCGCTGCCCTCTTTCATCTCCGAGCCCGAGCGCCGCGCCCCGTCCCGAGCTCCTCAACAGCTCGCATTCTCGATCTCGTGACCCCCTTCGCCGCCGCCATGACGACCACCCACCCGAGCCCTCGCTGCCTTGCCACCATCTTCACCTCCCCCAATCCCTTCATCTCCCCGCCTAGCCCCAGCTACCGAGCTCGAGCCGCCACTACACCCCACTACTCCACCTCGTGGCCACCACCAACCTACACCCGAGCACCCACTTCCTCTCTCACTGCAACCCCACATCGCCAACGAACCCCCCGTCGAACGCAACCACCTCCGAGCCTCCAGCCTCTTCTCCAAGCTCAACGCTCAGCTACCGACCCCTTCACCAAAGCTCACCATCTTCCCCCATCATAACCTTCTCGCCACCTGCAACACTCCTCCAACCTCCACACCAACGCCCGCCGCTGCCTCCTTCCACCACCAAGTCGCCGACGACGAATCTACCTCCGACGTTCCCCGGCTCCTAACACCATCACCAGTTTCCCTCTCCTACCTACACTTTTAGCACCATTGCTTCCTTTACTGTGTACCTCCTCAAACCCAACATCAAACCGGAGCTTCGCTACCACCCTTCGCCGGAGCTGCTCTGGATCGTTGCCGACCATCATCGCCTTAGCCCCTCGCCGTCATCGCCACTACACTCGCATCAAGCCCCCTCGCTGCACAGAGCCAGACCCGAGCCTTCGCCACCTCCTTGCATGCCTGAGATTGCCGTTGCTGTCACCATGACCGTGTCGCTATCTCTGTCGTGCCATCCATCGCCATCATCAAGCTATCGTCGCCAGGCAAGTTAAACACTTGCTTTACATGCTATCTATACTAATACACACACACACAATCGAAACTCAATTATATTTCTTGGAGTGTCACGCCCTGCTTCCCAAAATACTGAAAACGAGGGTGACTAGGCCAGCCATGCTCCTACGGTCAGGGAATAATCCCGCCTACGGTCAGGGAATAATCCCGCCGTAGTCACACTTCGGCTTCTAGCTTTACATGGTAATCAGTAAACAAAGCACAGAAGTAAAAGAAATACATCACTAAACTATTACATCAAAGTTCATTGTCCACAATTTACAAATAAACAAGAAAAGAGCTACTAACCAAGTTAGAGTACAAGGTCTCTTTAGGGAAAGTAGAAAAGAAGAAAAAGGTACTCTCAACTAGATCTCCGCAAGCTCGAAGGGTAAATCCGACTCCTGCGCTGGTTCTTCCTCGAGATCTGAGCATACATACTCAGGTCGTCAGAGCGACGTAATAGCAATATCATAATAATGACATGAAACAGGAAAATAAGGTAATAACAGTGAAAGTAAAATGCGGATAATCACTATGTCACTAAATGATTCAAAGTATGATCTGTGTCCCTATCAGTCTCTAAGTCATGTTTGAAATCGAATAGTGGAAAGGAGAATCATATTTAACGGGAGTCTCGTACATACCCGAGACAACGGCCCACACGCCCGGGACATAACCCTGTCAGCCGGATCGCTAGATCCTACCTAATATATATAAGAGTCGCTGTTCGAATGATCATCCTCTAAAACATGGTCCTCGCTAAATACGATGCTCTTTCCACTTCGATTTCCCCTTTTCCCCCAGATTTACACTATTTATATGGTTTAGTCGTGTATAAGTATGCACCAACAACACGGTTTTGTCACTGTTCACTGTATTAATCACTGTCACAAATCATTCACTTTTCCATTGGCGTACTTGACACTCCTAAACCAATACCATTCACGCACGATAATGTATTGTATACTGAATAATAACGGGCACTATCACTAGGTCTATGGCAATTGGGTAAGGTATGTACATTTATGCAGTTAACAAGTGTAACAACCGAGTCTAATTATACCAATCTCTGTTACCGTATGTGTTGTTTGTGGTATTTATTTCATTTACCATGTTTGGTTGTGAATGGCAGTTTACTCTATATTCGACCCACTTACTTGAGCTTGTTGTTTCCTAGTTATAGATTACCCTAACATCACATATTTTGCATATAACAATTTAAGTCACTTAAAATAATTTTAAAATACATGACATGGCCTGCTTGATACCCCTAACCCTGCGGTAGCATCCTTGCATAGTGTTTTCGTCCTGTTCAGTGAAACGGATGCGTTTGGATGGCTACGCGCACGTGCGTGCGTCCGTTCTTGGGGGGTATGCATTTCTGTTACAAAATCCTTCATTTTAATTTTTGGAGCTTGCTAATAATTTTCATATTTCAAATTCAAAATTTTGGACCCGACCCGGGCACTTTTCTGAATTATTTTACATCCCGCTAAAATTCAATTGTTTGAATTTTAAATTTTACTTCTAAATATTTTCTTCAGTGCATAAGATTTTCTAAAACTAATTTTAAATCTTTTACATTTTCTTTTAACTGCGAAGATTTGCCTCTCCCCTTTTATTTTCCCTACAACCAATCAGAAATCTTCATTTTATTTCACTGGGCCCCATCTCTTTCTCTTTCTCTCTCACCCAAAATCTCTCTTCCTTCTCTCTCTCGTTTACTCAACCAATCAGGATTCTTTTTATTTTCGCTGGGCCCCACTGATCCCTCTCTCTCTTTCCCTTTCTCTTTCTCTCTCTGCTACGCAGCTCTCTCTCTCTCTCTTCTTTTTCTCTCTCCTCTCGCGCTCTCTCTCACCTCTCGCGATTACTATGCTCTTCTCGATTCTGGTCACCGCTCCCTGCATCTCGTCACCTCCCTTCTGTATCTTCTCCTTCTCCTTCTGTTCTTTAAAAACCCATGCACCCTCGCCTTCACGAGAACCCAGCTCCTCATCGCCTCCATCAACCCTAACCCTATTTTCCTCGTCGACACCCTCTGCATCCCCTCGTCGCCCTCATCTCCATCATCTCTTCTCCTTCTTCCTCCCTCAAACGAACCCATTGCACCCAGGAAACCCGAGCACCCTCTTCCACCACCACCACCTTCTCACGTCGCCGACCATTTTCCATCGCCATCGCCATCTCCTTCCCTCTCCTCTGCTCTTCCTCCTGCACCAAAACCCTGCACTTGCATACCCCACCAAACATCAAACCGAGCCCAAACCCTAACCAAACCCTAGCTCTTCAAACCCCTTCGCCGGCGTCCCCCACCGCCGTTGGTCTCGCCGCCACCGCTAGCACACCCCTCTGCAACCCAGTAAGCCATCGTACACTCATTCCTCCTCTATTCTTTTTCTTGCCTTCTTTTTCTTTTTCTTAAGTTGTCTTGTGTTCACTGTTCTGTCAAGATCGCCGGAGTTGGCCACGACGTCGACGATCCCGACGACCCAGCGAGGACCTCTGACCCGTGTGATCACACTGTTCGTTGTTTGGACTCTTTCCGTGTACCGTGCGCGCGTCGTGACTTTTCTCTCCGACGTGTGACGTTCCGTACGCCGTATCGCGATCCGTCGAGGCAAGTGAAACTTCCTACATGCTATTTAAATTACTATATATGCTATTTAAATTACTATATACCTATTTGAGTGCACGTTAAACCTGTAATTTACATTTAATACCATAATTTCCATTTTAACATTTTGACGTCCCGTTATATCATTTTAGATTCATAGCTCGAAACATACCAGGTTGCATTTAGTTCTATTATACATAGTACCCACATTCATATTTAAATCTTATAACAATTATTTGCATAGCCCACAGTACCCCTTTTATATTTTATACCCTGTCGGACGACCGTTTGCATACATCTGACCTGATTTATATTCAATTGCATCTTTAGATTACTTAGTACATATTAACATAATTTTAACATTCATATTTGTTATACTGTAGTTAAGTAATGTTGAAACTATCTCTTAAACGCAAAATGATAACCATGCATCGATATAATTTAATCTGTACCTATTTGCATATTATATTACATGTTCCAGTTGATTGTTCTGATAGTACCCATGCTTGTTTATTTATAATCATGTTTATGTTAGTTTGATTATGAGCACCCACATGACATCTTGTGCTTTCTGACATGACTTGTTGCACTTCCTACTTGATATGACATGGTACCGTACACTCTTGACATGACATGACACCTAAATACACTACTTGACTTGACCTGATGTACCATAGCTTTACCCGTTACCTGATCCTGTGCCTAATGCCAACAAACCTGACCCGTTGTCCTTACGGACCGTTCCTGTTGTTTATTAAGACAAATCTGTATCTGCCTGATCCTGTATTGGCATTAGTTCTAGATTGCTTAATACTTGACTTGAACACTTATAACTTGGGGGTATGGGAAAATTAATGATGAAACCTGACTTGTAACTCGACAGTTCGACACCTTTTCTGATCAGTCTTACGGGTTAGCCAGCCCCGGGGTGATGATGCTGACATCACTCATCTTTATATACTATCCTTTTACTGCCTAGCGGCACGTCTCGGATTCAGCCCGAGAATCTTGACCGTGGTCCCGGGCACGCATGGGATACTATTGAGTTACATCGATAATTCATCAAATTGATTTCAAAGACTTGAGACTATTCAACCCAATAGACCAGTTTAGATTACTCACTGTACACTACCTTTCACTGCCCTGATTTATATTACTGTTACACCTGCTTTACCATTTATGATTATATTCGCATGTCTTGCTACCTTATTTATATATTATTGCTTAATGTTATGACGCGCTGACGTCTGGGTTTTGCATGGCCCAGATTCCGTACCTTTGCTGCAATCCGAGCAGGAGTATTTCAGCCAGCAGGCTGAGCAGTGAGGACTCAGTAGTAGTTAGTTCTTTTACTTTTCAGTATTTTATTCCTGATGTGAGCCCGCATTATGAGACATACATTCCAGTTATTCTTGTATTGGATCTTTTGCTTCCGCATTATTTATTCTTGACTCATTTTATTTTGGCTTATGGACATGTGCTAGATAGTTTTATTTTTGTTCTTGATATCTCTACAGCGGTAATTTGACTGTGGAAGGATAATTCCTATCCACAGGTAGTATGGTTGGCTATGTCACGTGCCTACCTTAGCGTACTCTGGGAAGCGGGGCGTGACAACAAGTCATGTGTAATATGAACTAGTATGCATCTCATGAGCTCATAAAAATTGCAGTAAATCATATGTTCAGAATTTAGCAAAACGATACCAAGACGGTAACAAGTAGACTTAGTCGTCAGTTCAGCAAAATTAGTTTCAGTACAATCGGATTTCTGGTATTCAAGTTACAGCCGTTTCAATTTAAGTGCTCGCTGCAGGAAATTCAGTTTCTGAACTGAACGTCCGTTTCACGACACAATTTTCACCCAGTTGGGTTCAGAATTTAGCGACGCTACAGTTGAATGAAAATTAGGGTTTTCAACGCAACAAACGGATTCTCAAACGCGTCTCTACGTCAGAAGTTATGCACTGTTCAACGATAGGGTATCAGTTCTGGTTCAGTTTAGGACTGCTATATGTCCTGTTCTTTTAAATTGCAGTTTAAATAGTAAACGATGATAAAAAGGGGTGTAATCACTTGAGTTATTTAGCTAACAGTTTTATATTTACTACGGTATAGGATTCCGCAACATACAAGTTCAGGCAGAAAAGGGGTAAGCATTACGAGACAGAAAACAACAGCCAGAGCTACTCTGGACTGCAGTCCAGAGCCGCTCTCCGAACCAGTTCTCGTCATATTTTTAGTACAGAAACAATTAAAAACTTATATATGGTTCTAGGTCGTCGAGTCGGCTTCGATTTGAGCCCTCGAACGCATCATTTCAATGTGTACACAATTAATTATGATTTTAACAAGTTTCAGACCCGGGAAATATTCAGTTTTAACGAGTGTAATTGGGGGCGATCGTTTAAGCCAGTAACAATCATATTTTCCAGTCAAATTTTACCACAATGTTCATTGCCACATAGGCCAGCATATGCAATCAAGTTCCGCCAGTTTAATGGAAGGTTTTCATTCAGATTCTACGTCGAACACATACACCATTTTAAGTCGCACTAAGTGTTTAGGTGGAATTTAACGGTATTACAAGTTTTAGTAAAACAAATAGCATGAAGCAAGTAGGTAACTTGCCTGGAGACGCTTTGGCGACGCACGGCAGCGGCAACGGCACGAACGCGCTACGAACGGCGCGGCTAGGGTTCGCGGCCTCGGCTCGCGTTCGGGTTCGTCGTCGGAGTTGTCCGGGGATGGTTCGCGATCGCTGGAGGCGGAGTGTGGTGCTGGGAAGTTCCTGTGAGTGCGCTGGGGTCGACGGTGGTCGCTCCGGCGATGGGAACAGCGAGGGTTTGGATGATGGCAGTGGATTTGGAGAGAGGGAGTGAGTTAGTGGGGGCTCGGGTTTGATGGTACCGGTGATGCAGAGGGTGCGGAGGCGTCGACGATGTGGCCGGCGGCGCGATGGGAGCTCGTCGGCGTGAGGGTGCAGGTGGTGCAGTGAGAGCTCGGCGGTGGGTTGAGAGTGGTGAGGAGGGGTTAGGCAGTGTAGGGGGGCTTGAGTTCTGGAGAGGGAAGCGAGGGAGTCGCCGAGGTGACAGTCGTCGTCGTCGGCGTCGGCGGGGGTGCAGTGGGTTTTCTTGGAGAGAGGAAAGGAGGAGTTTGAGAGAGATCGAGAGTGAGTAGCGAGGGAGTTGGAGAGATGAGGAGGGGTTTGAGGAGGGTGCGCGGGCGCGCGCAATCGTGGGTCGTGAGTTCGTGGGGGCGACGAAGGCGAGGCGATGTGGGGTGTGGCGACGTGGGGACGAGGGCTCGCATAGAAAATGAGCGGGAGAGGAATTCTAATGGGGAAGAAGAGTTAGGGTACGGGCCGGGTCGGGTTTGTGGGGGTGTTTGGGTGCGTTGGGTTAGGGATTGGGCCGGCTTAGGAAGTTAATATATATTTAGTCTTAATTAATCTTTTTATTGGTTTGGACTGTGGAAAGTTGCGGGCGGGGGAAGGAAAACTTTGTGTTTTGTTGGGCTGGCTGAGGAGTGTGGGTTGAGGAGTTAAGAATTTTATTATTTGTTTTGGGCTGGGTTTTAGTGTAAGTATTTTGTTTTGGTTTTGGATTGATTTTAATTGGTTTAAAAAAACAAATACTACAACCCAAGCAATAATCTTTACACAAAATAGTAATACGGGAAAAATGGGATAACATTCGGGGACTTGGGAAATATAGGAAAAATTCATAGATGGAAACAGGGATTTACATGGAGTTTGATAAATGTGGGAACCCGTAATCGTGCATTCCATGATGAACTGAACAAATAATGAGCCTAATATCCCGTCGTTGATGTATATATTTCACAGGGATCGAATCTCGTTCATGTCCGTAAGATAAACCAAATCCGCTATAGTCTTGAAATGATGTGCTAAGTGCTCGAGGCAAACCATATGCGAAAACATAATCAAAATAGCGGAGCCCATAATATTTAGACCCTAATAATGTCGACAAACACTATGTAGAAAATTTACTGCAAACCGACATCGTTTCGCACCTAAAGTGACGCCTATACCGAAACTCGCGTTTCACCGAACACTTGACATCGTTAAATTCATAATTAATTCCAGAAAAATCCAATCGCAGCATGTCTGGGTTCGTTGTGAAGGTTATTTTATAATATTTAACACTACGTATAGGTTTACTGTTAGATATATCCTTTGAATATCGAAAACCAAGAACTTACCTGACCTTGGACTACGGTCCAGAGCAAGAACTTACCTCTTGACATGCATTTATACACCTGAAATCTTAATGTTTAATTGTGATAGTGCGCGAAGCCAATTACCACTGCATATAAAATTGTTTTATATTTCCAATGGTACCAGTTTCACTAAATTCCAGTATCATTTGGTATTTAAATCATATTTTAAACGAATGACATGTTGGCAGATTTCTGTCATTTCAGCCTGCACCTTTCATCAGTAATCTGATCATAACTCCTAAATAAAGATGACTATTGTTGATCCGTTTTCTGAGATGCAAATTTAACTCATAGACCTACAATTAATTGAACAGTAGCATTGCCTAATTATGATCCCAACAATGAGTAAAACGTGTTACGAAACGGACTTCCAGTTCAGAAATTGGATTTCCAGCAGTAAACACTGAAAATGGAATAACCATAACTCGAAAACCTGAAACCCGTTTGAATCGAAACCAATTTTTCTGTAGATATAATTTAATACACTGTTTACGCTTTTTATATTGTTTTGCCAAATTATGCACGTGTGATTTTATGTGATTTTTCTAATCCAACCGATACTGGTTACTCATATGTATTCAGTAGTGCATTTACTGTATCCCCATCATATTGCATGACTGTTATACCTTTGTAATTAGTGTTCATTTGCGTCGATACCCTAGTGACCGTGTTACATTATCAAGTGATAAATATTAGTGATTGGATTGTGGCAATTACGTTAGTGTAAAAACGAGATTGAATAATGGAAGCGACACGTACTTGTACACAATCAGCGGAACCAATTAGTTATTGCATTGTCGACGCCTATGGGACATATATAAGTGTGACTATAACTGGTATGAGACGGGTATGGAAGCACTTATATTAATGTCATAGGTAAGATATAGAGTACTGTCCATTTATCTTGGATACCAGTCGAGACATGCTTGATGGAGACCCTATCTCTAATTCTCACGTAGACTTGTCATGGAGCGACTAGTATTTAGATTCATAGTCGGTGTTTGATGTAGACCGCGAGGTGTAGGGTAGTTTGAGTGTGAGTTCGATCAACGGAATCTCAGGATTCCCACTGCCAGCATATTTAATGATTTCGGAATTTGTACTGATAGTGTTTCTGATTCTTACTGGTAGTGATTCAGACTTGTGTTCCCTTGCCCCTGGGGCTTACCCTTGGGTTGGGGATACTCCTGCGGTGGTTGACGATCACACTTGGACTGACAATAAGTTTAGTAACTTGGATATTGAGACTTAGAGATTGATTGCTTTAGTGACATGGACATTACATTGATTATTGATCTAATACACTTGCTAGATCGTTACATGTACCGGTTATTTCATGCTCGAGTCATTACTCTATGCTTGCTACTTTATATTTATCATCATTGCACATATTATATATGTATATATTGCTATTGCGTCGCTCTGACGACCTGAGTATGCATACTCAGAGTGAGAAGTGGACTTAGCTCGGATCAGGATCTGTCTTACCTCGAGGATACTGCGGACATCTAGATTAGCGCCGTCAGCGTCATCCCTTCCGTTGACTCCATCTGGTTAGTTTTACATCTATTTGATAGAATTAGTGACTGCATTTCTCATTACTTATGCTCTGATTACTGATTACCACGTAATGCTAGAATCTGAAGTGTGACTACTGCATAATATTTCCTTGACCGTAGAAGTATGGCTGGCCTTGTCACCCTTCGTATTCCGTATTTTGGGAAGCGGGGCGTCACATAAGTGTAGGAAGAACTAATGGTCAGACTGAGCTGTAAGCTGGTCCAAGTCCTCCTGGCTCGGCTTTATCTCCTAAGAGTCTGGTCCTCCTGACGAACATTCTAAAGAAAGAAATAGAAATGAATGTCGTCAGCGAATTAGCGCTCGGTAAGTCCCAAAAGAAGAAATAGATGATAATATGTAATTTGAAATGAACAAGTAAAGTTGTAATGATCGTTCACAGGTATAGGATAGTTATTCTAACGTGGTTATTTGTAATTTGATAAGAAAGGTATTTATGTATACGAGAGGAGTCCATCTTACCCCGTGGACTATGGTAACATATAGTATAAGGCCCCGTCATAACCCACAGGACAACGGCACGTGAATTCATGTAGGTGTCTTTTAAGTGATCTCTCGTGCCACGATATACGTTCCGTACCAATCTACCCCTTTATTCCCGCGTATTGTATTGTATAAATTAATATTACAGGTCTTGGCCGAAACAATAGATATAAAATGTTCAGGATGTAATTATATGTTCAAGTAGTTTTGTTGAGTTCATATCAAGTTATCACCATGGTTCGGTCAAGTCGAGTCAAGTATATAAGTTTGAGTTTGATATTGATTTCGAGTGTTCATGTTCATGATCAAGTATTCAAGTTCGTGTTTGATTTTCGAATTCATATTTGAGTTTGGACTCAGATTGAGTCAGACACTTGTGAATGGATTTAACTTTTAAATTTCTTAGGTTCGGGAGTAATCGACAACTGCTGCACATGGACGACATGATTTGTGTCTTTTTCCAAGACAATTGTCATTGATAACTCCGTTAAGTTGTCTAACCTGAATATGCAAGCACTCACTTTCTCCGACTCTCTGAAGCTCAAGAGAATTGATCCCGCATAAATATATATTTACTAGAGTCCTTAAAATATTGTTTTGTATATCTCGAGGGGGTTTTATGAAAAAATATTTTAATATAGATTAAAAATAAACCTCGAGAGTGATTTATAACATTTAGAGTTTTCATGAGCATGTGTTTTAATTATTGGGGTATTTTAATGATAAATACTTAGTTTTTAAAAGTTTATGTTATTTTATTGAAAATTAGCCCTTTTTGGTAACTTGATAGTATTTTATTAACATTTTTTAATCTTTCATTTTTAGAAAAATATAGCTTCATAATATATTGAAAATATGGATTTATAATTTTTATATAATTTTCGAAAATTAGTTTTGTTTAGAAAAGTCACGTTTCTTAAAAACCGTATTTTATTTCCTTTCGAGATCGAATACTCCGTGAGGAGTTCTGCATCTCGCTTTACTATCCCAAGAATGTGCGATAATCCACACCATCCATTACCGGATGCCCTAACGAGGGTTGTAGATGCGTATTTGCCAAGAATTACAAAATACCGTTTTAAAAGAAACCCGGTTTTTAAAAGATGCGGTATTTTATTGTAAAAGTTATTCTTTGAACCAACTATATGTATATGTAGATATCGTGCTATGAAACCAAAGTGTGCGTGTGGGGTAGGTCATTACCCCGTGAAGTTTTCCTAAAGGTATTGTTTTTAACAATATCGAAAAGAGACGATAATAAAGTTCAAGGTATTTTAATGAAAAAGTTTGTTTATGTTTGTTTCACATGAAAATTTTGGTTAAATTTGAATCTAAACATTTGTAATTAAAATTATAATTAGTGTGGTAAAATTAGATGGACCAAGATATAAAGGAAAAGAGAGTTCTAGGTTTTAAAAAGAAGGTATTGGGAGTAGCTCTACTTTATCGCTATATGATTAGGAGATGAATTTTGATGAAAAGAAAGAGAGTTGGGAAAGATTTACTGTTTGGAAATATCAAGAAAAGGATTAGAAAGAAAGGAGAGGGCTTCGTGGTGTCGCGGGAGCTCCGGAAATAGCTTCGATCTTTGACGGAACAAGCTTGGTCGCTAACTCCACTTGACTCCAATTGCACTTAGGAACTTTTTGAGAGAATTTTTGCTAGAATTTCAGAATGGTGAAGAGCTAAAGCATGGGGTGGTATTTATAGTGAAAAATTAGGGTTTGGAAGTTCAAATTTTGGATTAAAAAGATATTAATGGTGAAATGAAGGGTCTCTATTTGATTGCAGGGAAATCAAACAGTGCAGAAGAGTTAAGGGGAGTCGAAGGGGTGCGTATGTGCAAAGCACAGAGTCATATGGGCTCATCACAACCGTCGACGCCGGCCCTATGGGCAATTTGGCCAGTTGGATTTGAGGCAAATGCCTCGAGATTCGTGCCACGTGGGTTTTTGGGTATATACACCTCATTGCGCCTGTTTGATTTTTCTGAAACTTTTCATTTCCCCATGTATTGCACGTGCAACTCTTGGGCTTCCAAAAATTAAAAAGAAAAATCAGAAAAAATAATTGTGTCTGATGGGAATCAAACACACAGGCTACGTCACAGCAGTGCAGGGGTTTTACCAGTGAGCTACAAGTTGTTTCTTATTTTTATTTAACAAAAGTAACTTTTAACTCTTACACAGGCTGTAATACTCTTTTCTATATATTAACAAGAAAATTTCTGTATAGTTATTTCAGAATCGTTACATAAACCCCTATTCCAATATAATAATTTACTAGTTTGAGTCTTGTAAAGATCGTCTTTAAAATGGTGGTTCGAAAACATTATATTCGAATGATTTATAAATCTATAACCAGTGAATAATTCTGATATTGAAAATGTTGGAAAGTATTTGAAATTGATTAACAAATATATTTTCTTGTCTTTCTTGGAAAATATTGTCTCTCATATATTTGTTAATATTTCAATTACTTTTCTTTTTTTTATTTTGTCATGTGGGAAGCCGGGGCGAACTAAGGAATTTGGGCCAGAGGGGGCACATTGGCAACCATGCATGCTCAACTAATTTTTTACATTTACGCCATCACAATTCGATAATTAAAAAATGTTAAATTTATATGAAAATAATAACTTTTACAATAATATATATGTAGGGCTCATAATTTGGACCATAAGATTTTATTTTAAAGTTACTAGTTTTTTAAGTCCTTAAACGGCGGACTAAATTTCCCTTCTTTTAAAAAAATACTAATGAGTTTTGTGAGATTTGAATCCATGACACTCTATTTTGAAATCAAATGCATTATCACTGGAGTTATATATGCTCTTAAAAATTAATTAAAAAAGTGTATCCAAAAAATACCCGATTGCAAACATTACCGGGTCTTTTTTTCCCGAAATTTGAGAGGGGGCATGTGCCCCCTCTCGCCTCAAAGTTGATCCGCCCCCGATGGGAAGTGTGGGATTCCTCATGTTGGGTCTAGATGTGTGAGTTATATTAGGTTATATAATCTGGTAGTGAATCAAAGAAATCTCTTGTTCCTCGCCGAACACAGAGACGCGACCGCGTAGGTTCGTCTTGCCTGAATTTGGGGGCAGATGCTATTTGGTGCTATCCGTCCACCTCTTCGAAAATGCCAAGTTGATTTATGACACCGTGCATCGGAGGTTTAAACGGATGCGGCCGATATAGCAGACTTCGTCAGATTCCCCCTCATTTGAGGGGTTTTTGATTATGGGGACGCTCTTCTCTGCAGGCGCAAGCCCCTGCAATTAATTATGCTACCGCATCGCGGTAACCACTTTCTCCTTCTCCAGATGGTCACTTTCGTGTCGTGGGTGTTTGTTTTGTTTTTGGTTGCCCGTGGATTGTATACGGAGATTAATTTATGTTGTCGTCCGTAGGGCGTGGATTAGTCCAAATCCGTATTTTCTTAGATTTGGATTTGGGGGTTGGGTTTAAGGATACGTTAATCTCATTTGAGTCTAAGATCAACTTAAACGTATGTTAAGAATACGTCAGTCTAATTTCAGACTAAGATCTACTTAACAGTTTGTTAAGAACACGTTAGTCTAATTTCTTGACTAAGATCAACTTAACGGGATCGTTTAGATCCAACAAAAGAGCATTCGGGCTCTATTGTTTAGTTTAGGGACATTACGGTCGATTACCAGTTTAAGAACATAGTGGTCCATTACCAGTTTAAGGACATGGTCGTTCAAGGTTAAGGACATCATAGTCCGTGGGTTTAAAGGGACCCCACAGTCCGAGATTAAGGACATCATAGTCCGTGGGTTCAAAGGGACCCCACAGTCCGAGGTTAAGGACATCACAGTCCGTGGGTTTAATGACCCCACAGTCCGATTTAAAGACGTCATAGTCTATGGAATGTACGGTTGTCGGGACCCGTCACCTCTCTGAAGACGTTGAAGGATTACAACGGCATGTATCAAAGGAGTTCAGAGATGTACCCTTGAACCAAAGCTGATTGGGAAATCTGTAGTCCAATTTAGAACTAAGATCAATTAATTAGATTATGAGCACATTGGCTCAGTTAAATCTGAATTGAGTACTTATGGCCAATTTGTGCTAAGTCCAATTAAGTTTGGAATGTTGGCACTTTGTTGGCCTGTTGAACATTTGTCTGGGTTCAGCCCCTCATTATTTAGCAATGCTAAACAAGAGTTTGAGGGCTCTGAGAACATTTTGTCTTTGAGCATTAAACATTATAGTTCTGGATTTTAAGGCTCATTTCAAGGGGATATTTGCCTATGAAAAACTTGGCCAATTTGGGCTAAGCTGGTTTTAGAATAGTGTTAAACACTAAAGGACATCTGGAGGTCACGTGTCCTCATGTGATGTATTTAAAACAGTGTTAAACACTGGAGAAAAAATGCTCAAAATAGTGTTAAACACTAGAAAGGAAAGGGTCACGTGGGGTCACGTGAGGCGCCTGAGATGGGGCCAGGCCTCCTTTATTTTATTCTCAAATCTTCAAATAAGTGTTAAACACTTCTGATCTTCTGGCCATCACGTGTGGGCACGTGATGGGTATCTATGTATTGATTATTAAAGTGTTTATTAGGGGTCATGTGGGGACACGTGAGGGCGCCTAAAATTGATTCTGCCTTTAGCTTTGTTCCCTTTATTTTGAGGGTCACGTGTGAGCACGTGAGGCTTTGCCTCCAAGTTTTTCTTTCTCATTTTGAGGGATCTGTTTTAGGGGTCACGTGGGGACACGTGACCCAGTCTTGTTCTTTCTTTTCTGATTATTGAGAATGGGGGACACGTGTTACCACGTGACCGAGTTCTTTATATGCATGGAGAGCTTTAAGTCTCTTATTTTAAGAATTAGATTCTTTGTAGGGTTAAACCCTAATTCTGTTTTAGAGGAATTAAATTCCTATGAGTTTGGGAGAATTAAATCCTCATATAGGGTTAAACCCTAGTTTCATTTGGAGGAATTAAATTCCTATGAATTTGGGAGAATTAAATTCTCAAACTCAATTCTCGCTCTATGTTTTGGATCTGCATGGCAGAATCTTCCCGATGAGAATTAAATTCTCAACTTGTGGGGAGATCTGCTTCTGCAGATTGTCAACCAAAGGAAAAACTAAGTTCTTATTCTGAAGAGTTAAACTCTTAATTTGAGAATTAAATTCTCTTTTTCTTATGGAGTTTAGATCTCTTTCCCCTTTCTCACCTAGGGTTTCTTATCTTGAGAATTAAATTCTCCTTTCTTTTTTCTCTCTGTTGATGTTTTTTCTCCAAAAATCCAAAATTCTAAGATCCTTTCTCTTCTCTTCTTGGCTCCTATTTATAGGAGAAAGAAAAGAATCAATTTGTTTAGTGAATTTTTCATTGAAAGATTTTGGTTGTTTTTGTAACCAATATGATCTTTTAGATCACTCAGTGAATTTTATTCACCATTGGATTTTTAATCCAAAAGATATTCTGTTTGTTATTCTTGGTGAATTTCGGGGAAATCTTTCTTTGTATAGAATCTTTTTATAAATTGGTGATCTTTAATCACCATTGGATTTTTAATCCAACGGTGCTCCACTTTATAGAGCGCAATCTTTTTGTTTGGAAAGATCTAAGAAAATATTACGATTTTGATTTCCCTTAATTAGAATTTAATTCTATTAATTCAGAAGGTTTAAGAGCCTATCACGTGTTAGCACGTGACCCACTGAATAAGCTTTTAACCAGAATTTAATTCTGCTGTTTTAAAGAACTAAGGAATCATCACGTGTCAGCACGTGACCCTTGGTCACGTGTGAGCACGCGACCCTTGGTCACGTGTGAGCACGTGATGCCCCATTGGGGTTTTTCCTTAGTTTTTATTATATCTTTTAATTCCTTTTTAGTGGATTGAAGAGCCCATCACGTGTGGCCACGTGACTCCACTGATTGATCATTTACATAGAATTTAATTCTATTAATTAAAGAGCTTAGGAACCCATCACGTGTCTGCACGTGACCTATGGTCACGTGTGGACACGTGATGCCCCATTGGTGTATTCCTTGCTGTTGTATTATATCTTTTAATCCTTTTTTAGGGGGTTGAAAAGCCTGTCACGTGTGGGCACGCGACTCATTTAATTATTTATTTTATTCAGTGCCTACAGGCTTTGCCTGTAAATGGTCACGTGTGGGCACGTGATGCCCGGTCACGTGTGGGCACGTGATGCTCGGTCACGTGTGGGCACGTGATGCCTATAACTTTTGATCCCGGATGAATTATGAAGCTCATAATATATCAAATCGAAGGATTTTTCGAGACGCTTTCGATACCATCAGAATTTAGCTGTTTCTCCTTCGGGAGTTTGTCAAAATACAGCCCGGAAAATACTGGTTCACATTTTCTTAAACGTATCGCTGCTATTTGATATCTTGGGCTCTTTTGCGCAGAAATTTTTGGCGGGAACAAATGCCCCCCACTAGTTTTCCCACGTAAGTATGTACGTGGGTAAAATAGTGCAGAGTTATGCATAGCGTATGACCAGTTTCGGGTTGGTATATAACTTTCAGAATCTTGATCTGAGAAGATAACAAGCGGACACAAGCGTCGTCATTTATCATTGACTCAAATGTCGACTCTTAAAGGATATAGTTCCAAACCCTCAGCCCCATGAACCGCACCCTTCTATTTCTTTATGTCTTACTCTGGCGTGAAGTAGTTTATATACTCATGAGTAACTTCTCCATTTCAGTGGCATGTAGTTTTGGCAAGTGTGGCCCATAGATAGTCTATCTTGACCTCCTTGTAGGGCACCGATGGCTTAGGAAACAGGGTTAGAATCTGCCACCTAAGACTTTTCAAA
This sequence comes from Agapanthus africanus, assembly GCA_030015575.1. Lineage (NCBI taxonomy): Eukaryota > Viridiplantae > Streptophyta > Magnoliopsida > Asparagales > Amaryllidaceae > Agapanthus > Agapanthus africanus. The sequence goes on along the minus strand of CM057344.1, from coordinate 85,290,606 downwards.
TTTATGAGCCGTGAGGGTCTCATAAAGACTTTTCTCCCTACGAGTCGAGAGGATCTCGTAGGTGTATTTTTCTCCTTAGGAATCGTGAGGATTCCTAAGTGTGTTTTCTCTTAAGGGTCGTAAGGATCTCATAAGAGAATTTTCCCTCTTACAAGTCGAGAGGACTCGTAAGTGGTTGTTTCCCTCCTTGTCGAGATTCGACTTTGGAGAGTGTGGTCCGTAGAAAATCTACCTTGACCTTTTTGCGAGGCAATGATGGCTTAGGAGACAGGGTTAGGATCTGCCACCTAAGACTTTTCAACTTTATGAGCCGTAAGGGTCTCATAAAGAATTTTCTCCTTACAGGTCGAGAGGATCCCGTAGGTGTAATTTCTCCTTAAGAATCGTGAGGATTCCTAAGTATGTTTTCTCTTGAGAGTCGTAAGGATCTCACAAAAGAGTTTGCTCCCTTACGAGTCGTGAGGACCCGTAAGTGATGGGTGAGGTTGCCATTATCCGCATTTCACGGAGTCAGGAGTTGCTCTGGCCATTTCCCACGGGGTCAAGATTTACTTTAACCGTGTTCTATGGGACCAGGATTTGCTCTGGATGTTTCCTACGGGGTCAGGATTAACATAAGCCATGTTCCGCAAGGATCAGGATCCGCTCTGGACGTTTCCCACGGGGTCAGGATCGACATAAGCCGTGTTCCATGAAACCAGAAATTGTTCACACATTGCACATACCAGTTATCTTGGATACGTGTCCATTTATCTTGGATACCTGTCGAGACATGCTTGATGGAGACCCTGTCTCTAATTCTCACGTAGACTTATCATGGAGCGACTAATATTTAGATTCATGGTCGGTGTTTGATGTAGACCGCGAGGTGTAGGGTAGTTTGAGTGTGAGTTCGATCAACGGAATCTCAGGATTCCCACTGCCAACATATTTAATGATTTCGGAATTTGTACTGATAGTGTTTCTGATTCTTACTGGTAGTGATTCAGGCTTGTGTTCCCTTACCCCTGGGGCTTACCCTTGGGTTGGGGATACTCCTGCGGTGGTTGACGCTCACACTTGGACTGACAATAAGTTTAGTAACTTAGATATTGAGACTTAGAGATTGATTGCTTTAGTGACATGGACATTACATTGATTACTGATCTAATACACTTGCTAGATCGTTACATGTACCGGTTATTTCATGCTCGCGTCATTACTCTATGCTTGCTACTTTATATTTATCATCATTGCACATATTATATATGTATATATTGCTATTGCGTCGCTCTGACGACCTGAGTATGCATACTCAGAGTGAGAAGTGGACTTAGCTCGGATCAGGATCTGTCTTACCTCGAGGATACTGTGGACATCTAGATTAGCGCCGTCAGCGTCATCCCTTCCGTTGACTCTATTTGGTTAGTTTTACATCTATTTGATAGAATTAGTGACTGCATTTCTCATTACTTATGCTCTGATTACTGATTACCACGTAATGCTAGAATCTGAAGTGTGACTACTGCAGAATATTTCCTTGACCGTAGAAGTATGGCTGGCCTTGTCACCCTTCGTATTCCGTATTTTGGGAAGCGGGGCGTCACATAAGTGAAGGAAGAACTAATGGTCAGGCTGAGCTGTAAGCTGGTCCAAGTCCTCCTGGCTCGGCTTTATCTCCTCAGAGTCTGGTCCTCCTGACGAACATTCTAAAGAAAGAAATAGAAATGAATGTCGTCAGCGAATTAGCGCTCGGTAAGTCCCAAAAGAAGAAATAGATGATAATATGTAATTTAAAATGAACAAGTAAAGTTGTAATGATCGTTCACAGGTATAGGATAGTTATTCTACCGTGGTTATTTGTAATTTGATAAGAAAGATATTCATGTATACGAGAGGAGTCCATCTTACCCCGTGGACTATGGTAACATATAGTATAAGGCCCCGTCATAACCCACAGGACAACGGCACGTGAATTCATGTAGGTGTCTGTCACGCCCCGCTTCCCAGAGTACGCAAGATTGGGCACGTGACATAACCAACCATGCTACCTGTGGGTAGGAAGTATCCATCCACAGTCACATTACGGCTGTAGAGATATCAAGAACAAGATAAAACTATCTAACACATGTCCAAATCCAGAATAACAAGAGTCAATGATAAATAAATGCGGAAGCAAATGATCCAATACAATAATAGAAAAGTATGTCCCATAATGCGGGCTCACATCTGGAAATAAAAATGCAGGAAATAAAACTAATCACTACAGAACTCACAAATCAGCCTGCTGGCTGAAGTACTCCTGCTCGGACAGCGACAGTGGTAAAGAATCTGGGCCATGCAAAACCCAGACGTCAGCGCGTCATGTCAACCAATAATATAATGTGAACAGTGTAATAGGCAATGCAGAAATAAACATGAATGAAGCAATAGTATGGAACAAGCAGTGCAGGGTAGTGTGCAGTGGGTAACTAAACTGTTTTATCGGGTTTTCTATTCTAAAGTCTTTGAAATCAATTCGAGTAATCCTCCATGTAACTCAAAGGATATGTCCCGTTACCCCCCGAGACCACGGATCAGGAAGATGGGAACCAATAGTGGTTCTGTCCCGTTGCCCCCCGGGACCACGGATCAGGAAAATGTAAGAGTCACGAATGGCTCTGTCTCGTTACCCCCCGGGACCACGGATCAAGTAATACCCTTTTAAGTTACACTTTAAATTACCCGTTTGATTTCCCCATACCCCCAGGTTATATGTGTGTCAGGTCAGGTATTCAGTGGTCAAGAACTAATGCCAACACAAGTTCAGGTAACAGTAGGTTTGTCTGGATAGACAACAAGCTTGGTCCATGAGGACTCCATGTCAGGTTCGTTGGCATTAGGCATGAGATCAGGTAACATGTCAGGTCATGGTACATCAGGTCAAGTCGATAGTAAAGGGTACCATGTCAGGTGCATCGGTATGTATATATCATGTGTAGCAAGGTCAGGTCAAGATGTAACAAAATCGAGGGTGTGCTCACAACAGGTATATAATCGAACAAGGATTAACAGCAGGAAATAAGCAATAAATTAAACAACAATAAGCAGTTCATTTAATCACAATAGTGCATTAACATAGTGCAATCGTTTTATCATATTAACAGGTTTTGAGCACCCTTCGCGGTGCAAAAGATCACATGATGGTGCAATACCGTTATATCAATATCAAAATGTAATAGAACTACATGTGTAAAGGCTATCATCCTTTAAACGGTAAAATGTGATTAACGGGTAAACTTCGTTATTAGGGTTAAAGTGGCAAAATGAAATTTTAGGTTAACTGTATCATGATATATGTCATATTGCGACCAATGAGGAAATATCCATACCGAGTTGAGTTTTGCAGGTTTAATGAGTCAAAATATATATAATTGTATAGTATAGCATGTAGCAAGTGATACTTGCCTCGATCGGATCACGTTACAGGATGCGCACGCAGCGTCCAGTGTCGGCAATCGTTGCAACATCCACACGCGCACACGGAACGGTCCAGGTACAGCAAGAAGTTAACCACGCAAGTAGGGAACATCCACCGGTTGCCCAGATCAGCATACATCTCTTCTTGCTCTAAACTTATTCTCTCTCTAAAAGATTCGAACTTTCATCTCTCTAGGTCTAGAATCATAGCTTTTGTTGTTTCGATTTTGAGAGTAGCAAAAGAAAAAGGAAGGTGATGATTGGTGATGGATTAAGAGAGGAAAGCTTGGGCTTATGGTCTCGGGGATGTATGCAGGTGGTCGGAGTTCGAGGCCAGGGTGCGGCAGCAGCAAGGTGTCGAGGGGTCGAGGGTGTGCGCTGGTGTTTGGCGCGAAGGTGAGGCGCCGGCGAAGGAGATGGGTGCGGGCTAGACGGTATCGGAAGAGATGATGATGTAGCCGACCTCGGTGCTAGGGGTTGACGACGAGGCGGTTGATGGCTGGAGAAAAGATGATGGAGATTGGGGTTGAGGCTAGAGGAGTGGCCGGCGGTGAGGGGTTACTGGAATCGTGCCCGAAGGTGATGGGTTGCGGGAACTGTAGGTGGGGGTGGTGACGACGGGAAGTGGAGGAGAAGGTCGGGGCTGGTGCGCAGGTGATGAGGAGATGCCGAAGGTGGCGCGGGTGACGACGACGACGGTCGCCGGCGACATCTCCGGTCGAACAGAGAAGACACGGGGTAGGCCGGGGTTGCTGCGGCAGCGACGTGTGCACGGGGAGAAGGAGGGAAAGTCGAGGCCGGGAAAAGGAGGCGGAGGCGAGGGCAACGGTGGCGCCGGCGTCGGAGTTGCGGCGGCGACGGTGACGAGCCGGCTTGGGTTAGGGTTAGCGATGGGTTTGCTTCTCGCGTGGGTTCAGGGAAAGAAAACTATGAGGAAAAAGGTGATATATAAATATAGGGGAGAGAGAGAGAGAGGGTTAGAGAGAGAGAGAAAGAGATTAGAGAGAGAGAGAAAGAGACAGAGGACGAAACTGAAGAGGGGCCCACGGGATAAAGGCATCGCGATTGTTCAGGAGCTTGGAAAAAGGAAAAATTTAAAAGATTTCTGAAGTTTAAACGAACAGTAAAAATATTATGAATATATTATGGTTTAGAATATTTTATTGATTTGTGATTTTGGCGCTAAATGAAACATTTCCTAATCGCGCTCGGGTTGGGTCCAAAAATTCGAAATTCAAATAATAGGATTTAAACGGGTTCCAAATTTTAAAATGAAGTGTTTTAGGATTAAAAAGCATGCCCCCAAGTCGGACACTTGCACGCGCGCGTAGCCGTCCAAACTCGCCCGTTTCGCCGAACGGGATGAAAACTCGACGCGCGGACGCTACCACGCGGCGAAGGGTGACGAGTAGGCCAATATAGATATTTTTAATTTTACTTTAGGTGTTAAAATTTGTTATAAGCAAAAACGACTTAGCCAGATGTGTTGGAGATAGTGCCCTCAGAGTCAATTATTAGATCACAGGTACGTGATTGTAATGATTGAGGGAGGGCCTATCCCGGTAGGACAGTCTTACTCGAGATGATAGTATGCTATCTGGTTTACCTTTATCATCGTGTACTGCTTTAGGTGACCTGACACGTCGCTATTACACGTTGATAGAGCCCCTAGGATTCTTGCTTGACCACCAGCAGTATGAGGGCGATCATATAAGTGGGAGCTGGGGGTCTATAAGCTTATCTTTAAAAGGTCCCTAGTCGTGGGAGTTTCGAGACTGGGCATCGATACTCCATTAGTAGACTAGTGTATACAGTCGAGACCCCGACGAGGGGCGGTGGCCGGTCTCACAAGCCACTGGTGTCAGTTGGATCACCTAAGATGTATACAGGTGCTCATTGGGTTATGAGTACACCGGACAGGACTCGCCGGGAACATGCTAGTTGGTCATATACCAGACGTCAGATGGCAGTTCCCTGGTGACATGTGTGCAGGTTAGTTCATCGACCTGGGGATCGTCATTTGTCTCGTGTGAGTTCCCACTGTACTTTGATTACTACCCTACCACGGCTCAAAGGAGTCGTGCAAACAGGTTTTAGTTGGGTACAGTCCCGAGCCACATGGAGGCAGTGAGCGTATCCTCAGGGGTTCGTCTCTCCCGGTATTGGGGGTGAGGTCGTGCTGTGTCTAGGAGAGCCATTACACAAAGTCCTTGACCAAGGCAAGGAGATTTACTGGTAGGTATTCCAGTAGTATCTCAGGGTGTTCTGGGCTACACTCCGACACGACTTGTACCGCTTTTGGGGGTCTGACTTTTACCAACCCCCTAGGCCCGCCATGCGATACTCATAGACGAACGGACCGGACTGCACGGATATTGTCACTGACAGGCTCAGTAGGGTTGTCAGGCTGAGTTCACTCACAGACATCCCTTTTAGTCAATACCTGGTAGCCCGTTACGTATTGGCTTATACCTCTGACGTGCTAGTGGTTAAATCCACAACTAAGGTGTTGATGAGTCTTTAGAGTCCCCCACATTCAGTTACTCAGCTTTCGGGCGAAAGGTTGTAGAGGCCGTATGGAGATATGGCAAGGTCCGACCAGATACGTGCTGTATTGCACGGATCGGGATCGGACAGTTTGTACTATAGGCCGTATGGATATATGGCAGGGTTCGATCAGATACGTGCGGTATTGCACGGATCAGGATCGAACGGATATTGCTAGCCGGTTTTGGTATAAGCCGGATCTTAGTATAGTACAGTGTAGACTTTGTCTCATTGCATTTGTATTTCGGTCGAAATACAAATGCGGGTGTGTATGCACAGTATCGGGGTTTTCCTGTAATTTATTACGGGACCAGTTTTCTGGAGTTGCCAGTTTGCTTTCCGTTTCGGCCGATTTCCATTGTTCCGTTCATTGGCCGAAGTTTGGTGGAGGAGGGCTTATTTGCATTGTTGCAAATAGGCATTTGTGGAAGGGGGTCTTTGCATTTTGTTGTATCATGATAGCACCATCTTTTGACTTGATATCTTCATGATGGCTTGACTTCATAACCTCATCATGGCTTGACTTTTGTATGATGATGGAGGGACATGATGGTTGTTGATGATTTGGTAGTTGGAGTGAGGTTATTTACTTGCAATCATTTCTTGATATCATGAGCTTTTCTCTCTCCCTTGCATTATGGTTGTGATTGATTAATCCTTGGCTCTCTCCTCACTCACACTCTCTCCCCATTCACAAAGAGGGCCGGCCACTATTGGGAATGGGAGGGGATTCATTTCACAAGTGGAGAAAATATGATACATTCACTTTTTGGTATGCTACATTTTTCTCACCTCTCTCCAAGTTGTTTTTCCTCCACCACAAAAGGCAATTCCATGAACCCCAAAAATGAGACTTCTTCTCTAGATCTTCTACAGCATATCTTGGGCACGTCGAGTAGCCGGCTTCGTGCCCGAGTTGCCTCGGCATTGAGGTGGGAGCCCGTAAACAAAGTAGGCGATGTGGTGCACTTCCGGCGACGAGGAGGAGACGGGACTTTTCCGCACGAGATCGGGACCATGACGAGAAGACCGGAGGACTTGGATCGTCGGTATATCTCTATTCCCTATCTTCTAGTTAGCTTAGACTTGTTAATGGTTACGATCCGGGTGTTTAGTGCGCGGGGGTGCCGGTTTGCTAAGTCCGCAAAATTAAAGTTTATCACCGCTTCCGCATTCCGGCGTCGGATTGACGGCCGGGACGCCGCCGTGCACTTACAGTGGTATCAGAGCCTCGCCATTAACTTAGTCTAGCTTTGTGTAATGTGTTTGCATTTCCAATCGATCAAAAAGTTCCAAAACTACATTTTTGTTAGCATCAGTTTTCTGTTGGAATTTTTTGGTGTCGAAAAATTTTTCAGGTTGTAAAATATTGATGTACTGGAAAATCTAAGAGCTCTGTAAAAATTCGACGAAGTAACTCCACAGTGGGAGCGCGGAACCGCCGCGAAAACCCCCTTCCCGCCGCCCTTCCGCCGCACACTGTGGAGAACACTTCACCAATTTTTTACAGAGGCCTTCTGGGCTTAAAATATGGGTTTTGGAATATTAAAATTGGGCCCAGGTTTTCTGTGAGTGCTACAGTTTTGATTGGGGGCCCACTTGTTAATTTTTGATCGATCGGATATTTTAAACACATTTTTCACAGTATTTACATTATATCTGCGACCGTGAATGTCACTTGATCGGTAAATCCGGTCTAACTGCTATAGCCCGGTTAGACAGATTTGCGAACGTGACTTTCACGTTGATGTTTTGTTTTTGCTGTGATGTTGCGGATCGGTCGTGGGGGATAGCCTGGATGCAATGCTAGTACAGTGTGCTGTTGTATTATGTACATTTGATATTGCGGGGCGAGCGTCCGACATGTGGACTGCCGTCACTGCCTGTTTGTATTATTATTTTGGGGCACGACCTGGTTGCGGTCGATGTACCCGTTGTATGTATATTTTACTTTCTGTACTAGGATTGCCCCGCGGAGGGGTGCACGGATAGCCGGGTTCTGGAGGGCAACAAGCCCGCATCTCATGGCATTGAGACGGAGGGGGCTTCACTCTAGGATTGGCGGGCTATTCGCCGCACTCGTAGGGGGTACAGGTTGACCCAGGAGGGGTGCCCAAGTTACCGGATTCCGTGAAGTGCTGGGTGGTCCATTCACGTTGCTGAAGGGGGCTGCCTCGCTTCAGGTTTTGGCGGGTAACTTGCCGCGCCCGTAGGGGTCTAGGATTTCATTGCACAGGCTATCCACACGACCAGGGGAACGTCGGGTTTCAGCGGCTCTGTGAAACCCGGGGATCCCAGATATCTGTATTGTTTCTGTGATGCTGTTCATTCTCTGTGATGTTGCATTCTATTCACGCCTTGAGCGAATATAATATATTGGTATATATATTAGTAGATGTTGTATATGTTTTGCATCCGCGCTAGTCCAGTCCCCGCTCTGTCGTTAGTTAGCTAACCTAACGGGTAATGACGGGACCCAGTGGCGAATGCGGATGGCATATACGTACATCAGTATATTTTCGTTCTTTGTGGTGTGATCAATTGATGGGACTGCATTGATTCGGATCAATGCAGGTTAAAAACAAACCTAATCTGATGTTGTTGGAACACTTTTCAAAAAGCTGTTATTGCAAGGACGTTTACTTTTGCTTTGCATCGCGGTATTCATTGGAATATCCTGCTTCTCAGTCGACGAGGCAAGGGCCGAGATCCCTTCACCGGGAGTGACCCCTTGGACAGAAGTTTGCGTCAGGGCATTAACTTCACTATAGCCGATTACTTTTGCTTTGCATCGCGGTATTCATTGAGAATATCCTGCACCCCATTCTACGGGGAAAGAGCCGAGATCCCTTCACCGGGAGTGACCTCTTTAGCAAAGGTTTTCGTCACTATATTTTTAAAAAAGCTATCCGTTCCTTCAACGATATCAAGTTCATTACGTTAAAGGTTTTCGCCAGAAACCATTCGTAGCCCTCCGTCGTTTCATATGGATAGTCAATAGTATTCAAGCTGTGTATGTTGGCCAAAGTCAAGGCACAGTGTTTGGTAGCTGTTGGTTATTCATATGCAGCATAGATAGATGCGTTGGTTTGGAACAGTCGTACTGCCATGTTGGCCAAAGTCAAGGGTATGTACGGGTGGATTCAAATTAACCTGGAGAATGACGGGTAGAACTTGACATGTGACTTATGATATGTTGGCCAAAGTCAAGGTCATAAGAGCATGGGGCAGAAATCACATCGGGAGTTTCAAAAGAACTGAAACTTGCCAGATATGCGCATACCTTCTGGAGTGTGTTGACGTGAGCAGATTCCGTCACGTTATCATGCGATGATAGTTGGATCCCGATTCCTACTGATGAGTTAGTTTACTCCTCGGGTGACCCCGACTAATTCTTCTTTCAGGTTTGGAGGAGAATTTGAGGTACAGTGGGAGGATTCCAGATTAGATAAATTGGTAACCATTCTGATCTAGGTTAGAGTGCACGCTGAGTGTTTTCTTTTCTCTCTCTCTTTGGCAGCGACCATTGACCCGACCCTAAGACTTTGACTCAGTGACCAAGTTGACCGAACCTTCTTAAACACCGGCTTTTGGATTGTCAGAGTTGCAAACCTCATTGCCACTCCTACTTTTACCCTTTTCTCCAGGACACCCCGTATTACTACGAACGTCCACTTCCATTGGACAAAACCATCGTATGGTTAGATACGAACTCGAAAGAATTTATTCGAGGATGGTTTCAGGTTCTGGAGAAAACGGATAGGATTATTCAGTTGTCTTTGCTTTTTACCCTCTCTCAGGTTACGAGTACTCCTTGGTTTAGGGGTAGTACACCTATTACGCAAATTGGATTGTCTTCTTCCAAACCTTAGGCTGGTGCTGACCGGTGGGGAATGAAGAAAACCAATTAGCATAACGATGGTGTGCAGAAGGTATTAAGTTAAGACAAAGCAAGGGATTAGTAAGAGGGCAAAGTAAATTGCAACAGATATTCACGACCAAACCAGGTATTTCGTTACCACTCCCACATCACCTTTGTATTTCTCCAGGACACTCCGTATCACTACGAAGATCCACAGTTTATTTGGATACTCCATCGTATGGTTATATACGAACTCGAAAGGAACTTGTTCCAGTTCGGGGATGGATTCTGGTTCAGGAGAAATAGGAATAAGATTTATTCAGGTGTCTTTTATCTTCACCTTCTCTCGCATTGCGAGTGTTCCTAGGATTGGGACATTACACCCATTATGCTTATTGGATAGTCTTCTTCCAAACCATAGGCTGGTGCCGAACGGTAGGGAATGAAGAAAACCATTTGGCCTAAAGGGGTGTACAGAAGGTAAAGACTAAAGACATATGAAGGGATTTGGAGAGGTGGCAAAGAACTATACGGTTACAGTCGTGAATCTGGAAGAGGCATTACTAGGAATACCAGGATACCCCAACGAAACATTTCAATGTTTCAGTTTCACTGTGTACTATTAAATGAAAACTGATTTCCCGATTAGACACTTACTCCAGGGTATGTATTTACCAGGTACGATTCTCACATCTGTATGGTTTTACAGATGATGAGTGGGAGTAGGTTATTGGGAATTGGGTGATCATCCTCATTGTATCGGGATTCGTTGTAATCGGTGATATTTGAGGAAATCACCTGGGCTGTTTGCCGGTCGGCAAATATTTGGTTTTGAATATCCGCTGTTATGCACCAATTTCAAAATGATATATCTGTACGTCTATTTTCATAGAGTGAGATATACCTTTCTGAAATTATGTCTACGACATTTACCTATATCAGTGGATGGTTAGGGAAGGAGCATTAAACAGCGGTGTAATTCTTCTTAACCATAAGTACAGTTTTCAACCTACGACACACAGTGAAAGAGTTATCAGACTCAAGGGACTTATACAGAGTATTGTATGTTGTCCAGGGTCCATCAGGACAGAGGGGTTGGTCCTCGTACTATATTCGGTTTACTTATGACTTCTCTAGTTTTTAGACAGGAGTTTCGCGGAAACACAGGGTCCAAATTTTGAGAAGTTATAGGTATTTGAATAGAGTAGAGAACCAGGTATAGCAAGTATCGGGATTCTTCAAAGAGATCGAAGATGTAGATACTTGTTTATGGTATTCAGTTGATAGTAATGACAAAGAGATCTTGCTTCTCTTTCAGGTTACTCATAATTGGAAGTATTCCTAAGATTGAGTAACGCTGATCGGCCTCCTTCCATTTAGTTGACATGCGCTGGGGACAGCTGCATGATTTGAATCTGGTTCAATTAAATTAGTGCCTCTGTTTCTATATTGGATATAGAACAGTTCATATCTTAACGATGTTAAGGTACGGGGAGTTGTCCGGTTTATGATTAAAACCAGACACTGGACAACTCAAGGCACGTTTCTGTAATGGCTGTTTGTGGGTTGACCCAGGCTATGACGAGGGTTGACTTTCTACCATCTGGATGAACAATAGCGATATTGTTCTCGACTCGCCACAGTTTTATTAAAAATGGATTTTTTCAGAAAACAGTAGTGGGAGTATGGTAGAACTGGAAGTGATTCCAGAACCACAAACGATTACTGAAGATTTGATAAGGAACCTTAAGATTCAATCTGGATTGACATTCCATTGGCCACTCCGCAGATAAGGTGGGTAACTTCAGGCACCCGAGAGGCACTACGGTAGCCTCAAGGACGGTGACAGGGAAGTTCTTGTTTACCCACAATTGCCATTGCTGTTGTTCCAGGTTACGAGACCCGGCGGGAGGATGAGTATAGCGTCGTTCTAAACCAGTTTTAGAAGTGTACATCTATATGACTCTGCCAGAGGGTTGTCGTAGTCAGTGGGAGCAGCGGAAGCATTGGTGGATGTAGGGTGTTTTTCGTCACCCCATTGAGATGGGAATACGCGCGCGCTTGTCAGGCATACTACAGATTCCCCCGGCCTAGGGTAGGCCGGGGTTTAATGATGGTGGGGATCCGAATCTCCGGCAGCCGCGGACTAAGCTGCCGTTAATTACCCCTCGCCTTTGGGGCGAGGGAACCTCCGATTAACGGGTTAAAAATGGTCATGCGAACTCAATGTGCAGTGTACGTGTGTTTTGAAAGGGGGTTTGGATATATCGGGAGCCACGCAGTGTTTTGAAAGGGGGAGAATGTGGCGGAGTATGTATATGTGTAAATTTGTATACATATGTATGTGTATATGTATGTACATAAAAAGAGAGGGAAAAGGCATCCAAGGGATGTGCAGGTGCGCAAGCGCGCGCGCCACGTGTCGGCACGCGGGCCCCTTGCGCACTTGCGCAGGTGCGCAAGCCACGTGTCGGCACGCGGGCGACTTGCGCACTTGCGCAAGCGCGCGCGCCACGTGTCGGCACGCGGGCGACTTGCGCCCTTGCGCAAGCGCGCGCGCCACGTGTCGGCACGCGGGCGACTTGCGCACTTGCGCAGTTGCGCAAGCGCGCGCCACGTGTCGGCATGCGGGCGACTTGCGCACTTGCGCAGTTGCGCAAGCGCGCGCGCCACATGTCGGCACGCGGGCGACTTGCGCACACAACATGCTTTTAGCCTAAAAAGATTTCTCTGAAGAGAAATCAAAGAGGAGTTAGACTCCTGAGTGTTTTTTTTTGTTGGGTTAATGGAAGGGTTCTTCTTCTTCCTCCTGTTGCTTGCTGGATCTTGAAGATCAAGAGATGTAAAATCTCAAAATCTCTCCTTTTTAAGATCTGATGGCAGATCCAAGTTCCCCTTTGTAGGTTTTGTGGTGGAAAACTATTTAGTTTTGAAAAAGGAAGAGTAAAACTCTTGATTTAATTCAAGAGAAAGAAGAAGGTTTTGAAACCTTGAAGAAGGAGAAAGATCTCAGATCTAATTTTTTTTGGAGAGAAAAAAAGGTCTTCTTTTATTCATCATCATTTTGCCTTTTATAGGCTTACATATTTGCATATAGCCCCTTGGGCTTTACAAAATGGCATTTTGCCTATTCCATGGCTCATGTGCCATTACATTTTTGCACATAAGCCATGGGCTTACAAAATATTGGCTTTATGCCCATTTTACATACATTCATGTATAAAAAATTACATAATAATTATTTATTACATGATTTTGTCGTTGCCATGGGGAGGCTGTCCGTGGGCTTGACTTGGGCATGGGTCCGCTTGACCTGGGCTTGGGCCCACCTAGCTTAGGGGTTGACCTTGACTTTGACTCGGTCAACCGGGGTGTAAATTTTTACCCCAACAGTGGACAGATTGCTTATGTCTATTTATAGACTAGAGCAGATGTAGCGGAGATAGATCATCTATTTCTGACGTGACAGTCATGGGTTTGACTTCATCAGAATAGGGGATGGATCTGTTGAGAAGGTAATAGGGTGTGATATCCTGGTATTTGGATGATATACACAAAGTAGGAAAAGAAACTCCTACACTACGATCGGTTATACTTTGGTCGTCACACAGTTGTTTCTCCACAAAGGAAATGGATTTTATATCAGACATACTGGTCACTAGATCTATGTTTTTAGATCTAGATTTGGGTGGTTTCCCAATCAGGGTACTTGACAGCATTCTAAGAGTATTTAGGATGGACGACTCCTGGCACGGTACTGTACCTGCAGGTAATGGAGTCACCCTCTCCAAAGGTGTCTTACAGACTAAAGGGGAGAGGGATGTGCATGATTGGCAGATCACTTGCTTAGGCAATTGAGTCAATCATGAGATGTCAAGTACCACACCAGATGTTGTTCTTGCACTAGATGCAATAAGTTGACATTAATCCAATCCTGGAGAAACAGTCGGAAGCAGTTTTAGAACATAAGTGGATGTTCTAGGGAGATGATAACGACAGCCTCATTCAGGAGACAGTTATCATTCCAGGCTTCCAAGGTGACATGAACGACGAGGAGGTTGTCAGAGTTATAGTTTTCCTTCTGATGAGGGGCAGCATTTTGGACAGGTGGTCCAAGGCAATACTGAGGGTGGCATGGCGCAGGATACTGATTAAGTTCAGTTGACGATACAGTCTAAGAAGTTTGGATTTGGAGTTCATTTATGAGCTAGGTCCCATCAGACATCCAGACATATTCTGAGACAGGTATTGCTCTTTTCGGGAGATGGGTTTCTCCGCGAACTTGAGATATAAAGGGACATAGAAAGAAACAACTAAGCGGATCCACTCACTGAGGCTATTCCTCGAACGCAATAGTTCCGCAAACGAGCTTTGTGAGACTGACTAGTAGAGGAGTTGGATGTTCGGTATCACACGGGCTGTGAGTATGCGACATCGCAATAATTAGCCTTGAGTGCAAGTGGGAGATTGTTGGAGATAGTGCCCTCAGAGTCAATTATTAGGTCACAGGTACGTGATTGTAATGATTGAGGGAGGGCCTATCCCGGTAGGACAGTCTTACTCGAGATGATAGTATGCTATCTGGTTTACCTTTATCATCGTGTACTGCTTTAGGTGACCTGACACGTCGCTATTACACGTTGATAGAGCCCCTAGGATTCTTGCTTGACCACCAGCAGTATGAGGGCGATCATATAAGTGGGAGCTGGGGGTCTATAAGCTTATCCTTAAAAGGTCCCTAGTCGTGGGAGTTTCGAGACTGGGCATCGATACTCCATTAGTAGACTAGTGTATACAGTCGAGACCCCGACGAGAGGCGGTGGCCGGTCTCACAAGCCACTGGTGTCAGTTGGATCACCTAAGATGTATACAGGTGCTCATTGGGTTATGAGTACACCGGACAGGACTCGTCGGGAACATGCTAGTTGGTCATATACCAGACGTCAGATGGCAGTTCCCTGGTGACATGTGTGCAGGTTAGTTCATCGACCTGGGGATCGTCATTTGTCTCGTGTGAGTTCCCACTGTACTTTGATTACTACCCTACCACGGCTCAAAGGAGTCGTGCAAACAGGTTTTAGTTGGGTACAGTCCCGAGCCACATGGAGGCAGTGAGCGTATCCTCAGGGGTTCGTCTCTCCCGGTATTGGGGGTGAGGTCGTGCTGTGTCTAGGAGAGCCATTACACAAAGTCCTTGGCCAAGGCAAGGAGATTTACTGGTAGGTATTCCAGTAGTATCTCAGGGTGTTCTGGGCTACACTCCGACACGACTTGTACCGCTTTTGGGGGTCTGACTTTTACCAACCCCCTAGGCCCACCATGCGATACTCATAGACGAACGGACCGGACTGCACGGATATTGTCACTGACAGGCTCAGTAGGGTTGTCAGGCTGAGTTCACTCACAGACATCCCTTTTAGTCAATACCTGGTAGCCCGTTACGTATTGGCTTATATCTCTGATGTGCTAGTGGTTAAATCCACAACCAAGGTGTTGATGAGTCTTTAGAGTCCCCCACATTCAGTTACTCAGCTTTCGGGCGAAAGGTTGTAGAGGCCGTATGGAGATATGGCAAGGTCCGACCAGATACGTGCTGTATTGCACGGATCGGGATCGGACAGTTTGTACTATAGGCCGTATGGATATATGGCAGGGTTCGATCAGATACGTGCGGTATTGCACGGATCAGGATCGAACGGATATTACTAGCCGGTTTTGGTATAAGCCGGATCTTAGTATAGTACAGTGTAGACTTTGTCTCATTGCATTTGTATTTCGGTCGAAATACAAATGCGGGTGTGTATGCACAGTATCGGGGTTTTCCTGTAATTTATTACGGGACCAGTTTTCTGGAGTTGCCAGTTTGCTTTCCGTTTCGGCCGATTTCCATTGTTCCGTTCATTGGCCGAAGTTTGGTGGAGGAGGGCTTATTTGCATTGTTGCAAATAGGCATTTGTGGAAGGGGGTCTTTGCATTTTGTTGTATCATGATAGCACCATCTTTTGACTTGATATCTTCATGATGGCTTGACTTCATAACCTCATCATGGCTTGACTTTTGTATGATGATGGAGGGACATGATGGTTGTTGATGATTTGGTAGTTGGAGTGAGGTTATTTACTTGCAATCATTTCTTGATATCATGAGCTTTTCTCTCTCCCTTGCATTATGGTTGTGATTGATTAATCCTTGGCTCTCTCCTCACTCACACTCTCTCCCCATTCACAAAGAGGGCCGGCCACTATTGGGAATGGGAGGGGATTCATTTCACAAGTGGAGAAAATATGATACATTCACTTTTTGGTATGCTACATTTTTCTCACCTCTCTCCAAGTTGTTTTTCCTCCACCACAAAAGGCAATTCCATGAACCCCAAAAATGAGACTTCTTCTCTAGATCTTCTACAGCATATCTTGGGCACGTCGAGTAGCCGGCTTCGTGCCCGAGTTGCCTCGGCATTGAGGTGGGAGCCCGTAAACAAAGTAGGCGATGTGGTGCACTTCCGGCGACGAGGAGGAGACGGGACTTTTCCGCACGAGATCGGGACCATGACGAGAAGACCGGAGGACTTGGATCGTCGGTATATCTCTATTCCCTATCTTCTAGTTAGCTTAGACTTGTTAATGGTTACGATCCGGGTGTTTAGTGCGCGGGGGTGCCGGTTTGCTAAGTCCGCAAAATTAAAGTTTATCACCGCTTCCGCATTCCGGCGTCGGATTGACGGCCGGGGCGCCGCCGTGCACTTACAAGATGAAATTTTACAGTAAGACCCAAATAAGCAAGATAAATAAAATGAGTGATATTTAATGCTCAACCGATAACAGAAAAAGTAGTATTGGGCTCGGGTGTTACATTATACCCAACTACAAAAGAATTTCGTCCTCGAAATACCAAGAATACAAGATAGAAAACTACGGGAAAAGGTGAGGAAACTTCTGTCGGATCTCGTCTTCTCGCTCCCACGTGGACTCTCCATGCGATCGATTACCCCAAGAAACTAGCACAAGGGGGATAACCTTGTTCTTAAGAACCTTTTCCCTTCGATCTATGATTCCAACTGGTCGCTCCTCAAAAGTCAAATCTTCTCGTACTGTTAACTCCGAATGATCCAAAACGTGTGTTTCATCTCGAACATACCTTCGTAGTTGAGATACGTGAAACACATCGTGCACACTCGCCAAGGACTGCGGTAACGCCAAACGATATGCTACCTCACCAACACGCTCCAATATCTCAAAGGGTCCAACAAATCGAGGACTAAGCTTTTCTCGATTCCCAAAACGAATCACCCCTCTAGTCGGTGATATCTTCAAGAATACCAAATCATCCACGGGGAACTCTAGAGGTCTTCTTGACGTATCAGCCCAACTTTTCTGTCTGTCTTGCGCTGTCTTCATATGATTTCTGATAGTGTTTACCTTCTCAACTGTCTGCACAACCAAATCTGGTCCCAATAATTTTCGTTCACCGACATCGTCCCAACAAACAGGTGAACGGCATTTACGACCATACAAAGCTTCAAATGGAGCCATCTGGATAGTTGCCTGAAAACTGTTGTTGTAAGAAAACTCCACCAAGTGTAGATGATCCTCACACGAACCCTTGAAGTCCAACATGCATGCTCTCAACATGTCTTCAAGAGTTTGGATCGTTCTCTCCGACTAACCATCAGTTTGAGGATGATAAGCTGTGCTAAACTTCAATCGAGTCCCCAAACTTTCCTGTAAACTCCTCCAGAAGTGTGATAAGAACCGAGTGTCCCGATCGGACACGATGCTCACCGGTACTCCATGCAATTTTACAATCTCCTGCATGTACCGCTCTGCCAAAGTCTCCGTTGATTGACCAACCCGGAAAGGAATAAAGTGAGCAGCCTTGGTCAACCGATCAACAATCACCCATACTGCATTGTTGCCCTTTGGACTCCGCGGTAAAGCCGTCACGAAGTCCATGGTTATATGTTCCCACTTCCACTGAGGAATCGGAAGTGGTTGCAATAAACCAGCAACCCTTTGATGTTCATCCTTAACTTGCTGACACACCAAGCACTTTGCCACAAAGCGAGCAATCTCCCGCTTCATGCCTTCCCACTAGAAATGCTGTCGAATATCTCAGTACATCTTTGTGCCTCCTGGATGTACAGAATAAGCTGAACTGTGTGCCTCCTTCATAAGCTCTTCACGAATATCTCCCTTTGCCATACACAAACGGCTACTATACCTCAACGAACCATCTTCGTGGATCACTAAATCTGTTCGTAGTCCGGCTTCAACCTGTCCTCGAAACTTTTGCAGTCTAGGATCCTGCAATTGTGCTGCTTTAATATTCTCGATCAACGATGACTGTACTTGCAGCTGCATCAGCTGTCCCGTAGAACGTGGTAGCACAACTTCCAAGTCAAATCTTCGAAAATCTGCAATGATCTACCTCTGCGTAGTTAACACCTGAATTGCCGGTAACCGACTAAGCGCATCTGGCACGACGTTAACCTTTCCCGAATGGTACTTAAGATCAAGGTCGTAGTCGGCCATCAGCTCCAACCATCTACGCTGCCTCATATTCAACTCCTTATGAGTGAACACATACTTCAAACTCTTGTGATCTGTAAAAACTTCGACTCTCTTGCCCAAAAGGTAGTGTCTCCAAACCTTCAAAGCGAAGATCACAGCCGCAAGTTCCAAGTCATGAGTTGGATAATTCTTCTCATGGGTCTTCAGTTGTCTTGATGCGTATGCTACGACCTTCCCATGCTGTATCAAAACACATCCTAATCCTTTCCCAGATGCGTCGCTGTGAATCACCAATCCTCCGAAATTGTCTGGCACGGTCAGAATTGGGGCGGTTATCAACTTCTGCTTCAACGTCTCAAAAGCTAACGTACATTTATCCGTCCATACAAAAGGTACCTCCTTGCGCGTAAGCTTGGTCAACGGTTCTGCCAGACGAGCAAAGTTCTCCACAAATCTCCTGTAGTATCCGGCTAATCCAAGGAAACTTCTTATCTTAGCAACATTCTTTGGAATCGGCCAATCTCGAACTGCTGCAATCTTTTCAGGATCGATGACGATTCCATTGCCCGACACAACATGCCCCAGAAACTTCACTTCTTCCAGCCAAAATTCGCACTTACTCATATTCGCATACAGTTCCTCCTGTCTCAATGTCTGCAGCGCGATCTTCAAATGCTCAGCATGCTCCTCAAAACTCTTCGAGTAAACCAGAATATCGTCAATGAATACCATAATAAACTGGTCCAAGAACGGTGGAAAGATTCGGTTCATCAAGTCCATAAATACTGCCGGCGCATTCGTTACTCCGAAGGGCATCACTAGGTACCCGTAATGTCCATACTGAGTTCGAAACGCCGTCTTGCAAATATCTTCTGCTTTCACTCGGACCTGATGATATCCGGATCGCAAATCCAGTTTCGAGAATACCCTCGCGCCACTAAGCTGCTCAAAAAGTTCTCCAATGCGAGGGATCGGGTACTTGTTCTTAATAGTTACCCGGTTTAATTGTCGATAATCGATGCACATCCTTCTGGTGCCATCCTTCTTCTTAACTTGAAGAACTGGAGCTCCCCAAGGCGAGTTACTGCTTCCGATCCAACCCTTCTCAAGCAATTCAGCAACCTATTTCTTAACTTCTTCCAATTCCACTGGCGCCATTTGATAATACGCTTTAGATACTGGCGCTGCACCAGGAATAAGGTCAATCGCGAACTCCACGTCTCGCTTCGGTGGTAAACCCG
The DNA here is from genome assembly GCA_030015575.1 of Agapanthus africanus. Lineage (NCBI taxonomy): Eukaryota > Viridiplantae > Streptophyta > Magnoliopsida > Asparagales > Amaryllidaceae > Agapanthus > Agapanthus africanus. The sequence continues at coordinate 85,271,008 of CM057344.1, read as the reverse complement.
ATATATCTTCAAATACGTCCATAAAATCGCGAACAACCGCCGGCTCTTCACCACTATCAACTTCCATAGATGCAATAATATTGTTTGTCAGCCTAGCCCTAAATTCGACCGGCCCGACAGAACTGCTTCCTTACCGCAACTGCTGTCTGCATCGTTGGCAGCTAAAGGTCCAGCGAATCTACTGAGCCTCGTCCACTCTGCTGCATGCTCGTCCACGGGTGCCCCATTCTGCCTCAGCCCAATAAATTTCTCTTCCATTTCCTCCCGTGCAGTCCGCGGGAAGAACTTCTCCAGGAAACTCTTAGAAAACTCCGCCCAACTGATCGGCTTGGGCAAGCGGGTCTCTTCCGCAAGCCACCATTCTCGGGCGTAGTCCACTAACTGAGTGCGCACCACATCAACTCTTTTGTCCTCTGGAATTTGTGCCGCAATCAGCAAATTCTCCGTGTCAACTAGCCACTGCTCGGCTGACAGCGGATCCTCCAAACCAGTAAATGTAGACGGACCCAAACGCCTGAAATCTGCCACGGTCCCTACTCGGTCAACTGGTTTTGCTCCAGCGTTGTTTACAGACTGCTGAACGATCTGCAAACCTTCCTGAAACGAATCTGCTTGCTGCTGGATCAGCTCGGTCTGTTTCTTCTGATTTTCCAGCATTCCTCTTATCACTCCAAGCATGGCGGCTTCGTCCACACGCCTCTGGTATGTCTTCAAATTCTTACCTGCCATAATCCTGAACTCAAAACACCCAACATTAGCATGATGATAGATTCTGAATATAGATCAAGGCTAGAACTCCAAGATACTTAAACAGAGTACCGCATTGTAACTATGCCACAGTATCATAGTCACAATTACATAACTCCATCCAAGTCGCCTAAGTCCTAGAGATAACAAGGAATCGGGTTTTCGAATCGATATGCAAAGGAAGTTAGCACATCGTAAAAGATATAATCAGGAAGAATGTGATTCAAGAATGGTAAAACGGTCAAGGTGGCAGGACATGTTTCCTAAACACGGGTATTCTGATTCGTGTATTGGATACAATACCCAACTACAAAAGAATCAACCCGACTAACCTATGGCTTTGATACCAAAAGAACCATGTCACGCCCCGCTTCCCAGAGTACGCAAGATTGGGCACGTGACATAGCCAACCATGCTACCTGTGGGTAGGAAGTATCCATCCACAGTCACATTACGACTGTAGAGATATCAAGAACAAGATAAAACTATCTAACATATGTCCAAATCTAGAATAACAAGAGTCAATGATAAATAAATGCGGAAGCAAATGATCCAATACAATAATAGAAAAGTATGTCCCATAATGCGGGCTCACATCTGGAAATAAAAATGCAGGAAATAAAAATAATCACTACAGAACTCACAAATCAGCCTGCTGGCTGAAGTACTCCTGCTCGGACAGCGACAGTGGTAAAGAATCTGGGCCATGCAAAATCCAGACGTCAGCGCGTCATGTCAACCAATAATATAATGTGAACAGTGTAATAGGCAATGCAGAAATAAACATGAATGAAGCAATAGTATGGAACAAGCAGTGCAGGGTAGTGTGCAGTGGGTAACTAAACTGTTTTATCGGGTTTTCTATTCTAAAGTCTTTGAAATCAATTCGAGTAATCCTCCATGTAACTCAAAGGATATGTCCCGTTACCCCCCGGGACCACGGATCAGGAAGATGGGAACCAATAGTGGTTCTGTCCCGTTGCCCCCCGGGACCACGGATCAGGAAAATGTAAGAGTCACGAATGGCTCTGTCCCGTTACCCCCCGGGACCACGGATCAAGTAATACCCTTTTAAGTTACACTTTAGATTACCCGTTTGATTTTTCCATACCCCCAGGTTATATGTGTGTCAGGTCAGGTATTCAGTGGTCAAGAACTAATGCCAACACAAGTTCAGGTAACAGTAGGTTTGTCTGGATAGACAACAAGCTTGGTCCATAAGGACTCCATGTCAGGTTCGTTGGCATTAGGCATGAGATCAGGTAACATGTCAGGTCATGGTACATCAGGTCAAGTCGATAGTAAAGGGTACCATGTCAGGTGCATCGGTATGTATATATCATGTGTAGCAAGGTCAAGTCAAGATGTAACAAAATCGAGGGTGTGCTCACAACAGGTATATAATCGAACAAGGATTAACAGCAGGAAATAAGCAATAAATTAAACAACAATAAGCAGTTCATTTAATCACAATAGTGCATTAACATAGTGCAGTCGTTTTATCATATTAACAGGTTTTGAGCACCCTTCGCGGTGCAAAAGATCACATGATGGTGCAATACCGTTATATCAATATCAAAATGTAATAGAACTACATGTGTAAAGGCTATCATCCTTTAAACGGTAAAATGTGATTAACGGGTAAACTTCGTTATTAGGGTTAAAGTGGCAAAATGAAATTTTAGGTTAACTGTATCATGATATATGTCATATTGCGACCAAATGAGGAAATATCCATACCGAGTTGAGTTTTGCAGGTTTAATGAGTCAAAATATATATAATTGTATAGTATAGCATGTAGCAAGTGATACTTGCCTCGATCGGATCACGTTACAGGATGCGCACGCAGCGTCCAGTGTCGGCAATCGTTGCAACATCCACACGCGCACACGGAACGGTCCAGGTACAGCAAGAAGTTAACCACGCAAGTAGGGAACATCCACCGGTTGCCCAGATCAGCATACATCTCTTCTTGCTCTAAACTTATTCTCTCTCTAAAAGATTCGAACTTTCATCTCTCTAGGTCTAGAATCATAGCTTTTGTTGTTTCGATTTTGAGAGTAGCAAAAGAAAAAGGAAGGTGATGATTGGTGATGGATTAAGAGAGGAAAGCTTGGGCTTATGGTCTCGGGGATGTATGCAGGTGGTCGGAGTTCGAGGCCAGGGTGCGGCAGCAGCAAGGTGTCGAGGGGTCGAGGGTGTGCGCTGGTGTTTGGCGCGAAGGTGAGGCGCCGGCGAAGGAGATGGGTGCGGGCGAGACGGGATCGGAAGAGATGATGATGTAGCCGACCTCGGTGCTAGGGGTTGACGACGAGGCGGTTGATGGCTGGAGAAAAGATGATGGAGATTGGGGTTGAGGCTAGAGGAGTGGCCGGCGGTGAGGGGTTGCTGGAACCGTGCCCGAAGGTGATGGGTTGCGGGAATTGTAGGTGGGGTGGTGACGACGGGAAGTGGAGGAGAAGGTCGCGGCTGGTGCACAGGTGATGAGGAGATGCCGAAGGTGGCGCGGGTGACGACGACGACGGTCGCCGGCGACGTCTCCGGCCGAACAGAGAAGACACGGGGTAGGCCGGGGTTGCTGCGGCAGCGACGTGTGTACGGGGAGAAGGAGGGAAAGTCGAGGCCGGGAAGAGGAGGCGGAGGCGAGGGCAACGGTGGCGCCGGCGTCGGAGTTGCGGCGGCGACGGTGATGAGCCGGCTTGGGTTAGGGTTAGCGATGGGTTTGCTTCTCGCGTGGGTTCAGGGAAAGAAAACTATGAGGAAAAAGGTGATATATAAATATAGGGGAGAGAGAGAGAGAGGGTTAGAGAGAGAGAGAGAAAGAGATTAGAGAGAGAGAGAGAAAGAGACAGAGGAGGAAACTGAAGAGGGGCCCACGGGATAAAGGCATCGCGATTGGCCAGGAGCTTGGAAAAAGGAAAAATTTAAAAGATTTCTGAAGTTTAAACGAACAGTAAAAATATTATGAATATATTATGGTTTAGAATATTTTATTGATTTGTTATTTTAGCGCTAAATGAAACTTTCCAAATTGCGCCCGGGTTGGGTCCAAAAATTCGAAATTCAAATAATAGGATTTTAAGCGAGTTCCAAATTTTAAAATGAAGTGTTTTAGGATTAAAAAGCATGCCCCCAAGTCGGACACTTGCACGCGCGCGTAGCCGTCCAAACTCGCCCGTTTCACCGAACGGGATGAAAACTCGACGCGCGGACGCTACCACGCGGCTAAGGGTGACGAGTAGGCCAATATAGATATTTTTAATTTTATTTTAGGTGTTAAAATTTGTTATAAGCAAAAACGACTTAGCCAGATGAAATTTTACAGTAAGACCCAAACAAGCAAGATAAATAAAATGAGTGATATTTAATGCTCAACCGATAACAGAAAAAGTAGTATTGGGCTCGGGTGTTACAGTGTCTTTTAAGTGATCTCTCGTGCCACGATATACGTTCCGTACCAATCTACCCCTTTATTCCCGCGTATTGTATTGTATAAATTAAGATTACAGGTCTTGGCCGAAACAATAGATATAAAATGTTCAGGATGTAATTATGTGTTCAAGTAGTCTTGTTGAGTTCATATCAAGTTATCACCATGGTTCGGTCAAGTCGAGTCAAGTATATAAGTTTGAGTTTGATATTAATTTCGAGTGTTCATGTTCATGATCAAGTATTCAAGTTCGTGTTTGATTTTCGAATTCATATTTGAGTTTGGACTCAAATTGAGTCAGACACTTGTGAATGGATTTAACTTTTAAATTTCTTAGGTTCGGGAGTTATCGACAACTGCTGCACATGGACGATATGATTTGTGTCTTTTTCCAAGACAATTGTCATTGATAATTCCGTAAGTTGTCTAACCTGAATATGCAAGCACTCACTTTCTCCGACTCTCTGAGGCTCAAGAGAATTGATCCCGCTTAAATATATATTTACTAGAGTCCTTAAAATATTGTTTTGTATATCTCGAGGGGGTTTTATGAAAAAATATTTTAATATAGATTAAAAATAAACCTCGAGAGTGATTTATAACATTTAGAGTTTTCATGAGCATGTGTTTTAATTATTGGGGTATTTTAATGATAAATACTTAGTTTTTAAAAGTTTATGTTATTTTATTGAAAATTAGTCCTTTTTGGTAACTTGATAGTATTTTATTAACATTTTTTAATCTTTCATTTTTAGAAAAATATAGCTTCATAATATATTGAAAATATGGATTTATAATTTTTATATAATTTTCAAAAATTAGTTTTGTTTAGAAAAGTCACATTTCTTAAAAACCGTATTTTATTTCCTTTCGAGATCGAATACTCCGTGAGGAGTTTTGCATCTCGCTTTACTATCCCAAGAACATGCGATAATCCACACCATCCATTAGCGGGTGCCCTAACGAGGGTTGTAGATGCGTATTTGCCAAGAATTACAAAATTCCGTTTTAAAAGAAACCCGGTTTTTAAAAGATGCGGTATTTTATTGTAAAAGTTATTCTTTGAACCAACTATATGTATATGTAGATATCGTGTTATGAAACCAAAGTGTGCGTGTGGGGTAGGTCATTACCCCGTGAAGTTTTCCTAAAGGTATTGTTTTTAACAATATCGAAAAGAGACGATAATAAAGTTCAAGGTATTTTAATGAAAAAGTTTGTTTATGTTTGTTTCACATGAAAATTTTGGTTAAATTTGAATCTAAACATTTGTAATTAAAATTATAATTAGTGTGGTAAAATTAGATGGACCAAGATATAAGGGAAAAGAGAGTTCTAGGTTTTAAAAAGAAGGTATTGGAAGTAGCTCTACTTTACCGCTATATGATTAGGAGATGAATTTTGATGAAAAGAAAGAGAGTTGGGAAAGATTTACTGTTTGGAAATATCAAGAAAAGGATTAGAAAGAAAGGAGAGGGCTTCGTGGTGTCGCGGGAGCTCCGGAAATAGCTTCGATCTTTGACGGAACAAGCTTGGTCGCTAACTCCACTTGACTCCAATTGCACTTAGGAACTTTTTGAGAGAATTTTTGCTAGAATTTCAGAATGGTAAAGAGCTAAAACATGGGGTGGTATTTATAGTGAAAAATTAGGGTTTGGAAGTTCAAATTTTGGATTAAAAAGATATTAATGGTGAAATGAAGGGTCTCTATTTGACTGCAGGGAAATCAAACAGTGCAGAAGAGTTAAGGGGAGTCGAAGGGGTGTGTGTGTGCAAAGCACAGAGTCATATGGGCTCATCACAACCGTCGACGCCGGCCCTATGGGCAATTTGGCCAGTCGGATTTGAGGCAAATGCCTCGAGATTCGTGCCACGTGGGTTTTTGGGTATGTACACCTCATTGCGCCTGTTTGATTTTTCTGAAACTTTTCATTTCCCCATGTATTGCACGTGCAACTCTTGGGCTTCCAAAAATTAAAAAGAAAAATCAGAAAAAATAATTGTGTCTGATGGGAATCAAACACACAGTCTACGTCACAGCAGTGCAGGGGTTTTACCAGTGAGCTACAAGTTGTTTCTTATTTTTATTTAACAAAAGTAACTTTTAACTCTTACACAGGCTGTAATACTCTTTTCTATATATTAACAAGAAAATTTCTGTATAGTTATTTCAGAATCGTTACATAAACCCCTATTCCAATATAATAATTTACTAGTTTGAGTCTTGTAAAGATCGTCTTTAAAATGGTGGTTCGAAAACATTATATTCGAATGATTTATAAATCTATAACCAGTGAATAATTCTGATATTGAAAATGTTGGAAAGTATTTGAAATTGATTAACAAATATATTTTCTTGTCTTTCTTGGAAAATATTGTCTCTCATATATTTGTTAATATTTCAATTACTTTTCTTTTTTTTATTTTTTCATGTGGGAAGCCGGGGCGAACTAAGGAATTTGGGCCAGAGGGGTCACATTGGCAACCATGCATGCTCAACTAATTTTTTACATTTACGCCATCACAATTCGATAATTAAAAAATGTTAAATTTATATGAAAATAATAAATTTTACAATAATATATATGTAGGGCTCATAATTTGGACCATAAGATTTTATTTTAAAGTTACTAGTTTTTAAGTCCTTAAACGGCGGACTAAATTTCCCTTCTTTTAAAAAAATACTAATGAGTTTTGTGAGATTTGAATCCATGACACTCTATTTTGAAATCAAATGCATTATCACTGGAGTTATATATGCTCTTAAAAATTAATTAAAAAAGTGTATCCAAAAAATACCCGATTGCAAACATTACCGGGTCTTTTTTTCCCGAAATTTGAGAGGGGGCATGTGCCCCCTCTCGCCTCAAAGTTGATCCGCCCCCGATGGGAAGTGTGGGATTCCTCATGTTGGGTCTAGATGTGTGAGTTATATTAGGTTATATAATCTGGTAGTGAATCAAAGAAATCTCTTGTTCCTCACCGAACACAGAGACGCGACCGCGTAGGTTCGTCTTGCCTGAATTTGGGGGCAGATGCTATTTGGTGCTATCCGTCCACCTCTTCGAAAATGCCAAGTTGATTTATGACACCGTGCATCGGAGGTTTAAACGGATGCGGCCGATATAGCAGACTTCGTCAGATTCCCCCTCATTTGAGGGGTTTTTGATTATTGGGACGCTCTTCCCTGCAGGCGCAAGCCCCTGCAATTAATTATGCTACCGCATCGCGGTAACCACTTTCTCCTTCTCCAGATGGTCACTTTCGTGTCGTGGGTGTTTGTTTTGTTTTTGGTTGCCCGTGGATTGTATACAGAGATTAATTTATATTGTCGCCCGTAGGGCGTGGATTAGTCCAAATCCGTATTTTCTTAGATTTGGATTTAGGGGTTGGGTTTAAGGATACGTTAATCTCATTTGAGTCTAAGATTAACTTAAACGTATGTTAAGAATACGTCAGTCTAATTTCAGACTAAGATCTACTTAACAGTTTGTTAAGAACACGTTAGTCTAATTTCTTGACTAAGATCAACTTAACGGGATCGTTTAGATCCAAAAAAAGAGCATTCGGGCTCTATTGTTTAGTTTAGGGACATTACGGTCGATTACCAGTTTAAGAACATAGTGGTCCATTACCAGTTTAAGAACATGGTCGTTCAAGGTTAAGGACATCATAGTCCGTGGGTTTAAAGGGACCCCACAGTCCGAGATTAAGGACATCATAGTCCGTGGGTTCAAAGGGACCCCACAATCCGAGGTTAAGGACATCACAGTCCGTGGGTTTAATGACCCCACAGTCCGATTTAAAGACGTCATAGTCTATGGAATGTACGGTTGTCGGGACCCGTCACCTCTCTGAAGACGTTGAAGGATTACAACGGCATGTATCAAAGGAGTTCAGAGATGTACCCTTGAACCAAAGCTGATTGGGAAATCTGTAGTCCAATTTAGAACTAAGATCAATTAATTAGATTATGAGCACATGGGCTCAGTTAAATCTGAATTGAGGACTTATGGCCAATTTGTGCTAAGTCCAATTAAGTTTGGAATGTTGGCCCTTTGTTGGCCTGTTGAACATTTGTCTGGGTTCAGCCCCTCATTATTTAGCAATGCTAAACAAGAGTTTGAGGGCTCTGAGAACATTTTGTTTTTGAGCATTAAACATTGTAGCTCTGGATTTTAAGGCTCATTTGAAGGGGGTATTTGCCTATGAAAAACTTGGCCAACTTGGGCTAAGCTGGTTTTAGAATAGTGTTAAACACTAAAGGACATCTGGCGGTCACGTGTCCTCATGTGATGTATTTAAAACAGTGTTAAACACTGGAGAAAAAATGCTCAAAATAGTGTTAAACACTAGAAAGGAAAGGGTCACGTGGGGTCACGTGAGGCGCCTGAGATGGGGCCAGACCTCCTTTATTTTATTCTCAAATCTTCAAATAAGTGTTAAACACTTCTGATCTTCTGGCCATCACGTGTGGGCACGTGATGGGTATCTATGTATTGATTATTAAAGTGTTTATTAGGGGTCATGTGGGGACACGTGAGGGCGCCTAAAATTGATTCTGCCTTTAGCTTTGTTCCCTTTATTTTGAGGGTCGCGTGTGAGCACGTGAGGCTTTGCCTCCAAGTTTTTCTTTCTCATTTTGAGGGATCTGTTTTAGGGGTCACGTGGGGACACGTGACCCAGTCTTGTTCTTTCTTTTCTGATTATTGAGAATGGGGGACACGTGTTACCACGTGACCGAGTTCTTTATATGCATGGAGAGCTTTAAGTCTCTTATTTTAAGAATTAGATTCTTTGTAGGGTTAAACCCTAATTCTGTTTTAGAGGAATTAAATTCCTATGAGTTTGGGAGAATTAAATCCTCATATAGGATTAAACCCTAGTTTCATTTGGAGGAATTAAATTCCTATGAATTTGGGAGAATTAAATTTTCAAACTCAATTCTCGCTCTATGTTTTGGATCTGCATGGCAGAATCTCCCCGATGAGAATTAAATTCTCAACTTGTGGGGAGATCTGCTTCTGCAGATTGTCAACCAAAGGAAAAACTAAGTTCTTATTCTGAAGAGTTAAACTCTTAATTTGAGAATTAAATTCTCTTTTTCTTATGGAGTTTAGATCTCTTTCCCCTTTCTCACCTAGGGTTTCTTATCTTGAGAATTAAATTCTCCTTTCTTTTTTCTCTCTGTTGTTGTTTTTTCTCCAAAAATCCAAAATTCCAAGATCCTTTCTCTTCTCTTCTTGGCTTCTATTTATAGGAGAAAGAAAAGAATCAATTTGTTTAGTGAGTTTTTCATTGAAAGATTTTGGTTGTTTTTGTAACCAATATGATCTTTTAGATCACTCAGTGAATTTTATTCACCATTGGATTTTTAATCCAAAAGATATTCTGTTTGTTATTCTTGGTGAATTTCAGGGAAATCTTTCTTTGTATAGAATCTTTTTATAAATTGGTGATCTTTAATCACCATTGAATTTTTAATCCAACGGTGCTCCACTTTATAGAGCGCAATCTTTTTGTTTGGAAAGATCTAAGAAAATATTAGGATTTTGATTTTCCTTAATTAGAATTTAATTCTATTAATTCAGAAGGTTTAAGAGCCTATCACGTGTTAGCACATGACCCACCGAATAAGCTTTTAACCAGAATTTAATTCTGCTGTTTTAAAGAACTAAGGAATCATCACGTGTCAGCACGCGACCCTTGGTCACGTGTGAGCACGCGACCCTTGGTCACGTGTGAGCACGTGATGCCCCATTGGGGTTTTTCCTTAGTTTTTATTATATCTTTTAATTCCTTTTTAGTGGATTGAAGAGCCCATCACGTGTGGCCACGTGACTCCACTGATTGATCATTTACATAGAATTTAATTCTATTAATTAAAGAGCTTAGGAACCCATCACGTGTCTGCACGTGACCTATGGTCACGTGTGGACACGTGATGCCCCATTGGTGTATTCCTTGCTGTTGTATTATATCTTTTAATCCTTTTTCAGGGGGTTGAAAAGCCTGTCACGTGTGGGCACGCGACTCATTTAATTATTTATTTTATTCAGTGCCTACAGGCTTTGCCTGTAAATGGTCACGTGTGGGCACGTGATGCTCGGTCACGTGTGGGCACGTGATGCCTATAACTTTTGATCCCGGATGAATTATGAGGCTCATAATATATCAAATCGAAGGATTTTTCGAGACGCTTTCGATACCATCAGAATTTAGCTGTTTCTCCTTCGGGAGTTCGTCAAAATACAGCCCGGAAAATACTGGTTCACATTTTCTTAAGCGTATCGCTGCTATTTGATACCTTGGGCTCTTTTGCGCAGAAATTTTTGGCGGGAACAAATGCCCCCCACTAGTTTTCCCACGTAAGTATGTACGTGGGTAAAATAGTGCAGAGTTATGCATAGCGTATGACCAGTTTCGGGTTGGTATATAATTTTCAGAATCTTGATCTGAGAAGATAACGAGCGGAGACAAGCGTCGTCATTTATCATTGACTCAAATGTCGACTCTTAAGGGATATAGTTTCAAACCCTCAGCCCCATGAACCGCACCCTTCTATTTCTTTATGTCTTCCTCTGGCGTGAAGTAGTTTATATACTCATGAGTAACTTCTCCATTTCAGTGGCATGTAGTTTTGGCAAGTGTGGCCCATAGATAGTCTATCTTGACCTCCTTGTAGGGCACCGATGGCTTAGGAAACAGGGTTAGGATCTCCACCTAAGACTTTTCAAATTTATGAGCCGTGAGGGTCTCATAAAGACTTTTCTCCCTACGAGTCGAGAGGATCTCGTAGGTGTATTTTTCTCCTTAGGAATCGTGAGGATTCCTAAGTGTGTTTTCTCTTAAGGGTCGTAAGGATCTCATAAGAGAATTTCCCTCTTACAAGTCGAGAGGACTCGTAAGTGGTTGTTTCCCTCCTTGTCGAGATTCGACTTTGGAGAGTGTGGTCCGTAGAAAATCTACCTTGACCTTTTTGCGAGGCAATGATGGCTTGGGAGACAGGGTTAGGATCTGCCACCTAAGACTTTTCAACTTTATGAGCCGTAAGGGTCTCATAAAAAATTTTCTCCCTACAGGTCGAGAGGATCCCGTAGGTGTAATTTCTCCTTAAGAATCGTGAGGATTCCTAAGTGTGTTTTCTCTTGAGAGTCGTAAGGATCTCACAAAAGAGTTTGCTCCCTTACGAGTCGTGAGGACCCGTAAGTGATGGGTGAGGTTGCCATTATCCGCATTTCACGGAGTCAGGAGTTGCTCTGGCCATTTCCCACGGGGTCAAGATTTACTTTAACCGTGTTCTATGGGACCAGGATTTGCTCTGGATGTTTCCTACGGGGTCAGGATTAACATAAGCCGTGTTCCGCAAGGATCAGGATCCGCTCTAGACGTTTCCCACGGGGTCAGGATCGACATAAGCCGTGTTCCATGAAACCAGAAATTGTTCTGGATGCTTTCCACGGGGTCAGGATTGACATAGGCCGTGTTCTGCGAGGACCAGGCTCCGCTCTGGACATTTCCCACGGGGTCAGTATTGACATAAGCCGTGTTCCGCAAGGACCAGGATCCGCTCTGGACGTTTCCCACGGGGTCAGGATTGACATAAGCCGTGTTCCACGAAACCAGGAATTGTTCTAGATGCTTTCTACGGGGTCAGGATTGACATAAGCCGTGTTCCACAGGACCAGGAATTTGCTCTGGATGCTTTCCACGGGGTCAGGATTGACATAGCCGTGTTCCACGTGACCAGGATTTGCTCTAGATGCTTCCCACGGGGTTAGGATTGACATAGTCGTGTTCTGCGAGGACCAGGCTCCGCTCTGGACGTTTCCCACGGGGTCAGGATTGACATAGGCCGTGTTCCACGTGACCGGGAATTTGCTCTGGATGCTTCCCATGAGGTCAGGATTGACATAGCCGTGTTCTGCGAGGACCAGGAGGGGTTGACTTATCCGTGACGGAGTCATTGGCTGACGTATTTCCGAGACGGGGTCATTGGATGACGTATTTTCGAGACGGGGTCATTGGCTGACGTATTTCTGAGACGGGGTCATTTGGATGACGTGTTTCCGAGACGGGGTCATTGGCTGACGTATTTCCGAGACGGGGTCATTCGCTGACGTGTTTTCGAGACGGGGTCATTTGCTGACGTATTTCCACGACGGGGTCATTTGGATGGCGTGCTTCCGAGACGGGGTCATTGGCTGACGTATTTCCGTGACGGGGTCATTTGGATGACGTATTTCCGAGACGGGGTCATTTACTGACGTGTTTCCGCGACGGGGTCATTTGGATGACGTGCTTCCGAGACGGGGTCATTTGCTGACGTAATTCCGCGACGGGGTCATTTGGATGACGTGCTTTCGAGACGGAGTCATTGGCTGACGTATTTCCGCGACGGGGTCATTTGGATGACGTGTTTCCGAGACGGGGTCATTTGCTGACGTATTTCCGCGACGGGGTCATTTGGATGACGTGCTTCCGAGATGGGGTCATTTGCTGACGTATTTCCGCGATGGGGTCATTGGCTGACGTATTTCTGAGACGGGGTCATTTGCTGACGTATTTCCACGACGGGGTCATTTGGATGGCGTGCTTCTGAGACGGGGTCATTGGCTGACGTATTTCCGCGACGGGTCATTTGGATGACGTGTTTCCGAGACGGGGTCATTTGCTGGCGTTGCGTCTGCTGTAACGAGATGAATGTCGAGGTGGTGACCACTCCGTGCTGGTGTGGGATGATCTCCGATAGTCTTTCAGGTTTTATATGAGTTGTCATCAAGACCCTGAAGCTAGGAATTTGGTCTTCGCTTCGTTTGCTGGCACTGCATCTGTTGTATCGAGACGAATGTCGCGGCTTAGAACTAGGGACTTTGCCATGGCTCTGTTGTTGGTGTCACGTCTGCATCCTACTAGGGGAAGAACGCTGGGGTGACATCTCGTCTGCTGTATCGAGACAAACGTCGAGGTGGAGCTAGGATCACTCCGCGCTATTTCGACCATGGAGTCTTTCGTTAACGTTGCATCTGTATCCTGGTGGACCGCGAAGGAACGCCATTGTTGACATTGCGTCTGCTGTATCGAGACGAATGCTGAGGTGGAGCTGGGATTTTGCCGTCACTCCGCTTTATTTCGACCATGGGGTCTTTTGTTGACGTTGCATCTGCATCTTTCTGGACTACGAAGGAACGCCGTTGTTGACATTGCATCTGCTGTAATGAGACGAATGCTGAGGTGGAGTTGGGATTTTGCTGTCACTCCGCTTTGCTGACGTTGCGTCTGCTGTAACGAGACTGTTGGGGTAAAAATTTACACCCCGGTTGACCAAGTCAAAATCAAAGTCAACCCCAAGCCAAGTGGGCCCAAGCCCAGATCCAGTGGGCCCATGCTCAGGTCGAGCCAGAACATGAAGCGGTCGGCCTCCCCCCATGCCAAGATAAAAATTTTGTAATAAATAATTTTGTTGTATTTCTTTTATTTTATTTTATGGATAAATGTAAGAAAAATAGGCATAAAACCAAATTTTTGTAAAGCCCGTGGCTTATGTGCAAAAAGAAATGGCACATGAGCCATGAGATAGGTAAAATGCCATTTTATGAAGCCCAAGGGGCTATGTGTAAAGTGTGTAGCCTATAAAGGCAAGGATAATGAAATATCCCAACAACTTCTTCTCTCTCCAAAAAAAAGTTTCAGATCTGAGATCTTTCTTCCTTCTTCAAGGTTCCAAGACCTTCTCATTTCTTTTGAATTAAATCAAGAGTTTTACTCTTCCTTTTCAAAAACAGAATAGTTTTTCACCACAAAACCCACAAAGGGGAACTTGGATTTGTCTTTAGATCCCCAGAAGGAGAGATTTTGAGATCTCACATCTATTGATCTTCAAGATCCAGCTGACAGAGGAGGAAGAAGAAGAACCCCTTTCACTAAACCCAAAAAAAAAAACACTCAGGAGTCCAACTCCTCTCTGATTTCTCTTCTGAGAAAATTTTTTAGGCTAAAAGCCTCTTTTTCTCGCCGGCGCTCAAGCGCAGAGCGCCCGCGTGCCGACACGTGGCGCGCTTGCGCTCAAGCGCAAGCGCTCGAGCGCAAGTCGCCCCCGTGCCGACACGTGGCGCGCTTGCGTTCCAGCGTAAGCGCTCGAGCGCAAGTCGCCCCCGTGGCGACACGTGGCGCGCTTGCGCTCGAGCGCAAGTCGCCCCCGTGCCGACACGTGGCGCGCTTGCGCTCAAGCGCAAGTGCTCGAGTGCAAGTCGCCCCCGCGCCGACACGTGGCGCACTTGCGCTCAAGCGCAGAGCGCCCACGTGCCGACACGTGGCACTCTAGCGCCTGAGCGCACAGCACCTAGGCGCACAGCGCCCAAGGTGCTGTCCCCACGTATCCTTTGGATATCTTTTCCCCTTTTTATATATATACATGTATATCTGTACATATGTATACATATTTACACACACACATACTCTGCGACATTGTCCCTGTTAGAAAAAAATTTCTAACGGGGCGCTGCCCCGCACCCCGCAAGGGGGCTGCTAGCCCTCTTGACCCCCAGCCCGCTATCCGGGTAGCGGGACCCCCGTAAAAACTCTGCGTGGCTCCCGATATATCCAAACCCCCCTTTCAAAACACAACACACGTACACTGCACATTGAGTTTGCATGACCATTTTAACCCGTTAATCGGAGGTTCTCTCGCCCCAAAGATGAGGGGTAATTAACGGCAGTTTAGTCCGCGGCTGCCGGAGATTTGGATCCCCACAATCAATAAACCCCCGCCTACCCTACGCAGGAGGAATCTGTAGTATACGCCTGACAAGCGCGCGCGTATTCCCATCTCAATGGGGTGACGAAAAACACCCTACAGAGACGAATGTCGAGGTGGTCTCTAGGTTGTTTTTGAACTGTCGAGATTCGGAGTAGTGACTTTGCCATGGCTCCAAGGTTGATTGTTGCGTCTGCATCCTGTTGGAGGAAGAACGCTGGGGTGACACCGCGTCTGATGTATCGAGACGAACGTCGAGGTGGTCTCTAGGTTGTTGGTGAACCGTCGGGACCTGGAACTAGGGTCTTTTGCCGTGGCTCCGTTTGGTGGATGTCGCATCCGTATCCTGCTGGAATGAGGAGGAACGTCGTTGATAATCTCTAGGCTGTATATATCGCCGTCGAAATCTGGAACTAGGGACTTTTCCATGGCTCCGTTCGGTACGTGTCGCATCCGTATCCTGCCAAAATGAGGAGGAACGCTGTTGTGGGTCTTCAGGCTGTAGATGTGGCCGTCGAGACTTAGAACTAGGGACGCCGCCGTGGCTCCGAGATTGATTGTCGCGTCCGAACCCTGCTGCAATGAGGAGGAACGCTGTTGTGGGTCTTTACGCTGTAGATGCGGCTGTCGAGACTTGGCTTTCTTTCTGATGGAGCCTAGTGGGAAGGTATGGTTCCATTTTTGTTTATGCCCCTGGATTGTATACAGGGATCGATGTGATCTCACCTGTAGGGCAAAAAGTTTCATTTTATATATTTTTCTTTCCGCAATGCTCTATCATTTCAGCTTTTATATCGCGAAAGTCGCGATTGCCCAATCATTTCGGCTATTTTTCGCGGTGCCCAATCATTTCGGCTATTTTTTTTATTTACTCGCTGATTTTTATTGCGAGTTGCCCAATTATTTTGGCTATTTTGTATGAATACATTTTATTTTGTTGCAGGTTGCCCTATCATTTCGGCTATTTCATATGCATTTGTGACTCGCCGACTTTTCGCTGCGAGTTTGGGACTTGGGATCTGATACCGATTTAAGCATCAGCATCGCTACAACTGGGATATTGTCAGGAGCGAATCATCATTTGCCTTTGTCAGTTCGAACAAAGGTGGTTTAGTAAACAGGGTTAGGATCCTGTCGACTAAGGCTTTTGATTTCATGAGCCGTAAGGGTCTCACAAAGGTATTTCTCCCTACGAGTCGTGAGGATCTCGTAAGTGCGTTTTTTCCTTAAGAATCGTGAGGATTCCTAAGTGTATGGCTTCTTGTAAGTCGTAAGGATCTTACAAGAGTATTTTCTCCTTATAAGCCGAGAGGACTTACAAGGGTCGTTCACCGTATGAGCATATCCCTAGTCGCTGGTAGGAATCTGTTATGGAAATGTTTATTTGTGCCCGTGGATTGTATACAAGGGTCAACATTGAACCGCTTGTAGGGCAGTATCGGAGATTGTGATGGCTTAAGAACAGGTTTAGATCCCTGTAGTTTAAGGCTTTTGAACCGTGTGAGCCGTGAGGGTCTCAAAGGGGAATTCTCCTTATGAGTCGTGAGGATCTCATAAGTGCGTTTTCTCCTTAAGAATCGTGAGGATTTCTAAGTGTATTGCTCCTTTGTGAGTCGTAAAGATCTCACGCAGGTATTTTCTCTTTACAGGGTCGAGAGGACCTTGCAAGTGTCTTTTAACGAGATTGCGCCATTTCGGGTTTTCACAAAACTCGCCGGTAGCCCTGCTGTTTTTACTCACGGAGCCCTTTCGGGTTTTCATCCGTGCCCATCTCGCTTATGGACATACCGTTTTTTTGTTTTTTTTAACGAGTCCGCGCCCTTTCGGGTTTTCACAAACTCGCCGGTAGCTCTGCTATTTTTACTCACGGAGCCCTTTCGGGTTTTCATCCGTGCCCATCTCGCTTGTGGACATACCATTTTTTTTGTGTCAGCCTTAGGATGCTGTGGTCCGTAGTAGTTTATCGACGTCTCGGTCAATGGCCAGTTTTAAGACATAGTGGTCCATTGTTAGTTTAAGGACGTTTTGGTCCGTAGCTAGTTTTAGGACATAGTGGTCCATGGTTGCCATATTTGAGGCAAATTTCTAGTTTACGGACTTTTCGGTCCATCGTTAGTTTAGAGACATTTCGGTCAGCCACTAGTTTTAGGACATAGCGGTCCCTCGCTGCCATATTTGAGGCGAATTTCTAGTTTACGGACTTTTCGGTCCATGGGGTTTTCTTTATGAATAAGCACGATGCCCCCGGCATGTCCATCTTTTCTGGAGCATTTGGTTGTGGCGGGTTCATCTTCCAGTTTTCGGACAGCGCGAACTTGCCCTATTGATACTGGTCCTCAACCCAATTTTTGAAGACGTAGCAATTTTCGATCGGATAGCCCAATACTCGGTGGTCGGGGCAGTAATTGGGATTGTTGACATCATTCAGTTGCAGTAGGTGTTTCGGCTCCGGTAAAGTGATAAGCCCGTTGAGCACTGCTAGTTCGAACAGTCTCCTTGTTTTATCCCGGGGAAACGAGTAGGGACGTCTCAACTTCTCATCGAGGGATTGCCGCTTGTTGCTTTGGCGAACAACTGGTCTCGAGCCACTCGATTGTTGTTGAGCGTTGGCGACGAAGGTCGCTTTTCCCTTCCCCTTATCCTTTTTGTTCGATTCCTTATTTGCGGGTCCGAGATTCTTTTCGGATAGCGTGCGATTGCACAGCTGAATGTTCTCGCAACTCCTCGGTTCTTTCGTTTCAGAGATGGATTTCTTGAAGAGAGGGCCGAGGGCTATTTCTTTGTTGGAATCGCTCCCGAAGGTGAGAACTCGCGATCCCCCGGGATCAACCCTATTACAGTTGCCGGCAATTCTTTTACGCTCATCTGTCGCATTTTTCCGCTGTCGACGAGCTTCACGCTTTGTCCTCTTGAAGTGTTACCTGTGAGCGACATACCCTTTCCACCAATTTTTAAAGACGTTGCAGTCTTCAGTATGGTGTGCGATCTTCTGATGATATAAGCAGAAGTTAGGATGTATGTCCGCTTCATCAAGATGTATACCGCCAGGAGAATTTTCTCTGAAAGAGGGCAGTTTCATTCCCATCGATATGGATTTGGCGAACCTTTTCCTTGTCTTGAACCTGCTTTGATTTGCAGCGGATGTGCTTTGATCTGGTGGGAATGTTTTAACCCTTTCGTCCAGTCGCCGGCGTTTGGCCTTTTCAAATATGGCCATTTCGCGTTCTCGATCGGCTTTGCTTTTCAGAAGAGCTTCGTTCAGGAACGCGTCAATCATTTCGTCTGACGGTCCTAAAAGCTCCGATTCGGGATCTGTCCCCAGTTTCTCTACATCAGGAGCTTCTTCACTGTCTATCGACGAGTGAGAGATCATATGGCAGCTTTCCACATAATGCTTAGGTTCATCCGACGAGTCTTCTCTATTATCATCATCTCTGTCCTCAAGGACATGGCTGAGAAATTCTTAGAGTGTGACTGGAGTCCGCGCTTTCTGATTATACTCTTCCAGCGCGTCGATATGTTTTTGCAGGTCCATGCGCTTGTCACCAGGCTTCACGGGCTTTTTGGTCTTTTTCTTCTTCTTCGAAGACTTCGACGGCTGGGTGTGGGCGCTTTGACTATCACCACCAATTTTTGGGGTTGGGCGCGGCTTCAGCATTCCCTCGATGACCTCGGGTTCTAGCGGACTTTTCCATCTGATATCCGGGCATGTTTGGAGATCTTTCAGCATTCTTTTCGTCTTGGCTGAAAGAGCGACCTCCCATGGAGCTTCCTTTATAAAAGAGCACGATGCCCCCGGTGTGTCCACTTTTTTAGGAGCGTGAGGTTGTGGCGGGTTCACCTTCCAATTCTCAGACAATACGAATTTGCCCTGTTGATATTGGTCCTCAATCCAGCCTTTGAAGACGAAGAAATTTTCGATTGGGTTGCCTACCACTTGGTGATAGGGGCAATAATTGGGATTATTGGCCTTACCAGGTTGCAATGGGCGTTTTGGATCCGGCAAGGTGATGAGCCTATTGCGCAGCGCTAGCTCAAATAAGCTCTTCGTCCTATCTCGAGGGAACGAGTAAGGGCGTCTCATCTTTTCTCCAAGGGATGGCTATCGATCACTTTGGCGATCAGTTAGTTTTGGACCACTGGGCTGCTGTTGAGCATTAGCAATGAAGGTCGCTTTCCCTTTACCTCTTTCATTCTGTGGCTCCGGCTTTGAAGAGGAAGGTCTATGGCCTATCTGATCCATTTGGGCCAGCTTGTCAATCAAGGCCTGGAAAGTGGTCGGCTTGAAAAACATCATGAATTGTGAAATGGTCCCCTGAAGGTCAAGAGTACCCACGAACATGCCTACCGCAGGCGCTTCTTCGATGCGCTGTTTGTACTTCGACCATAGATTCCGCCATCGGATCGCATACCGAACCCATGTTTCGCCTGGCCTCACCCTAGAATTGATCAATGCTGTGATTGGGCTGCGTTCGCTAGCACTTGCGAAACGTTGGGTGAATAGCAGCTCCATCTCTGCGAATGTCTTGATAGAATCATTCGGGAGTTCCGAATACCACTCGAATGCCGTCTCCGACAAGCTGCCAACAAATTGGCGGAGCAGAAGTTTATCATCACCTCCAGTGTTGCCGCACAAGGCTCTGAATTGAGCGACGTGCTGATGCGGATTTCCCGTCCCCTTATATACGTGGAATTTAGGGATCGTATATCCCGGCGGGTACCTTATTTGGTCATACCAGCCTGGATAGGGTCGTCCAGTCTTAACGATCTGCCCAGCCGCTTCATTTGCCTGGTGAGCTCGTATTTGCTGAGCAATGTAATTATCCAGGGCAGCCTTAGAGATTGTCTCTTCTTTGGCCGTTGAAAGAGCCGGAGGAGGGTTTGATGACTCCCCTCTGTCGTCTTCAATGATAATTGGGGGATCTTCAGCTGGAGGTTCCGGCTGTAACATCATCCCGGCCATGTCCTGGAACAAAAGAGCCATTCGTTTTATGTTGGCCGCCTGTTCCGCGGCTTCTCTGTCCTTCTTTTCGAGGATTCTGCGGAGGAAGTCGGCGTCAGTTTCTTGTTCATGACTCTGCTCTGATGACGCTTCCGGGCTTTCTTTTGGCCCAGTGAGTGCGGCCATTTGCGTTAGTATTTCCTGAAGCTTCTATTGCTGCTCCTGGGTTTTTATCACGGATCGCGTAAGCGGTTGATGACCCGTAACGATACGGCTATCCTCTTTCCCGGATGCCATATAAACAGTGTACACCACCATGCCCCCAGACTTGGGGCATTTAGATTCGGCGCCTTTGAGATTGGTCGTAGGGATCTTCTCCGGCCTTCTCCTTTTGTGGGCGCCGAAGTTGAGGGGGCCGTTGCAGTGGGCACCCAAGTAGCTGTCGCCTTCTGTGGCTTGACAGGGTGGTCCTCTTCTTACCGAACCTTCATCTTTTTCTGTTGGCGGGGATAGTCTTGATCTACCACGGAGTCCTGGACCTGTCGCCAAACTTTATAAATTTTAGAGGACAGCCTCTGAGGGGGTTGCTCTAGCTTCACCTTCGTGGCATTCTCCACGGGTGGAGGAGATCTCTTCAGCACGGTAGTCGGAGAGTTTTTGCGCACCCTCCTTAGCCGTTCAAAGTTGTTCCCAGTTGGAACAGCAGCATCGATTTCCACCGTTGGAGCCGGCGGAGTCAGTCCAGAAGGGGAGGTGCCCCCAGCCTTTCTTACTCGGCACCAGTGACGGCGGCGAATATGTCGTGCGGACGGTATCGGCTCAGTCACGGGGGTGGCTTCGTCATGCCCCCTGTTTTGGCGAAGGCTTATTACCGGTGTCAGCCTTTTGAAGACTGACGTTCACCGAGAAGTAATGTCTAATCTGCCAAGGACGGACCTTTGAGCAGGGGAAGCAGTTTTGATGACTTCGCCTGGAGCGGGAGCTGAAACGGACAGTCTAGCGAAGACCGATCCCTTAGCAGGAGAAGCCGCTTTGACGACTTCAGGAGCAGGAATGGCTATCCGCTTCGGGATAACCCCTTCTGGTATCACGGGTCACTTTGCGGGCCCGGCAGAGCTTTGGCCTAGTCTGCTAAAGACCGAGGCATTGGGAGCAGACGAAGTAGACAACCCGTTGAGAGGGGCCGCTGCAGTTGCAAGCCGATCGAAGACCGACTTCTTCTGAGTTTCTCGCAATGGTACAGGGGCGTTAAAACTCATCGGTGGGAGCATGGTCCCGAAGAATAGCCCAGTGGTGACTTGAGTTATCTGCTCCACTGGCATTGTGAAAAAGGAGGCCGCTTGGGGCCCGTAGGTCACTCCTCCAGCAGGGACGGAGTGAGAGTTATTGCCGTTAGTGCAGTTTGAAGCCATTGATCTTCTACTTTTTCTGCACGGAGCAAGACACCAAATCTTAATACCTTGAATCCACAGGCAACCATAGCAAATCGCGATTCGTTCGCGAACACGGCACACGAAGTGTGGAGTGGAAAGAGGAAAAGGTCCCACCGGGCGTGCCAGAATCTGTTCCCCGCCGAACACAGAGACGCGACCATATAGTTCGTCTTGCCTGAATTTGGGGGAAGATGCTATTTGGTGCTATCCGTCCACCTCTCCGAAAATGCCAAGCTGATTTATGGCACTGTGCATCGGAGGTTTAGACGGATGCGGCCGATGTAGTAGACTTCATCAGATTCCCCCTTGTTTGAGGGGTTTTTGATTGTGGGGATGCTCTTCCCTGCAGGCGCAAGCCCCTGCAGTTAATTACGCTACCGTATCGCGGTAACCACTTTCTCCTTCTCCAGATGGTCACTTCGTGTCGTTGGTGTTTGTTTTGTTTTTGGTTGCTCGTGGATTGTATACGGAGACTAATTTATGTTGTCGTCCGTAGGGCGTGGATTAGTCCAAATCCATATTTTCTTAGATTTGGCTTTGGGGGTTGGGTTTAAGGATACGTTAGTCTCATTTGAGACTAAGATCAACTTAAACGTATGTTAAGGATACGTCAGTCTAATTTCAGACTAAGATCTACTTAACAGTTTTATAAGGACACGTTAGTCTAATTTCTTGACTAAAATCAACTTAACGGGATCGTTTAGATCCAACAAAAGAGCATTCGGGCTCTATTGTTTAGTTTAGGGACATTGCGGTCGATTACCAATTTAAGGACATGGCGGTCCATTACCAGTTTAAGGACATGGTGGTCCAAGGTTAAGGACATCATAGTCCGTGGGTTTAAAGGGACCGGGTTTAAAGGGACCCCACAGTTCGAGATTAAGGACATCATAGTCCGTGGGTTTAAAGGGACCCTACAATCCGAGATTAAGGACATCATAGTCTATGGGTTTAATGACCCCACAGTCCAGTTTAAAGACGTCATAGTTTATGAAATGTATGGTTGTCGGGACCCGTCACCTCTCTGAAAATGTTGAAGGATTACAACGGCATGTATCAGAGGAGTTCAGAGATGTACCCTTGAACCAAAATTGATTGGGAAATCTGTAGTCCAATTTGCAACTAAGATCAATTAATTAGATTATGAGTACATGGGCTCAGTTAAATCTGAATTGAGGGCTTATGGCCAATTTGGGTTAAGTCCAATTAAGTTTGGAATGTTGGCCCTTTGTTGGCCTGTTGAACATTTGTCTGGGTTCAGCCCCTCATTATTTAGCAATGCTAAACAAGAGTTTGAGGGCTCTGAGAACATTTTGTCTTTGAGCATTAAACATTATAGCTCTGAATTTTAAGGATTATTTAAAGGGGATATTTGCCTCTGAAAAACTTGGCCAATTTGGGCTAAGCTGGTTTTAGAATAGTGTTAAACACTAAAGGACATCTGGCGGTCATGTGTCCTCATGTGATGTATTTAAAACAGTGTTAAACACTGGAGAAAAAATGCTCAAAATAGTGTTAAAAACTAGAAAGGAAGGGGTCATGTGGGGTCACGTGAGGCGCCTGAGATGGGGCCAGACCTCCTTTATTTTATTCTCAAATATGCAAATAAGTGTTAAAACACTTCTAATCTTCTGGCCATCACGTGTGGGCACGTGATGGGTATCTATGTATTGATTATTAAAGTGTTTATTAGGGGTCACGTGGGGACACGTGAGGGCGCCCAAAATTGATTCTGCCTTTAGCTTTGTTCCCTTTATTTTGAGGGTCACGTGTGAGCACGTGAGGTATTGCCTCCAAGTTTTTTTTCTCATTTTGAGGGATCTGTTTTAGGGGTCACGTGGGGACACGTGACCCAGTCTTGTTCTTTCTTTTCTGATCATTGAGGATGGGGGTCACGTGTTACCACATGACCGAGTTCTTTACATGCATGGAGAGTTTTAAATCTCTTATTTTAAGAATTAGATTCTTTGTAGGGTTAAACCCTAATTCTGTTTTAGAGCAATTAAATTCCTATGAGTTTGAGAGAATTAAATTCTCATATAGGGCTAAACCCTAGTTTCATTTGGAGGAATTAAATTCCTATGAATTTGGGAGAATTAAATTCTCAAACTCAATTCTCTCTCTAAGTTTTAGATCTGCATGGCAGAATCTCCCCGATGAGAATTAAATTCTCAACTTGTGGGGAGATCTGCTTCTGCAGATCTTCAACCAAAAGAAGAACTAAGTTCTTATTAAGAAGAGTTAAACTCTTAATTTGAGAATTAAATTCTCTTTTTCTTATGGAGTTTAGATCTCTTTCCCCTTTCTCACCTAGGGTTTCTTCTCTTGAGAATTAAATTCTCCTTTCTTTTTTCTCTCCGTTGTTGTTTTTTCTCCAAAAATCCAAAATTCCAAGATCCCTTCTCTTCTCTTCTTGGCTTCTATTTATAGGAGAAAGAAAAGAATCAATTTGTTTAGTGAATTTTTCATTGAAAGATTTTGGTTGTTTTTATAACCAATATGATCTTTTAGATCACTAAGTGAATTTATTCACCATTGGATTTTTAATCCAAAAGATATTCTGTTTGTTATTCTTGGTGAATTTCAGGGAAATCTTTCTTTGTATAGAATTTTTCTATGAATTGGTGATCTTTAATCACCATTGGATTTTTAATCCAATAGTGCTCCACTTTACAGAGCGCAATCTTTTTGTTTGGAAAGATCTAAGAAAATATTAGGATTTTGATTTCCCTTAATTAGAATTTAATTCTATTAATTCAGAAGGTTTAAGAGCCTATTACGTGTTAGCATGTGACCCACTGAATAAGCTTTTAACCAGAATTTAATTCTGTTGTTTTAAAGAACTAAGCAATTATCACGTGTCAGCACGTGACCCTTGGTCACGTGTGAGCACATGATGCCCCATTGG
Organism: Agapanthus africanus; assembly: GCA_030015575.1. Lineage (NCBI taxonomy): Eukaryota > Viridiplantae > Streptophyta > Magnoliopsida > Asparagales > Amaryllidaceae > Agapanthus > Agapanthus africanus. The sequence goes on along the minus strand of CM057344.1, from coordinate 85,246,791 downwards.
GGTTTTTCCTTAATTTTTATTATATCTTTTAATTCCTTGTTAGTGGGTTGAAGGGCCCATCACGTGTGGCCACGTGACTCCACCGATTGATCATTTACATAGAATTTAATTCTATTAATTAAAGAGTTTAGGAACCCATCACGTGTCTGCACGTGACCTCTGGTCACGTGTGGGCACGTGATGCCCTATTGGGGTATTCCTTGCTGTTGTATTATATCTTTTAATCCTTTTTCAGGGGGTTGAAAAGCCCGTCACATGTGGGCACATGACCCATTTAATTATTTATTTTATTCAGTGCCTACAGGCTTTGCCTGTAAATGGTCACGTGTGGGCACATGATGCGTCATAACTTTTGATTCCGGATGAATTATGAGTCCCATAATATATCAAATCGAAGGATTTTTCGAGACGCTTTCGATACCATCAGAATTTAGCTGTTTCTCCTTCAGGAGTTTGTCAAAATACAGTCCGGAAAATACCGGTTTATATTTTCTTAAGCGTATCGCTGTCATTTGATACTTTGGGCTCTTTTGCGCAGAATTTTTTTGCGGGAACATCTCTATGTATGAAACTTACAATGATTTGTTACTCGTGCATGTTGGTTTTGCCGAAACACGTTAATTTCACGTCTCATATTTTCCTTCGTCTCAAACATATTTTATTTTAGAAAATTCACTAAACTAGACAATAATATATAATCCATTCATCTAACCTTTCACAAAATTAGATGGCAGGTCTAATTGATCAGTTTGTGTTATACTCAATCATTAGCATTGGATTCTTTTGTTAGTTGGACCATGGATGTTGTCATGTTGGATATTTTGTTAATAATAGACATGATGCAAGGGTGTAAACCAAGGACTGCATAAACCTAATTGCATCCAACTGTCTTTCTAGCTAATTATTGGAAAAATGATGAGAGTTGGAACTCAAAATATCTCCTTATCATTATGGTTAATAATATTAAACAAATTAGGGTTAAATGCCCATGTGGCTCAGACTTTTACTTTAGTACCTTACTGATAAAACTCTACATAATTATGCTCTAGTTCCAGTTCAAATTTAAATTTATTTTCAGATTTAAATTTCCCCCTCTCAATTTAGCTGTCAAATCCCTAAGTTTTCATATATAATAAATCTTATAAAATAATAAATGAATGATTCAATATTTTCAAATCCTTTTAGATTTTCATATTTGTTTAGTCTGCCTTTTATATTTTTTTATCTCGACAATTATTTCTCAAAACTTTGTAAATATTTTAATTCATTCTTTTATTTGTGGAATGCAATGTCTTATAATATCCATCTTTTGGATTTGTTTTTTAATTTGTGCTATGTATATAACTTTATCAAATCCACGTGCATATATACAAAAACTGGTAAGGAAATAAATACATAGATAATACATAATTTTAAAAAGAGGGCAGGACAATAGGTAAAAAAGTATGTCGTGAAATCGAAGCTCAATTTAGTGTATAAAGATAAGTTAAATGACTTAATACTCTATTAATATACGTAACAAGAATATAGCGCAAGTCCTCAATCATTGCTGAAGTCAACGAAAAATCCTATAGCATAAACCCCAGACTTGTACATGACTTTGCTTAATGAACTCCATGGCATCAAATTGCTCAGCAGGGTGCTCAGGTTTCTCTTTTCGGGGGACAACTAACTGCAATCATGGCAAGTACAATATAGGGTTTGTGTCTGTGTGTGTATATATATATAATCCTGTGATAGAGATCTCCTTCCTTGATCGAGCGATATCGAGGTGGTCAAATCTTATCATTCGGCTGTCACCGTAGCAGGGGAGGGCCTTTTAAGAATCTCCTCCTCTTCGCCGTTGATTCATTATACAACTTAGGAGAGATTAAATCCACCGGGAGATGATGTTTCCTGCAATTAAAAAGGCAAAAATTAGTTAATAGTTTTTTGTGGTAAAAAAGCACAAGAGTTGAGTTGGAAAAATCGGTCATTTGAATTGAGAAAAAACTACTATTAATCTTAGAAATTATTATCAATTGAGAACTTAAGAATATATATACCTCTAACAGTAGAGAGAGCTAAAACAAACTACTGCATGTGATGAAGACTATGAACTCACTCAGCCAATCCAACACGCTTTACCACGGCTCATTGCCCATAGAAATATCTAAAAAATATTTGATTTATTAATTTTAGACATCGGAGATAGGGATTTTGCATAAAATTATAGCTGGTTTGGAGGCAAAAGGGGGGCTGGGAAACAACGGTGGGATTTTGAGCCAATGGAACCAACGACTCAGATCTAAAAATAGCACGCATGCTATTCTTTCTGTGCATGGCAGCCACCCCAAAACCATAAAAAGTTTAATGAAGAGAGATAAATCTAGGGTTAGGGTTTTGATCTCCCATGCATGGCTGATGTTGATGACTTTGGCGGTAGGGATCACGAGATGACGGACGAAGAATGGAATATGTATGCAGAGATGGTGGAGGCCAGCGACGGCTTCGAAGTCGATGACTTCCTCGATTCCGTCCCTATCAGTATCATCACCCCTGCTGACTTGGCACACCCTGACTTCTATGAGGACGCTCGCGAGACCATCGACATCGTTGTTCAACATTACAACAAACAAACAAACAAACAGTGTGTGTATATATTGGTGAAGGAAAACACAAACACACACCTCTAACGCTGGAGAATGGTTTGGGATTAGGACTTTGATATTGTTATCTATAAGGGCATGTTTGGATGTTCCGGATCAAAATCCGATGGATTGAGTTTTGGATAATAATGTCCCGGAATGCAACTACATTCCTTCAAAGTTTCATGTTAAATGCGTGTTTGGTTAATCTAAAATAAGGATTTCCACTTCATAAGTACTTTATTAAAACCATTGGGAGTTGAATGAAATCTAAACATTTAAAAAACCATATCTAAAACAAGGATTTCCACTTCATAACTACATTCCTTCAAAGGTTTTTTTCCTCCGGATTTACTTTTAAAAAACCATATCCAAACAAACAATTCCGCCGGATTAGCCTAATCCAGAATAAAAATGAAATCTAAATTTTTAATCCAATGAAAAATGCATATCAGATTGCTATCTCATCTCACAATATCTTTGTGAGTTGAGAGCATGAATTGCCCTGTTTACAATATCATTAAGATTAGTGTCTCTGGAATCCACGAAAAAAGTCTTATGATTTGGCCGGTGCCATCAAAATTACATAAAAGAGAAAATTATAAAAGAGATGATCGGTCCATTTTGAATCTGACAGATCAGATTAACAGGTCACAATGACCTGATGTAAAGTTAGATGAATGGGACATAAAGCTGAAATTTTGCACGGAGTTACACGTGCTTGACAAAAAAATTAAGTGTCTTCTTCTTATTCAACTAAAAAATTTCATAACTTTTACATACGGTGCCATAATTAACTCAAACTTGGTTCATTAAATTCGTATTGAAATTCTCTTTTAAATGAATATCAATTTGACACGTTTCATATTGTTATTTGACAAGTGGTACTTTTATATTTCCAAGTGGTACTTTATATTTTCAGAATGAGCATGCATACACAAGAGAGAGAGAGAAAAGAGCATTAAATACCTCTTTTGTCTTGTCAATTGTGTTTGTTGAAAGATACATGTGTCGCATCCCGATTAGATCAATCTGTTATAAAACAAATCGCCGACTTAAAATTTTCATAACTTTCACATACGGTGTTAAAATTAACTCAAACTTGGTTCATTGAATTCGTATTGAAATTCTTTCTCAAACGAGTACCAATTTGACATATTTTGGATCCAGTCTACATCAAAAAGTCCTATTTAAAATGTCTCATTTAGTAAGTCCCACTTGGTAAACAAAAAGTCTCACTTAGAAGAACAAATAATACCCCTCGAGAAATCCTGAGTGGCCTTAAAATTATTTTAGCATTAATTTTGCATGTTTATGATCAAGGGACAAATGGGCTTTAAATTATTTGATTTTTTTGTGTAAGCTATCTTATTATCGTAGATCGCATCCGTACGGTTGTAATTTCGTTTTTATTCGTAAATTTTTTGATATAATTATTTGAATTTAATAATTATAACGGCTAAATTCTCAAGATCTGATTGTAAAAATTCAATTTCAACCTTACAGATATATTTTACAATACATAAATAGTCTAGGTACTAAAAACTACCTGATTTGAAAGCCATTTGTAACTTGATCTTAAACTCACAAAATTAGCGCACAAAGAAAAAATAATCTTAAAAGTTTATAATCGAGAGCCAGATGAACTTTAAAAAAATTGAATTTTTTTTATTTAGGCTATTTTATTACCATATATCAAATCGGTACGGTTGGATTTAAAAAGAAAAATACATATTTATGACTCAAAATTCAACCTTAATTAGTTGGTTAGATAACATGTAAAACTATTAACGCTACTACACACTTGTTAAGGTTGAACTTTGAGACCTATATAGGTATTTTTTATTAAAAATCCAACCCTACCGATTTGATATATGGTGATAAAATAGCCAAAATAAAAAAATTCAAATTTTTTGAAATTCATCTGGGCCTATAACATATGCTTTTAAGATTTTTTTTGTGCATTAATTTTGTGAGTTTATGATCAAAGATAAAAGACTTTCAAATTATTTGATTTTTTTTGTGTAAACTATCTTAACATCGTAGATCGCATCCGTACGGTTGCAATTTCTTTTTTGTTCGTAATTTTTTTGATATAATTATTTCAATCTAATAATTATAACGGCTAAATTCTCAAGATCCGATTGCAAAAATTCAATTTCAACCATGCGGATATATTTTACAATACATAAATAGGCCACTTCCCCAAAAAATTACCTGATTTGAACAATAGCCACATGTTGTGTGCAAGCTTATTGTGTAATTATTAGGATGTGAGGAAGCTTATCATACTTGATATAAGCTTGGGATGTGACTTGTAGTTTTTAATTGAGCTCAATTTGCTGTAGAAATGATGTTAGTGATCTATGATGAGATGATTTTAGTGATGTATGATTCGATGTGTTTTATTTTGTTGGTGATCCCATTAAAATTGATATTGTGAATGTTACATGTTGATGATTGTGGTTTCTTTAGAGGTAAGTGATAAGTCCCCCAATTTTGAAAATATATTAATGAAGCACTTTATTTGAAGGCTTAATCGATTCTTGCTGATCGATCTTTTGTTAGGAGGATCGAATTGGTTGTTGTCCATGCGCAATTCGGTGACATGTTTGAAAATGCTAAGCGCGATAGAACACGTAATTAAAGATTGAATTGTTATGTAGTTTGGAAAGTAGTTGCCTATTTTCGAAAGCTAAAAATTTTAGTGGTTGAATTATGCATTTCTTGCCATACCCACTCTTTAAGTGTGAGAATTCGTACTCTTTCAATCTATGTACTTCCATTATAAATTACTTGATAAATCCTGAAATCCTTATATTGTCTCATTAAGTTCAATTCTATTTATTTATGAGAATGTAGTCAATTTCTGAGATTTATATAGGTGAGATGTGAAACCTAACCTCAAATGCACTAATAGCTCTCCACATATAGGAAGCCCAATCGAGCAGTTCACCCCCGAACATCTTCTAAGTGACCAATGTCGAGCATATTGCTAATATGCACCACCATGTTCATGTTAATGATACATAACCCCCCGATTGATGATGCTCGATATCGGTGACCTCCCAGATCATAACACATGGCAGATGACGTGTCCTAGGGCATGCAAGAAAAGGCCTCCTGCAGCTGACCAAACCACCCCTGTGCTTGTCCTATTGAACCGACGCTTGCTCGCATCCGAGCCCCAACACGATTGCCCTCTTCGGCCTCACAGCTCGTTCCCGAGCTACCGCAGAAACTTGATACCTCGGCTCTCCCGCTCGTCCACGAGCTTTACTGCCAAGGTCATCTTCCTCGGTCTCATCGACCGACCAACGGCACCGCTTGCAGGCGTAACCGCCATCCCGCGAATCTCGCCATATGCGAGATCTCCGCCGGCCACATCCCACGTTCCACACCACCACGATCCCCCATTAACGAGCCTGTCTCGCCATTAATGGGAGGTCCCGCTCATCACGCGGGCATGACGTCGGGAGCGTAACGGCCGGCGTGATTCTCGCGCCTGCTGCACCTGCTGCCACCGCTACTTAAACCCCTCTTTCAAACGGTCAAGGTAAGCCAGTTCTACTCCACTAAGCCGTTACTCTGCTCGGATCTCTAGACTAACTTGATCGTCGGAGGGTTCTCGGTGGTACAACCACCCCGGGACTTCTTTGCAGGTAACTCGGCAACCACAACCTCAACCCATTGAGATCCACACGCTTCAGGAGCGACAGCCTCCAGATCCAGTCTCAGCCACACATCGCTAGCCATCCGCAGATCAACGGGAAGCAACATCTGAAGGAGATTCCACCCTCCATCAACTGGCGTCGTCTGTGGGAACGTAGATTCTACAAAAACAAAAGTTCGCCTCTCGATCTCACTCAAATGGAGAGCGATCATCAAGACGATCCAAGCGCCAACCGCCGCCTCCCTCTCAACTGGTAGCACTCACGGACGAGCGCTTCTGAGCGGTTTAGCCGGCTCACGGAGATCAGGCCGAAGCGCCTCAGAGACATTAGCTTGCCTATGGCCTCATCGAACAACATTTCAGATAAGGGGTTGTAAAGCCCCGGCGACGCCCTCCAGATGGAATACATCAGCAGCTGAAGGAGGGGGGACCGCCGGGGAAGCAATCGGCCGAAGTGGTCCTCGATCCTGCCTATTACCAACTGCACCGTGTCCTTAGTGCAGTACGGGTCATAGAGGTAGACATCCTCGAAGCTTACGATGTCTTCGATGGTGAAGGGGAAGTCCTGCATTTTTGCATTTCGGTTGCAAGAAAAAGAGTAATCAACAATCCTAAATGATTCCATCTTATAGCCAACGACGCTTGGGAATCCAACAGTTGCCCGTTTCACATGCAACGCAGGAGCCACGCGGCAAGCGTCGCGCCTCCCCATGCGAAACTGAAACGATGAGACTCCGGCGCTTCGCCTTCACAGCGCCCTTACGACAAGTGTCTTCGATGCCGTCCCACTCCTCGGTGCTCACATGGGAAGGTCGGACAGAGCCTCGCCAAGAGGCAACCGAGCAGCTTCACTGTCCGGTCCTTCTTCATGGAGCAAAGCCCTCGTCTAGAGGCAGCCGTGTAGCTACCCTGCCCGGCTATCCCTGGCCGGTAGCTTCCCTACACACAACGCCACGGATCAAAGCCCTCGTCAAGAGCTAACCACGCAGCTTCACTGCCCAGTTATCTTTAGCAGGCCTCCTACGGCCCCTCCAGCGCTAAGGATCAAAGACCTCGCCAAGAGGCAACCGCGCATCTTCACTGCCCGGTCCTTCTTCATGGAGCAAAGCCCTAGTCTAGAGGCAGCCGTGCAGCTACCCTGCCCGGCTATCTCTGGCCGGTAGCTTCCTTACACACAACGCCAGGGATCAAAGCCCTCGTCAAGAGGCGACCGCGCAGCTTCACTGCCTGGTTATCCTTAGCAGGCCTCCTACAGCCCCTCCAGCGCTAAGGATCAAAGTCCTCGTCGAGAGGCAACCGTGCAGCTTCACTGCCCGGTTATCCTTAGCAGGCCTCCTACGTCCCCTCCAGCGCTAAGGATCAAAGCCCTCGCAAAGAGGCAGCCCTGCAGCTACCCTGCTCGGCTATCCCCGGCTGGTAGCTTCCCTACCCCCACAACGCCAGGGATCAAAGCCCTCGACAAGAGGCGGTCGTGCAGCAACCCTGTTCGGCCATCCTTAAGGACCCAAGAGCCCTCGAAAGAGGCAACCGCTTAGCACAACCATGCTCAGTTATCCTTGGCACACCACCAGGGATCAAAGCCCTCGCCATGAGGCAACGGGCGGCAACCCCGCCCGGGCATCCTTAGTAGGCTACCTATGCCCCTCCCGCGCTAAGGATGAAAAGCCCTCGAAAGAGGCAACCGCTTAGCACGATCCGTGCTCGGTTATTCCTGGCAAAACCAGGGATCAAAGCCCTCGCCAAAAGGCACCGGGCGGCAACCCCGCTCGGGAATCCTTAAGGATCAAAGCCCTCGCCAAGAGGCACCGAGCAGCTACCCTGCCCGGCCATCCTCAGCAGGCCTCTCACGGCCCCTCTCACGCTGAGGATCAAAGCCCCCGCCAAGAGGCACCGAGCAGCTACCCTGCTCGGCAATATCCTCAGCAGGACTCTCACGGCCCCTCCAGCGCTGAGGATCAAAGCCCTCGCCAAGAGGCACCGAGCAGCTACCCTGCTCGGCCATCCTTAGCAGGCCCCTTACGGTCCCTCCAACAGCTAAGGATCGAAGAGCTCGCCAAGAGGCACCGAGCAGCTACCCTGCTCGGCACAATCCCTAGCATGCCTCCCATGGCCCTTCCAATGACTAAAGATCAAAGCCCTCGCCGAGAGGCACCGAACAGCTACCCCCCTTGGCACCATCCTTAGCAGGCCAATCACGGCCAAACCAACAACTATGAAATGTGACCTCACCGAAGGGCACCCGGTCTACCTATGTCTGAGTGATCTCCACCTCGACTTCGGGGCTATGGAGATACCGTCTTACCGCCTGTCTAGAAACACTTGGGAAGTGAGCGGATTCAAGTCGACGTGTAGTCGCCAGAAAAAGAGACGACACAACACAAAGACAGTCCTATGCAGATACAAGTGTTCACACAACAAGAAGAAAAATACGCGTGCAAATAAGACTGCAAGAAAAATACCTTTATTCGCAAAAGTTAAAGCTTCTACAAGGTATTATGGGTTCCCCAGAATTACAAAAAGCCCGGAGGCCTACCAAACTCCCGAGGAAACAAATAAAAAAAATGAAGAGCAAAAGACAACGGGCCTCAGGCCTCAGGGCCGGGCGCATCCCCGGGAAGCCCAGCGCCCGCCGCAGTGGCCTCCGCGTTGCCCTCACCGGGTATCTCCTCGGCCTCGGCCCCGAGGTCTTCCCCCTGCTTATCGTCCCCGTGAGGATATCGGCTCGGAGATCCTGGTCGGCGAACCCCGGCACCCGAGCCTTGACGGCATTAAGGGCCTCATGCCAGATGGCGGTAGTGGCCGAGGTAAGGACGGTGTAAAATTCTTCCGATTTCTGAAAGTTCTCCACCGCCTTCGCCGCCAAGAGGTCGGCCCATTTCGCCGCCTCTACCGCCGCCCGCAGCTCCTTCCGGAGGATGCTCACCGACTTCTTCATAGTGCCGACGAGCACCGTGGAGTCCTGAAGCTTGGCCTCAGTAGCCTGGGCAGCTTCGCGGAGCTTGGCAGCCTCTTGCTTCGCCGCCGCCACTTCCTGCTTCATGGCCTCCGCCTCCTGCTTCGCGGCCGCTAGCTCCTGCTTCCCAACCACCACCTCGGCCTCGAGGGCGGCGACCCTCGCCGTCGCCGCTTCTAGCGCCCGCCTCGAGCTCTCCCTCAGCGAGGAGGACTCGCCCGAGACTCGGACCGCCGGGCCTATCTCCTCCTCCTCCTCCAACTGAATAGCAAGAGCGACGTGGTGGAGGACCTGGGGAAACAAGAAACGGGTCAGAAAGAAGAAGGATCACCAAGGCTCACGAAAGATGAAACGAGCAATGTACGAACACCAACCTGCACGGCCTCTTGGGCGATGGACGTCAGTTGCCCCTTCAGACTTCCCCTGGGGACCCTACCCCCGGCCGACCTCTTCATATCGTGCAGAAGGCTGTCGGCGACGGAGAGCCCCGATGGCACCTCAAAGCGGAGCTCCCCATCGTCCACCAAGATCGAGGAGGCTGGGTCCTACGGGGCTGCACGGGGGAGCCTCTTGAGAGCCGGCGGCGGCGGACTGGTCTTCGCTTCCGAGGCCGGGGCTTCTTGCCCCCGAGCCCTCTTTCGGGTCGGCTCCCTGCTGGACTCCGGGGCCGGAAAAGCCGGGGTTGGCACCTGACGGGAAGAGCTGGCCCCTCCAGCCCTCGACCCTTTCTTCGTCTTGCGCATAGCCGCTCGAAGGTAGCTCAAATCTATGGGTTCTGCACAAGACGAGGTAAAATAGGGTCAGCGACTCAAGCAAAAATCAAAATAAATACAAGCCTAACTTACCGACGAACTGGGCAGGGCTGAGCCCGGCCCAACTAAGGGCCCGCTCAGACAACAACACATCAGTCCGAGGAATGGGCTCCCACGCCGCCACTCTCACCGCGTCGGGGTCATTGAACGGGTTTCCCTGCCATCACTTATCCCTAGACCACTGGACGGGTACGGGCTGGTCCTCGCCTTCTGGCGGCCCGACGAAGAAAAACTTCTTCTTCCAGTCATGGATGGAAGAAGGCAGGACGACGACTCCCGACCCGGGCGCACTCCCCCGACATTTCCTAAAGGAGAGATAGACCCATCTCGGGTCGCCGGCATGAGAGCCGGGGTGACTTTTGTAGATGAGAGAGGAGGCAAGGATGGACAGACCGAAGGGGACCATTTGCAATTTCAAGCGAACCAGAAACCTAAGGAGAATCCTCCAGGAGTTCGGCACTAACTGGCCCGGGGCTAACCCGAAGTAAGACAGCGCTGCAGAGACCTCGGGAGAGAAGGGCAAGCGCATTGCAGCCCAAAAGGATTCCAGGTACAGGGCAATCTCTTTACCCCACATTTGATCTGCCCTCTCTCCTTCCTCGGCCAAGCGCAGAGTATAGCCAGAAGGGATATGGAAGCGGGACCGAGCGGTGGCAAGATCTCCTTCGTACCTCACCAAGGAAGGCACGCCGGGGGCTTCCGCCACCTCCATTTAGGGATCCGCTCCTGACACACGACCACGGGGAGAGGATTTGACCCCATCTCCTTGGGAAGACCCTGACTCAGCAGAGGAATCCCTAGAATCTACCCCTGTGACATCTACAGACTCCCCAGAAGAAGACATCTAACCTGATTGAGAATAGCTCGAGAAAACGGAAAATCCGACCTAAGATGAGAGCGCCGAGCTTACGAGATGAAAGATGAGAGAAATATGGAGAGATAGGCCCTGAAGGGGGGCCCACCTCTACCTATAGCCTCCGGCGCCCCCATCCAATGGCGACCGTCGACTCCCGCCAAAAACAACCCTTCACATACGATGACCCAGATCGCTCCACCTGGCGCGCGCGCATTGGACAGCATCCCATCAGACGCCAGAGGCCTGCGGCCCGTCACGTCCGCCAACCAACACTCGACACATGGGCCGCCGCTTCGTCAAAAGTGCGCACGATCTGGTGCCCCTCTTTAATGCAGAAGGTCTCGTCCTGATTCGCCTGTGTCACCAAGAAAAAGACAAAGGATTGCCCGGGGACACGCCCGACGATATCTTCGGAAGAGAGCTCACCACGGGTGACCCAACAGACCACTCTCGACCCGACCCGTCAGCTGGTCGGGACGAGAGTGGGGGGCTAATGATGATGCTCGATATCGCTGACCTCCCAGATCATAACACGTAGCAGATGGCGTGTCTCAGGGCATGCAAGAAAGGGCCTACAATAGCCGACCAAACCACCCATGTGCTCGTCCTACCGAGCAGACGCTTGCTCGCATCCGAGCCCCAGCACGATTGGCCTCTTCGGCCTCACAGCTCGTTCCCGAGCTACCGCAGAAACTAGATACCTCGGCTCTCCCACTCATCCGCGAGCTTTCCCGCCGAGTTCATCTTCCTCGGTCTCATCGACCAACCAACGGCACCGCTTGCAGGCATAACCGCCATCCCGCGAATCTTGCCATGCGCGAGATCTCCGCCGGCCACATCCCACGTTCTACGCCACCACGATCCCCCATTAACGAGCATGTCTCGCCATTAATGGGAGGTCCCGCTCATCATGCGGGCGTGACATCGGGAGCATAACAGCCGGCGTGTTTCTCGTGCCTGCTGCACCTGCTGCCACCGCTACTTAAACCCCTCTTTCAGACGGTCAAGGTAAGCCAGTTCTACTCCACTAAGCCGTTACTCTGCTTGGATCTCTAGATTAACTTGATCGTCGGAGGGTCCTCGGTGGTACAACTACCCCGGGACTTCCTTGCAGGTAACTCGGCAACCATAACCTCAACCCATTGAGATCCACACGCTTCAGGAGCGACAGCCTCCAGATCCAGTCTCAGCCACACATCGCTAGCCATCCGCAGATCAATGGGAAGCAACATCTGAAGGAGATTCCACCCTCCATCACCGATGATTTCTTATAAAACCTGTCACTTGTTGTAGCATTTTCTACGATATTGGGTTACCTTCTGGATCCATCCCCGATACCACCAACTCCTCAACCATTGGCGCCGAGTGATCAAGACCCAGTTATTCCTGGGATTCCTTTTATGCTTCTGCCTCACGTATGTGCCTTCATCCTCACCTGAGCCACCGCCTGAGTGCCTCTCTGCATCCGCCATTTGTGCCAGTGGATCCATCGTCCGTCCATGATCCCCATCCACAAACGCTAATTCGGTCGTTTCCAGCAGCATCCATACCCCCACGGCCCGCCTACTTCTCATTTCCTCTCCTTAAAATAGTTCCTACTTTGTCAGAGTTTGGGCCCACGGCCTCGCCAATGGCCCTACCACTTTATGCTGAGTGTTGGCATTGGGCCCGTCCAGTCGAGCGGATGGGCCGATTCCTTATAAAAAAAATAAGGAGAGAAGAATGAAGGGGCTAAGGCTCGGTTGAGCCGGCGGCTCGGCCGAGCCGGCCCTGTATCGGGCTTGGGCTATTTTAGTTCTTTTATAATTTTCATTTTCTGAATTTCATTTTTAATTTGTTTTATTTTGAAAATAAATTCAAGGCAAAAAATCCAGAAAAATTATTTTTCAATTTAAGTAATTATTTGGGGTCTATTGGAATATTTTGCTCAAGTGGGAGCCACAATAAATAAATTTATGACGCCGAAACAAGTTTTTTTTAAATCCTAAGCATCATAAAGATGCATAGAATAGTTAATTTAAGTAGGAGCATACATAAGAGCGCAATTTGATCTAAGAAAACTTTGAACACCTTAAAATTGATCTTGGGTGGTTAATCTTCTAGATGAAATGATTAGAGTTTGCTCATTGATGGCAGTCTGCTGCTGCTGACCCTCCAGAAGGCTCTTGATTGCCTCAAGCAATACCGTTTGCTCATTGATAGGAGCTACAACGGTAAGTGTTGGTAGTAGGGTGGGAGGTGGAGTGTTTCCATTGACGTTGGTAATCGTGTTGTTCGGTGAATCCATGACCTTGATAGAAAAAGAAAGATTAGGATAGATTCAAGGAATTTGAAATGTAAGAAATGTATAGTTGCTGATTCTTATACTTCTTGTGATATATTACTTAGGATTCCATGCAGAACTGACATGCATGGGTCGCCACCAACCAAAACCTGTCACGACCCGCTTCCCAGTATACGGAGAAGGAGACGTGACGGGCACGCGACATATTTACTCAGAAGTAAATACGTTAAGCGTTAATAAGCAATATATATATATATATATATATATATATAATACATAAGAAATGACAAGAGATAAAATGAACAGCAAATTTTATTAACATCCATCTTTACAATACAATTGATTTAAAGAGGAAATGTACAATGATAAAAGTAATGCCTAAACAATGGCATACAAACTGAAAGGTAAGTACAAGTAAGCTAGTAGTCTGGCTGTGCCTTAATCTGCTCCAAGTACTCCTGGCCGGGATCGGTCTCCTGAGGGTCCGGTCCTCCTGACGAACATTCCAAAGAAAGAAAAAGACATGAATGTCGTCAGCGAACTAGCGCTCGATAAGTCCCAAAAGAAAAGAAGGAATACAACAAGTAATGTGGAAGAAAACTGTTAAGTTATACAGGAATCAGTTTATTATTCTAACGTGGTTGTTTGTAACTTGGTATAGAAAGTATCAGTGTATACGAAAAGAGTCCAACTATCCCGTGGACTATGGTAACATGTACGTACAAGGCCCCGTCAAAACCCACGGTATAACGGCACGAGAGTTCGTGTAGGTGTCTTTTAGTGTCCATCATCGTGCCACTTTTAATACATTCCATATCAATCTACTTCTTTAACCCCTTAATGTGTTGTATAGATTATAATTATCAGACTTGCCGAGACCGTAAATACAAGTTGTTTCTTGTAATCAGGTTCAGGATGTAAACAAGTAGGCATGTAATCAAGTCAAGTTATAACCATGGTTCGGTCAAGTCAAGTCATGTTTGTATGTTGATCTTGTTCTGATATTCAGGTTCAGGTTTAAGTATATATGTTAGAGTTTGGATTCGAGTTTAAATTGGATTCTGGTTTGAGTTGAATTCAACCTTGATTTAGACTCAGACTTGAGTCAGACACTTAGAACTGATTTGAATTCTGAATTAGGTTCGGAAGTTATCGGTAACTGCTGCACATGGACGGCAGGATTTGCGTTTTTTCCAAGACAATTACCATTGATAACACCGTTAAGATTTTCTACCTTAAATAGGCAAGCACTCACTTTCTGTAACAACCCCAATATTACTATACCATCGTGTTTTCTTTCTTTTATAAAATATTATATTTATTTATTCGTAGTATTTTTTCCGTATATTTTGTTTTCTATTATATATATATATTATTTATTATTCCATCTATTTTTTCCCAAACCTAATTCTTTAAACTAAATCTTAAGCTATTTCAAATTAAACGCAAGACCTGATCCAGCCCATAACCCAAATCCAATCTCATTTTCATTTTTTTTAATAAAACTATGAGCCCAAAAGCCCACTTTCTTTTTAAGCAACAGCATATATTTAATTCTAATTAAATATGTGCATGAACAATCTTGTAGCTCATTGGTTAAGTCTTTGCATTGTTATTTCATAAATCACATGTTCAAATCCCCATTCTTGCAATTATTTTTTTTATCAATTTTTATTCTTCTCATAACTTACAAATGAGACATTTCATTTCCAAAATGAATGGTGACCTTTCATTTCTCTTTTATTCCCATGTTGAATGCATATATTATGATAGATAATTCACAATTACACCATCTTTATTTGTCCTCTTCTTTCTATTTCTTCCTCACATTTTTCTGTATATTAGATTACTTAAAAATGCATGAAACAACCCGATAGGTTTTGCAATATAACATATAGTTGCTGTCCAGAAATCTGAATTTCTGTTTTAAATGTTGATATTAAAATGATCATAACTAGAGTTTAAGAAATCTAAATCGTGCGAATGTTAGTGTTTTGGATAAGTATATCGAAAGACCTAAAATTTTCTAATAATTTTCTTAACCTGAAACCTGATGTAAATTGACCGAAACTATGTTTTAAAAATTTGTGACGGTGCCGAATAGATTCTGATCGTTTTGCGCGATAATACGAAAACATATATACCTCCCAAACCGGTAGTCGTATTAAGGTGAAACTGGAACTCACGCATGAAAAACACTTAGAGCCATATTTCTGTTTATATTTTGCATTCGTTCGACTTGATTAATTAGTCGTACATAATATTTCTTTACAGTATTATTTATGGTAGTTACTCGATTAATATACTTGACTCATTTCATACTATTCGAACATGTATACATATTTATCTTGATCATTAAATTTTTGTATGTACATAAAGACGATAATTAAATACTTTAGTTGTATTTTGAAAACTATACAAAATTATTTTTACATAAAACCCTCTCAAGTTATATAAATTACAATAAGGACCCTAGTAAATATAGGTTTAAGCGGAACCAGTCTCTTGAGCCTCAAGGAGCCAGAGATATGGGTGCTTGCCTATCTAAGATAGACAATCTAACAAACGGTGTTATCAATACGGTAATTGTCTTTGAAAAAGACATAAATCTTGTCGTCCATATGCAACGGTTACCGATAACACCAAAACCTAATTCAGAACTTCAATTTCTTTTCTAATTGTCTGACTCAGACTGAGTCTCAATATAATCAATCTGACTTGAAAATGATTCAACTATAATCTACAATATAACAATTCAATATGAATACATATATTCATTCTGTTCAAACTATTCAATCTATATTGACTGAACCGAACCATGGATATACTTCCATTTACATGATTCTCCAGTTACATCCATTTATTGATATCATGCTTTCGGCAAATCATCCAATTATACAATCTATATTAAAAGACAATACAATACAAACAAAAACAAGACATTGCGGGGTTTAAGGGGTAGATTGGTACGGAAGGTGTTAGAAGTGGCACGAGACTGCAAGATTTAAGACAGCTAACCTGAATACAATCGCCGTTGTTCCGGGCATTCTAACGGAGCCTTGTACTACATTTGCCTTTACTCTCTGGCATATAATGACTCCTCTCGTATACACTGGTATCCTTCTGTACCAAACTACAAACAACAGCGTTAACACTAAATACAACTTTAAAATCTACACTCTCTCTCTTACTCTCTGTCTATTCTGCTTCTCCCTTAACTTTGGGACTTACCGAGCGATTGTTCGCTGACGACATTCATTCTCTTTCTTCTTTGGAATGTTGTCAGGTGATTCGGACCTTCCAGAGAACGAGCCCAGTGCCGAAGACTTGGACCAGTTTATTGAAGATCCCGAGCTGTAGTTACACTTGTACATTTCCTTTACATTCTGTATTTCCTTTTCTGTTATGCCACTGTTTAGGCATTGCTTTCTTTCAGATGTATTTACTTTCTATGCATTGTACAAAAGAATGTTAATAAATAAAGTCGTTGTTCATTACATTTGTCTCTTATGTATATTTATTTTATATGCTTAATTATGCTTAGCGTATTTACTTCGAAGTAAGTACGTAGCGGCCTCGTCGTGCTCTCTGCCCGTATACTGGGAAGCGGGGCGTGACAGGTTTTGTTGGTGGCCCATGCAGGTCAGATTTGTATGGAACCCTACCATGCAGTTCGGTTCTGCGTATACAACCTAAGCAATATAAAACAAGAAACAATAACTGAAAACATTCTTTGCATTACATATTCCTTGAATCCATCTTGAACTCCACCTTCGGTTTCCTTGAAGTCCATCTCTATACTTTTGAATCCTTAATTCTTAATCACCCTTTCTATTTGTATCTTATAGACTTATTAGCTCAATTGATTAGAGTATCGATCGACGGAGCTCGAAGATGATATCATCCTAATCATGTTTCCTTACTCTGTTGTAATATCCTTCTTGAGTAATTTCGAGAACGAAATTATTTTTAAGGAGGGTAGAATATAACGACCCCAATATTACTATACCATCGTGTTTTCTTTTTTAGTAAAATATTGTATTTATTTATTCGTAGTATTTTTTTCGTATATTTTATTTTCTATTATATATATAATTTTATTATTCTATCTATTTTTTCCCAAACCTAATTCTTTAAACTAAATCTTAACCTGTTTCAAATTAAACGCAAGACCTGACCCAGCCCATAACCTAAATCCAATCTCATTTTCATTTTTTTTAATAAAACTATGAGCCCAAAAGCCCACTTTCTTTTTAAGCAACAAGATATATTTAATTCTAATTAAATATGTGCATGAACAATCTTGTAGCTCATTGGTTAAGTCTTTGCATTGTTATTTTATAGATCACATGTTGAAATCCATATTCTTGCAAAAAAAATTTATCAATTTTTATTCTTCTCATAACATACAAATGAGACATTTCATTTCCAAAATGAATGGTGACCTTTCATTTCTCTTTTAATTCCCATGTTGAATACATATATTATGATAGATAATTCATCGTTACACCATCTTTATTTGTCCTCCTCTTTCTTTTTCTTCCTCACATTTTTCTCTCCCTTCTCCTTTTTCACCTCGAGTCCTAGAAGAAGAACAAAAAGAAGTTTTCAAGAAGGTCTCGCTAGTAACGCGAGCCTATCGGCGGATAGACAAGCCCGGTGACAATACCGGCTTGTGTATGTAAGTCTCTTCTCTCTTTCCCCCCTTCCATCTCTTTATTCTCCTCTTGTCATATCTCGTGAATCCGCTATTCTTTTCATATCATAATCCATAAGAGAAGATAAACATAAACATATACATATATATAAGTATAGATATATATGGTTTTATATGGTTTAATAATACCTTATTACCTCTTATTCAAATTAAAGTGTTTTCAATCCTTTATTCATGACTATGAATGTTTATTATGAGTTGTGAGAACATAAATTTCATGCCACAATATATCTACGATATCTCATGAAATCGGTTTGCTTATTAAAAGAAAAGGAGAAGCTTGCATACAAAAATACTAGTTAATTTTTTTGCCGATTTTAGCATACATATCAATACCTTTATCTTTAAAATAAATTTTGGAAATTAATTTTTACTGCTGGAAATTTCAGGAAATTTACATATGATAGAATATATTTTTCTGTACACGCTGTAAAAATTTTAGATCGAATCGCTTAACGGTTTAGAAATTATATCGTTTTTATTCACTGTTCGTAAAACAGAAAACTGCAGTTATTGGTCAAGTTCTACGACACATAACTTGGTATACCGGTATCCAAATTAAGCAAAATCAAGTGTTTTTGATATCTACATCGAATTGTCTAGATTTTCTTACTACTGAAAACCGACGTAAAATATAGAAAACTGCGTTACAATATTAAGTGGCGAACCTGGACAGAATCTGTCCTGATTCGCACACTGTTTTTAAATTAGACATAACTCATACTTCCGATGTCCGTTCGTGATAAAATTTAGATGTGTAGATGCATAATTGATAAAGCTATAATTTTCTGTATATTAGATTACTTAGAAATGCATGAAACAACCCGATAGGTTTTGCAATATAACATATAGTTGCTGTCCAGAAATCTGAATTTCTGTTTTAAACGTTGATATTAAAATGATCATAACTAGAGTTTAAAAAATCCAAATCGTGCGAATCTTAGTGTTTTGGATAAGTATATCGAAAGACCTACAATTTTCTAATAATTTTCTTAACCTGAAACCTGATGTAAATTGACCGAAACTATGTTTTAAAAATATGTGACGGTGCCAAATAGATTCTGATCTGTTTTGCGCGATGATACGAAAATATATATACCTCCCAAACCGGTAGTCGTATTAAGGTGAAACTGGAACTCACGCATGAAAAACACTTAGAGCCATATTTCTATTTATATTCCGCATTTGTTCGACTTGATTAATTAGTCTACATAATATTTCTTTACAGTATTGTTTATGCTAGTTACTCGATTAATATACTTGACTCATTTCATGCTATTCGAACATGTATACATATTTATCTTGATCATTAAATTTTTGTATGTACATAAAGACGATAATTAAATACTTGAGTTGTATTTTGAAAACTATAAAAAATTATTTTTACATAAAACCCCCTCAAGCTCTTTCCGAGTCTCGTTTGATGAAATGAAGTTATATAAATTACAATAAGAACCCTAGTAAATATAGGTTTAAGCGGAACCAGTCTCTTGAGCCTCAGGGAGCCGGAGATATGGGTGCTTGCCTATCTAAGGTAGACAATCTAATAAACGGTGTTATCAATACAGTAATTGTCTTTGAAAAAGCCACAAATCCTGCCGTCCATGTGCAGCGGTTACCGATAACACCAAAACCTAATTCAGGACTTCAATTTCTTTTCTAATTATCTGACTCAGACCGAGTCTCAATATAATCAATCTGACTTGAAAATGATTCAAATACAATCTACAATATAACAATTCAATATGAATCCATATATTCAATCTATTCAAACTATTCAATCTATATTTACTGAACCGAACCATGGATATACTTCCATTTACATGATTCTCCAGTTACATCCATGATTCTCCAGTTACATCCATTTACTGATATCATGGTTTCGGTAATTCATTCAATTATACAATCTATATTACAAGATAATACAAGTTGCAATACAATACAAACAAGACATCGCGGAATTTAAGGGGTAGATTGGTACGGAAGGTGAAGTGGCACGAGACTGCAAAATTTAAGATACCTAACCTGAATACAATCGCCGTTGTTCCGGGCATTCTAACGGAGCCTTGTACTTCATTTGCCTTTAGTCTCTGGCATATAGAAACTTTTTTCATATACACTGGTATCCTTCTGTACCAAGCTATAAACAACGGCGTTAACACTAAATACAATTTTAAAAGCTACACTCTCTCTTTTACTCTCTGTCTATTCTGCTTCTCCCTTAACTTTGGGACTTACCGAGCGATTGTTCGCTGACGACATTCATTCTCTTTCTTCTTTGGAATGTTGTCAGGTGATTCGGACCTTCCAGAGATCGAGCCCAGCGCCGAAGACTTGGACCAGTTTATTGAAGATCCCGAACTGTAGTTACACTTGTACATTTTCTTTACATTCTGTATTTCCTTTTCTGTTATTCCACTGTTTAGGCATTGCTTTCTTTCAGATGTATTTACTTTCTATGCATTGTACAAAAGAATGTTAATAAATAAAGTCATTGTTCATTACATTTGTCTCTTGTGTGTATTTCTTTTATATTGCTTAATTACGCTTAGCGTATTTATTTCGAAGTAAGTACGTAGCGGCCTCGTCGCGCTCTCTGCCCGTATACTGGGAAGCGGGGCGTGACAGGTTTTGTTGGTGGCCCATGCAGGTCAGAGTTGTATGGAACCCTACCATGCAGTTCAGTTCTGCGTAGACAACCTAAGCAATATAAAAAAAGAAACAACAACTGAAAATATTCTTTACATTACATATTCCTTGAATCCATCTTGAACTTCACCTTCGGTTTCCTTGAAGTCCATCTCTACACTTTTGAATCCTTAATTCTTATTCATCCTTTCTATTTGTATCTTGTAGACTTATTAGCTCAATTGGTTAGAATATCGATCGACGGAGCTCGAAGATGATATCATCCTAATCATGTTTCCTTACTCTGTTGTAATATCCTCCTTAAGTAATTTCGAGGACGAAATTATTTTTAAGGAGGGTAAAATATAACGACCCCAATATTACTATACCATCGTGTTTTCTTCTTTTAGTAAAATATTGTATTTATTTATTCGTAGTATTTTTTCCGTATATTTTGTTTTCTATTATATATATATATATATATTATTTTATTATTGTTAGGTCCACGTTACCTCTCCCGGTACTTTCGGGGTTGCGGAAACGATAAAACAAAATTTTTTCTGGACATGGTAACATGGACCGTAAAAGCCGGATCTATACTAAACAACATACTAGCAACCTAACTAGAGTTTATCTACTCGGTTAGGGGTTATACCATAACTTGATCTCCTTCTCTTCTTGTTGTTCTTCTCCTTGCTTGCTCCGAGGGTTGATCCGAACTTTGGTCACCTCCGCGGCCTCCTTGAGTCGAAGACGATCCATCCGAGAGATGTACACCGAGCTCCACCTCGAGCCGAGGTAACTAGGGCAAGGAGATTGCTAATCTAGAAGCCCTAGGTTGTGTAGAAGTGGTAGAGGGATGGTTTTGTCTTTGTGGGATCTTTATCTCTCAACACATGAGATCAAAAGATGAATCAAGAGGAGGAAGAAAGAGGAGCTAGCAACCATGGTTCATTTCCTTTTCTTCTCACTTGGAAAAACAAGAGAGAGAATGAGAAAGAAATTATGATCCAAAAGAAAAGATACCATGGTTGCAATAATGTAAAAACAACATCATTACTAATCCCATCAAGATAAAGTTGATGGCTACTTTGAAATGACCATTATCATAATCCAAAAGAAAAAGAAAAAGAAAAGAAGAGTGTAGATCCCTCTTGAAAGTCAATGGTCAACACGGTCAACCGGTCAACAAAGTCAAGAGAGGTCATCGGGGTCAAATGGTCAATGCAATTAGCCATCATAAAATTATCACTAAAAGGATTAGTAAATGATGTCCGCGGCTCATAACGGTTTTGACCAAAAGAACTGTCAAAACCCTAATGAGTCCGCCTCAAAATGGTTTTGACCGAATCAACTGTCAAAACCCTAATGAGGCACCTCCTCTTTCATCACTCTGGAATACTGTGCATACACACCTGCATCCGTATTCCGTAGAATGCGGATGCACAGAAGACAAAACAAATCCATCCGTGCAATACTAGGATCCGGCTTAAACCAAAGCCCACTAGTATTGCCTGCCCGAACACCACACGCATACAAGTATACGTAAGTGATCGCAGCCCTGCCGTAAAACCATACGGCCTCTACACGTTTCGCTCAGTGCAGGGAAACTCTCTGTGTGGGACTCTAAAGACTCGACACTACGCTGGCAGTGGGTTTAACCACAGACCGCAAGCGGCACTAGCTGTACGTAACGGTGCCCAGGTAGATGTCGCTAAGAAGGCCGATGAGGTAAACCCATCCGAACTCCTACTGAGCCTGTATGTGATAATCGCCGTACAGTCCGGTCTGTTCGTCTGATACATCGCATGGCGGGCCTAGGGGGCGGTAAACGTCAGTCCCCTAATAGCGGTACAAGTCGTGTCGGAGTGAAGCCCAGAACACCCTGAGATAACACTGGAAACCTACCAGTATATATCGCTTGCCCTGGCCAGGGACTACTCGTGTAATGGCTCTCCTAGACACAGCGCGATGTCAACCCCCAATACCGGGAGAGACGAATCCTGTCTAACCGTCACTGCCTCCAAGTGCTTCGGGACTGCACCCAACTACTACCTGTTTGCACGACTCAGTAGAGCCGTGGTAGGGTAGTAATCAAAGAACAGTGGGAACACACTCGAGGCGAAGTGACAGTGTCAAGTCAGCGGACTAAGCTGTACTCATGTCACCTGGGAACTGATAACTGACGATAGGTATAATACCAACCATCAGTTCCCGACGAGTCTTGTCCAGTGTACTCGTAACCTAACGAGCACCCGCATACTATCTCAAGTACGGCGTACTGACGGCTGTGGGACAGACCGTCTCCCATGCTGGGATGAGAAGCGCATACGCTAGTCTACTCCGGATTATCGATGCCCTGTCTCGATAATCCAACGACCAGGGACGTGTATAAGGATGTGCTTGTGGATTACCCAGCCCCCACGAGTGTGATCGCCATCACAACGCCTGTAATCAAGCAAAGATCCTAAGGGCTCTACTAATGCGTATAGGTGATATAATGAATAAACACACATGTACACATTAAAGCAGAGACAAACCAAGTAGCATACTACTATATAGAGCAAGATTGTCTGTACAACTGTGAATATCCCAAGCTTCCATCAAGTAATATACATACTAGTATGATACAGTAATGGCCTCTAGGGCATATACACTAACAATTATTCCATCTATTTTTTCCCAAACCTAATTCTTTAAACTAAATCTTAACCTATTTCAAATTAAACGCAAGACCTGACCCAGCCCATAACCCAAATCTAATCTCATTTTCATTTTTTTAATAAAACTATGAGCCCAAAAGCCCACTTTCTTTTTAAGCAACAAGATATATTTAATTCTAATTAAATATGTGCATGAACAATCTTGTAGCTCATTGGTTAAGTCTTTGCATTGTTATTTTATAGATCACATGTTGAAATCCATATTCTTGCAAATTTTTTTATCAATTTTTATTCTTCTCATAACATACAAATGAGACATTTCATTTCCAAAATGAATGGTGACCTTTCATTTCTCTTTTAATTCCCATGTTGAATACATATATTATGATAGATAATTCACCATTACACCATCTTTATTTGTCCTCCTCTTTCTTTTTCTTCCTCACATTTTTCTCTCTCTCCCTTCTCCTTTTTCACCTAGAGTCCTAGAAGAAGAACACAAAGAAGTTTTCAAGAAGGTCTCGCTAGTAACGCGAGCCTATCGGCGGATAGACAAGCCCGGTGACAATACCGGCTTGTGTATGTAAGTCTCTTCTCTCTCCCCCCTTCCATCTCTTTATTCTCCTCTTGTCATATCTCGTGAATCCGCTATTCTTTTCATATCATAATCCATAAGAGAAGATAAATATAAACATATACATATATATAAGTATAGATATATATGGTTTAATAATACCTTATTACCTCTTATTCAAATTAAAGTGTTTTCAATCCTTTATTCATGACTATGAATGTTTATTATGAGTTGTGAGAACATAAATTTCATGCCACAATATATCTACGATATCTCATGAAATCGGTTTGCTTATTAAAAGAAAAGGAGAAGCTTGGATAAAAAAATTACTAGTTAATTGTTTTGCCGATTTTAACATGCATATCAATACCTTTACCTTTAAAATTAATTTTGGAAATTAATTTTTACTTCTGGAAATTTCAGGAAATTTACATATGATAGAATATATTTTTCTGTACACGCTGTAAAAATTTTAGATCGAATCGCTTAACGGTTTAGAAATTATATTGTTTTTATTCACTGATCGTAAAACAGAAAACTGTACTTATTGGTCAACTTCTACGACACATAACTTGATATACCGGTATCCAAATTGAGCAAACTCAAGTGTTTTTGATATCTACATCGAATGATCTAGATTTTCTTACTTTTATGTTTTTACTGAAAACCGACGTAAAATATAGAAAACTGCGTTATAATATTAAGTGACGAATCTGGACAGAATCTGTCCTGATTCGCACATTGTTTTTAAATTAGACATAACTCATACTCCCGATGTCCGTTCGTGACAAACTTTAGATGTGTAGATGCATAATTGATAAAGCTATAATTTTCTGTATATTAGATTAGATGCATGAAACAACCCGATAGGTTTTGCAATATAACATATAGTTGCTGTCCAGTAATCTGAATTTCTGTTTTAAACGTTGATATTAAAATGATTATAACTAGAGTTTAAAAAATCCAAATCGTGCGAATCTTAGTGTTTTGGATAATTATATCGAAATACCTACAATTTTCTAATAATTTTCTTAACCTGAAACCTGATGTAAATTGACCAAAACTATGTTTTAAAATATGTGACGATGCCGAATAGATTCTGATCTGTTTTGCGCGATGATACGAAAACATATATACCTCCCAAACCGGTAGTCGTATTAAGGTGAAACTGGAACTCACGCATGAAAAACACTTAGAGCCATATTTCTATTTATATTCTGCATTTGTTCGACTTGATTAATTAGTCGTACATAATATTTTTTTACAGTATTGTTTATGCTAGTTACTCGATTAATATACTTGACTCATTTCATGCTATTCGAACAAGTATACATATTTATCTTGATCATTAAATTTTTGTATGTACATAAAGACGATAATTAAATACTTGAGTTGTATTTTGAAAACTATACAAAATTATTTTTACATAAAACCCCTCAGGTTATATAAATTATAATAAGAACCCTAGTAAATATAGGTTTAAGCGGAACCAGTCTCTTGAGCCTCAGGGAGCCGGAGATATGGGTGCTTGCCTATCTAAGGTAGACAATCTAATAAACGGTGTTATCAATACAGTAATTGTCTTTAAAAAGCCACAAATCCTGCCGTCCATGTGCAGCGGTTACCGATAACATCAAAACCTAATTCAGGACTTCAATTTCTTTTCTAATTGTCTAACTCAGACTGAGTCTCAATATAATCAATCTGACTTGAAAATGATTCAAGTACAATCTACAATATAACAATTCAATATGAATTCATATATTCAAACTATTCAATCTTTATTTACTGAACCGAACCATGGATATACTTCCATTTACATGATTCTCCAGTTACATCCATGATTCTCCAGTTACATCCATTAACTGATATCATGGTTTCGGCAAGTCATTCAATTATACAATCTATATTACAAGATAATACAAGTTGCAATACAATACAAACAAGACATCGCGGAATTTAAGGGGTAGATTGGTACGGAAGGTGAAGTGGCACGAGACTGCAAGATTTAAGATACCTAACCTGAATACAATCGCCGTTGTTCCGGGCATTCTAACGGAGCCTTGTACTACATTTGCCTTTAGTCTCTGGCATATAGAAACTTTTCTCGTATACACTGGTATCCTTCTGTACCAAGCTACAAACAACAGCGTTAACACTAAATACAATTTTAAAAGCTACACTCTCTCTTTTACTCTCTGTCTATTCTGCTTCTCCCTTAACTTTGGGACTTACCGAGCGATTGTTCGCTGACGACATTCATTCTCTTTCTTCTTTGGAATGTTGTCAGGTGATTCGGACCTTCCAGAGATCGAGCCCAGCGCCGAAGACTTGGACCAGTTTATTGAAGATCCCGAACTGTAGTTACACTTGTACATTTTCTTTACATTCTGTATTTCCTTTTCTGTTATTCCACTGTTTAGGCATTGCTTTCTTTCAGATGTATTTACTTTCTATGCATTGTACAAAAGAATGTTAATAAATAAAGTCATTGTTCATTACATTTGTCTCTTGTGTGTATTTCTTTTATATTGCTTAGTTACGCTTAACGTATTTACTTCGGAGTAAGTACGTAGCGGCCTCGTCGCGCTCTCTGCCCGTATACTGGGAAGCGGGGTGTGACACTTTCTCCGGCTCCCTGAGGCTCAAGAATTGATCCCGCTTAACCCATATTTACTAAAGTTCTTAACAGTGTTTTATATAGCTCGAGGGGGTTTTATGAAATAATATTTTTAATATAGTTCAAAATAATCTCGAGAAATTATTTATATTTTTTAGGGTTTCCATGGATGTGTATTTTAATAATTGCGGTATTTTAGTGATAAATATCTTAACTTGAATAGTTTATGGTATTTTACTGTAAACTTGTCTTGTATTGATATCTTGATGGTATTTTGATGAAACTTATGATTCTTTTACTTGAAAAAATATAAGTTATTATATTTGAAAAATATATGGATTTTATAATATTTATATAATTAAAAAAATTAATTTTGATTATTAAGTAGAAAATCTAGTTTTCCTTAAAAAATCGTATTAAAAAACTTTCGAGACCGAATGCTCCATGAGGAGGTCTGCATCTCGCTTTACTAGCCCAAGAATGTGCGATAATCCGCTCCATCCAATAGCGGGTCCCCTAAAAAGGGTTGTAAAGGTTTATTTGCAAAGGGTTTTGAAATACAATTCAAACAAAACCGCTTTTTATAGTTGATGGTATTTTGATGTAATATGGTAACAAAAATATGTTCAAAGTATATCGTACTATGGAAATATGTGTGTATGTGAGTGGTAGGTCATTACCCCGTGAAGTTTTCTAAAGGTATAGTATTAACAACACACTAAAACATGATTTGTAAAGTTCATGGTATTTTAACGAAAAAGTTAAATTAAAGTTATTTTGTATGGAATTCTAAGTTACTATTTATTCTAAACATTTATAATAATGTTACAAGTATTGTGTAAAAGTTGTATGAACAATATGTAAGAAAATGTCACGACCCGAAAGTACGGAACGTGACTGGCACTTAGATTACGAGACGTCTAAAGGCGTACCGTAACCTAAGTCAGCCAAAGCCCAGAAAAATCTAAACCAAAATAAAAAGAGAGTGAAGGAAAACCTTTAATGAAAATGATTTTTCAAATCAATTAAGTTGCAAAGAAACCCTTTTTAAAAACATCATAAATTTCTGAAAATTTCGGCAGAGTCTCCCCTGTATTTTCTATCCCCCAAAATGGGTACAACAAGATAATAAACCTGTAATTATAAAAATGGCATCCCCAAGCGAGAGCTAGCTCTTCGCCCAAGACGGATCACAACCACATGCAATATAATAGTAATATCAAGAAAAGAGCATAAAGAAACGCAAAATATCAGAAAACACAACGCCGGCTCAATTGAGCTCGACCCAAAAGAAACCACATATATACAATCTCTCAGTCTCATCACTAGGTCGCATATACAATATAAGGTGGTAGATGGAGAATACTAGATACAATGATAGAGCAAAAAGAAGTAAAGTGTGCTCGCAACCCACCTACGGGCGATGTCGCGAGTCTGAGCAAAAGGAGCTGATGGTAAGATAGCCCGCCGCTACAAGGGTGACGGGTCCGACCTGCAAGACACTGTGGCACAACGGGGGTGAGTTGACAGCTCGTGAGTAGAATATAACATCTAGTAAGGCAATCGTAAGAATGCACGCAATGCGTCACAACATGTATGTCCATATGTGATATAATATCTCTAGTATGCATGCGCATGTATGCAATGTCATTACTAAATCTTTAAGTGTTTTAAATGTTAAGAGTTCTGCATTCTAATCTTTAGAAAAAGGATATCTGTATAATAGCTAAATAACATCAAGAAATCATCTGAAAACCGTGTCAAGCATCGACACCAAATATGAAATCACATCTGTCTCAATGTCTCACTGTATCAATGTCTCAAATATCGGGCTCCGTCAGTCCGGATCGGCCCATGTCATCAAATCTCACGACAACGGTCGGTATCCTCCGGATATCCGCCGCGCCAGACATCACCGGTAGGTAGTCTTCCCCTGCCAGGCTCATCGTCTACAACTCGATCTTCTTGCCCCGGGGTACCATACCGGGCCCACCATGTACCCGAGACGGTTCATCCACTCCTCGAATCGGGTCTCGAAATCCAACAGAAAACATGAAAACTCATGGTGGACGACACATACATCACGAGAAAACCGCAACTTTGTTTTAAAAAAAATGATAAATATAAGCTTTTGTTAAATTCTTGCGGTTTTCCCCCAAAAATCCAGAAATCGCAGCAATACTGAAATCCTCAAGAAAATCATAATGTTCACATGTTATATATGATAAATGTCTATGATATCAATGTATACGATGTGAGTTTTGGCTAGAGATCTATGTAAATATGATGATGATGCGAGATATATGCATGCGATGCAATTTCATATATCAAGTATGAATGCAGGTGACGATATTAAGATAAACAGGTTCTATAGTGCACGTGGCATGGCAATTACCAAAGGCGTGTGTGTCACATGAATAGTGCGCGTGCAACAGATGCCAATGGTAAGGTGTTCGTGTCCTACGAAATGATATCGCATAAGTATAGATGAATGTCCATGCAATCTAATATACTGTTCGCTATAAAGGTATGCAGCGTACATGAATGGATAAGCTAGCTAACAATATAAATCTTGCAAAAAGTAGGGTAATCCTAACTAGGGGGCGCCTCGCGCCATCCAGACGATTCCCCCATAGATGAATACATCTACTCACCAGAAATCCCCGCTAATCCGATCCGGCCACCGCCTTGCCTTTACGTGCCGTGTCCGATATTTCCCCGACCGATCCTATATTTGCACAACACCAAGCATAAGATTACATAACCTAAAACGATGCAAGTCACATTATACACATATCGACACTCTCGAATTAAACATAACATGCACTCGGTGCGCAGGAAAACGCACGAAAATCGCTAATCTTTAACTAGAATCGTCATTTCGGGGAAATCGACAAAACTAAAACCCGACTAGACAAAACCCCGCGTTCGCGCACTCTAATAGTCCTATACGAAGCTAATTATATCGCTAACATAACGCAATTTGATCGCATTCTAATTTTTGTAAAAATCTAGTAAGCAAATTTCAAACCGATTCGATGCAAACGTCGCAATTTATCGATTTAGCGAGCGTAACCTTACGCAATTAACCACTCTAACCAAATAGGTAACCAAAGCCCTAACTTAACTCTAACAACCATGCTTCAAACCCTAATTTAAAATCAATCCCTCTCTTGATTTTCATGAACAAACAATTTCAACTAAATTAATACTTCCAATTTCAATTTTTAGCACAATAAAACTACAAGTTAACAAACTAGTTTAGGATTTTACCTCACAAGTGGAACCCTAGCATGATCAAGCCACCAAAGAAGCCTCCTTTCATCTAGTTTTGAACTAAATTTGGTTGAGGAGAGAGTGGGTTTGGATTTTGCTTTGAATTGGAGAAAGGATTTGTGAATTTTGTATCAATTTTGACATGAAAAATGAAGCAAAAATGAAGTGAGAAGTGAGGGGATTTTCTGCAGTGGGCTCGGCCAGCAGGTAGAGGGGGATGTTGTGGGATTTTTGGAGAAGTTTCTAGGTCAAAAAGATCCCTCACATCTCATTTAATGCATTTCACATCAACTTTTTACAAAAAAAACCCTTTTTACGTCTTTTTTTTCATAATTTTCACACCATAAAACTAAAATGTTGCAAGTCATGATACAATTTTATTAACACCATATTTTAGCTTATAAAGATTCCTAATTATGAAATTTACCTAATTAAATTTGTATTTATCACTAATTTAATGTATTTTTAAAAGCTTAAAATAATAAAAAAAATAATTAATTACGAATTTTTTTTTATTTAACTAGAAAATTATAAGTGACATTTTAGTGACAAAATTATAGTAATATCTTATCTAAATTTTGTATAATTAGTTCTACAATGAAAAATACCTATTTTGACTTTTTACGGAAAAAGCCGAAAAATTAGCCGATTACCGAAAAACTGCTTAAACGATTTTTGAAGGGTTACAGAAAAAGAATGAGCTTTTAGGGTTTAGAATATCGACATCGGTATTAACTCCACTTACCGATGTTCGTTTTAAAAAAAGATTTTCAAAAAGGAAGAAGAGAGATTGGGAGAGACTTACTAGCTAGTAACTCTAAGGAAAGGTAGACGAGGGATGTTGATTTTCGTGGCGTCGCGGGATCGCCGGAATATCATCGGTTCATCGCCGGAAGTTGGTCGTTGGCTAACTCCTCTTCTACTCCACTTATACTTGAGAAAATTTGAAGGTTTTGGCTAGAATTTTCAGAATGAGGAGGGGCTAGGGCATGGGATAGTATTTATAGTGTGGAATTAGGGTTTTGGGATTAAAAGAGTGAATTAAAATGTATTAAAATGTGATAAATTGGGGAATTGAAGAGTATTGTTTGATTGCAGAGTAATCAAACAGTGCAAGGGTAATTAGGGTAGGGGAAACAACAAGTGTGCAAAACCCGGGGTCCATTGTCTACGAGGGCCCGTCACCGCCGGCCCATATTGGCATCTCGCCGTTCAAATGGTGAGAGGAAGCTGGTGGATTCATGCCATGTGTCCTCCTCTGTATTTATATTATTTTGCACATATTTGTTTTCTCAGACTTTTCATTGTGTGCGTTTCACGTGTAAACTTTTGGGCTTCCAAAACGTTTAAAAGAAAAATCTAAAAAAAGTAAATGTGTTTGATAGGATTCGAACACAGAGGCTACGTCACAGCAGTGCAAAGCATTACCGGTGAGCTGCAAGTGGCTTCTTGCTGTTCTTAAACAAAAATTAACTTTTAAAGTATACTCAGGCTTGCAAACTCATTTCTATACATTAAACTGAAAGTTTTCGTACAGTAAAATCAGAGTCGTTACACTACTCGAAAGGTTTACCGAAATACCTGATCTGATTGATTAAATCGATCATCTTGCCTATGTCATGTAGAAAATCTAATCTTTAGCGTCTCCGAGGTACGGCCGGACGGAAACATAATTTGGTAGAAAGAGAGAATCTCTCTCTTAATCACCCCGCAAGGCAACCCAAAATAGAAGAGGATCGGGCCCAATGGCTAAATGGCTAACAGTGAGAATCCCTTTTCATCCATTTCCTCAAGAAGCATTAAGGCTTTTTCGACTCTACTTGATTTACAAAAGCCATCAATGAGAATTGAGTATGTGAAAGAACTAGGAGTGATCCCTTCTACCTTCATCTTCTCAGACCAAGAAATAGCTTCAGATGAGCGAGACTCAGATTCAAAGAGCGCTTTAATCATGGTATTATAAGTAACGGCATTAGGCTTGCATTGTTGACTCTCCATCTCATCGAAGATCTTAACGGCATCATCTAAACACCCGGCTTTACTTAAAATGTTTAAGAGGTTGTTCATGAGCAATGTATCGGGCTTACAACCTTCTCGTTGCATCTCAAAATATTTATCATAAGCTTCATCACCTTGGTTAGCTTGATCGAGACCCTTTATCAACTCGGTGTAAGTATAGACATTCAGCACACGATCTCTCATTTCACGGAACAAATTTAAAGCCTTTTCAATCTTGCCCAATTAAAAAAACATGTCCATTAAAGTTGTATAGATTTTAGCAGTGGGTTGCATATTGTTCTCTTTCATCTCCTCGAAAAGCCTGACAGCAGAACCCTCACGACCCAATTTGGCAAAATTTGCAATAAGAGCATTGTAAGTTGTTGTATCGGGGAAACAGTTGCCCCCGATGCACATTTCGTTGTAAAGTTCATGCACTTTTCCATAATGACCCTCTTGCATCAACATAATGATCATGCTATTGTATGCATTTTCGAGTCTTTATTTGGTAGAAAATCAAACATGCTCGATTCACCGTCTTCGCCTTCCCTAAAATCTTGATAATCTCTGATAACACTTTTGGTGTGATTATGCACCTACTTTGAACCATATCTTGAATTGTTTTCCACATCTCACCGACAAGTCCTCCTGCATCTAGGCAACATATTAAGGTCGTGTAAGTGGTGGAATCGTGCTCGAAATCTTTTCTTTTTCCTGCCCATTTAAAGAATAGCGTTTTGACACCAGTTTCTACGTTTGTCTTTAAAACTTCATGAACAAGACGGTGGTCAAGCTTTAGCATAAGAACCTCCATGGCCTTTTCAGCATCGGGGCCCCACTTGAATATCTTCAGTATTCTCAAGAACCTTCCATCGAGCGCACGAGCGGAGCCATTGGTTGTTGATGTCCTTGGATTTAGTGATGAACCAAGATTATCATTTCTAATATTAGGAAGTTTAAACATCTGAACAAACTCATTTTCTGCTACCCAAAAAAACAAAAAAACAAAATTTTCATATTCTTGAAGGAGTTAGAAGGCAATTTCTACTCTCGACGTAAATTCTTCATTATCACATTTGTGATCTCTTAAAAGGTTCACGCATATATATGGATTAAACATTTCACATTGCCCAAATAGCCTTAGAGGGTAACTTAATGAGACAATGTACAAGCTTTCTCCTTTATTCGCTACCCAGTGATTTATGGAAGATTTTGCACAGCACAGAAAACTCGAGTGATCTTAAATTTAACTGGTTGAAAATTGAAAAGCCAAATTTCAAAAAAAATTACTGACTAAAAGAAAAGTATGACAATTGCTACTACTCGTGATGATCTCTAGCTGAAAATTTGAAAAGAAACGTAATTTGAACACAACCCATGTGTCAAAATCGCTTATTTTAAAGTTTCGTGAATAACATCAAAGCATCTAATTAATGTAGAGAAAAGAACTGGCTTGTTTGAAGAAACGCAGCTCACCTGTTTGTTTAATTCTCTCAAAGAGAAGAGGCGAGGTTGATATCAATCGCTTCGTAAGAAGGGCAGCTGATGAGCTCAAAGCGCGCACCTCAGTAGCTTTCACATTAATACAACAGCAACTGCAATTCAAAACGATACTACAATGGAGAAATGAATAATGTGATTACTAGGCAAAAATGGGAAAGGAATGGTGATGGAGTTCTGGATCTCTTTCAATCTTCCGTTGATCTCTTTGTGTGCTGATGGACGGGTAAGATTGAGTTGGAGGGTTGACCCCTGAAGTGTGTGGATCTCAATGGGTTTGGTGTGGTTGGGGCCAAGCTACCTGCAAAGAAGTCCCGGGGTGGTTGTGCCACCGAGAATCCTCCGACGATCAAGTTAGGCCGAGTATTTTGGCAGAGTAACGGCCTCGTGGAGTAAAAATGGCTTACCTCGATCGTCTGAGAGAGTGGTTTATATAGCCGCAGCAATAAGCAGGCGGATGCGAGAATCACGCCGGCCGTTACGCCCCTGGCGTCACGCCTGCGTGATAGGCGGGATCCCGCGTTAATGACGAGACAGGCTCGTTAATGGGGGATCGTGATGGCGTGGAACGCGGGATCGTGGGCGGCGGATATCTCGCGCATGGCGATATTCGCGGAGCCGTGGCGGAGGCGCTTGTGATCAGTGTTGTGGGTCGATCTGGGTGAGACCGAGGAAGATGAGCTCGGCGGGAGGCTCGGGCACGAGCGGGAGGCCGAGGCATCCTGGTTCTGTGATAGCTCGGGGACGAGCCGAGGGGTGGTCTGGAAGGCCACCGGAGGTTGGGAGACTCCTCGGGCCGGAGGCCCGAGGTGCGATCCCAATTGAAGTTCATGATCTTTTCTCGTAGGTTCTGGGACACGTTATCTGCAACGTGTCAGAATCTGGAGAGCCACCGATATCGAGCCTCATCATTAGCCCCCCACTCTCGTCTCGACCCGTTCCTGGGTCGGGTCGAGAGTGGTCTGACCGATCACTTGGGATGAGCTCTCACTCGAAGATATCATCGGCGCGCATTCCCGGGCTGAGAGTAGCATTTTTTGATGACGTCAGCGGATCAGGGGAAAGATCTCGCATTTAAAGGGGAAGCGCCAGATCGTGTGTACGTTCGTCGAAGCGACAGCCCACGTGTTTGGCGTTGGTTGGCTGGCGAGACGTGCCGCAGGAGTTCCCGCGCCCGAAGGGATGCGTCCAATATGAGTGCGACAGGTGGAACGTTGTCGGCCGTTGGTTGCGAAACGTTGTTTTGGCAGGAGGTGATCGGAGCCGTAGGATGCGTACGCCGGCAGCTATAAATAGAGGTGGGATCCCCATCAGGGCCTATACCTCTTCATAATTTCCTCGTCCCTAGTCGTGTTAGCTCGGCGCTCTTCTCCTCAGTTCGGATTCCTTGCGTTTGGTCTCCCGAGGACACCTCCCTTTGATCAGATTAGATGTCTTCTTCCGAGCAGTCTGTAGATGTAGTCCGGGTAGAGTCTAGGGAGTCTTCTGAAACTTCTTCTTTTACTTCTTCCTCTTCCCCCTCTGAGTTGGAGTTCCCTCGGGGTCATGCGACGGGGGCGATCCCCAGAGCATAAAGAACGGGTGTTCTTGGCGTGCGATTCTCGCTGAGGCGTGCGGAGGAGCTCGTCAACATCGAGACTCGTTTCCTCATTCCTCCCGGCTATTCACTTCGTCTGGCCGAGGAGGGGGAGAGGGCAAACCATGTACGGGGCGTGGGGATTTCCTTGTACCTGAAATCCTTTTGGGCCGGATTTTGTCTGCCCTCCTTCCCCACCCCCCCGAGGTAAGTGCGGCATTGCATTATTTTAGGTTAGCCCCGGACCAGCTAGTGCCGAACTCTTAGAGGATTCTCCTCGGGTTCTTAATCCGGTTGAGATTGAGTCAGATCCCTTTTAGCCTGAGCCTCTTCGTGTCTTCCCTTTGCTACAAAAACCACCCCGGCGCTCGTAAGGGCGAGCTGAGCTGGGTATACCTCTCTCTTAGAAAACAACGCGGGGACGCCGCCGAGTCGGAGGTCGTCGTATTACCTTCTTCCATTAGCGAATGGAAGAAGAAGTTTTTCTTTATCGCGTCGCCTGAGGATGAGGATTGGCCTGTGCCCACCCAGTGGCAAGGGGCCAGCTGTCCGCGGGTGAGTCAGTCGGACGATCCCGACGTGGTGGCGGTGTCGAAGTGGGAGCCCCTCCCTCGGGCCGATGTGCTGCTGTCCGAGCGGGCCCTCAGTTAGGCCGGGCTCAGCCCCGTCCATTACGCGGGTAAGTTAGGAGCTTTCAGGCGACCTGTCTTAGACTTGTGCATTCTTTCATTTTTCTTGGCATTGCTGACTTCTTGTATTTTGCCTGATGCAAGACCCATGGACCTAAGCAAGTTCCGGGCGGCAGTGGTTGACGTGAAGAAGGGGAAAAAGGCCGGAGGCGCCGGCCCTTCTCGCCCGTCGTCGGCTCCGGCCCCGGCGGCGGCCACTCCATCCAGGCGCCCAAGCGCGTCTTGGGCCCCCGAGTCCAGCCGTGCGCCGGTCCGAAAGCGTGCTCGGGAGCAAGAGCCCCGGGCTCCCGAGGCGGGAGCCGAGACTGGTTCTCCCTCGTCGCTCCTCAAGAGGTTTCGTTTTGGGAGTCGAGGCAATCTTAGTCCTCGATTCGTTGGGCCTTTAGAGATTTTGGAGCGTGTTGGAGAAGTGGCTTATCGATTGGCTTTTGCTTTAACACAATCTTTAGCGAATGTTCATGACGTGTTTCTTGTATCTCAACTCCGTAAATATGTTCGAGATGAAACACACGTGCTGGATCATTTGGAGCTGACTGTACGAGAAGATTTGACCTTTGAGGAACGACCGATGTCGATTGTTGATCGAAGAGAAAGGGTCCTTAAGAACATGGTTATCCCTCTCGTACTTGTTTCTTGGGGGAATCGCTCGCACGGAGAATCGACTTGGGAACGAGAAGACGAGATTCGACAGAAGTTTCCATATCTCTTCCTGTAGTTTCATGTTTGTTTATTTTTTCTTGTTTTGGGAATTTCGAGGACGAAATTCTTTTTGTAGTTGGGTATAATGTAACACGCTAGTTCATTTATACCAATTCCAGTTTCCGTATTTTCTTAATTATGGTATTTTACTGATTTATCGTATTTTGGGTGCGAATAGTATTTTACATTTTACATTGCATTCGACCCGACCCGCTTGCTTGAAACTTGTTTGATTCATATTTATGAATTATCTTGACTTGTCACATAGACATGTGCACTTTCATAAATACTGCATACTGGCATTTTATCTAGCATTGCATCTTTTACCATATAACATTTTAAGTCACGTAAAATATTTTAAAAATACATTGCATGGCATGCATGATACCCCTAACCCCGTGGTAGCATCCGCGCATCTTGTTCCTGTCCCGTTCAGTAAAACGGACTTGTTTGGATGGGTACGCGCACGTACGTGCATCCAATCTTTGGGGTATGCATTTTCGTTACCTGAATATTCATTTTTAAATTTGGTCGTCGCATATATTTTTCATATTTTAAATCTGAAATTTTAGACCCGACCCGGGCGCATTTTGAAATACTTTTGTATCCCGCCAAAATTCAAATTATTTAAATTTTTAAATTTCGTTTAACATTTATTTAACAGTTCCAAAATATTTTACTTAACTAAAATATTTCCTAAATTAAAATCTAACCTAATAAACAAACTTTCTCTCTCACTTTCTTTACCTGGCCCCACTCCCTTCCCTTCCTCTCTCTTCCCTTTCTCTCTTTCTCTCTCCTTCACGCGCAGATAACTCTCTCTCTCCCCACTAAATCCAATTTTATATCTCCTCTCGCATCTCTCTCTCTCCCCCTCACACACAGATCTATCCCTCTCTCTCTCCCTTTCTTTCTCTCTCTCTCTCCTCTAATTACAACAAAAACCAAACCCACATGCTGCTTCTCTCTCCTCTCAAATTCTTTTCTTCCTCACGTTTCCCGCCTCCATGAAACCCAAACCCACGCCTCACCTCTCCTATGCCTTCGCCGCCTCTCGCCGCCGAACACCTCTCCCCGATCTCTCCTCCTCTCCCCTTTTTCTCCCAAGCCTATCTGCAACCTCACCCATACCCATCGCTGCAACCCATAGCCCCGACCTATGCCTGCACACCTCACCGTCGCGCTCGCCATCGCCGACCTCACCTCGTCGGCCTCCACTCGTCTTCTCCACCTCGTCTGCATCCCTCATCCCTCTCCTCTCTTTTTGTAACAACTCCAATTTTTGTATACCTAAATTTGAATTAAATTTGAAGTATACTTGGAGTATTAATGTTGCTGATAACACTTTAAGTATCTATCTCTTTACAATAATTACAAGAAGGAGCTTGTAGCTCATTGGTAATACCTTACACTGCTGAACCAAGCCACCAGAGTTCGAATCCCATACCCCACATTATTTTTAGTTTATTTTTCTTTAAAATCCTTGGAAGCCCAAAAGTCCACAGGCCATAACTCCCAAATAGTGAACTGAACCCCAAAAATGAACCATGCCAAAGCCTACATTGAGGAACCTCGGACCCAACGCCGGCCGAAATCGGCCGGAATAGGCCAACTCGGCCGGCGGACGGCCGGCGCCGCCGGTCGGAGTGGCGCCGACGGCCGGGGTCCCAACATAAAAGTTGTGGAGTTTGGTCTTCTGTAACTCATGGTTTACTCCATTTTACTGTAGCAGTTTCTGAATGTTAAATACAACCCTTTTAATGCAAAATTTTAATGTTTTTCTTTAATTTTTCACAAATTTTTTTAAAAGAAGACCCTTCACCTACCCTACCTAGCTACCCTATAAATAGACCCCTACCCCCTGCCTTCTCATTCCAAAACCATAGAAAAACTCTCTTGAAAGTTTCCACAAGAAGTGTGCTTTGAAATCGAGTTCCCGGCGAAGCCCTGACGGAATTCCGGCGACGTATTTTGAAGCAACCGGCGACGAAACCACACCTCGACCTTTTTCCCTTGTCCTCTTTACTATTTAGAAGAGTTTAAACCCGTAAGTCCCATCTTCTTTCTTTTCTATTTCTTAAAATACGGAAATATGAAACCCGAAGGAAATCGGAACAAACCGATTTCCGATTCGGTTTTTCTACAAAATTTCACTTGTCACCTAATCCACAATACCCTAACATATTCACGTTGACTATTAATCACCTAGAAACCAATTTAAATAAAGTTTCTCACATGAAATGATAGCTTTCTTGTAAAACCGTATTCTTTTCATAAAAATACCATGAAGTTTATTTTTCTTCGTTTAATCAATTCCCTCACTCCTAAATATGTTTATCTTGATAAATAAACTTGTAGAAATCAATTTGAATGAATTTTCACACATAAAATGATAACGTTTTCAAATACCGTATTCTTGCGCTTTAATACCTTCAAGTTTAATATATCATGTTTAACCTCTAAAACTTCATTAAACATTAAAATAAGTCATGAGGTAATGACCTACCTCTACACACACACAAATATAACCCTAATTGATAAACATCAAAATATACAATACGAAAATACAGGACTTTTCACTAAAATACCATATTCTTTATAAACCCTTCTTGAAAGCTTTAAGTTGTACACAATTCTAAATAAAATCTTTTAAAATAAAAGCACGATATGTCATGGACATCGATCGTTTATCTAAACTGACTTTGTGGTGTCTAGGCAAGTGTGTCTAGGCTAGTGGTTTTTAATTAGGCCCACGACCATGGTTCCTTCCCACTTACCTGGCACTTACCTGGCCGCAATTGACGGTGAAGAGGCGATTTGAGGCTTCTAATGACTTATCGTTTAGATCTTAGAAATAGGCTAGTTGGCTTAGGAAACCCTAGAAACTAAAATACGGAAATTACATCCTTTACAAATAAATACCTTATATTTATAAAACCGTTTTTCTAAATGAATAGTATTTATTAAACCTAAGCAAAGCGCCGCTACAACCCACCTTTGGGGAACCCGTTAGGGATAGTACGGTTTATCGTGCACCCGCGGGCTAGTAGTGCGAGATTCAGACCTCCGCAAGAAGCATTCGGTCTCGAAAGGTTTAAAATACGACATTTAAGAAAAATAAGATTTTGGAAAATAAAATAATTATTTAAAATTATTCTTGTATTAATATATATATAGTTATCATTTAAACACCTATTTTATTATAAGATAAAGTTTCCATTTTTTTCTAAAATTACAAGATTAAAAGTTACATTAAAATACCATGAATTTCAAATAAAACAATTAATACTTTTTTAGGATATATTCACTAGAATAACACAAATAAAATTCACACTCATTATAACTATAAAGACAAATAATAATTACTTGAGGTGTATTTTGAAAACTATACAAAGGTACTTTTTACATAAAACCCTCTCAAGTTCTATAAATTACAATAAGGCCCCTAACAATTATTGAACTTCAAATTACCTTCTTTTAGTCTGACTGGGGTTAGAGACTGACTATTTCTGACTTGAATATGATTCAAGTCAATCTATATTATTTTATATTCCAACTCAATATGAATACATGAATCTCTGAATCCAGTTAACAATCTATATAACTTGACTGAACCGAACCATGGATATATTCCTTTTACATGTTTCCCAGTATTCCATTTACATGACTCTAAGGTTATAACCGTTTTCTGATATCATGGTTTCGGTCAGTCAGTTAATCAATCTTACAATTTTACAAGATAACAATACAAACAAGATATCGCGGGGTTTAAGGGGTAGATTGGTACGGAAGGTGTTAAAGGTGGCACGAGGTGGTCAGATTAATACACCTAACCTGAATCCCATTGCTGTTGTACCGTGGCATAACGGTTCCTTGTACTACACGTGCCCTAGTCTCTGGCAAGTGAGACTCCCCTCGTATACACTGGCATTCTTCTGTACCAAGCTACAAACAACAGCGTTAACATAACATTACAGCAATAGTTTACACTTTAAAAATGTATCTTCTTATTCTGTCTTCTCTACTTCCCTCTTACCTTTGGGACTTACCGAGCGATCTATTCGCTGACGACATTCTGTTTCTCTCTTCTTTGAATGTCGTCAGGTGACCTGGACCCGACAGAAGTTGAACCAACCCAAGAAGACTTGGAGCAATTTGCCGAAGACCCAGCAGTATAATTTCATTGTACACTTTTCTTTTCAGTACTTTCCTTTTCCTGTTATGCCACTGTTTAGGCAATTTTATTTCAGTTGTATTTTCCTTTTCATGTATTGTACAAAGAATGTTAATAAATAAAAGTTACTGTTCTTTTATACTCTTGTCTCTTGTGTATTTATTTTATATTGCTTAGCTACGCTTAGCATATGTATTTCTGAGTACATACGTAGCGGACCTCGTCGTGTCCCCTTCGCCGTATACTGGGAAGCGGGGCGTGACAGGTTTTGTTGGTGGCCCATGCAGGTCAGAGCTGTATGAATCCCTGTCATGCAGTTCTGGTCTGCGTGAACAACCTAAGCAATATAACACAAGAACCAGCAACTAAGACATTCTTTACAATTCATGTTCCTTGAATCTTGCAAATCTCTATTCTTTGAATCTTATCATTTCATGTATTTGAATCTGTCCTAACCCAAATTTTTCTTCAAGGTCATGGATTCCCCAAACAACACCAGCACTAACGTCAACAACACCCCTCCAGCACTACCTCTCACACCAGTTGTTCCTGCACCACCCACTGAGCAAACGATGCTATTTGAGGCGATCCACAGTCTTCTCGAGGGACAACAACAACTTTTGAATCGTCCTGAGACCGATGCACCAGGAGTAAAGCAATTCAGAGCTTTGCACCCAAAGCAATTCTCTGGTAAAGGAATCCCTCTTGAAGCGGAAGAATGGGCACAAAGTATCGAATACGATCTGGCAGCAGCTCAAGTGCCAGACCACGCTTGGGTCCGTGTAGCGAAGCTACAGCTCACGGATAATGCTCGCAATTGGTGGAAGGCGGAAGAAACCCGTCTGGTGCAGCCGATTGAATGGAAGACATTTCGCGAGAAGTTCGACGCGAAATATTTCCCTGTGACTGCCAGGTTTGCAATGGAGCAGCAGTTTATTCATCTACAGCAAGGATCAATGTGGGACAAATCGGTAGATGAATACGACGCTGAATTCACCATGTTGAGCCGGTAAGATATGTCACAATAGTTCCATTTTAATTATCACATACTACACAGCTAACACAATTTTTAAACAGATTCACGGCAAACCTGATACCGACGGACGAGATCAGAGCCCGTCGCTTTCAGTAAGGTTTGGACATAGAGATTAAGGCTGCTCTAGCCACAGGAAAGTTTTTGACTCATGAGGAAGCCCTAGAAGCTGCCCGCAGTTATGAGGCAGTAATAAAAGAGAGGGGCAGACCTCAGTCTGCAGGAGTCAAACGCCCTGCCAACCAGATGGCAGGTGGAGCCACGTCCAGACCACCTTTCGTGCCCAGGCGACCCGGAGTACAAACCCATCGTCCTAGCCCAGCCTTCTGCACCTACTGCAAGAGAACTGGACATATGATGAAGGACTGCCGTCGAGCCAACCGCCTCTGCTTAATCTGCGGTTCAGCTACTCACGGTATTGGGTCTTGTCCCCAAAGACAGAACCCAGTTGCTGCATCCAGGCCAGCAAATACTTATCAGCAGCGACCAGCTCTTCAGGCACCTGCTCCCAGACTTGCACTGCCCGCACCACCCAGGGGACCACAAGCTGCACCACCTCCTCGACAGTTCCATCAAGCTTAAAGGAACGTTCAGAGGAATGCTCCTCAGGCCAGGAGGAATGTGCCAAAGCGCCAAGCTTTCATGATGTCTGTGGAAGAAGCTGAGGCCACTGGCCAAGTCATTACTGGTAAACTTCCTTCTCAAACTTATGTTTTAGTCTTGTTTATCTACACACTTTCCCTATACCTAAAACCTATCCCATATACCTTAGGTACAATCCTAGTAGCTTCACTACCTACACTTGCACTGTTTGATACTGGAGCATCCCACTGCTTTATGTCGCAACGGTTTGTCCGAACCCATGCGATTCCAGTCTCACCGCTTGTATCCAGCTGGAACGTCAGTTCCGGAAATGGTGTTCTAAAGGCAACTATGGGATACATCATGTGTCCAGTCGTCGTCTACAGTCGACAGTTTTATGCTGACTTCAAGGTACTGGACATACCGAACTTCGATGTGGTTCTAGGAATGGATTGGCTTGGAACCTTTTATGCTACCATCGACCGTCGTAAAAGGAGGGTAGTATTTGAGATTCCAGATCATCCGGTCTTCTATTTCAAGAGTGGAGATCGTACACTGGAACCAAGTACATACAAAGCGAAGCCAAGAGAAGCAATAGTTGAAGCAGCTCAAGCAGAGGAAGAATCAAGACCGGAGGTAGTTCGAGAGTTCGATGATGTATTCCCTGACGATATATCAGGTTTTCCTCCCGATTGAGCTCTTGAATTCAGTATTGACTTAGTACCAGGAGCACAACCAGTGATCAAAGCACCTTATAGACTAAGTCCGGAAGGTTTGAAGGAAGTTCGAACACAGTTGGACGAATTACTGGCGAAAAGATGGATTCGTCCCAGCACTTCAAGTTGGGGAGCACCTGTACTACTGGTAAAGAAGAAGGAAGGTTCATACAGAATGTGCATCGATTATAGGGCCTTGAACGAAGTTACTATAAAGAACAAATATCCACTTCCGCGCATCGACGATTTATTCGATCAGCTAAGTGGATCTTGTGTCTTCTCTAAACTAGATCTTCGTTCAGGTTATCATCAAGTGAAGGTCAAGGAAGCTGATATTCACAAAACAACTTTCAGAACTCGCTATGGACATTACAAATTTCTAGTAATGCCATTTGGAGTGACCAATGCACCAGCAATCTTCATGAATCTTATGAACCAAGTCTTCCGGGAGTATTTAGACAGGTTCGTTGTCATCTTCATCGATGACATCCTTGTATATTCTAAGAATCGGAAAGAGTATGCGGAGCACCTATGAATTGTCCTGGAAACTCTTCGACAACATAAGCTTTATGCCAAGTACAGCAAGTGCGAGTTTTGGCTAAATCAAGTTGGTTTTCTTGGACATATCGTATCAAGAGAAGGAATTTCTGTAGATCCAGCAAAGGTTTCAGCAGTCAGCGAATGGCTTACGCCAAAATCAGTGAAGGATATTCGGAGTTTCTTGGGATTAGCTGGATATTACAGAAGATTCATTGAAGGCTTTTCGAAGATAGCAACACCCCTGACCAAGCTCACACGAAAAGATGAAGAATTT
This sequence comes from Agapanthus africanus, assembly GCA_030015575.1. Lineage (NCBI taxonomy): Eukaryota > Viridiplantae > Streptophyta > Magnoliopsida > Asparagales > Amaryllidaceae > Agapanthus > Agapanthus africanus. The sequence goes on along the minus strand of CM057344.1, from coordinate 85,203,327 downwards.
GTATGGTCAGAAGCATGCGAGCAAGCTTTCGTAGAACTCAAGTCAAGACTGACATCTGCACCTATTCTCGTAATACCGGATCAATCTGGAGGATTCGAAGTGCATTGCGATGCATCCGGTAAGGGACTAGGATGTGTTCTACATCAGCACGGTAAGGTTGTAGCTTATACTTCAAGACAACTGAAGACTCATGAGCGCAATTATCCGACGCATGATCTAGAGTTGGCAGCCGTCATTTTTCCTCTCAAAATTTGGCGCCACTACTTACTTGGTGAACGAGTGAACATCTACACAGATCATAAAAGTCTGAAGTATGTGTTTACTCAGAAGGAGTTGAATATGCGGCAGAGAAGATGGTTAGAACTCATGGCGGACTTTGACATCAATTTGCAATATCATCCAGGAAAGGTGAACGTAGTACCTGATGCTCTTAGTCGCCAACCATTAGCAATGAATCTTACCGCCCAGTGGAAGCTTCACCAAGACCTACGCCAGATGGAGATCGAACTAGTCATGCCAGGTAATGTTTCAAGTTTGATGAATCTACAAGTCCAATCAACCATTGTCAATCAGATCAACGCAGCACAAGCCAGCGATGCTAAGTTGCAAAAGATCAGAGAACAAGTGGAGAATGGACTCAGAACAGATTTCATCATCCATGAAGACGGATCTTTGAGATACGGCAGCAGATTGTGTGTACCAAAGGGTCCTGTTCGGGAAGAGTTAATGAAAGAAGCTCACAGCTCTCCCTATTCAGTACATCCTGGAGGTACCAAAATGTACAAAGATCTACGTCAGAATTATTGGTGGTATGGAATGAAGCGTGAAGTAGCCAGAAGTGTCGCAAAATGCTTGGTGTGTCAGCAAGTAAAGGCCGAACATCACAGGACAGCTGGACTACTTCAACCGTTACCAATCCCAGAATGGAAGTGGCAACATATCACGATGGACTTTGTAACTGCCCTTCCTCGCAGCACAAAAGGTAACGATGCGATTTGGGTCATTGTGGATCGACTCACAAAGTCGGCTCACTTCATCCCATTTCGAGTTGGCCAATCAACTGAGACACTAGCGAAGAAGTACATGGAGGTAATAATCTAATTTAGATTTAAAAAAAAACTCTTCATAATATACTATTTCTGATACCCATGGACTCATATAGGAAATTGTGAGACTTCATGGAGTACCGGTCTGCATTGTCTCTGATCGTGACACCAGGTTCCGATCACAATTTTGGCAGAGTCTGCAAGCTAGCTTGGGAACAAGTCTGAACTTCAGCACGGCTTATCATCCACAAACAGATGGTCAGTCGGAACGAACTATTCAGATCTTGGAGGATATGCTCAGAGCATGTATGCTCGACTTCAAAGGATCGTGGGAAGATCACCTGCACCTTGTGGAATTCGCATACAACAACAGCTACCAAGCAAGTATAAGAATGGCACCTTTTGCAGCATTATATAGAAGGAAGTGTCGATCACCATTAAGTTGGGACGACATCGGAGATAGGGAACTCCTTGGACCAGAGATGATAGTAGCGACCGTTGATGTGGTACGTACTATCAAGGAAAGAATGCGCATAGTCCAAGATAGACAGAAACACTGGGCTGATGCAAAGAGACGACACTTGGAGTTTCAGCCAGGAGACCATGTATTCTTGAAGATATCTCCGAACCGCGGAGTGATTCGATTTGGAAGACGGGGTAAATTGAGTCCGAGATACATTGGACCGTTCGACATACTCGAACGAGTCGGAGAAGTGGCATACCGATTAGCGCTCCCACCCTCATTGGAAGGAGTACATAACGTGTTCCACATATCCCAACTCAGAAGGTATGTAAGTGACTTCAGCCATGTACTTGATCATTCCGAGCTCACTATACAGCCCGATTTGTCTTGTGAGCAACAACCTGTGGAAATCCTGGATAGAAAAGTGAAGACACTTCGGAACAAGGAAGTTAACTTAGTCCGGGTAATGTGGAGAAAAGACACTCCAGGAGAATCCACGTGGGAAAGGGAAGATGAGATGCGTGCAAGATATCCGCACCTTTTTGTAAACTAGTCCTCAAATAAAAGTTGTAAATTTCGAGGACGAAATTTTTGTAAGGAGGGTAGATTGTAACAACTCCAATTTTTGTATACCTAAATTTGAATTAAATTTGAAGTATACTTGGAGTATTAATGTTGCTGATAATACTTTAAGTATCTATCTCTTTACAATAATTACAAGAAGGAGCTTGTAGCTCATTGGTAATACCTTGCACTGCTGAACCAAGCCACCAGAGTTCGAATCCCATGCCCCACATTATTTTTAGTTTATTTTTCTTTAAAATCCTTGGAAGCCCAAAAGTCCACAGGCCATAACTTCCAAATAGTGAACTGAACCCCAAAAATGAACCATGCCAAAGCCTACATTGAGGAACCCTGGACCCAACGCCGGCCGAAATCGGCCAGAATCGGCCAACTCGGCCGGCGGACGGCCGGCGCCGCCGGCCGGAGTTGCGCCGACGGCCGGAGTCCCAACATGAAAGTTGTGGCGTTTGGTCTTCTGTAACTCATGGTTTACTCCATTTTACTGTAGCAGTTTCTGAATGTTAAATACAACCCTTTTATGCAAAATTTTAATGTTTTTCTTTAATTTTTTATAAATTTTTTTAAAAGAAGACCCTTCACCTACCCTACCTAGCTACCCTATAAATAGACCCCTACCTCCTGCCTTCTCATTCCAAAACCATAGAAAAACTCTCTTGAAAATTTCCACAAGAAGTGTGCTTTGAAATCGAGTTCCCGGCGATGCCCTGACGGAATTCCGGCGACGTGTTTTGAAGCAACCGGCGACGAAACCACTCCTCGACCTTTTTCCCTTGTCCTCTTTACTCTTTAGAAGAGTTTAAACCCGTAAGTCCCATCTTCTTTCTTTTCTATTTCTTAAAATACGGAAATATGAAACCCGAAGGAAATCGGAACAAACCGATTTCCGATTCGGTTTTTCTACAAAATTTCACTTGTCACCTAATCCACAATACCCTAACATATTCGCGTTGACTATTAATCACCTATAAACCAATTTAAATAAAGTTTCTCACATGAAATGATAGATTTCTTATAAAACCGTATTCTTTTCATAAAAATACCATGAAGTTTATTTTTCTTCGTTTAATCAATTCCCTCACTCCTAAATATGTTTATCTTGATAAATAAACTTGTAGAAATCAATTTGAATGAATTTTCACACATAAAATGATAACGTTTTCAAATACCGTATTCTTGCGCTTTAATACCTTCAAGTTTAATATATCATGTTTAACCTCTAAAACTTCATTAAACCTTAAAATAAGTCATGAGGTAATGACCTACCTCTACACACACGCAAATATAACCCTAATTGATAAACATCAAAATATAGAATACGAAAATACAGGACTTTTCACTAAAATACCATATTCTTTATAAACCTTTCTTGAAAGCTTTAAGTTGTACACAATTCTAAATAAAATCTTTTAAAATAAAAGCACGATATGTCATGGACATCGATCGTTTATCTAAACTGACTTTGTGGTGTCTAGGCAAGTGTGTCTAGGCTAGTGGTTTTTAATTAGGCCCACGACTGTGGTTCCTTCCTACTTACCTGGCACTTACCTGGCCGCAATTGACGGTAAAGAGGCGATTTGAGGCTTCTAATGACTTATCGTTTAGACCTTAGAAATAGGCTAGTTGGCTTAGGAAACCCTAGAAACTAAAATACGGAAATTACATCCTTTATAAATAAATACCTTATATTTATAAAACCGTTTTTCTAAATGAATAGTATTTATTAAACCTAAGCAAAGCGCCGCTACAATCCACCTTTGGGGAACCCGTTAGGGATAGTACGGTTTATCGTGCACCCGCGGGCTAGTAGTGCGAGATTCAGACCTCCGCAAGGAGCATTCGGTCTCGAAAGGTTTAAAATACGACATTTAAGAAAAATGAGATTTTGGAAAATAAAATAATTATTTAAAATTATTCTTGTATTAATATATATATAATTATCATTTAAACACCTATTTTATTATAAGATAAAGTTTCCATTTTTTTCTAAAATTACAAGATTAAAAGTTACATTAAAATACCATGAATTTCAAATAAAACAATTAATACTTTTTTAGGATATATTCACTAGAATAACACAAATAAAATTCACACTCATTATAACTATAAAGACAAATAATAATTACTTGAGGTGTATTTTGAAAACTATACAAATGTACTTTTTACATAAACCCCCCTCAAGTTCTATAAATTATAATAAGGCCCCTAACAATTATTGAACTTCAAATTACCTTCTTTTAGTCTGACTCGGGTTAGAGTCTGACTATTTCTGACTTGAATATGATTCAAGTCAATCTATATTCTTTTATATTCCAACTCAATATGAATACATGAATTCCTGAATCCAGTTAACAATCTATATAACTTGACTGAACCGAACCATGGATATATTCCTTTTACATGTTTCCCAGTATTCCATTTACAACTCTACGGTTATAACTGTTTCCTGATATCATGGTTTCGGTCGGTCAGTTAATCAATCTTACAATCAATACAATTTTACAAGATAACAATACAAATAAGATATCACGGGGTTTAAGGGGTAGATTGGTATGGAAGGTGTTAAAGGTGGCACGAGATGGTCAGATTAATACACCTAACCTGAATCTCATTGCTGTTGTACCGTAGCATAACGGTTCCTTGTACTACACGTGCCCTAGTTTCTGGCAAGTGAGACTCCTCTCGTATACACTGGCATCCTTCTATACCAAACTACAAACAACAGCGTTAACATAACATTACAGCAATAGTTTACACTTTAAAAATGTATCTTCTTATTCTGCCTTTTCTACTTCCCTCTTACCTTTGGGACTTACCGAGTGATCTGTTCGCTGACGACATTCTGTTTCTCTCTTCTTTGAATGTCGTCAGGTGACCTGGACCCGACAGAAGTTGAACCAACCCAAGAAGACTTGGAGCAATTTGCCGAAGACCCAGCAGTATAATTTCATTGTACACTTTTCTTTTTAGTACTTTTTTTTCCTGTTATGCCACTGTTTAGGCAATTTTATTTCAGTTGTATTTTCCTTTCCATGTATTGTACAAAGAATGTCAATAAATAAAAGTTGCTGTTCTTTTATACTCTTGTCTCTTGTGTATTTATTTTATATTGCTTAGCTACGCTTAGCGTATGTATTTCTGAGTACATACGTAGCAGACCTCGTCGTGTCCCCTTCGCCGTATACTGGGAAGCGGGGCGTGACACTTCTCCTCCACCTCCACCTTCGCTTGTATTCCCTGCACCCATCCTCGCCTCTGCCCTTGCCAGCACTGTCTCAACCTTCGTCGCCGACCATCACCGTCGACCTTGTCGATCTCACCTCCACCTCTCTTCTCTTCCCCTCCTCGTCCTCAACTCTCCATTCCTTCCCGGTACAACCCCTGCACCCCAAGAATCAGAAACCCTCACTGCTTTTCGCCGGCAAACCCATCACCGGAAAACCCTCGACTCGTTGTCACCTCCCATCGCCTCCTCTGACTCCAGAAACATCAAACCCCAGATCTTCAAAACCCCATCCTTATTCTTCTTCTCCTTTCTTCTTCTTGCTTTCTTTTCTTCTCTTTACTTCTTGGATTCTTGTTTTCCGACTACCTCGCCGGATCTTCGTTGATCTTGTCGCCACCATCTCGTTTCCCTGACCACAGTGCACAAACCCCTGTAAGCCTCTTCCTTCCCTTTCTTCTTCCTCTTCTTCTTTTCTTTTCTTTTTCTTTATCTTTCTTGAAATCTTTATTTCAGCGATCGCCGGAGCCATGACCGTAGCTGCCGTTCCAGACGACCCAGTGGACGTACCTTACCCGCGTGTTCACCCTCATGCGTTACTTGGACCTGTTCCGTGTGCCGTGCGCGCGTCGCGACATTTTGTCGACATGGGACGTACCGTACATATCCGTTTCATGTTCCATCAAGACAAGTTAATCTTGCTACATGCTATATAACCCATTATATACCTATTTAAATAAATATCATACCTGTATTTAAAATCATGCACCCCATGTTTAGTTTTATAACTTTTCGATGTTCCGTTTGCATCCATTCATATCATTTCAGATCTAGGTCATGAAAACTTATCTTGTTACATACTATATTACAACATACTGCACCCAATGGAATATTTACATCACATATTGCTTAGTTGTACATCCCACATTACCATTTTACAGTTTTACTGATTTCGGATACCCGTTTGCATCCATCTCATTTAAAATATATATAACTGCATCCATAGATCACATTAATACATAACACTGTGATATTAACACCCCATGTCTAATAAAGTGCATCCTAATTAGTATTGGAACTATAAATGTAACCCTAATCGATAATTGTGCATCCATATCTTTGAATTCATATCTATTTGCATACCATATCACATTATTCCATTTTATTGTTATATTAGTACTCCATACTTGATTTTGTGTACCCATACTTATTACAGTTTGATTATGAGCACCCACTCGACACTTGTGCACTACCTGACATGACCTGATACACTACTACTGACATGACTTGATACCTGTGCACTACTTGACATGACTTGATATATATACACCACCTGACATGACCTGATGTACCACAGCGTGACATATTACCTGATCTTGTTACTAATGCCGACAATCTTAACCTGTTGTCCCTACGGACATTTCCTGTTGTCTAGACAGACAAACCTGTACCTGCTTATCTTGTGTCGGTATTAGTCTCAGATTTATCAATACCTGACTTACACACATAACCTTGGGGGTATGGGGAAATCAAGATTGTAACTGAACGTAACTCAAAAGGCTATTACATCCTGTACCGTGGTCCCGTGGGGTATGAACGGGACATAGACTCACAGTCTATTATCTATTGTACTGTGATCCCATGGGGAATGAACGGGGCATAGACCGATGGGTTACGATGAGAATTACATTGATTGATTTCGAATAACTTTAGAGTAGATAACCCTATAGCACAGTTTAGACTACTCACTGCACTTCACCTGTTTATATCCTGTTCACTGATCTATATTCATGTTACTGTTACTTGTTACTGATGACTTGTTACTGTGCATGCTCATGCCTGAATGACTTGTTACCCCCTGATTATATTATTGTTGATATTATGACGCACTGACGTCTGGGTTTTGCATGGCCCAGATCCTCTACCTTTATCGCAGGCTAATCAGGAGTATTTCTGTCGTCAGGCCGAGCAGTGAGAATCCAGTTAGTATTATGTTAGTTCAGTTATTTCCGTACATTCCAGATTATTATTGTTACTTGAATCTATTGCTTCCGCATTATTTTATTCTTGACTCGTTATTCTGGCTCATGGACATGTATTAGATAGTTGTTGATTATTGTTCTTGATATCTCTACAGCCGTAATGTGACTGTGGAGGGATATTTCCTATCCACGGGTAGCATGGTTGGCTCTGCCACGTGCCTATCTTAGCGTACTCTGAGAAGCGGGGAGTGACAGGCGCCCTGCTCCCCAGCTTCCCCGATCCTCGTGGACGATGGGGAGCTCTGCTTTGAGGTCCCCTCGGGACTCTCCGTCGCCGACAACCTGCTCTCGGAGATGGAGAGATCGGACGGGGGCAGAATCCCTCGGGGGACCCTTCGGGCCCAAATGGCCGCAATAGCTCAAGAGGCCGTGCAGGTTAGTGTTCACGCCCTACTTGGTTCTTCATTCAGCATTTTTGTTCGCGTGATCGGGCGCCTCTCTTTCCTTTTTAATCCTCTTTCTTTTCTTCAGGTCCTCCAGCACGTCACCCTCGTCGTCAACATAGAGGACAAGGAGATAACCCCGGCGATGCAGGCCGCGGGCCGCGAAGAGAGCTCAAGGCAGGAGCTGGAGGCGGCGATGGAAAGAATCGCTGCCCTTGAAGATCGGGTGGCGGCCAGGAATCGGGAGGTCGCCCGGTACCAAAAGGCTTCCCGAGTCGCCGAAGCCCAGTTGGAAGACTCCCAGGTGCTCGTCGCCACCTTGAAGAAGACGACGAACGCCCTCCGAAGGGAGAATGAGGCGGCGAAGGAGGGGACGAAGCGTGCCGAGCTTCGGGCGTCGAAAGCTGAGATCCTGGCGCCGAAGGCGGTGGAGAGCTACAAGGAGTCGGACCTATTCTATGCCGACCTTGCTGCCGCCGCCGGCGTTATTTGGAACGATGCCCTCGACGCTGTCAAGGCACAGATGTCGGAGTTTCCTGATGGCAAGCTCCGGGAGGAGTACCCTCACGAGGATGACGTGTAAGGGAACGTCCCAGGGGACGAGGCCCCTGGTGGGAGCGTGGGGGACAAGTCGGTCGCCCCGGCTCCCGGTGTCGAGGCTCCCGTCGTGGGTGCCGACCCTCAAGATGTTTCCCCAGTGGTTGTGGTGGACGCATAGCTTGTCGAGGTTCTCCCTGGCCTTGATGCCTGAACTTCTTCGTCTCCTTTCTTTTTGCGCTGAAATTTTGTAAGCCTCCGGGCGTTTTGTTAGGATGGGGAGCCCATAATACCTTGTAAATACTTCCGACTATTTATGGATAAAAATTCTTTTCATAGTTTCTTTGCGTGCGTATTTTCCTTTTGTTTGTGGTGAACATTTGTATTTGCACAGTACTGCTTTCATCTTTAGGTCAGTATTTCGTCTAGCGATTGCACGTCGAGTTGAATTCGATCATTTGCCAAGTGTGCAAAGACCGGTGAAAGGACGGTATCTCCATGGCCCCGAAGTCGAGGTGGAGATCGCTTAGACGTGGACGGACCGAGCAGGGTTGCTGCTTGGTTGCTTCTTGGCGAAGGCTTAGGTTCCTGACGTCGTGGGGTAGGGAACTACCGGCTAAGGATGACCGAGCAGGGTAGCTGCTCGGTCGCATCTTGGGGAGGGCTTTGATCCTTAGCGCGGGAGGGGCCGTAAGAAGCCTGCTAAGGACGGGCCGAGTAGGGTTGTTGCCCGGTGCCTATTGGCGAGGGCTTTGATGCTTAGCGCGGGAGGGGCCGTAAGAGGCCGGCTAAGGAAGGGCCGAGCAGGGTTGCTGCTCGGTGCCTCTTGGCGAGGGCTTTGATCCATGGCGTCGTGGGGTAGGAAACTACCAACCAAGGATGACCGAGCAGGGTAGTTGCTAGGTCGCCTCTTTGGGAGGGCTTTGATCCTTAGCGCGGGAGGGGCCGTAAGAGGCCTGCTAAGGACGGGCCGAGCAGGGTTGCTGCTCGGTTGCCTCTTGGCGAGGGCTTAGATCCCTGGTATCGTGGGGTAGGGAACTACCGGCCAGGGATAACCGAGAAGGGTAGCTGCTCGGTCACCTCTTTGGGAGGGCTTTGATCCTTAGCACGGGAGGGGCCGTATGAGGCTTGCTAAGGACGGGCCAAGCAGGGTTGTTGCCCGGTGCCTCTTGGCGAGGTCTTTGATTCTTAGCGCGGGAGGGGTCGTAAGAGGCCTGCTAAAGAAGGGCCGAGCAGGGTTGCTGCTCGGTGCCTTTTGGCGAGAGCTTTGATCCCTGGCGTCGTGGGGTAGGGAACTACCAGCCAGGGGTGACCGAGCAAGGTAGCTGCTCGGTCGCCTTCTTGGGAGGGATTTGATCCTTAGCATGGGAGGGGCCGTAAGAGGCCTGCTAAGGACGGACCGAGCAGGGTTGCTGCTCGGTTGCCTCTTGGCGAGGGCTTAGATCCCTGGCGTCGTGGGGTAGGGAACTACTAGCCAGGGATAACCGAGCAGAGTAGCTGCTCGGTCGCCTCTTTGGGAAGGCTTTGATCCTTAGCGCGGGAGAGGCCGTAAGAGGCCTGCTAAGAACGGGCCGAGCAGAGTTGTTGCTCGGTGCCTCTTGGCGAGGGCTTGGATCCCTGGTATCGTGCGGTAGGGAACTACCAGCCAGGGATAACCGAGCGGGGTAGCTGCCCGGTTGTCTCTTGGAGAGGGCTTAGATCCTTAGCGCAGAAGGGCATTGGGAGGCCTGCTAAAGATGGACCGAGTAGGGTTGCTGCTCGGTTGCCTCTTTGCGAGGGTTTAGATCCCTGGCGTCGTGGGGTAGGTAACTACCAGCCAGGGATAATGTAACAACCTATTTCATTTATACCAATTACAGTTCCCGTATTTCCTTATTGGTGGTATTTTCTTGATTTATCGTGTTTGGGTGCGAATGGTATTTTACATTTTACATTGCATTCGACCCGACTCGCTTGCTTGAACTTGTTTGATTCATAGTTATGAATTACCTTGACTTGTTACGTAGACTGTGCATTTCATGTATACTGCATACTGGCATTTCATCTAGCATCGCATATTTTACCATATAACATTTTAGGTCATGTAAAATAATTTAAAATTGCATTTCATAGCCTGCATGATACCCCTAACCCCGTGGTAGCATCCGCACATCTTTTTCTCGTCCCGTTCAGTGAAACGGACGTGTTTGGATGGTTACGCGCACGTACGTGCGTCCGTTCTTGGGGGTATGCATTTTCGTTACCTGAGCCTTCGTTTCGAATTTTTAAGGTCGCATATATTTTTTCGTATTTTAAATCTGAATTTTTAGACCCGACCCGGGCGCGTTTTGAAATATTTTGTATACCGCCAAAATTCAATTTATTTAAAATTCTAAAATTCAGTTCGAGTATTTTTCACAGCTCACAAAATTTCTTTGAAACAAACTAAAATCTTTTAAAAATTTTAAATCTTTTTCTAACCAATCACGGCCTACCTCCAGCCTTTCTTTCTCTGTGCTATGGCTCGACTCTCTCCCTCTCTTTCTTTTTCTTTCTCTCTTTCTCTCTCTCCCTCTCTCCCTCTCCCACAAAACAACAAATCTATCTCTCCTCACTATTCACTCCCCTTTCTCTCTCCTCTCGATCTTCTCTCTCTCCTTTCTCTCTCTCATATTATCTCTCTCTCTCCCAATATTTATTTATTTCCTTCCTCTCTCTCTCAATTTCCACCGCGAGAACCTAGCTAACCCTACCTTTTCGCACCTCGTCGTCGTCGCCGTCGTCGTCGCTGTCGCCGTCTCGTCGCCGCCTCCTCACCCTCATCACTACCTTCTCCTCTTCTCCTTCTCCCATTCTCCGAGTCAGGAACCCGAGCACACACACACCAGAAACAGAACCCGAGCCCCCTGCACACCACTTCACCGCCGGAGTTGATCGCCGCCGTCGATCTCGTCATCGCCCCCTCGTTCCCAGATCACCGTACACCCCCAGTAAGCCTTGCACTCCTTCTTCTTCCCCTTCTTTCTTCTCTCTTTCTTTCATTCCTTTATTTCGCCTTTAAAGAAAATAGTTCTCTGCCTTTTGTAGTTCGTCGGAGCCGGACGTGACATCGACGATCCCGACAATCCAGACGTCGTACCTGACTCGTGTGATCACCCTTATGCGTTGTTTGGAATCGTTCCGTGTACCGTGTGCGCGTCGTGACATTTCGCCGACGTGAGACGTTCCGTACACACCCGTTTCTTGATCCGTCTAGGCAAGTTAATCTTGCTACATGCTATATAATTCATTTTATACCTATTTAAATAAATATGATACCTGTAGTTTAAATCTAGTACCCCATGTTTCATTTTATAACGTTTCGATGTTCCGTTTGCATCCGTTTACATCATTTTAGATATAGATTTTGAAAACTAATCTTGTTACATAATAGATTACATTACAATGCACCCATATCAATATTTATATCACATAGTGCTTAGTTGTACATCCCATAGTACCATTTTATAATTTTATAACTTTACGGATACCCGTTTGCATCCATCTCGTCTAATATATCTATAACTGTATCCATAGATCGTATTAATACATAATACTGTGATATTAACTGTAGGGTTCCTAGGCACACTAATGAGGTCTCACAAGGCATCAACCATGCCAATTTCAAAAATTACAAGTGCCGAGAAACCCTAATACGGATCGTTAACTAGATTTTAGGCGAAACAATGAAACTAGTTTACAACTAAACTAAAAGAACGGAAATACAATCTTTGTAGATGCGGTCCTCCACCTCCATAGCTCCGCAATGAAGTCTCCTCGCTGTCCAAATCGAATTCCGGGCTCTAGCGTCGGCTTCATCGGAGAAATGGGCGGGCTAGGTCATCGACTACGATGCCGAAGATGATCTACGTCGAGGCATCACAAAATCAAGCTCCCACTTCACCAAGTCATGAAACTTGTGAAGAAAACACCCTATACTACTTGGCAAGAGGTAGAGGATGAAGAAATAGGAAGTGGGTTCACTTTAGAATTGGATTTCTCACTTGATTTCTTCACTTTGCCATTGATGGAGGCAAGCTTCTTCTTGAAGAAGAAGAAGAAGATGAATATTATGATAAGTGTTAATTCATTTAGAAAATAAATGAAATACTTATCATATACTAACCTTAGTTGAGTGTAGAGAATAGACCATGGTTACTTAGAATGGTTAGGGTTAAGCATGAAGACAAAATGGTTACAAAGTCAAAGCTTCATGAAGCTTCAACTAGAAACAAAGAAAGCCACCATTCTCTTCATAATCTTTTCCAAATAAATAAATAAATAAATGATTAAGAAAAAGAAAACCCTAACCATTACATAATCATGGTTTAATCTTTACACAAAACACAAGTTAGCATGCATCATCAAACATGATACAATCAAGTGCACAAAAGTATATCACATATACAACTTGCACAATCCAAGTGAGAAAATCCATTTAAAATGAACCAATACTAGTTAATGCAAAGTAATATATCAAATATATAATTATGCATTAAATCATTAAATCAACACTTGATTCAATGACCCGGTCATGTCGCACACAACCGACTAGTATTCAATGTATCGACTTATCGAATCAATCCTTGATTCGATAACCAGGTTATATCGCATACAACCATTCGACACATTCTTCGCGAGAATAGAATACGGTATCACATACACGCATTATTCTCGGTCCCGCACATATCTCATATGCGCTCCTATTTCGTTTCGCTTGATCCAGAAAACCTCTGTGTAGGACTCTAAAGACTCGTCAATACGCCGGCAGCAGATGATGATCATATCAAGCACCCACAATCCGCAAGCGGTCTGCTAAACGTAACGGCCACCCGGGTATTGAGCGATCAGAAGATCGACGAGCAAGCCCGCTCACACTCCTGTGAATCCAACCAGTAACACTTACCGTACAGTCCGGTCTGATCGTCTGATATGTCGCATATCTCGCCTAGGGGTGGTAAACGTCAGACCCCAATAGCTCGATAAGTCATGTCGATATGAGGTCTATAACAGTTTGAGAAACTACTGGTAACACTTACCAGTAAATCTCAGCAACCCTGACCAGGGATTTCCGGTTATAGCCAATCGAATACAGCGCAACATCAACTCCCTATACCGGGAGAGACGAATCCCCTCCTATCGCTCATTGCCTCCATGTGATTCGGGACTGTACCCAAAAGCCACCGTTTTGCATGCCCTCTTAGACGTGGTAAGGTGGAAATCAAAGCACAGTGGGAACCACACAAGACTCTATGACGATCTCGGGTCAACAGACTACTCTGTACCAGTGTCACCAGAGAACTGCCATCTGACGTAAGGTATAATACCATCTGGGAGTTCTCGGCGAGTCCGTCCAGTGTACCCAGTCTTCACTGAGCACCCGTATATCATCTCTGATGTCAAACACCAATGGATATGGGATCATCCATCGCCCATCTGTATGGGTCGAGAAGGTATACGCTAGTCTACTCTGGTATATCGATGCCCCGTCTCGATATACCCACGACTAGGGACTTTGAAGGATGTACTTATGGACTACCATGTCCCTACTAGTATGATCCGCATCATAGTCCAGGTAGTCAAGTACACATCCTAAGGGCTTTACCAACATGTAACAGAGAGACAATCAGTGTACACGTCAAGGTAAAGTGTAACCAGATAGCATACTATCATGTCGAGCAAGAAAGTCCTCCCTATATATGTCCAAGCACCCACTACAATATACATTCTATGTATAGTAATGGCCTCTAGGGCATACATATAACTAACAATCTCCCACTTGCACTAGGGCCATCTGATAGCAGTGGTTGTAGCATCTCATACTCAACCATCCCATAAAAGTCTCTCTCTGGGAAAAGGCCTTTGTGAGTGGATCCGCCATGCTGTCCTCTAAGTCTGTTCTCCTAACCTCGATCAGCCTGGAGATCAACCATCTCCATGATCAGGTGATACTGCCTTAGAATTTGTCTGGGTCACTGATGGGACCGGGGTTCCCGGGCATAAGCCACAACTCCATTGTTTCACAATGGTAGGAACGAAGTTCATCTCATAAACTATTATACACCCAAACAGCCTCTTTGGTAGCATCTTAAGTAGCGATGTATCGAGCCTTTATCGTCTAGTATGTCACGGTATCTAGCTTGGAACTCTTCCAACATACCGTCCCTCCACTGAGGGTATAGACAATGCCTGCGACTGACATTCAGTCGTCCTTATCACCCTGGAACCTTTCCAGTGATTCTCCCCAGGATCGATTGATACCATCTCACTACAACTAGTGAGTATCCTAACATCCAATTAGATCTATCTCATAGATCCAAAACCCAGGATTTAGGAGGTATCACTTTGATCCTATATGGAGAATCCTTGTGATAAGCGGAGATTGACCGAGCGTAGCATAGGAAAACTCCTTCCCTATCAAGAGTATGTCATCCACGTACTCTACGAGGATCATCACCATACTCCCTACTACCTTTTTGTATATACAAGGTTCATCTTCCATTTTGATGATATCAAACTCTTTGACTAACACATCAAAACAGATGTTCCAACTCCGCGATACCTGCTTTATCCTATAAAGTATCTTGTACACGTTTCCGCTGCTCCCACTGTCTACGAAGCCCTCTGGCTGTGTACTTATAGACGTCCTCTTCTAAAACATCATTTAGAAAAGCAGTCATGGCACCCAACCGCCAGATATCGTAGTCATGGTATGTAGCCGTGGCAAGTAGGATTTGGATGGACTTAAGCATAGCCACTTGAAAAGGTTTCATCATAATCCACGCCTGGTTGATGACGAAAAGCTTCAACAAGTCTAGCTTAGAAAGTCTCAACCTTTCCATCTACACCAAGTAATCTTCTCAAGATATACTTGCTCCTGATGGGGATTTAACCCTTCAGATATAGCAACCAAAGTCCATACTTTGTTGGTGTACATGGATTCCATCTCAGATCGCTAAGCATCCAGCCATTCTTACACAGTCCCACTCCTGATGGCCAGCTCGAAACTAGTTGGGTCATCATCTCATGATGCAATCCTCGCTCCCACTGTCATAGAGTAACCAAAGTATCTCTCAAGCGGGTGAGGAACCTCACTAGATCGGCGGAGAGGCTGAGGTTCGTTGGTAACTATTGAATCCTTTGGTTCTTTCAACTCATCAGCTGTAGTTTGTATAGCTGGAACCTTTCCAGTTCTACATTACTGACCTTGCCTCGAGCTTGTCCAGATTTTGCTTTTAGACATAGGCTAGACAACCCCAAATCTTAACCATCTTAAGATATGGGCTCTTCCCTTTCCATATCACCTATGAAAAGGTAGGCAACAGATTTGATTTGAACCCTATTCAATAGGTATGCTGCTTCTCAAGCGCATAACTCCCAAAAGGAAATGGGTAACTCAGTAGTACTCATCATAGAGCACACCTTATCACATAGGGTGTTATTGCTCCGCCCCGATATACCATCGTGCTATGGTGTATACGGAGGAGTAATGCTGAGAGAGAATCTCATTCTCCTTTAGAATAGGCCAGGAATTCCGTGCTCAAGTATTCTCCTCCTTGATCACATCAAAGGACATAATATTTATACCCTTATTGGTTCCCTACTTCTAACTTATATTCTGTGAATATCTCAAAAGGTTCGGACTTGTGTTTCAACAGGAACATATGTCTGAATCTAAAGAGATCATCAGAGAATGTAATGAAGTACAAAGAACCGGTCTTGGCATGTGTAGACAGGGGACCTACATACATCAACATGTATCGTCCCAAGAGTTTACCAACTCTTTCTGTGTTACCAATAAACAGAGCTGTGGTCATCTTATCTCTGTGACATGACTGGAAAGTTTCATAAGATGTAAATTCAAAACGATTTAAATATGCATCTAAAATGTAACTTCAGCCAGTCGGATCGCATTGATATGACCTTGTCTACAATGTCTCAAGAAGAATTCGTTCATTTCTGAACTTTTCCTCTTGTGTGTGTTCCGTATACAAAGAACTGTATTTTGATTTAGAACATCAATGCTTTTAGATAACGTGCCTGAACCGATCAACTTTTGATATAGGAAATGTTCAAAACATTATCCAACTATATAAAATTTTATCATTTCTTTACTAATAAAGAGATTGATATGATTTTGTATATCAGGTTCGGTATCTAATAACATTCGTTCAGAATCAATGTATTTGGAATACAGGGTGACAGTGACCAACAGACTTAGCTGCAACACTTGCCCCGTTTTCTGTCTCATGAAACTTATCACCCGTTCTCAGTTTTTCTACCTTTCTGTAGCCCTATGCAACATATTACATATCTGGGATCCTGATCTGGCATCACATACCCAGGACGTAAAGGATACTGAGAAACAGTTCTTTGTAATGAACACACCCGAAGGAGATGCATCATATGCACTTTCTTCGTTTGGGCGGCATAGGAATTCTGGTATTCCCCAATTTCCTGCTCTGTCTTATAACAATTATAAGTTGGAGCGGGACCAACGTTCCCCAGCTTAGTATAACAAGCGGGTTCGGTCAAATATCCGTATTATTATCTTGATTAAGGCGTGATATGGTCGCTACCTGGAGAGAGAGAGAAGAAAACACTCAGCGTGCGCTCTTGCAAGATCAGATTGGTTATTATTCTATCTAATCAGGATGGCTCCTACTGATTTTTATCAAATCTTCCTTCAAACCCTAAAAGGAAAGACTAGCCGGGATTAATTACACACTACAAGTTCGCCAATCTTTCAGCCAGGCCAGTGTCGGTACTTTGAGGGAGGTCCCCCGTGCTTTCGCATGAACCTAATTACAGTAAACCTCGTTTTCCCAGAGGCGTAACCCTGTTAACACCTTTCTAGACACCTACTTGATCGGCTAATTGTAATGTGTAAAACTCTTCCAGGAGTAACTCTTACTCGCAGTGGGTATCGGGATCCAACTATCTCATAGAAGGTATGCAATCTCATTGCAAATTTCAACACTTGAAATTCCCGATAATTTTGCCCCTAGCGTCCTATGACCTTGACGGAGGCCAAACTACCCATAGTCCGCTAGTCAAGTTCAACCCGTCATTTCCTGATTGAATTAAACCCACCCGCACGACCCTTGACGGAGGCCAAACAACGCCGTACGAATACCCTAATCCAATCGCATCATATGCTAGCAGATAAGCACTAGTTAACTACCGTACACTACGCCTTGACGGAGGCCAAACTACCGCAGCACGAATACTAACTAATACTTATCTGAAATGACGGAGGGCTACGACAGATTTTTCTGAAAACCTATTGTGTAATGAACTTGATATCGTTGTAGAATCAAATGATTTTAAAATGGAGTGTTTTTTAGGCTTTTCTAGTTTTGCTAAAAGAGTCACTCCCGGTGAAGGGATCGTCGGTCCTTTCCTCGTCGAATGAGGTGCGGGATATATCATATATATCACTGTGCAAAGCAAAAACTCTTAAAAGCAATCAAAAGACAAACCGAGTGTGTAGCATCTGCCAGTTATTGCTAAAGGAGTCACTCCCGGTGAAGGGATCTCGGTCCTTTCCTTATTGAATAAGGTGCAGGATATATCACATATACCGCTGTGCAAAGCAAGAACTGTAGCTACCCTTTTTATTTTGAAATTCGATTCTACAACATCTTAGGTTTCTTTTATTTCATTAATCACATTAATGAAATCCCATCATTTTATATACCTAAACATCACAGATAAATACGACGTACACTTATGCCATCCGCATTCGCCTCGATGTCCCCTCGTGCACCGTTAGGTTAGGTAACTAACGGCAGAGCGGGGCAGGGCTAGCGCGGGTGTAAAACATAAGTAACGTCTATATAATATATCATATATACTATATACTGTATCTATCACAGAACATATCATATGATCACATCACAGATATCGCAGCAGAAGAAACATATGAAATATTGGATATACTAGGACGTCCGTGTTTTCAATACGAGCCAGTATAAAACACGAATTCCACGGTCGTGATGAATAGCCAAACCCACACCCCTAGACCCCTACGAGAGCGGCAAGCAACCCTACCAATTCTAGGGTTAGGAGACTCGGACTCGACTCCTCGAGTTGGTCTCCCACTGGACCCCAGAACCCGGTTACTTGTGCCCTCCTCCTTGGGTCTATCCTAGTGCGGAAAAGTAAATAATATACAAACGGTGACATCTTCCGCAACCTGGAAGTGCCCCAATAAAAGAATATTACATACAAGTTTTTACATGAATGAAAATGAAAAACACTCATCTCACATAAAAAAAACCCGGCTATTCAAACACGACGATCCAATATAACATATCCAGCAACACATAACAATACATGTCATCAACGTAAGTAAATATGCGCATCCCAATTGTCGTTGACATATAGCAACGAAACCGGCGATATCACATATTACACTTACGGTCACAGAAAAGAAAGTGAAAAACTACAACAGTTGGAATCCGCAATCTGCATAGACATCGCATGCCTAATCAAATGAATTCCTTAGACATCACATGCCTAACAATTATAAACCCCGCATTTTAGTCTCATTATCGAAAACACTTTTCAATATCAAGTCGGGCAATTCAACAAGATTCCCGACATCCTGATCGAATGCTCGTCGCAAACTTTAGTAGGCGGCCGCACCCCCGATACCGTCGACGAAGTGCACCAAGGCGGAACACCGCTGCCGCGAGCACCCAAACGAACGCTTTCGGCGATGGGGTTCTCCTACAGTCACTTAGTCGGGGCTATGGAGTGAGGCTGTCTATTAAGTTTACCCGGCGAGTATCCGCGTACGCTACGTGATTGCGACGGACTTTTGATCGCATCAAAATTCCGTGGCAACCGATCAAGTGAGACTAAAGTGCTATGTTTATAACATTCATTCAGTTATCTCATAACAACTTGTGAATTCCAAATATTGTATCACATTCCGAATAAGATAGAAAATGTTAAACTTTCCGATCGAACAATCGAACACCCAAGTTTTCCCGAAACAGCTCAACACATGAAATAAGTTCAAAGACATTCACTTCATGCCTCAGTACCAACGGTCCAGCCGTAGAAGGGTCAAGCCAACGCCTCACATGTGGCACGCCGTACTGCCCCAAACCCGAAGGTTCAAAGGGCAGTTCAAGACGGTCACATAATCGAGTTAAGGTTTGTTGTCTTCTAGAGGGACCATCGCGTTACTTGCACTACTTAGAACGTCGTTAAACTACGGAAAAGTCCAACACTTGGAAATTTTCCGGCAGGGGAAAAGTTGGGTATTTATATCCGGTCGAACTTTTTAACATATTCAAAAACTATCCGGAATCCACATAGACAAAATCTGATAATCCGATCGAATCATCGAATCCCCAAAACAACCCCAGAAAATTCAACTCTTGAATAAATATTAAAAATTCCCATAAAACTCAGCATTTAAATAAAGAAGTTACTGTGCAAAAATGGTTGACTGAAGAGACTAAATGAGCGCGGAACCGCCGCAATAGGCGGCTAATGCCGCGGTTCCGCCGCTCTTTAGAGAGATCATTAGGTAATTTTTGCACCGTAATTCTTAGAATTTCCTGCTGAATTTTTTAAGCATTTTTAATTTGGAAAAAACCACTTTTTCAGAAAAAGTCCAGAGAGGGTTAAAAGTTAGGGTTTCGGGGTTCGATCGGGTTTCTAACATCGTCTACGCATCGCCTAAGGCTCTAGCTAGGCTCTGATACCACTGTAGGGTTCCTAGGCACACTAATGAGGTCTCACAAGGCATCAACCATGCCAATTTCAAAAATTACAAGTGCCGAGAAACCCTAATACGGATCGTTAACTAGATTTTAGGCGAAACAATGAAACTAGTTTACAACTAAACTAAAAGAACGGAAATACAACCTTTGTAGATCCGGTCCTCCACCTCCATAGCTCCGCAATGAAGTCTCCTCGCTGTCCAAATCGAATTCCGGGCTCTAGCGTCGGCTTCATCGGAGAAATGGGCGGGCTAGGTCATCGACTACGATGCCGAAGATGATCTACGTCGAGGCATCACAAGATCAAGCTCCCACTTCACCAAGTCATGAAACTTGTGAAGAAAACACCCTATACTACTTGGCAAGAGGTAGAGGATGGAGAAATAGGAAGTAGGTTCACTTTAGAATTGGATTTCTCACTTGATTTCTTCACTTTGCCATTGATGGAGGCAAGCTTCTTCTTGAAGAAGAAGAAGAAGAAGATGAATATTATGATAAGTGTTAATTCATTTAGAAAATAAATGAAATACTTATCATATACTAACCTTAGTTGAGTGTAGAGAATAGACCATGGTTACTTAGAATGGTTAGGGTTAAGCATGAAGACAAAATGGTTACAAAGTCAAAGCTTCATGAAGCTTCAACTAGAAACAAAGAAAGCCACCATTCTCTTCATAATCTTTTCCAAATAAATAAATAAATAAATGATTAAGAAAAAGAAAACCCTAACCATTACATAATCATGGTTTAATCTTTACACAAAACACAAGTTAGCATGCATCATCAGACATGATACAATCAAGTGCACAAAAGTATATCACATATACAACTTGCACAATCCAAGTGAGAAAATCCATTTAAAATGAACCAATACTAGTTAATGCAAAGTAATATATCAAATATATAATTATGCATTAAATCATTAAATCAACACTTGATTCAATGACCCGGTCATGTCACACACAACCGACTAGTATTCAATGTATCGACTTATCGAATCAATCCTTGATTCGATAACCAGGTTATATCGCATACAACCATTCGACACATTCTTCGCGAGAATAGAATACGGTATCACATACACGCATTATTCTCGGTCCCGCACATATCTCATATGCGCTCCTATTTCGTTTCGCTTGAGCCAGGAAACCTCTGTGTAGGACTCTAAAGACTCGTCAATACGCCGGCAGCAGATGATAATCATATCAAGCACCCACAAGCCGCAAGCGGTCTGCTAAACGTAACGGCCACCCGGGTATTGAGCGATCAGAAGATCGACGAGCAAGCCCGTTCACACTCCTGTGAATCCAACCAGTAACACTTACCGTACAGTCCGGTCTGATCGTCTGATATGTCGCATATCTCGCCTAGGGGTGGTAAACGTCAGACCCCAATAGCTCGATAAGTCGTGTCGATATGAGGTCTATAACAGTTTGAGAAACTACTGGTAACACTTACCAGTAAATCTCAGCAACCCTGGCCAGGGATTTCCGGTTATAGCCAATCGAACACAGCGCAACATCAACTCCCTATACCGGGAGAGACGAATCCCCTCCTATCGCTCATTGCCTCCATGTGATTCGGGACTGTACCCAAAAGCCACCGTTTTGCACGCCCTCTTGGACGTGGTAAGGTGGAAATCAAAGCACAGTGGGAACCACACAAGACTCTATGACGATCTCGGGTCAACAGACTACTCTGTACCAGTGTCACCAGAGAACTGCCATCTGACGTAAGGTATAATACCATCTGGGAGTTCTCGGCGAGTCCGTCCAGTGTACCCAGTCTCCACTGAGCACCCGTATATCATCTCTGATGTCAAACACCAATGGATATGGGATCATCCATCGCCCATCTGTATGGGTCGAGAAGGTATACGCTAGTCTACTCTGGTATATCGATGCCCCGTCTCGATATACCCACGACTAGGGACTTTGAAGGATGTACTTATGGACTACCATGTCCCTACTAGTATGATCCGCATCATAGTCCAGGTAGTCAAGTACACATCCTAAGGGCTTTACCAACATGTAACAGAGAGACAATCAGTGTACACGTCAAGGTAAAGTGTAACCAGATAGCATACTATCATGTCGAGCAAAAAAGTCCTCCCTATATATGTCCAAGCACCCACTACAATATACATCCTATGTATAGTAATGGCCTCTAGGGCATACATATAACTAACATTAACATTCCATGTTTAATAAACTGCATCCTAATTAATATCGGAACTATAAGTGTAACCCTAATCGATAACTGTGCATCCATATGTTTGAATCGATACCTATTTGCATACCATATCACATTATTCCATTTTATTGTTATATTGGTATCCCATACTTGTTTTTGTGTACCCATGCTTATTATAGTTTGATTACGAGCACCCACGTGACACTTGTGCACCCTCTGACATGACTTGATACACTACTACTTGACACGACTTGATACCGTGCACTTCTTGACATGATTGATACTTGTTCACTACCTGACATGACCTGATGTACCACAGCTTGACCTGTTACCTGATCTTGTTACTAATGCCAACAATCTTGACCTGTTGTCCCTACGGACATTTCCTGTTGTCTATTCAGACAAACCTGTACTTACTTGATCCTGTGTTGGTATTAGCTCCAGATTTATCAATACCTGACTTGAACATATAACTTGGGGGTATGGGGAAATCAATGATGAAACCTGACTTGTAACTCGACAGTTCGATACTTATACTGATCAGTCTTACGGGCTAGGCCAGCCCCGGGATGATGCGGCTGACATCATTCATCGTTACATACTACCTTTTAGTGCCTAGCGGCACGTCTCGGATTCAGCCCGAGAATCTTGATCGTGGTCCCGGGCATGCACGGGATACTATTGAGTTACATCGATGATTCATCAAATTGATTTCAAAGACTTGAGAGTAGTTAACCCAGTAGACCAGTCTAGATTACTCACTGCACATCACTTATGCCTTACCCTTCAATGTCCTTATCTATGTTACCGTTATACCTGTTTTACCGTTCATACTCATACCTGCATGTCTTGCTACCCCTGTTTATATTATTGCTTGATATTATGACGCACTGACGTCTGGGTTTTGCATGGCCCAGATTCTTTACCTTTGCTGCAGGCCGAGCAGGAGTATTTCAGTCAGCAGGCCGAGCAGTGAGGATCTGTTAGTGTTTTGATTTTATTTATGCATTTTCATTCCTGATGTGAGCCCCCATTATGGGACGTACATTCCAGTTTATTCTTGTATTGGATGTTTTTGCTTCCGCATTATTTTAGTCTTGACTCGTTTATTCTGGCTTATGGACATGTGTTAGAAAGTTTATTATTGTTTTTGATATCTCTACAGCCGTAATGTGACTGTGGAAGGATATTTCCTATCCACAGGTAGCATGGTTGGCTCTGTCACGTGCCTATCTTAGCATACTCTGGGAAGCGGGGTGTGACATGGTTTGTTTGGTATCAGAGCCATAGGATCTATGGTTAATCGGGTTGATTCTTTTGTAGTTGGGATTAGACCCAATACATGAATCGGAATACTCGAGGTTAGGAACATGTCCTGCCACTTTACCATCTTGCCATTCTTGAATCTTAACTCCCTCCTGATCCTTACCTTGACAATATGCAAACTTCTTTGCATCTCTACTTGAAACTTTTGGTTCCCTATTGTTTATCTCTAGAATTTAGGCGACTTGAGTGGAGTTATGTGATTGTAACTATAAACTGCAGTATGGTTACAATGCGGTACTCTATTTAAGTAACTTGGAGTTCTAGTTTTGATTCATATCCTTGATTCATGATCATCATTCATCGCAAGTTTTGAATCTTGTTTAGCATACCAATCCTCTTTGGTGTCTAGTTGCAGGATCATGGAAGCCAAGAATCTACAATCGTACCAGAGGCATATGGATGACGCCACTTTGCTTGGAGTAATTCGTGACTTACTAGAGGACCACAAGCAGCAGACCGAGCTGAAGCCGGCGTTCGCACCAAACCAAACGCCTGTACGTAGAGGTATTCTGGTGAACCGACGTGGCATAGCACCAATGAAGAAAACGGTCGTTGCTAATCGGAGAAGGAGCGTGATTTGTGACTTTTGCCATTCACCTGGACATGTGCAAAGGGAGTGTCGAAGGAAGCATGGACTCTGTTTAAATTATGGATCGGCGGATCACACTATCAATGCTCGTCCGTCGAAGCTTCATAAGAAAGAGAATGTTTTGAGGCCAGTTTTGCCCAGGCAAAACGGAAGGGTGTTGTGCGATTACTGCCAACGACCGGGTCATTTCTGGAGAGATTGTCGAAGGGGACTTAGACTTTGTCTTATTTGTGGATCAACTGATCATACCATTGATACTTGTCCGTCAAAGCTAAGATGGAAGGAAGATACTCAGGAGCCACCGCAAAAGCAGTTTCAAGAGCAGGAGCAATTAACTCAGGGAGCCAATCAAGCTCGAGCATTTACCCTGACGGCCAAGGAAGCTAAGGATTCAGGAGAAGTTGTTTCAGGTATCCTACTTGTTCATGATTTTCCCGCAATTAGCGTTATTCAATCTAGTGCATCCCATTGATTTATGTCATCCAAGTTTAATACTACACACTCAATTACTTGCACGACCCTGTCTAGTTATTGGGACATATACACTGGGAATGGAAAAATCGTAACTAATAGAGGGTGTAAGGATTGTTCTATAGCTATTTGTGGACGGGAGTTATTCGCAGATTTCTCGATGATCAATACCGGTAGTTATGAAGTTATCTTGGGAATGGATTTTTTTCTCGGCACTTTCCACGCTCACATTGGCTGTAGAGCAAAGGAAGCGAATTTCCAGATTCTCGGATATCCAGAGGTTGTTTTGGAGTTAGCAGTTCTGTCGGACCAGTCGAGTGTAGGGCTAGGCTGAAAAACAATGATCTTTTGTCGATAGAAGTTGAAGCGCCAGCTATAGTTCGAGATTTCATGGACGTGTTCGAGGACATTTCGGGTTTACCGCTAAAACGAGATGTGGAGTTCGCGATCGATCTTATTCCTGGTGCAGCGCCAATCTCTAAAGCGTACTATCCAATGGCACCAGTGGAATTGGAAGAAGTTAAGAAGCAGGTTGCTGAATTACTTGAGAAGGGTTGGATTCGCAGCAGTAACTCACCTTGGGGAGCTCCAGTTCTTCTAGTCAAGAAGAAAGATGGCACAAGGAGGATGTGCGAGTTTTGGCTTGAAGAAGTAAAGTTTTGGAGCATGTCATGTCCGGAGATGGAATCGCCGTTGATCCCGAGAAGATTGCAGCAGTTCGAGATTGGCCGATTCCAAAGAACGTTGCTGAGATCAGAAGCTTTCTTGGACTTACCGGGTATTACAGAAGGTTCGTGGAGAATTTTGCTCGTTTGGCTAAGCCCTTGACCAAGCCTACGCGCAAGGAGGTACCATTTGTGTCGACGGATAAGCGTGCGTCAGCTTTTGAGGCGTTGAAGCAGAGGTTGATAACCGCTCCTATTTTGACCGTACCAGACAGTTCCGGAGGATTGGTGATTTACAGCGACGCATCTGGAAAAGAATTGGGATGTGTTTTGATGCAGCATGGGAAGGTTCTAGCTTACGCGTCGAGACAGTTGAAGACCCATGAAAAGAATTACCCAACTCATGACTTGGAGCTAGCAGCTATGATTTTTGCTTTGTAGATTTGGAGACACTACTTATTAGGCGAAAGAGTCGAAGTTTTCACTGATCACAAAAGCCCAAAGTACGTGTTCACACAGAAGGAGCTTAATATGAGGCAGCGTAGATGGTTGGATCTGATGGCTGACTACGATCTCGATCTTAAGTACCATCCGGGGAAAGTTAATGTTGTGCCGGATGCGCTTAGTCGGTTGCCAGCAATTCAGATGTTGACTGCACAAAAAGAACTTATTGAAGACTTTCGAAGATTCGATTTGGAGATTGTGCTACCACATTCTTCGGGACAGTTGATATAGCTGCAAGTACAGTCGTCGTTGATCGAGAATATTAAAGCAGCGCAGTTACAGGACCCTAGATTGCAAAAGTTTCGATAACAGGTTGAAGCTGGACTTCGAACGGACTTTTTGATTCATGAAGATGGTTCGTTGCGATATGAGAGTCGTTTGTGTGTGCCAAAAGGAGATATTCGCGGAGAAGTTTGTTTCCCTCAATCAGAGCAAAGCTTTGTTCAAATTCCAAGGCGGGAAATGAAGCAACGCTTCTGTTTCCCCCAATCAGAGCAAGGCTCTGTTTTAAAAATAAAAATAAAAGAAGCAACGCTTCAGATGACTTGCGCTCTGCGCTGCGCGACACGTGTCAGTATAGTTATGCTAGCGCAGTTGCGCTGCGCTCTGCGCTGCGCGACACGTGTCAGCGTAGTTGCGCTGCGCTCTGCGCTGCGCGACATGTGTCAAGCGCAGGTGCGCTTGCGCCAACTGTGCCAGAATTTAAACAATAAAATTTTGGAAAGATCTTTCTAATCTTATTAAAATAAGAAGATTATCTTCTGTAAAACAGAAGCCCTAGGATCAAAGATCCAACGTTAGGGAGACATCCCTAAATCAATCAGAGAAAAATCTCTTTAACTGATTTAACAAATCAATTGGCACTATATAAAGGCCCCTAGACTCCAAGTCTAAAATATACAGAGATAGAGATATAGAACTCCTCTAAAAATTTTGAGAAGAGCTCAAAGAGAAAAAAGGTAAATCTTTGTAAAAAAGAAGAAGTTCTTCTAAAAAGATCAAAGATCTAAGAACAAGATCAAGATCTTCAATAAAAAATATAATAATAAAAAGAAGTAATTTACTTCTTTATCAGATCTTTTGATCTATATAAAGGCATTGCCTTTTGATGAACCATCGGTTCTTGAATCTTGAGGTAAAACCTCTAAAAAGATTCTTTTCTTTGATCTAAATTAGGTCAAGATGCGCTCTGCGCTACTGAACAGTGCCTTGCACTCTTGATTTGCGCTGTTGCGCTCCTTGGACTGGCGCACTGCACCAGAAATCGCCACGTGTCAATCACATAACAAATCTGCGCCTTGCGCTCCTAAAAAACAGAGTGCTGCGCTCTTGGATTGGCGCACTGCACCAGAGCGCGCCACGTGTCAGCAGCGCAATGGCGCAGCGCATTGCGCTTGCGCTCACCAGAGCGTGACACGTGTCACCTCCACATGTGCTAGCGCCTTGCGCTCTTTAACTGGCGCAGAGCGCCTGACAGGCCACGTGGCGCACTGTCAGACTATTAAATGTAGTGCATTATTAAACAAGGGCATAGCCTAATTAAAAGGTCCAACAGATCAAAACAAATGCTATGCATTATTAAACAAGGGCAGAGCCCCAAATAAAGGCCTGACAGGCCAAACACAAATAAAATATTGAATATTCTCAAATGGACTTAACCCAATTCTGGCCGTAAGTCCTCAAATTAAATTGAACTGAGCACAACTGCTCTCTCAAATCAATTTACATCCGGTTCAAGGGTACATCTCTGAACTCCTCTGGTATTTGTCGTTGTAATCCTTCAACGTCGTCAGAGAGGTGACGGGTCCCGACAACCACACATTAATACGAACTGTGGGGTCCTTAAACTCATGGACTAATGCGTCCTTAAACCAATATTCATCCCCAAAATGGGAATGTTGGACCACCATGTCCTTAAACTGGTAATACGGACTGTGGGGTCCTTAAACTCATGGACTAATGCGTCCTTAAACCAATATTCGTCCCGAAAATGGGAATGTTGGACCACCATGTCCCTAAACTGGCAATGGACCACCATGTCCCTAAACTGGAACAATAGAGCCCAAATGCTCTTTTGACGGATCTAAACGATCCCGTTAAGTTGATCTTAGTCTCAAATTTGACTAACGTATCATTAACAAACGTTTAAGTTGATCTTAGCCTCAAACATGGCTAACGTATCCTTAAACCAAAACCCCAAACCTAAATCTAAGAAAATAAGGATTTGGACTAACCCACGTCCTACGGACGACGACATAAATTAGTCTCCGTATACAATCCACGGGCAACCACAAACAAAACAAACACCCACGACACGAAGTGAACATCTGGAGAAGGAGAAAGTTGTTACCACGATGCGGTAGCGTAATTAACTGCAGGGGCTTGCGCCTACAGGGAAGAGCGTCCCCACAATCAAAAACCCCTCAAGCGAGGGGGAATCTGACGAAGTCTGCTATATCGGCCGCATCCGTCTAAACCTTCGATACACGGTGCCATAAATCAACTTGGCATCTTCGGAGAGGTGGACGGATAAAACCAAATAGCATATGCCCCGAACTTCAAACAAGACGTCTCTACGTCTTGGCCATCGTTCGGAGGGGAACAGATTCTGGCACGCCCGGTGGGACTTTTTCCTCTTTCCACTCCACACTTCGTGTGTCGTGTTCGCGAACAAATTGCGGTTTGCTGTGGTTGCCTGTGGATTCGAGGTACTTAGATTTGGTGTCTTGCTCCGTGCAGAAAACAGAAGATCAATGGATTCAAACTGCACTACCTGCAACTGCAACTCACTCCGTCCCTGCTGGAGGAGTGACTTACGGGCCCCAAGCGGCCTCTCTTTTCAAGATGCCAGTGGAACGGGTAACTCAAGCCACCAC
The DNA here is from genome assembly GCA_030015575.1 of Agapanthus africanus. NCBI lineage: Eukaryota > Viridiplantae > Streptophyta > Magnoliopsida > Asparagales > Amaryllidaceae > Agapanthus > Agapanthus africanus. The sequence goes on along the minus strand of CM057344.1, from coordinate 85,174,668 downwards.
TGAACTATTCTTCGGGACCATGCTCCCACCGATGAGCTTCAATGCCCCAATGACGTCGCAAGAAGTTCAAAAGAAGTCGGTCTTTGATCGGCTTGCTACTACTGCGGTCCCTCTCAACGGGTCGCCCAACTCTTAACAGACTACGCTAGAGCTCCAAAGGGCCCATGAAAATGCCTGCAATACCAGAAGGCGGTATCCCGAAGCGGATAGCCATCCCTGCTCCCGTTCCAGGCAAAACCACCAGGGTTGCTTCCTCTACTCGGAAGTCTGCTTTTGATAGGTTGGCCGTCCCCATTCAACGGACGTCAGTCTTTAAAAGGCTGATACCAGCAAATTCTGATCAACACAGGGGGCAAGACAAAGCCATCCCCGTCCCCGAACCAACTCCAACAGCTCGACACGCTCGACGTCGCCACTGGCGCCGAGTGAGAAAAGCTGAGAGCAACTCCCCCTCTGGGCTAACTCCATCAGCCCCAATAGTGGAAGTTAATGCCGCTGTTCCAACTGGAAATAGCTTTGAACCGCTAAGGAGGGTGTGCAAAAACTCTCCGACTGTCATGCTGAAAAGATCTCCTCCACCCATGGAGAACGCTACTAAGGCGAAGCTAGAGCAGCCCCCTCAGCGGCTGTCCTATAAAATTTACAAGGTCTGGCGTCAAGTCCAAGATTCCGTAATGGATCAAGACTATCTCCGCCGACAGAAAAAGATGAAGGTTCGGCAGGAGAAGGACTACTCTGTCAAGCCAGAAAAAGCAACAGCTGGCTGGGTGCCCACTGCAGCGGCCCCCTCAACGTCAATCACTCAAAAGAAAAGGAGGCCGCAAAAAGCCCCTGTGACATGGCGAACCGTAAAAGCGCCGAGCACAAACGCCCCAAGTCTGGAGGCATGGTGGTGCACATCGTTTATATGGCTTCCGGAAAGGAGGAAAGTCGTGCTTCAACGGGTCACCGACCGCTCACCCGATCCGTGACAAAAGCCCAGGAACAACAACAGAAGATTCAGGAAATGATGACTGCAATGGCTGCACTTACCGGGCCAAAAGAAAGCTCGGAGGCATCCTCGGATCAAAGCCAGGTGCAAGAAACCGATGCTGACTTCTTACGCAGAGTCCTCGAAAAGAAGGACGAAGAAGCCGCAGAGAAAGCGGCTAACATAAAGCAAATGGCGTTTCTCTTCCAAGATATGGTAGGGATGATGTTACAGCCGGACCCTCGAGCTGAAAACCCTCTGATCATTGTTGGAGACGACGGAGGAGAAACATCTAATCCTCCTTCGGCTCTTTCAGCAGCCAAGGAGGAAACCATTTCCAAGGCCGCACTAGACGACTATATCGCTCAGCAGATACGAGTTCATCAGGCGAATGAAGCGGCTGGGCAAATTGTTAGAACCGGACGACCCTATCCGGGCTGGTATGACCAAATCAGTTACCCGCCGGGATATACGATCCCTAAGTTCCACGTATATAAAGGAACGGGGAATCCCCATCAGCATGTCGCTCAATTCAGAGTCTTATGCGGCAACACTGGAGGCGACGACAAGCTCTTGCTTCGCCAATTCGTCGGCAGCTTAACAGAAACGGCCTTTGAATGGTATTCGGAGCTACCTAACGACTCTGTCAAAACATTTGCGGAGATGGAGCTACTGTTTACACAAAGATTCGCGAGTGCTAGTGAACGCACCCCGATAACAGCACTGATTAATGCCAGGGTAAGGCCAGGCGAAACGTGGGTTCAATACGCAATACGGTGGCGAAACTTATGGTCGAAGTGCGAACAACGCATCGAAGAAGCACCAGCGGTGGGCATGTTCGTGGGCACCCTAGACCCTCATGCAACTATTTCATAGTTCATGATGTTCTTTAAACCGACCACGTTCCAGGCTTTAATTGATAAGCTAGCCCAGATGGATCAAATGGGTCACAGACCGTCTCCTCCGAAGCCGGAACCCCGAACAAGGGTAAAGGGAAGGCGACCTTCGTTGCGAACACCCAACAGCAGCCCAGTGCCCCAAAGCTAGCGGATCAACTGGAAGAGAGACGGCGGTATTATAATAAGAAAATGAAGCGCCCTTACTCATTCCTGCGGGATAAAACGAAGAGACTGTTAAAGCTGGCGATGCACAATAGGCTTATCAATCTCCCGAATCCAAGGAAACCACCGCAATCCAGCGAGATGAATAATCCCAATTATTGCCCTTACCACCAAACGGTAAGTCACCCGATCGAGAATTGCTTCGTCTTTAAGGGATGGATCGAGGATCAGTACCTACAAGGCAAGTTTGCGCTGTCTGAAAAGTGGAAAAAAAATCCACCACAGCCGCACACTCCAAAGAAGACGAACACGCCGGGGGCAACTTGTTCTTTTGTTGAAGAAGCTCCATGGGAGGTCGTGCTTTCCGCCAAAACCAAAAAGATGCTGAATGATCTCCAGACATGCCCGGTGATCAGATGGAAGAACCCGTTGGAACCTGAGATCATCAAGGGGATGCTGAAGCCGCGCCCAACTCCAAAGTTTAGTGATAGCCAAAATGCTCACACTCAGCCGTCAAAATCTTCGAAAAAGAAGAAGAGGTCCAAAAAGGCCGTGAAGCCTGGTGACAAGCGCACGAGCCTACAAAAACAGATCGACGAGCTGGAGGAATATAATCAGAAGGCGCGGACTCCCATCACGCTCCAAGAGTTCCTCAGCCACGTCTTTCAGGAGGAAGATGATGGAGAAAGCTCGTCGGATGAATCTGAGGGTTACGTAGCAAGTTTTCATGTGATCTCTCACTCGTTTATAGACGATGAAAAGGCTTCTTGCACAGAGAAACTGGGGGCAGGTCCCAAACCAGAACTGCTAGGACCATCAGACGAAATGATTGATGCATTCCTAAACAAAGCCCGTCAGGAAAGCAAAGCCAATCGAGAGCATGAACTGGCTATATTTGAAAAGGCCAAACGCCAACGACTGGAAGAAAAGATCGAGACGCCCCAACTGGAGCAAAGCGTCTCTATTGCCAGCAAAAGCAAGATTAAAGTAAGGAATCAATTCGCTAGGGCCCTGGCAATAGGAATGAAGTTGCCCTCTCTCAAAGGAAATTCCCCTGGCAATATACGTCTTGATGAAGCGGAAATACATCCTAACATCTGTTTATACCATCAGAGGATTGCACACACCACCGAGGAGTGCATAGCCTTTAAAAACTGGTGGCAGGGATATGTTGCCCATCGACGACACGTTCAACGAGTGAAGCACAAGGCTCGTCAGGAACGGAAAAGCACGGCAGGCGAGCACGAAAGAGCTGCTGGCAACTGTCACATAGCCGACACCAAGGGATCGCAAGTTATCACCTTTGGAAGCGACTCTGACGAAGAAATCGCCCTCAGCCCTCTATTCAAGGAATCCACCACCGATACGAAACATGTGAAGATTTGCGGAAAAATTTAGCTGCGTAATCATACGTTGACCTTTGACCGAAACGTCGTTAAACTACTACCAACCCGCGGCATCCCGAGGCTGACGTGATTAAAAAAAATAAAAAATAAAAAATAAAAAACGGTATGTCCATAAGCAAAATGGGCACGGATGAAAACCCGGAAGGGCTCCGTGAGTAAAAACAGCAGGGCTACCGGCGAGTCTTGTGAAAACCCGAAAGGGCGCAACCTCGTTAGAAAAAAAAAGAATTAAAAGAATTAAAAAAAAGAATAAAAAAAGACGGTATGTCCATAAGCAAAATGGGCACGGATGAAAACCCGAAAGGGCTCCGTGAGTAAAAACAGCAGGGCTACCGGCGAGTGTTTGTGAAAACCCGAAAGGGCGCAACCTCGTTAAAAGACACTTACAGGGTCCTCTCGACCTGGTAAGGAGAAACCACCCGCGTGAGATCCTTACGACTCACAAGGGAGCAACACACTTAGGGATCCTCACGATTCCTATGGAGAAATTACACTTGCGAGATCCTCACGACTCGTAAGGAGAACTCTCTTATGGGACCCTCACGGCTTATAAGATTTGAAAGTCTTAAGTTATAGAGACCTGAACCTGTTCTTAAGCAATCCCCACAACCTCCGATATTGCCCTACAAACGGCTCAATGCTGACCCTTGTATACAATCCACGGGCGCGAATAAACATTTCCTTAACCAAGTCCCACCCGTGACTAGGGATATGTCCATATGGTGAACAACCCTTGTAAGTCCTCTCGACTTATAAGGAGAAAACACTCTTGTAGGATCCTTACGACTTATAAGAGAACATACACTCAAGAATCCCCACGATTCCTAAGGAAAAAACACACCTACGAGATCCTCACGACTTGTAGGGAGAAATACCTTTGTGAGACCCTTACGGCTCACGAAGTCAAAAGCCTTAGTCGACAGGATCCTAACCCTGTTTACTAAGCCACCTTTGTTCAACATCGAAAGAGGCAAATGATGATTCGCTCCTGGCAATATCCCAGTTGTAGCGATGCTGATGCCTAAATTGGTATCAAATTCCAAGTCCTTTCATGGCAAACGATGATTCGCTCCTAGCAATATTCCAGTTGTAGCGATGCTGATGCTGAAATTGGCACCAGATTCCAAGTTCCACACTCGCGATAAAAATCAGCGAGCTAAAAATGCATATGAAACAGCTGAAATGATTGGGCAACTCGCAATAAAAAGCAGCAAGTAAAATATAAAAAAAGCCGAAATGATTGGGCAACTCGCAATAAAAAGCAGCGAGTAAAATAAAAAAAAAAGCCGAAATGATTGGGCAACTCGTAATAAAAAGCAGCGAGTAAAATAAAAAGAAACAGCCGAAATGATTGGGTAGCTCGCAATAAAAAGCAGCGAGTAAAAAGAAAAATAGCCGAAATGATTAGGCACCGCGAAAAATAGCCGAAATGATTGGGCAATCGCAACTTTCGCGATATAAAAGCTGAAATGATAGAGCATCGCGGGAATAAAAACAATTATGAAAGAATGAAACTTTTGCCCTACAGGCGAGATCACATCGATCCCTGTATACAATCCATGGGCACAAACAAAGGGGGAACCATGCCTTCCCGACAGGCTCCATCAGAAAGCGAAGCCAAATCTCGACGGTTCATAGACAACCTGGAGACAACCTCGACATTTGCCGCAATATTGCAGACACAATGTCAACAAACGAAGCAAAAGAAGATCCCTAGCTTCAGGGTCTCGACGTCGATATCGACAACTTAGAGATCGCCAACGGCGTTTCTCCTCACTCCATCCAGATGTAGACATGACGTCAACAACCGAACTCAGAGTCGCAACGAAATGGAGCCGCGGCATAGTCCCTAGTTCCACATCTTAACGGCAATATCTACAGCCTAAGAATCAGCAACGGCGTTCCTTCGCAGTCCAGCAGGATGTAGATGCAACGTCAACAAGAGATCCCATGGTCAGCAAAGCGGAGTGACGGCGAAATCCTAGCTCCACCTCAGCGTTCGTCTCAATACAACAGACGAGATGTCACGACAGCGTTCTTCCTCCAACAGGATTCGGACGTGACAAAGAAAATGAAGCAAAGGCCAAATTCCTAGCTTCAGGGTCTTGACGGCAACTCATATAAAGACTGAAAGAAAATCGGAGATCATCTCGCACTAGCGCGGAGTGGTCACCACCTCGACGATCGTCTCGATACAGCAGATGAGATGTCACCCCAGCGTTCTTCCTCCAACAGGATTCGGACACGCCAGCAAATGAAGCAAAGGCCAAATTCCTAGCTTCAGGGTCTTAACGGCAAGTCATATAAAACCTGAAAGACAATCGGAGATCATCTCGCACCACTGCGGAGTGGTCACCACCTCGACGTTCGTCTCGACATAGCAGACGCAATGCCAACAAACGAAGCGACGGCCAAATTCCTAGCTTCAGGGTCTTAACGGCAAGTCATATAAAACCTGAAAGACAATCGGAGATCATCTCGCACCAGTGAGGAGTGGTCACCACCTCGACGTTTGTCTCGACACAGCAGACGCAACATCACCAAAAGGAGCCACGGCAAAATCCTTAGTTCCAAACCTCGACGGTTCACCAGCAACCTAGACACAACCGCGACATTCGTCTCGATACAGTAGACGCAATACCAGCAAACGAAGCAAAGGCCAAATTCCTAGCTTCAGGGTCTTAACGGCAAGTCATATAAAGCCTAAAAGACTATCGGAGATCATCCCACACCAGCGCGGAGTGGTTATGACTCATCGGGGCCCTCCAAAATGAGCCTAACCTCAAGTAAAAAGCGGCATGGCAAAATTCCTAACGCTTGCTCTTCCGACGGTCAAACTGCCTACGAGGATTGCTTGAAGACGTCTTGTCCAGCCCCAGAAGGAATCGGAGACACGACAATCGCAAGGCTACTCGAACAGCAAGACTGCCTATCGAGGAATACATCAGCCAATGCGACGGTGCAACGGACAAAACCCTAGTACCACAGACCCTAACGGACCTCTGTCGTAAAGAGCAGAGGGTAACTGTGACGTTAGGATATTCTTGCGAGAACTGCTCGATTCGTCTCGACCCGCAGAGAAATCAGTGTCTTTGCAGGAATATCTCGATTCGTTTCAACTCCGAGGAAATCAGTGTCCTTGGCAAATACCTCAATTCAGGGAAGTCAGCGTCCTTGACGAGAGCATCTTGATTCGCGTCGACCCGCAGAGAAATCAGTGTCTTTGCAGGAATACCTCGATTCGTTTCAACTCCGAGGAAATCAGTGTCCTTGGCAAATACCTCGATTCAGTGAAATCAGCATCCTTGATGAGAGCATCTTGATTCGCGTCGACCCGTAGAGAAATCAGTGTCTTTGCAGGAATACCTCGATTCGTCTCAACTCCGAGGAAATCAGTGTCCTTGGCAAATACCTTGATTCAGGGAAATCAGCGTCCTTGACGAGAGCATCTTGATTCGCGTCGACCCGCAGAGAAATCAGTGTCTTTGCAGGAATACCTCGATTCGTTTCAACCCCAGGGAAATCAGTGTCCTTGGCAAAACCTCGATTCGCGTCGACCCGCAGAGAAATCAGTGTCTTTGCAGGAATACCTCGATTCGTTTCAACTCTGAGGAAATCGGTGTCCTTGGCAAATACCTCGATTCAGGGAAATCAGCGTCCTTGACGAGAGCATCTTGATTCGCGTCGACCCGCAGAGAAATCAGTGTCTTTGCAGGAATACCTCAATTCGTTTCAACTCCGAGGAAATCGGTGTCCTTGGAAAATACCTCGATTCAGGGAAATCAGCGTCCTTGACGAGAGCATCTTGATTCGCGTCGACCCGCAGAGAAATCAGTGTCTTTGCAGGAATACCTCGATTCATCTCAACCCTGAGGAAATCAGTATCCTTGGCAAATACCTTGATTCAGGGAAATCAGCGTCCTTGACGAGAATATCTCGATTCGCGCCGACCTGCAGAGAAATCAGTGTCTCTGCAGGAATATACAACGTCAGCAAAGCGGAGCCGCGGCAAAGTTCCCAGTTCCATGACCCGGCGGTGCACAGACAACCCAAAGTCAACCCTCGACTCCCTGTTGTAGCAATGCATTAACTCGGGAGTAGATCAACTCATCAATCACTTACGAGTCCTCTCGACCTGTAAGGAAGAAAATTCTCTTGTGGGATCTTTACGACTCTCAAAAGAAAACGCACTTAGGAATCCTCATGATTCCTAAGGAGAAATTACGCCTACAGGATCCTCTCGACTCGTAGAGAGAAAAGTCTTTATGAGACCCTCACGGCTCATAAAGTTGAAAAGCCTTAGGTAGCAGATCTGAACCTGCTTCCTAAGCCATCACTACTCCCCAAAGTATTCAAGACGGAATATTCTATATCACCTACAGGCTATGCTTACTTAAGGAATATGCCAATAACAAAGCAGAAAATGAAAGGAAAAAGGCAAAAGATTTGTCATTCATACTCGGAAAGGTTCTTACAATTATAAAGAAATAAACAAAGACATTATCCAAATGATTACAACGGCAAAACCTCAAATCCTGGACATGGATTGAGGAACTCGAAAGTGACCTTGTCCAAGACTTTCCAAGCCTGGCTAACCATCCTAGTGTGCTTCCTTTCGCGAGCACGGGCGTAGGGATCCCCACTGATGTCCTCCACCCTCCGATAGGCAGCAAGAATGGCGGACTGTTGAAAAGCCTGGTGCAGGAGATCGACATGATTGTCTCACCGTCTCTTTGAGATTAGGTTCATCAGGTACACCGAGTGCACCTTATCCTCGGCGACGTCCAATGCCCTAAGCGGCACGCCGGTAAAGAATAGAGGGAGCACTCCCTAAATTGCTCTCAGGAGAGGGGAGCGTCGAGGAAGCAATTGACCATTGTATGCGTCGAAGCGACTCATGATTTTGGCACACTCGGCGTTTGTGAATTCTCGATTCTGAGAACGGCCGAGTCGGCAGATGTCTCCGTAAGAGATGATTTCATCAAGGTCGTACATATGGGCATCCATTACTCCTGTAAAAGAAAATCAGCAAAATTAGCAGACAGACTAATTAAGCAATTTTTGATTCAAAACAGGCGCAGGAAATTAAACTCCCCGAGAGCAATGCTCTACAGACAGGAGAGACACCCGTCAATATCAGTTATGAAAGGAGTTTAAAGAAATCCCCCGAGAACATTGAGAGCTTTGCTCTGAAAAAATGATATAATTCATCCCAAAAAAATCCTTTTAGAGAGTAAAGGCTCTATTATTGGAACCCTAAAATGGTTCTCTTTAGATCAAAGATCCATATAAAGCAAAGCTCTATTAATGGGTAAAGCCCTGGTTTCTTAAAAGTTTTAAACTATACCTAAGTTTTAACAGAGTCTTACTCTTGAAAAGTTCTTAAAAGCCTAAGAGCAATGCTCTGAATAAAAATTCTTATGAAGAGATGAAAATCATTTAAGAGACCAAAGGTCCTATTTATAGGCATTGAGAACCGTTTCAACTCCCAAAAGATGGCGTGACGGTTGGACTTCTACCACCGCTGCGCTCATGTCTGGGGCCACGTAAGCGCAACGGTGGGGGGGCATTTGTTTCCCCCAATCAGTGCAAAGCTCTGTTCAAATTCCAAGGCGGGAAATGAAGCAACGCTTCTGTTTCCCCCAATCAGAGAAAGGCTCTGTTTTAAAAATAAAAATAAAGGAAGCAACGCTTCAGATGACTTGCACTCTGCGCTGCGCGACACGTGTCAGCGCAGTTGCGCTGCGCTCTGCGCTGCGCGACACGTGTCAAGTGCAGGTGCGCTTGCGCCAACTGTGCCAGAATTTAAACAATAAAATTTTGGAAAGATCTTTCTAATCTTATTAAAACAAGAAGATTATCTTCTGTAAAACAGAAACCCTAGGATCAAAGATCCAACGGTAGGGAGACATCCCTAAATCAATCAGAGAAAGATCTCTTTAACTGATTTAACAAATCAATTGGCACTATATAAAGGCCCCTAGACTCCAAGTCTAAAATATACAGAGATAGAGATATAGAACTCCTCTAAAAATTTTGAGAAGAACTCAAAGAGAAAAAAGGTAAACCTTTGTAAAAAAGAAGAAGTTCTTCTAAAAAGATCAAAGATCTAAGAATAAGATCAAGATCTTCAATAAAAAAATATAATAATAAAAAGAAGTAATTTACTTCTTTATCAGATCTTTTGATCTATATAAAGGCATTGCCTTTTGATGAACTATCGGTTCTTGAATCTTGAGGTAAAACCTTTAAAAAGATTCTTTTCTTTGATCTAAATTAGATCAAGATGCGCTCTGCGCTACTGAATAGTGCCTTGCACTCTTGATTTGCGCTGTTGCGCTCCTTGGACTGGCGCACTGCACCAGAAAGCGCCACATGTCAATCACATAACAAATCTGCGCCTTGCGCTCCTAAAAAACAGAGCGCTGCGCTCTTGGATTGGCGCACTGCACCAGAGCGCGTCACGTGTCAGCAGCGCAATAGCGCAGCGCAATGGCGCAGCGCATTGCGCTTGCGCTCACCAGAGCATGACACATGTCACCTCCACATGCACTAGCGCCTTACGCTCTTTAACTGGCGCAGAGCGCCTGACAGGCCACGTGGCGCACTGTCAGACTATTAAATGCAGTGCATTATTAAACAAGGGCAGAGCCCAATTAAAAGGTCCAACAGACCAAAACAAATGCTATGCATTATTAAACAAGGGCAGAGCCCCAAATAAAGGCCTGACAGGCCAAATACAAATAAAATGTTGAATATTCTCAAATGGACTTAACCCAATTCTAGCTGTAAGTCCTCAAATTAAATTGAACTGAGCACAACTGCTCTCTCAAATCAATTTACACCCGGTTCAAGGGTACATCTCTGAACTCCTCTGGTATTTGTCGTTGTAATCCTTCAACGTCGTCAGAGAGGTGACGGGTCCCGACAACCACATATTAATACGGACTGTGGGGTCCTTAAACTCATGGACTAATGCGTCCTTAAACCAATATTCGTCCCCAAAATGGAAATGTTGGACCACCATATCCCTAAACTGGTAATACGGACTGTGGGGTCCTTAAACTCATGGACTAATGCGTCCTTAAACCAATATTCGTCCCGAAAATGGGAATGTTGGACCACCATGTCCCTAAACTGGTAATGGACCACCATGTCCCTACACTGGCAATGGACCATTATGTCCCTAAACTGGAACAATAGAGCCCAAATGCTCTTTTGACGGATCTAAACGATCCCGTTAAGTTGATCTTAGTCTCAAATTGGACTAACGTATCCTTAACAAACGTTTAAGTTGATCTTAGCCTCAAATATGGCTAACGTATCCTTAAACCAAAACTCCAAACCCAAATCTAAGAAAATACGGATTTGGACTAACCCACGTCCTATGGGCGACGACATAAATTAGTCTCCGTATACAATCCACGGGCAACCATAAACAAAACAAACACCCACGACATGAAGTGAACATCTGGAGAAGGAGAAAGTTGTTACCGCGATGCGGTAGCGTAATTAACTGCAGGGGCTTTCGCCTGCAGGGAAAAGCGTCCCCACAATCAAAAACCCCTCAAGCGAGGGGGAATCTGACGAAATCTGCTACATCGGCCGCATCCGTCTAAACCTTCGATACACGGTGCCATAAATCAACTTGGCATCTTCGGAGAGGTGGACGGATAAAACCAAATAGCATATGCCCCGAATCTCAGGCAAGACGTCTCTACGTCGCGCCGCCATTCGGGGGGGAACAAAGTTATGAAGGAGGCACACAGTTCCGCGTATTCCGTACATCCAGGAGGCACGAAGATGTACCGTGATCTAAGACAGCATTACTGGTGGGAAGGCATGAAAAGGGAGATTGCCCACTTTATAGCAAAGTGCTTGGTGTGTCAGCAAGTTAAGGCTGAATATCAAAAGGTTGCTGGTTTATTGCAGCCACTTCCGATTCCTCAATGGAAGTGGGAACATATAACCATGGATTTCGTGACGGCTCTACCGCGGAGTCCAAAAGGTAACAATGCAGTTTGGGTGATTGTTGATAGATTGACCAAGGCAGCTCATTTCATACCATTTCGAGTTGGTCAATCAATAGAAGTTTTGGCAGAACGGTACATGCAGGAGATTGTAAGATTGCATGGAGTACCGGTGAGCATCGTGTCCGACCGTGACACCCGTTTCTTATCACACTTCTGGAGAAGCTTACAGGAAAGTTTAGGGACTCGATTGAAATTTAGCACAGCTTATCATCCTCAGACAGATGGCCAGTCGGAGAGAACGATCTAAACTCTTGAAGACATGTTGAGAGCTTGCATGTTAGACTTCAAGGGTTCATGAGAGGATCATCTACACTTGGTGGAGTTTTCTTACAATAACAGTTTCCAGGCGACTATTCAGATGGCTCCATTCGAAACTTTATATGGTCGCAAGTGTCGTTCACCTGTTTGTTGGGACGATATTGGAGAACGAAGATTATTGGGATCAGATTTGATCGTGCAAACAGTTGAGATGGTTAATACTATCCGGAATCATATGAAAGCAGCACAACACCGACAAAAGAGTTGGGCAGATATATCGAGAAGACCTCTAGAGTTCGCGGTTGGTGATTTAGTATTCTTGAAGATATCACCGACTAGAGGGGTGATTCGTTTCGGAAGTCGATGAAAGTTTAGTCCTCGATTCGTTGGACCTTTTGAGATTTTGGAGCGTGTTGCAGAAGTGGCGTATCGATTGGCTTTACCGCAATCCTTGGCGAATGTTCATGACGTGTTTCATGTATCTCAACTCCGTAGGTATGTTCGAGATGAAACACACGTACTGGATCATTCGGAGCTGACTGTACGAGAAGATTTAACCTTTGAGGAGCGAAGGGAAAAGGTTCTTAAGAACAAGATTATCTCTCTTGTACTTGTTTCTTAGGGAAATCGTTCGCATGGAGAATCAACTTGGGAACGAGAAGATGAAATCCGGCAGAAGTTTCCACATCTATTCTTGTAATTCTTGATTGTTTATCCTTGGAATTTCGAGGACAAAATTCTTTTTGTAGTTGGGTATAATGTAACAATCTAGTTCATTTATACCAATTACAGTTCCCGTATTTCCTTATTGGTGGTATTTTCTTGATTTATCGTGTTTGGGTGCGAATAGTATTTTACATTTTACATTGCATTCGACCCGACCCGCTTGCTTGAACTTGTTTGATTCATAGTTATGAATTACCCTGACTTGTTACGTAGACTGTGCATTTCATGTATACTGCATACTGGCATTTCATCTAGCATCGCATATTTTACCATATAACATTTTAGGTCATGTAAAATAATTTAAAATTGCATTTCATAGCCTGCATGATACCCCTAACCCCGTGGTAACATCCGCGCATCTTGTTCTCGTCCCGTTCAGTGAAACGGACGTGTTTGGATGGCTACGCGCACGTACGTGCGTCCGTTCTTAGGGGTATGCATTTTCGTTATCTGAGCCTTCGTTTCGAATTTTTAAGGTCGCATATATTTTTCGTATTTTAAATCTGAATTTTTAGACCCGACCCGGGCGCGTTTTGAAATATTTTGTATACCGCCAAAATTCAATTTATTTAAAATTCTAAAATTCAGTTCGAGTATTTTTCACAGCTCATAAATTTCTTTGAAACAAACTAAAATCTTTTAAAATTTTTAAATCTTTTTCTAACCAATCACAGCCCACCTCCAGCCTTTCTTTCTCTGTGCTATGGCCCCACACTCTCTCTCTTTCTTTTTCTTTCTCTCTTTCTCTCTCTCTCTCCCTCTCTCTCTCACCCGCTATCTCTTTCTCTCTCTCCCACAAAATAACAAATCTATCTCTCCTCACTACTCACTCCCCTCTCTCTCCTCTCTCTCTCATATTATCCTCCCCCCTTCTCTCTCCCTATATTTATTTATTTCCTTCCTCTCTCTCTCATTTTCCACCGTGAGAACCCAGCTAACCCTACCCTTTCGCACCTCCTCGTCGTCGTCGCCGTCGCCATCTCGTCGCCGCCTCCTCACCCTCATCACTACCTTCTCCTCTTCTCCTTCTCCCATTCTCCGAGTCAGGAACCCGAGCACACACACACCAGAAACAAAACCCGAGCCCCCTGCACACCACTTCACCGCCGGAGTTGATTGCCGCCGTCGATCTCGTCATCGCCCCCTCGTTCCTAGATCACCGTACACCCCCAGTGAGCCTTGCACTCCTTCTTCTTCCCATTCTTTCTTCTCTCTTTCTTTCTTTCCTTTCTTTTGCCTTTAAAAAAAATAGTTCTCTGCCTTTTGTAGTTCGCCGGAGCCGGACATGACATCGACGATCCCGACGATCCAGACATCGTACCTGACTCGTGTGATCACCCTTGTGCGTTGTTTGGAATCGTTCCGTGTACCGTGCGTGCGTCGTGACATTTCGCCGACGTGAGACGTTCTGTACACACCCGTTTCTTGATCCGTCTAGACAAGTTAATCTTGCTACATGCTATATAATTCATTTTATACCTATTTAAATAAATATGATACCTGTAGTTTAAATCTAGTACCCCATGTTTCATTTTATAACGTTTCGATGTTCCGTTTGCATCCGTTTACATCATTTTAGATATAGATTTTGAAAACTAATCTTGTTACATAATAGATTACATTACAATGCACCCATATCAATATTTATATCACATAGTGCTTAGTTGTACATCCCATAGTACCATTTTATAATTTTATAACTTTACGGATACCCGTTTGCATCCATCTCGTCTAATATATCTATAACTGCATCCATAGATCGTATTAATACATAATACTGTGATATTAATATTCCATGTTTAATAAACTGCATCCTAATTAATATTGGAACTATAAGTGTAACCCTAATCGATAACTGTGCATCCATATGTTTGAATCAATACCTATTTGCATACCATATCACATTATTCCATTTTATTGTTATATTGGTATCTCATACTTGTTTTTGTGTACCCATGCTTATTATGGTTTGATTACGAGCACCCACGTGATACTTGTGCACCCCCTGACATGACTTGATACACTACTACTTGACACGACTTGATACCGTGCACTTCTTGACATGATTGATACTTGTTCACTACCTGACATGACCTGATGTATCACAGCTTGACCTGTTACCTGATCTTGTTACTAATGCCAACAATCTTGACCTGTTGTCCCTATGGACATTTCCTGTTGTCTATTCAGACAAACCTGTACTTGCTTGATCCTGTGTTGGCATTAGCTCCAGATTTATCAATACCTGACTTGAACATATAACTTGGGGGTATGGGGAAATCAATGATGAAACCTGACTTGTAACTCGACAGTTCGATACTTATACTGATCAGTCTTACGGGCTAGGCCAGCCCCGGGATGATGCGGCTGACATCATTCATCGTTACATACTACCTTTTACTGCCTAGCGGCACGTCTCGGATTCAGCCCGAGAATCTTGATCGTAGTCCCGGGCACGCACGGGATACTATTGAGTTACATCGATGATTCATCAAATTGATTTCAAAGATTTGAGAGTAGTTAACCCAGTAGACCAGTCTAGATTACTCACTGCACATCACTTATGCCTTACCCTTCACTGTCCTTATCTATGTTACCGTTATACCTGTTTTACCGTTCATACTCATACCTGCATGTCTTGCTACCCCTGTTTATATTATTGCTTGATATTATGACGCACTGACGTCTGGGTTTTGCATGGCCCAGATTCTTTACCTTTGCTGCAGGCCGAGCAGGAGTATTTCAGTCAGCAGGCCGAGCAGTGAGGATCTGTTAGTGTTTTGATTTTATTTATGCATTTTCATTCCTGATGTGAGCCCCCATTATGGGACGTACATTCCAGTTTATTCTTGTATTGGATGTTTTTGCTTCCGCATTATTTTAGTCTTGACTCGTTTATTCTGGCTTATGGACATGTGTTAGAAAGTTTATTATTGTT
Organism: Agapanthus africanus; assembly: GCA_030015575.1. Taxonomy (NCBI): domain Eukaryota; kingdom Viridiplantae; phylum Streptophyta; class Magnoliopsida; order Asparagales; family Amaryllidaceae; genus Agapanthus; species Agapanthus africanus. The sequence continues at coordinate 85,159,276 of CM057344.1, read as the reverse complement.
TTTGATATCTCTACAGCCGTAATGTGACTGTGGAAGGATATTTCCTATCCACAGGTAGCATGGTTGGCTCTGTCACGTGCCTATCTTAGCATACTCTGGGAAGCGGGGCGTGACAGATAACCGAGCAGGGTAGCTGCCCGGTTTCTTTTTGGCGAGGGCTTTGATCCTTAGCGTGGGAGGGCATAGGGAGGCCTGCTAAGGATGGACCGAGCAAGGTTGCTGCTCGGTTGCCTCTTGGCGAGGGCTTAGATCCCTGGCGTCGTGGGGTAGGGAACTACCAGCCAGGGATAACCGAGCAGGGTAGCTGCCCGGTTGCCTCTTGGTGAGGGATTTGATCCTTAGCGCGGGAAGGCATAGGGAGGCCTGCTAAGGATGGACCGAGCAGTGAAGCTGCTCTGTTGAGTCATGAGGTTCTGTCCGATCTTCCCCGGTGTTTGAACACTGGGAAGAGTGACCGTCGCGGTTGACACATGTCATTAACGCATGGGGGAGGCGAAGCGTAAGAACCGCGTCGTTCCGATTTCGCAAAGAAAGGCGGGATGTCTGCCGCGTGGCGGTACAGTCGTGGAAGATACGAGCGATTGTTGGACTCTTGAGGGCGTAGTGGGGCTATAAAGCGGAGGGCTTGTTGAGCGCTCCTTTCTCCATCTCCAAAACGTAATAATGGACACTTTCCCTTTCACCATCCCCGATATCATAACTTTCCTGGATGTGTACCTGTACGACCAGTATTGCACCGAGGATACGGTGCAAGTAGTCATAGGTCGCATTAAGGACCATTTTGGCCGACTGCTTCCCCGGCGCTCACCCCACCTCCAACTGTTGATGTACTCAAATTGGAGGGCATCACCGGGGCTGCATAACCCCTTGTCCGAGCAGCTGAGGGACGAGACAGTTGGTAAGCTAAGGTCTCTATGGCGCTTCGGCCTGATCTTGGCGGGTCGGCGGGATCGCTCGGTGGCACTCGTCCTCGAGTTCTACCAACTGAGGCATCATGCCGACGTTTGCAGACGGCATCAGAGGCAGAGGTCCGAGGTGGTGAGGGCTCGGTTGACGAAGATCTACTCCGAGTACCACGAGCAATATTTCCTGCACCCCCTCCCCCCGTTATTGTAATTTTTCTTTTTTCTTTTTCAATGTACGGCTGAGGAGCCCACAATACCTTTTTGAATTAATAAAATTCTTCTTTTCTGTAATGCTCTTTCGTGTCCTTCTTGTTTGTTTAATAAAAAGAACTTAGAAGAATTTACATTGCTTTGTTGAAGAATCCAAGTAGCAGTCTGTGAAGGATGGACCGGGCAGGCCTTGTTGAGGTCGGTGAAGTCGACGCACATTCGCCACTTTCCGCTTGACTTTTTGACCATGACCACATTTGCCAACCATTCGGAGTATGGCACATTCCGAATGAAGTTGGCGGCAAGGAGCTTGTCTATCTCGTCCTCGATCGTCTTCTGTTTGATCGGGGCGAAGCTTCGCTTTTTCTTCCTAACGGGTCGGGCCGTAGGATCTACCCCGAGCTTGTGAGATATGATTTTGGGGTCGATCCTAGGCATGTCAGCAGGTGCCCAGGCGAACACGTCGGAGTTGTTTCTGAGGAAGCCAACCAGGTCGTCTTGCTGAGTCCCTGTCAGAAGCGACCCGATCTGAATGGTTCGTCCATCATCCCCCTCTACGAGGGGGACCTCTGTTAAGGCTCCACCGGGGTCCCTCGGACCACTTTTTGCTCGTCTCGAGTGTCCAGAGAACCCCTGATGTCACCCTCGGCCTCAACAACGTTGTTTGGCCGCTCAGACGAAGATGTTGCGATGAAGCAAACCTTTGCAGTCCGTTGGTCTCCGTAGGCCCAGCCTATCCCGCCTTAGTCGAGTGGGAATTTCATCGTCATGTGGTAGGTCGATATCTGGGCCCTGAGGGAGTTCAGTGTAGGGCGGCCGAGGAGGATGTTGTAGGTCGACGGGATTTTCACTACGATGAATTCCACAGGCATTGTTCGCGTACGGCTGGCCTCCCCGATGTTAAACTGGAGAGTGATTACTCTTTCCGATGGGATGGAGTGGTTGGTGAACCCCGACAGGACGTGTGTGGTTGGCCTTAGGTCCGACAGGGCGAGTCCCATACGTAGGAAGCAGTCATAAAATAGAATGTCTGCCGAGCTTCCAGAGTCAACCAGTATCCTCTGCACTTCGTAGCGGTGGACCCGAGCTGTGATCACCAGTGGGTCGTTGTGGGGCAGGGATATACCGTGGAGATCCTCGTCGTTAAAAATGATCGGCTCGGTTGCTCTGGCCTTTTTCCTCGAATGGCTGTTAGTCTCCTCGATCGGTGAGGGTGTTGAGCCTCGTCAGTATTTTCCATACCCCCCGCTGATATGGCCATGGTTTGGCCGATCGTCAACTCGCCGGGAGGCGGACGTTGTTCTTGCTCACAGTCAGCTTGCCGCTTGTCCCATAAGTACGTTGCCAGGTGCCCCGAGCGAATTAGCTCCTCGATGTAGTCTCGGAGCTGCTTGCAGTTCATCGTGGAGTGGCCTTGCGACCTATGGAAGCCGCAGTAGAGGCCCCGGGTGTGCTTTGCCGCCATGCGCGAGACTGGGGAGAGTTTGAAGAACCTCTTGCCCTTAGCCTCCTCCAGCAGTACTGTCTGGGAGACGTTGAGCGGAGTGTACTCCTGAAACTTCGGGGAGTAGGGCTTTGGCTGCTCAAGCCTCTTTTTCTCTTCCCGGCCCCTTTTCTTGTGATCAGCTTGTTCTGTCCGGGGAAGATTAGCGTTTACCTCGGATTCCAGTTGGATCTCACGTTCGGTCCAGGCCTTTACCTCGGCCATAGTCTTAGGTTGCGCTAATGCGAAGGAGCGTAAGCACTCCTTGTGCCTAAGACCCGACCTAAGTGACGTAATGACCGTCTTGTCCCGGTGTTCCGGGACCTCGAGGAGGGCGTTGTAGAAGCGGGTGACATACCCTTAGAAGGTTTCTTTGTCCCCGCTCTTTATTATGAAGAGATGGTCGACGGTCCGCTTCTGCCGTCTGTTCCCGACGAAGTGGCCGAGGAATTGGGTGGCCAGCTCATCGAAAGTTGAGATTGAGCGCGGCGTGAGTCCTCGGAACCAGTCTCGTCCGGAGCGGATGAGAGTGGCCTAGAAAGTGCGGCATTGGGCGGCGTCGGAACAGTCTTGGAAACTCATCCCGGCTATGAATGCGTCCAAATGGTCCTTCGTGTCGGACTTCCTGTCGAAGAGTGAGACCTTTGGGGGCTTGTTCCAGGAGGAGACATGGACGACGAGCATCTCTTCGGTGAAGGGCTTTGTGAGCGAGCCGGCGGCATATTTAGCCCTGTCGCTCGAATGACGACCTTCTTGATGCATACCCTCGATCTTCTTTTCGAGGGCGTCGAGTCGACCGTGATATCCCGATGAGTCGGCATACTCCGATTTTTAGCCTCGGCTACCGGAGACCTCTGCGTGGCCACGGCCCCAATTCCGTTCGATGTCGTTCCTCAGGTCTCCTGGCGAGGTCGTTTTCGAGCTGCCGTGGCAAGTCCCATGCGTGCGGCCCCGTTGAGGGAGGGGGTGCCGGTCATGCCTGGGTGCAGGCGAGCTGACCGACACCTCCTCGGGAGGGACGGGGGCATGATGAAGCTCGGGGCGAAGCGCTCTGGTGTAAGACCTCGGAGTTAAACTGTACGGCGCCCACCAGGTCATTGAATATGTCAGCCCGAGGGATCTGCGGCCGCCGGAGACAGCGAGGCGGTGATCGGTCGTGCCGTCGCGGGCAGAGTCTTCTCTCCCTCTGTAGGGATCCCAATCCCGCGGAGGGGGAGCGGCGACCTGGGGAGATTGCCCGGTCGTTTGGACACGGACAAGCGCATCTACGACTGACGTGAGTCGATCTATCCGAGCGGATAGGGCGTGAATGGCTTTTGGTGGAGGAGGGGATTCTCCCTCGTCTCCACCGTGGGGAGGCCGACGGCTGATGCTTGGATCGTCGCGGTGACCGCTTGCCATGTAGTCGAGATCGGAAGATGAACTTTTGGTTGAGTGGAATTTGTTCCCACAGACGGCGCCAACTGATGGAGGTCTGGATCTCCTTCAGATGCTATCTTCCGTTGATCTCTTCGTGTGCTGATGGACGGTTGAGATTGAGTTGGAGGGTTGACCCCTGGAGCGTGTGGATCTCAATGGGTTTGGTGTGGTTGGGGACGAGCTACATGTAAAGAAGTCCCGGGGTGGTTGTGCCACCGAGGACCCTCCGACGATCAAGTTAGGCGGAGTATTTTGGCAGAGTAACGACCTAGTGGAGTAAAAATGGCTTACCTCGATCGTCTGAGAGAGGGGTTTATATAGCGGCAGCAATGGGCAGGCGGGCGCGAGAATCACGCCGGCCGTTACACCCCTGGCGTCACGCACGCATGATAGGCGGGATCCCGCATTAATGACGAGACAGGCTCATTAATGGGGGATCGTGATAGCGTGGAACGCGGGATCGTGGGCGGCGGATATCTCGCGCATGGCGAGAATCGCGGAGCCGTGGCGGAGGCGCCTGTGATCAGTGCTGTGGGTCGGTCTGGATGAGACCGAGGAAAATGAGCTCGGCAGGAGGCTTGGGCACGAGCGGGAGGCCGAGACATCTTGGTTCTGTGATAGCTCGGGGGCGAGCTGAGGGGCGGTCTTGAAGGCCACCGGAGATCGGGAGACTCCTCGGGCCGGAGGCCCGAGGTGCGATCCCAACTGAAGTTCTTGATCCTTTCTCGTAGGTTCTGGGACACAGTAATATGTCAGCATCTGGAGAGCCACCAATATCAAGCCTCATCAAATGGGGTTTTGTTGAAGAGACCAAGGGCCCTTAACAGAGCCTATTATAAAAATCTATCCGAATCCGACCCGTTCTCTCTCTCTCTCTCTCTCCCCTCTTCCTTTCTTTTTGTTTATTTTTATTTTATTTTGCTTTTGTCTGTTTAATATTCTCTTTTTCCTTGCTATAACTTGTCTATATGCATATCTAGAAATGATATAAACTACAAAGTTAGACAAAATTACAAGATTACTATTTTTTATTGCAATTTTTTTTTTAATTTGAGAGCTTTGAAATGAATTTCAGAACAAAATCTTCTCTCTAGTTTCTCTCACCAACATTCAATCAAAAAATCGCAGTTACAAATTATACAAAATAAAAACAAAACAATTCTCCCGTACTTAGCCGAGCTAATTTGGTTCGAATCTCATTAGACTCTTCTTTCTTATATGCTTTTAGCTTTTCTGCGGCGTTTTCCTTTTTTTTTTTAAAATGAAGACTTCAAAAGCTAAATCGCAACTCTTTTCATCATTCTTCATATCCATCATTCTTCATATCCAATTTATAAGCTTGCACATAAATCTACATCTAACACGGCATCTATTCTCAATCACTTTAGAGGTGAGGTTAAATCTACACATATATAATGAACTAAAGCACCATAATAAATATTCAACAGCGACAAGGATTCCCTCTTACATCAGACGAACCTTCCGCATACAGAAGGGAAAAAATTACGATTTTTATAACAAGCAGAGAAGAAACTGAAATGCAGCTTCCTCGTATTTAAAACTATGGTTCCAAAATAGGATTATGCAACCTCAACCAAAAAGGTTCGGGGGTACGAAGAGCTTAAACAGCTTAAACGTCACAGGATCCGAGAAGAGGATTCAAACCTTTGAACCATAAAAAGATACATGACAGGATCCAAGAAAAAGATTCAAACCTTTTAACAAATAAGGCGTAAATAGAAAAAGAATAAATAGTTTTTTCACTAACAACACAGTATGTACAGTTTTCACTGTACAATGTCAGCGAGCTTGAAAGGCAATATAATATCCATAAAGTATGAAAGAGCGCATTCAGGCTCCAAAATGACGCAGCAGCACAAAACATTAGAATTTTACCGAGCACAACCTGGCATTTCTTCCTCTATATCCTCTCTTTAAGCAAGAAACAGCACCGTACATGGTCTTGCTAGCATTCTTGGTACCTACAATAAGTCTGTTTTTTTACAACAAAATACATACAAAGCCTGTCAATTTCCGATACAAAATGAAACACTGCACTCTCCCTTAAAAAGGATTTCCTAACCAAACATACTAATTTAAATAAAAGCTTAAGGGAGAGCAAACAGCGAAAGTGCAGATTGAAACAAAGCGGCAAATGGTTCAGCAATGCTCGGATCATCGGCCTTAACTTTAATCTGTGTTTTAGCCGATGATGTGTTGATGAGACACTCCACAAGAAAGAAGACCGGGGTTTCATCAGCCCTTTGAGCGAAGAAGAAGAACTTGAGAATTGGAGCTTGGCCACCTCTAGCAATGCATTGGATCGAGTGGCCTTGCATATGAGCTTGGAGGGATTGAGGCTTGGTCAATGCTGCTACTGCTTGGGGTTCTATAGAGAATTCCTGCAAAGACAACGAACCCTTTTAATGATTTTATCCTCTAATTTTAGAAGTATAGGTATGTATCAATAGTCACAGTATTTTCCAAATTAATGAAATTCTCTCCGATCCTTCCAAATCCTTCCTCAACCAAGTTAGATATAAAATTATACTAAAAAGTAGGGAATTTATATAATAAAGATTTCGAATTACCTATAGAATACATACTTGAAACACTCGAGAGAAAATGATAGTGATTCATGTGATATGTATGATGTGACTTAGAAGTATGGTTTCTTATGATTTCTCTGGTTGGTCGAATTCGCTGTGAACATACGGAAAAAACTCCTGCATGTTCCTTGAATTCGACCTTCACCCTACAAACCAGGCTTATAAATATAGCAAGAATTTATTTCAGACATCAGCCAAATTGATTATATAGGTTAATTCGGATAGAATAATTCTTCACTTTACATTCTTCTTTTTAAAATGAACCATTTCTTCCGGTTATTATTCCAAGATGAATATTTGAAGTGCTGCATAAGTTCGAAGATTTAAAGTGAGACTTTACAATATAATTTTAATATGACTTGTATGTGATTTCCACTAGTCAACTTGTATGTGAAGTTTTATAGCATATTTTTTTTATAATATATCATAATTTCAAATATAAATGCAGACATTCAATTCTTTCTAGATATTACATGGAGATAAGGTTTGACTTGTATGTAAAATTTTATGTTGCCTACTGGCTAAATAATACAATCTCCCCTATCACTTATCGAGATACTTGTTTCGTTAGAATATTGGTGCTCGACATCAAGTAAATAGTGGGTACCAAGCGGATGAAATACATGCATCTTATATACACATACACACCGGACAACCAAATGTCAATCTAATATCCTAAAATGCATTTTTTTAATGTAAAAATTGATGTAAATATAAAGGTGTTAACAGGAGACATTCATCTCATGCAATGCAACAAAAAATAAACAAGGATCCACGTATAATGCATTCAAAATTACTAAGAGCAATACATGTAAGAAAATTATGAATAAATAATGAAACCACAAAGTTTCATATGCAAATGAAATATCTGGTATGTTGGATCGCTCCATATAAGCCACCAATATTGACATAAAAACGCTGTCAATAATTTTATCCTGTCCGGTACTCGGACGACATGCTCCATGACATTTAAAATAATGTTCAAATAAAAATTATACACCTTAAAGGTAAACAAGAGACCAATTACTACAACAAGAACCGAGTCTTTTATCCCAAGCATATGGGGTAGGCTACATGAACCAACATAGAATCACGCCGGGTCCAACACATGAATCCTCCGCCTCCACTCACTCCTATCGAACAATATACTTTCATTGAGTCCTTTGGCAACCATATCGTTTCGTATCACCTCCATCCATATTTTCTTCGGTCTCCCTTTTGCCCTTTTGCCATTTCCCATATCGAGAGTATCTATTCGTCGAACCGATGCTTCCATATGTCTGCGTCGCACATGACCAAACCATCTTAGCCGGTTACTAATGGAACACAAATTTGTATATGAGCAGATAGAAAATTATGACTTTTCAGCTTCCTCCATTATGGATTTGACACTGATGATAGTATTGGGGAGGGGGGTGTTAAAATACATGAGGAATTTATGGAAAACACAAATAGGTAGCTGAATGTGGGACAGGTGGAATGTCTAGAACAGCAGGACAGTCAGTAGCAACAATGTCTAAACAATCCCAGCATGGCTAAATGATTTGTTTTAGATAAATAGAACCAGATCATTACTATAACACATTAAATAATAAATCTAATATTTCTTCTTAGTTCTTACCTCAAGCTACAAAAAAATCAAACTGTTCTGATCTCCTCAAACATCACCTCAAGCATACTCATCAGGTCTTATCTCAATCAGAAAGCTTTTATTTATGCCACGAAGAGGCTAGGAGTTCTAAGCCAGTACAAACGAAGAAGTCAATAGGTATAAGCAGCACACAACCATTTATTGTTGCTTGTTTATTCCACTATTCTAAACGACTGTTGCACACAATATTTTTCTTTTCTCCTGCACACAATCTCGTTCGTTTCTCTCTTTCCATTCATTCTGGTTCATGAGAAACACAAAAGGAAATAGAGGTTTTCGAGGGGATAGATGGAGACATCTTATGTGGCTGAGGGCACTTTCTTCCACTGTCCCACCACACCCAAGCAGCAGGATGCAAAATATGAAAGGACTGGAGGTAGAGTTGATAAAAATAACTCATGATGATTTCTAAGAGATCAATAGGGGGGACATCATTCCCAGTGCTACTTCAGGCAGGAAAATTGCAAGACATAATATAGGGCAATGAAAAGTTTGGGTGTATCCTAAACATATTTTAGGACGGTTCTTACTCTGAATTTAAATAATCTACCGGGTACACATTTTCCGGACAGAGACTCCTGTATGTTGAGGCTGAGGGCCGGTTTCGTTGCCAAGACTTGGCACGACTTTGGGAGTCTAGGGGAGACAATTAGTACAAGTTTCTCTTGGAATCAAGAGTTTTGCGTTCTGTTTGAGTTGAGAGGGGTTGAATTTGCTTCCACATAAGCATGACATCGTCAACATAAGGCTTTTTGGAGTCGAAGCATTTGAGTTGGAATTGAGTAAACTCCTTGCCATGTTGGATGATTTATTGATTAAACATAGGACAGGAGTTGAGGAAACATTGATTAAACATAGCAAACTCCTTCCCTCCCTGCCTCCTTATTAGAGAGTAACAATTATTAGGTTCACCTATGATATGATAACCTTCAATCCCTAATTTACATTCACACTCCTATCTTACATACTGCCAAACAAAGAGTTGCGATTTGAGTACTCATCACTCACAAACTCTGGCAACTAACCAAAAAATAAGTGTAATTCTGCAGACATCTAAATTTTTATTACATGGTTTTGACTCCAACCAAACAGGCCTTTATACAGTTCTAGAGACATGAGAGAGACATCAAGTTTGAAGTCAGCTACAAATCACTACCTGTTTGCATCCTGAAGTTGGTACATGGAAAACAGACTCGTTCCCAAATCATCATCCATAAACGCTCAATACCGTGTTGACCTAAAAGAGCAACCATTTATGCAATTGGCACCTATAGGTTGTTAAGAAATGGAAATATTATCATTCATCCTCCAAGCTTTACAAATGAAATACAACATCATACATACAATGATAACGGTGCTACATAGAACTATTGTGCTACACAGTACTACACCGTACACTATAGAACTACAGTACTACACAGTACTATGCTATTCTTTAACAGCCCCCTCAACCTCACGGTTGATCGTAAACCGAGAGTTTGGAAAAGAAATACAGAACTTGGGTACATGTGAAGATGCACGGAGAGCGCCGATGCCCGAGGAAAGCCGATGCGCCATGAGGGTTAATGCGCGAGGAGAGCCGATGCGCCATGTGGGCCAATGTGCCATAAGGCCAATATGCCATGAGGGACAATGTACGAGGAAAGCCGATGGAGCGCGAAGGCTTTGATACCAGTTTGTTACGACTAACGGGTCCCAACACAAACAGGCGCCACAAAATATTCTCCCAATAAAAAATAGAAATCCCAATACCAATAATTTTCTAACAACATCAACCACTCCCAATTATAATTTTCAAGCAACAGCAACAACTCCCAAACAAAGGAAGGTTGTAGCCTGTAAAGTCTCTTCTGCGTGATGCTAGGTGGACTAGAACCTAGAATCTCTTTCGCATGAAGCTAGGTGAGCTTGTACCTCAAAACCACTTTTGCTTAAATGAGATGCTGGAAAGGAGAGACCATGTTTCGAAAATAACTGTCATAGAAAGAAAACTGTGCAGAGTTGCAGTAGACAAACTGAAGCTTGTAAATGAGGGTAATGGGAGCGGGATGCCGGAGCGGGATGCCGGAGCGGTATGGAGTCAAGTACATGCGCAGGTACATGCACAAATGGCCGACGCTGGAAGGTCCTGCATGAGATCCAATGCGTCGTAAGGGCCAATGCGCCATGCAAACCGATACACGAGGAGAGCCGATGCGACATGTGGGCCAATGCGCGGGCCAATGCACCATGTGGGCCAAAGCATGAGAGCCAATGCGGTTAGAACAGCCAATGTGTCATGAGGGCCCGATGTGCGAGAATGGCCGATGCGCCATGTGGGCCGAAGTGCCATGTGGGCCGAAGCGCCATCAGGGCCAATGCATGATGCGCGCCAATGCGTCATGGAAGCCGATGCGGGAGGAGCACGAAGGCTTAAGGGGGCTCGATGGCTTGCATAAAAGAGAGCATGCAGGCTCGAGGGAACTCGATGGCACGCACAAAAAATGAGCATGTAGGCTCAATGAACTAGGGCTCGAAGGGTCAGCGAAACTGAGAATGCAGCTCAAATTGATGTTGGAGCTCAAGTGACGGGGAGCTTTGAGGTCTCCGGTTTGAAACCGAGATGACGAAGCTCAAGTCGATGATGGAACTCAATTCGAGGGGAGCTAGGAGGTCTCGGGTTTGATGAGAGCTCAAGAAGGTGCCAATGCCTTTGGGGAATTTCGTCGAACACTAGGTGGATGTCGAAGTTGAAGTCAATGGGGGAATTTCATCGAACACTAGGTGGATGTCGAAGTTGAAGTCAATGGGGGAATTTTATCAACAGGTGGTGGGTAGGCTCGGCTTTAGATGAACGCAGAATACCCAACAACTAACTCCAATCCAAACTTCAACTCCAAATTCAAAGAAGCCCAACACAGCACTAAAAGTAAAACCAACACAGCACTCAGAAACCCCCGAGTTCAAGCCCTTCAAATTCTTAAATTCTCTTTTCCTTTCTAATTTAAACAAACCCCAAGAAAAGAAAATCTTTACCAAAGAAAGATCTTGGGCAGATCCGTGCAATAGGTATAGATATAGGGATAGCGATCGACTGCGCAGATCTTGAGGAAGGGGCGATAGGTATCGACGAGTGCAGGTCAACAAGGAGGGCAGCGAGGGCTGATGATTTGAAGTCGAGGATGCTTGGTGGTGGCTCGACTTCGATGAAGAGGAAAGGTGGTGGCGACGCTTGGAGACGGCAGCGAGGCTTGGGAAGTGGTCGGCAATGAAGGAGGAAGTGAGGTGACCGTGAGCCTTGGTAATACCAATACCGAGGAGGGGTTGGTGATGAAGATCAGCTTGAGATCAAAGTCAGCGAGGCTCGACTTGAGGAGATCGGCTCAGATTTACAAAGTAATGGCGATGACGAGCTCAAATGGCCAGATCTGGCTTCGGTGGTGATGAAAGGAGGTTGCTTGAGGCGATCTCGAGAACGCAGTGATGGCGGCGGCTCAAGGTTGAAGGCGCAGCAGCAATGGAGTCGAGGTTGAAGGCGCTGACCAGGATGAAGTTTTGATGATGGAGGGATCGGCAGCAGGGAGATCAATGAAGTGGGCAGCGGTGATGGTGGAGACCGACGGCGGGATGGTGGAGCTCAACATGACGACAATGAAAGAGAAGTCATAGAAGGAGCCCACAAAGCCATCGGGGAGGATCAATGGCAGTTACGGTGGGGGATTCAAAACCCTAGCTTTGATACCATGTTAAGGATTGGAAATATTATCATTGATCCTCCAAGCTTTACAAATGAAATACAACATCTATACGTACAATGATAACAACGGTGCTACACATTACTACGCCATAAAACTACTATGCTACACAATACTACGCCGTATACACTATAGAACTACAGTACTATGCAGTACTACACTATTCTTTAACATAGGTGATGGTGGAAAAAGTGTAACAGACGGATCAAATTCAAATAAGAGCCAAGGAGACAGCTTCCTTGCAAATCTTTCCTTTCCTCACAGTGAGGACAGAAAAGATGTGGAGGTACAAAAGAAAAGGAACAAGATATATTGATGTATATTTTATAATGCAGTAAACATAATTGATGCTCATGTTATAATGCAGAAAATTAATAATCAGTTAATATCAGAAAAGATAAACTGATGCTATAATCTTGAGAAAGTTTATAAGTTTCGTAAAAAAACCTGTGATAAAGATATCGCCAGTTGAGCCCATTTTTTCTGGAAAGTGCCAGGATCCAAAGCTGCTTTCGGATTGAGCGTTAATGAAGGACGTGATGGAGCGACAGATAAACCAAGACCCAGGAGGTCATCAATAGCAAAAGAGGACTGTGGAGCATTTGATTGCTCTGTACTGACCAAAGGTGCAGAGGAGGCACTGTAATCAGGAGCACTATAAGCAGATTCATTGTTAAGCGGTGCTCTACTTTCCTCCATCTCAGAAGTACTCAAAAGAAGATCTTTATCATTTGCTTCAAAACCTTGGGCAGGTATTACTTTATCTGCAGGATCTGCTCCCACAGAGATATTCCCTAGTTCTTCCGAGAACTCAAATGGCCCGCGATGCTCTTTATCGGTGAACAAGTAAGAGGGCTGCCAAATGAAAAGGGCCAGTGAGTAGGAGTGTAATATTTATCTAAGCATTTCATTAAGTTTATTTGGGGTCACAATGTGATGTTCAACTGGATGATATAACAGTACACTAACATTTACAGCAGAGAAGGAACGAGAAGCCTGGCTACAGTTTTATTTTTTGGATATGTTGCTGCTTAGTTGACCAATAATTAGATCAATGAAACCATGGAGGGTTTGACACCCTTTTCTTATATATATATATATATATATATATATATATATATATATATATATATATATATATATATATATATATTACGAGTATTCTTAGAGCACATACTATTTAAGAAGTATTCCTGTCTCCTAATCAACATCTTGCTTCAATTCAATTAAAATAAACATGGTTCTTAACCTCACCGATATAAGCAATAAAATGATTCCTCAGGGAATTCCTTAGCCAATAATGTGAATATAACCCCAATTTGTTTCCTCTTCTATTCCTACTGCACTTTTATATATCCCAATTCTATCATACTAATTACGAACACCTGTCTTCTAAAGCTTTTCTCCACATACTGCATTAGAAATTATCCGCACTCCTTAACTATTATGGCGTTATAGCTATATACAAAATAGAATTCCAAATTTTTCTACATGACATGAAATTGGCACTGCATGAAAAGCCATGAAAGCCTTCAAAGGTTTGTACATTTCTACAGAAGAAATTTTATAAACAGCATTAGCATCCAGTAACTAATAATGCTTCAAAATGGTATAGCTTAAATTAGTCAACATATGCTTAATTTCATTCAATTCTTTTGTCGATATGCTACCAAAAAGTTTCTCCAATAATGTAAAATAACAAGAAATTATACACAGAAAAATGCACACCTTCTGGTACACAACTGAAAGGCTGTTAAATTCATCAAATATGCGGTCCTTCATCTCATTGCTCTGAGTATCAGCGAACACTGAGACGGCTTGCTTTGGAGGATTTACTACTCGTTCTGCAACTGATACATCATGCTGCAAAAGCCTGTAGTAGAACAAGGCTCTATCATGAACATCCTGCAATAAAGTAGTCATTTTATGAAAAGGAAATAGCAAAAAGTAAACATATTTTGGCAGAAGTTCTAGATGGAAATATTTCAAATGTGTGGAAGTCTTCATACTTGATGGGAGTCAGCCAAGCCAGCTGCTAAAGCAGCCCCTAGTGCTTTCTGTGTCTCCGGCGGCCTTTTAAAGAAACATTTCATCACTGCAGTCAGTAGATGTAGCCGAACCTGCACAAGAATAGGTCGTTACTAATAAAGAAGATAAAATAGTACAGAAGGCTTGAAGCATTGATTCTATGATACATTGGTGTCATTTATAAACTATAAAGCACCAACACTAATACAAACACAATCACAACATGACATATATGTGGACAAGGCAAATCCCACAAAGCTTAGAACTTGGATATAATCATGACATGGAGATGGTGATGTTGAAAAACAAATTGGGACATCAATTCTAAGGTTCAGTAGCAACATTGATGACATAAGATGCACCAACATAACTACATGGTATGGTTACAACATGAGATTGAATGGGATAAAAACTAAGAAAGCTATGATACTGATATGATATGGACACGGAAAATTGCTGTCTTATGTATGTGTGGATAGGCAATACCAATATATGTTGTTTGGATGACGAATAAAAAGTATTTAATATAAAATTTCTTAGTCTCTGTGACAGTGATGGGGATGGACTTGATTTTCATAGATTAGAAGCCAAGATGGACTTGATTTTCATAGATTAGAACCCAAGCGATGCTAATGGTAGTGATTTTCAATTTCATAAACCCTAATATGCAAATTATCTTAATTTATCCATTATCCTTTCTTAAAGTTTCTACAGTATAAAATTGGCATTCATGATTCATCCCAAACCACTATATCATAGTAGCTTTTTTCTTCACTTTTTTCATACCAAGAGATACAGATCGTAGTCGTAAAAATTGAGTTTGACATGATCTATTCAGATTTGCACAAAACCATAATTTCAGCCTGTTCCTTAGCACAAACTCTCAGTCTTTGCTAGCAAAGCACGAGCACGGAGCACCATAAGTCTGAAGTTTGAGGTAGTTTGTATTGCAGTCTAAAGATCCATGAAGGACTGTGTGATTGATTCACTTCCCTCGGGTACTATTACCATCTGAACTAGTAGTTTACTTCAATTATTTTGAATTGTTTGTGATATATTTTGACTTCATATAGATAATATCGCTTGCTTTACATATTGTTCTTAGACCTTGGATTTGGTGTGTAGTTCCTCATACATTATATGTCTAGTATCATCCTAGTATCCTATACTGTTGATATGAATATGTCAGACAATGCTTTACATTAGGTTGTCACCTTTTAGCTAATCTCCATGATTAGTGATTGTGTGCACATTCATATCATCTCTATTATCCTTCTAGTTCATAAAACATTGGAGATCAGGTTACTATAGATGGTACTTAACACTTGTCTCTCCATGAACTAACTTATGAATTATAGCTTATGCTGGAAAACATTTCGATCTATGTAGTGAAAGTTCACTTAAGAAAAGAAGGTCATTGCATTATTTGACTGTGGATTCAGAACCAAACTGTACTTGGCAGTATTACAAAGGATAGCTTGGAGCTTCCATCAAAACAGCCAACCAAAGAACCAATAGCTCCTAGATATTATAAACGAGAACCAAGAGTAGAAGTTGGAAAAAAAATGTATTGTATTGATCACAGGTGAGGTTTAAAGTTTCCCAACGTTTTAAGTGCATGCTTATGATCACATCATACCTTACATGCAATTAGAAGCAAGAAATACGAGGAACCTGTGGCAAATTAAACAAAACCATCTTATGAAGCTTTTCTGGTTTCAAACTGAGATACCTCTGCAGCATGCTCATCATTCCAGTTCTCTATAAGACTTTCTAGAACGTAAGGAGCATTGTCCATGTCCTGGGAATATTCACCCAACATCCATATCAAAGCTGATTTGGCCTTCGGTTCTTGAACATTTTTGCTGCTGATATTCCCAACGACTGCGATGCAGTCATGGCTCCATTGAGGGTATTTTCTCAAAAGGTCTTTGACCAATACCTGTGAGTTTTTGGAAGCAAAGTCAATGAGACTTCATCAAAGTCAATAATACTTTTTAGGAGCGTCTTTCAATAGATCTATGGAACTCACCAGTGTTTCAGCAGTAACATAATCCTTATCCATCTCCAGAAATTGAAGAAGCCTGTCAACGATTGCGTTTACATCATACTGCTGCAGTGCTATTTTTCCAACTGCCCTAATAGACTCCCGTGCAATAGGAATGTCCACGTTTGCAGCATATTCACATAACTCAGTCACTGAAGAATCGTCATTAACATGAATCCTTAAACATAATTTTAAAGAATCTACCAAATGAAAACAGATAACATGCAGATACACCAATAAACATCTTCATGCCTTTCAAAAAGTATGGAATATAAATGTATACATTACCAATTTCATAGGTATTGCTTTCATTGGCGATAGCAGTCAACATATCAAGTTTCAGTTTCTTCACATATGATGGCTCTCTGTACTGGCAATAGAAATGCTTGTAATCTGATGAGAAAAGCATTGGAGCTCGCATCACCAGCAAATGGAGGTGGCTTAATACTGCATAAGATTGTTCTGGACTTCCTGTGCTCACCAGAGTGAGCAAAGGAGCTTTGATGCGCTCATAGACCTAAGAGAAGAAATTATAATTTATTAGTTTAAACATTGAAACATGTCTGGTGGCATTAGTCTTAAATTTATTAATAGATCAGTTGGTTACTCCTCCCCGATATAGACACGAAAAGAAGAAGAAAAATTGATCAGTTGGTTCGTTATAGGTTAGAGGATTTATTAATGGGTAATTCGGTTCATTTGACACAATCTATGACTGAAAAATATTATGAAAATTTATAGTTACCAAGTATTACGAAAACTACTTAAGACATTATTAATTACTGAAGTAGTTGCCAAATTGTTGCATTTATTTAAATATAAAATAACTAAAGAGAAAGGATAGACACATAACTAGTTCAGCGGTACTAATGACGGGACGCGTCAAGTACCCAGTAGATTCACACCACCAAAATTTAGGTAAGATAGATAGAAAGCAAATAAGACACTGTGGGTATTAATACATGATCCAAATGCACTCAAGAGTAGTTTGCAATAAAACTGGTTGAACACTACAATTTTAAGATCCCTAACTCAACATAATTGGGTTTTATATGATTTAACAGATTCCATCAGAATCAAATCCACAATAAAATAATGGGAAATCCTTGTGGGTGAAACATAAAAGACTAGACTTTTTTATGCACACACAAACATACAAGTGCATCATATACCATTGCACCCTGAGAGCATTCCACTGCCGCTAGCAGATTTGTCATCTCTCCGGTCATAAAATCAGTGGATAGGTCCACTAATGAGAATCTTGAGGTCTCTCCAGCCATAAAATCAGTGGAGAGGTCCACTACTGAGGATCCAACCGTTCATGAATTTGACACCTATACAGGATATGGATTGAAGTCATGGATTGTTGGATCGCATCAGTAGACCAATCCACTGATTTTTTTCCAGTGGAAAGTAACCACGTTTCCGCCATTCCACTGCCCATGGACAAGCAGACTGAAGGAAAAAAGAAATTTAACAGCTTCATGTAAATCGGATGAAGCAAGAAGATCCGGATAATAATCACATCGACACCTTTTTCGCCAAAATGGAACATGATTTAAAGTCAAATTTCCACAAAGGAATTGACCAACTTCTTGACTGGCTAACTAACATAACCCTCAATAAGTTGTATCAAATTCCTAGCCAAAGAAACTATAACCAAGAAACTCCATGCCCAAGAACATTGATGGGCAGCTCGCATGTGGCTATTTTCTGGCATGCATTTATTCTCATTCAATCAAAGAACAAACTTAACAAATCTCGAGTATATCGAAGCGTCTATAATACAATGAAGAAGATAAAACATTTAGTAAAGAAGCACGTTTATATGTAAGCCAGAAAAAGAAAAAAGACCGAAATTGAAGTAATTCCTTAAGCAGCAAATATTAATAGAAACTTTAAAAAAGCAGTACATATGGGTACAACAACGACAAGCCTCAAACTTTTGGTCCAGCTAGATGAACCCTACTCTTCCATTCTGCTCGGTTAAGGGTCTTCTCAAATAAATTGACGATTAACATAACCTATTTGAACGCCTTCATCCATATTGTTTAGGTCTACCTTTAGCTCTTCTTGCACTATTAACAGAATATTATCACTTCTTCTAACTGGCATAGTTGTTGGGCACTGTTCCATATGCCCAAACCATCTCAATTCTTTTTTCCCCTCGTTTATTGGATAGCCAGGTTCACTTGACTTTTCACACCATAGAAAACATTTGTTTATATATTATTTGTGAAGACACGCTCTAATGTTGCAGTTCTAGGTAGCAAAACACGCATTATTTTGTCTTTAAAGAAGTTGGATAAGTACTCTCCACTTGAATCTAAATCCAAAACATCACCCTATACCAATTGATCTCTCCCATAAATCAAACTTTTAAATCATAAAGCAAAAATGCCATGCAAAAGAACACTAAATAAGTTTGTAGCTTTGGATAGGTACCTGTTGATGAACATCTGTCATGGACATTGTCAAATGTAGAAACAACTTGATTGTGGCTAAGACAACAGCGCCATTTGCATGCTGAAGCCTATCCTCGAGGAGATTCATTATGTCAAATATTTCATTATTATCGGACGGTATATATTTAGATACCAACTCTAGTACAAGGCATTGTGCCCATTCACTGAAGACCTTGATCCTGTAAATTGAGAGGATATATTAGAAGCAACTTGAACTTGACTATGTAGGAATTCAGAACGCAAGGGTTTAATTATAGATCAAATTAGGTAAAATTTTGTAATTTAAGAGACTATAATAATGTAAACACATGATTCATTACTCCTTAGCAGTGACAACATTAATGGCAAAAATGGCATAACTGTCTATATCCCACCTACACCGCTTCATCTCGCAAATTCTAAGTTTTATGCAATGTTTTAAGTGATCTAGGTGGTCGCTTGAGCGGAAGGAGCTTGAAGCCGCTCTGCTTTGACCCTATGCAGCTGCCAACGCGGTCTAGGTGCATTATAAGTGCTTATGTGGGCCCTACCCCCGGCCCTCTTATAATTAAACTAATAATTATATCGCATGCTTCACGAATCGGGTTTAATGTTTTTCCTACAAATACCCAACCCAATTCCTTTCTAAAATACAATATATGTCCCAATCTTTTCCTAAATTACATGAACAAAGAAACCTTAAGGTTTTATAGCTTTCCTCTCTCTCTCTCTCCTCACACCGTTCCGGGTCACCTCTCCTATAAGCTCTTCAATGGAGCTTTTCTCTCGTTACGCTCTTCTTATTGTTCATCTCAACTCTTTAAAGGCTCATCGGAAACATCCTAAGATATTGTCCAACTAAGTTTCGTTCTTCTCATCTCTTTTTTGCTCTTCAATTTCATCTCACGAGGTATGTGACCTACAAGCTAACAAATTTAATTAGAAATTTATGACTTATCATTATATTTCATCTAATGTCATGTATTTATAATTTTTTTTTATATTATGCACTCCATTCAGTGTAAAGTTGCCATGTAGATTTAGTATATTTTAATTACATGGTTTTACGAATTTTCCTCGATTTCTTAGCATTGTTGTGTGATTTTTCTATTTTATGTACATATATGGAAAGTAATTTTAATTATAAATAAAAAGCCGCATATGATGTGCTTAAGAAATGCCAAGGTGGGTAGGCGTTGGACGGTACCACAATACCCAGCTCCGTCCAACGCTTTTTACAACCTTGATTTTATGTTGGTAGAGGATTTTTCTCCAATTATTTTTTTTAAACCATGGTCTAGGATATCCAGAGCCCCTTCTCTCATCTCCTCAACTCACCCTTATGAACCTCTCCTTATTAGGCATGTCTTTTTTATTTTTTATTACCCATACCATTTCAAGTGTTGTATGTAGTATATCGATTACCTAAACCTTTTTTGTATCTACCAAACCAACCATAAAGACCCTTGGGTCCATGACCATTGGTTTAAAAATAACATTAAGTATCTACTTCGATTGACTGTTGGTCTAAAATTTTGCCCCAGATATACCCAGCCCTAGTAGCAAGTAGCAACTACTTCAATCTGCTCTAGAAACATTTTTAGATGCATTACTTTGGTGGCTTCTTGGATTTAAACAAACTCATTTGGCTTGTTATAGGGTCCCAGACAATCCAAATTTAAACGTTTACCTACTCTGATTGAACATGGAAAATTTAGAAAAAAAGGATAACTTAAATAGGTAAAAATACAACATGGCTAAATCCAATAATTGCAAACTTGACCTGCAAGTAGATTATTCTTCTTCCCCTTAGTATCATAATCTTATAATCATTACTATACCAACGATTTTACACCTCCCAAGAGGCTCGATCCATTATCTCATTGTAATGTGTCTATAAGTAAGAGAATGTTTCATTTGGTTGGCTTTATATTTCTTCCAGTTGAATGGAATTTCCTATAGCAAAAGTATCATCTTCCCCTTCTCATGTACTTTTTTCTCAGTTGAGAATTCAGAGAAGGGCGTCAACTGGTCAAGATTATAGCAATCCCTCCCTCTATTGCATATAGTTTCCCCAATCAAGAACTTGGCTTCCATTTGGATGGGAAACTACTTCAATGATGATGATGATGATGACAGTTCTTTATAGTTTTTAGTAAGACTAGGGCTACTCTTATATAATATCACATTATGTTATGTGCTGAGAAAGGTTAGGTCCAAGTCAATAATTTGCAGCTCTACATCTCAATGTATATCTATTAGTTGTGCTCATCCTTCTAGTTGTATATGCCTAATGGTTTAAATGTATAATCCGTTCTAATTATCATACTATCAAAGTTCTAAGTACTTTAAGTACAAGAATGAAGTGTCTACAAAGTATGATGATGGAGTGCATGAAGTCCTCAGAATTATTTCAAAGAAAGGAAAATGTAACACACTCCATCTCTGTTCTATTATGTAAATGATGTCAACCAAACCAGAAATGCTATAGATCGAGCTCGCACCTATTCAACAAATAGTACACCACAGGCTTGCTAAGTAAAGCTTCTCTCTCCCTGGATGCTTCCTCAGAACCAGCCTCCAAGTTCCATATCTCGTGTAATGCCGATAAACAATTTGCAACCACCTGCCACAAAACACAACAATATTCAGCCCGCATAACAATTACATACACCGAATCCAATCCTTGCTTTTAAACTGAAGGTGTAGAAACCTTGTTCGGTTCTTTTCTCCTCTTCCCTATTCCAACCTCAGATGTGATGACAAATGCTCAAGCAAGCCACATTTCAAATTCACAGTTAAGAAAATTCAGTATTAAGAAAATTCATTATGATTGTGCAAATTATCCTAAAATGTTCTCATCATCACCTGAGCATCAGGATCATTAAGCATCAGCGCCTTCAACATGGCCGGAAAATCCGAATCCAAGCAAGTCTGTGCCGATATATGATATAGCTTCGCCACTCCAATGGCAGCCACCATCCTGACATACCCATTCCCATCCTTCAACCCCTCCATCAACGGCCCCACCAAATACTCCACCAGATTCTCGACCCTCAGCGAGCAAAGGCTCCTCAGCGCCAAGCCCCTAATCATCGGATCCTCATCCTTGCAGTCCCTTTGAAGGAAATTGATGGTGAGGAGAGCCAGATCGGGGTTGCATCTGGCGTGGTTACCGACGTAGAGGTAGCACATCTTCTTGAGGACGATGTCGGAGGTGGCGGAGCACATGACCATCTCGCTGAAGGCGGAGGAGACGTCGATGCCGATGGTCATGAAGGAGATGACCTTCTTGAAGAGGTCGCGCTTCGCGTCGTCGGAGCCGGGGGCGCGGCTGCCGGCGAGCTGCCGGAGCTGGATCTTGAGGTCGGTGACCTCCGATTTGCTGCAGAGACAAGAGAATTAGGGTTAGGGTTAGGGTTAGGGTTTGGGCTTCGGGGGAGGAGAAGACTTACCCTGATGGTTGCGAGGGTGAAGGGGAGCGCTGGGCGGTCGACGGCGGAGCCATGGAGGATCTGAGAGGCGAGAGAGAGAGAGAGAGAAGAGAGAGAGAGTGGCGGATCCGAGGAGAGAGAAAGAGATTAACAAATGCAGCTGCACACTAAGCTGAGTTAATAATCAAGTAAATTTGATGGGTAAAAATTGAATTCTTTATGTGATTGGAGAATGTGATCAATGGAAAACACATTGGACTTGTGTTACGGGCTGTTTGGGTGCAGGATTATGGAATTTGGATTTCATAAATAGTACGGTTGAAATTTCTGGATTTGGTAATTTGTTATTTGGTTGGTTTTGGATTCCTAGTATTGGATTTGTAGATCCTTGTAATCTTTGTTTGGTTAGTGGAAAAAAATGGGATTTGGTTTTGAGGATTTTAGAGAGAGATAGAGAGAGGGGGATTGTTAAATAAATAAAGTACATGAGCCCCGTCTAAAAGTACAATGAATAGTGTCAAATCCTTGAGAATTCTTGAAAATTTTTAGGATTCATGAATCCTTCTTTTGTGGTGGGCCCCCCATACAAAACAAAGGAATCCTAGAAATCCTAATCTTGCAACCAAACACAAAATTGTGGAGTCCTAGGATTCTACAATCCAAAATCCAAATCCAAACTCATAATCCTGCAACCAAACAGCCCCTTACGATTGTAACTGACCATTGGGTGTTTTTTTACTTCTTACCCCTCATACCTACCCAATTTCAGATGTCATCCCTCTTTAGTTCATGTTTTCTATATAACCTCAAATATTTGGATGTTGTTCGCCGCATTAGTATTCTCAGTAGCGATTACTGTAATGATAGCAATTAACAAAGGTGGGTAAAAAATAAAAGAAAATCATTATAAGTCCGGCTTTGATATCTTGATTCTTAACATTATGATATTATGATGTGACTTCTTAAAGCTCGAAATTGGAGTATTAGATGAAAAGGATATTGCAAAAACAAATCAAATAAAAAAAAACTGCTATTTGAACTGGCCGATCCATATAGTGCTCATCAGGAACACGCGCCCTTCTGAGGCTTTGCAAGATAATAAAACCTAGATCTATGTTTTATTTCATGTGACCCTAATTATACTCATAAGTAGGGCTTCACCAGATCACGACTCGTAGCAAATGATGTGTTGTTCACGTAAACCCACTAGATTCATGGGGGTTATGGAGCTGGAATAGGTATGATGCATTGGGGACATTCCTCGGCGTCTCGTCTCCGAGGTAGCACCCGAACTTTTGGGAGGCCTTCCCTGAGCACGTTCACTCTTCGTCTAACCACCAGTCAATAGCCCGTCTCAGAGCAATCATAGAATTGAGCTTTCTCAGCTCTCTAGCTTGTCTCCAAGCTATTCTATAGCCGAGATTCCTCAGCGCCCCTTTTTGGCCAGGAGTATGGAGCACGGGCGTCCATATAATGGCTTCGTGTATCTCGCCACAACATGATCTCCACCGCTCCATGTCCTGCCTTCCGCTCCGTGTATCTCGCCACGATGAGACCTCCACTGCCCCACGTCCCGCATCTTACGCCAGCGTATCTCGTCATAATGAGCATATCTCGCCATCAATGCGGACGTTACGCAGGGGCGAAACGGACGGCGAGAATCTCGTATCAGCTCGTCTTCAGGGGACCCCTATATAAACCCCCCATCTAGATGATTCAGATAACTCGAACTCAATCCAATACACCGCTACTTTGCCCAATTATTCTCCAGTACTTACTTGATCGTCGGAGGGTCCTACGATGGCTTCCCACCTCAGGACTTCTTTTGCATATAGCTCGGCGTCAACAACAATCAACAACCCATCAAGATCCACACCCAACCTCCACCATAAATCTTAACCGTTCAGCCTCGCTGGCCACAAGATCGACGGAAGACAACAATTGAGCGAGATTCCGACCTCCATCAGTTAGCGCCGTCTGTGGGAACGGAAGTTTTTTCCACCCAAAAAAGGTTGGTCTTCCGCCTTCGATTCGATGGCCAGCGATTATCGCAACGAAAATCCAAGCACGAGCCATCCTGTCCTCCGCAATGGAGGAGGGGGAGATTCCATTCCTCCTCCCAACATCGTCGAAGCCTTATCGGCACAGATCGACCGACTGACAGCGATGGTGGACGCGCTGGCTCGTGTCCAAACTGCCAACCACGCCCGGCAAACCGCCACCCCTGCTCCTCAGAACGACGGGATGCACGAGGCGACAGACGGACGCATTCAGGTCCTCGGCCTCACTCGTGCCAATCTCAACACCACGGAACACTGGCGTGCCGATTTTTCCAGTCGCAACCCCATACGAGGAATGATTCCATGACTCGTTGGGCGCTGGAAAGTCCAACGCCGAGGTCTCAGGACAAACCAAATTATCACTTCAACGCTAGCCGCGCTCCCTCGCCCTCAGAGGCGACGTCGATCAGGTCGCCTGATTCTAGGGAAGACCGACGTCATCATACTCATCGAAGCCGTGCACATGGCGCACATCGAGGGAGCCACGAAGGGTTCACCCCGAGGATATGAGAAACGTGATAAAGCGAAGCCGAACACGCTCCATAGCCCAAGCCCGAAGCAGAGATAGTAGGCACTTCAATTACGGAGAATGCTCGGGATACCAACAGTGGTTCGAGATCCTCAAGAAGAAGATCGAGGACATGCGGTTCACCACTCGTTCGCCCGGCGGATTGGCAAAGTACTCTGCGGATTCTCTCATGAAGCTCTTCACAGAGGAGTTACCGAGGGAGTGGATCTCATCCCGAAACAAACCGCCCAAAATTGCTCTCTTCAACGGGAAGTCTAACCCAAAAGAGCACTTGGACGCGTTCACAGCGGGAATGAGCTTCCAAGATAACTCGGACGTGGCTCAGTGCCGAGCCTTCCCCACCACTCGTATTTCAAGGATGGCTCGGAGTACACTGTAACGGGAGAGCTAAATTTGTTCTCCATAAACGAAGTCTGGAAATACGAAGACGCAAAGTAATTCCTACCAGACTTCGAGGATACTGAAAGATGTCACAAGCCGAAGAATAAACAGAAGTTCGTCGCCACTATCCCAATCTTTCGGAGTTATACCAAAGAAGATGAAGAAATAGTCTACTCGGGGCAACCCCAAAGGCAGACAATAAGCTCGGACCGTCTACTCCTATTTTGGTATTTGGCAGCGACTCGGAGGACGAGACCAACGCAGTGTTCTCTGTCCGCCCGTTAATGAAAAAATTTGCCGGAGCAAATCAGAGTCTGCGAATAACAATGGCTCCGCCTCGGCATTACAAGGAACTTGATGCGCTCGATACATACAGCGTACAAGAACTGCAAACTTTCTACGTGCCTTCTAAGCGAAGAGGTGAAAAGGCAATCCTCTTCTACCAATCTACAGAGACCAAAGTAGAAAAAGAAGTCTGGCATGGTGCCAATTTTACACTCGACAGGCTTCAACCCATCCATCTACCAAGATATTACGCGGAGGTATTGAAAAGGCTGTTAAGATGCCAAGGTGTACCCCTCGAACAAACTGTTCGACAAGCCCAATTATACAAAAAGATTTGGGATATTCCTGAGACTCAGCAAAAGATGCCCAACGGGAAGATGGAGACAACCAGGCTCAGATACGTTCAGTCCAAGAAACGGGAGCAGACCTACAGTTGTCGCGTCGTAAATAGCTCAAGTGAAGCGGAAAACGCTCTTCCAAATAGTCGTGATGTCAAATCGGAGCAAGCTCCTGTTCTAAAAACGTTGAGTCTATCGCTTGAAGAACAAATTGACAAATTAATAAAAAAAAGCTTATCAAACGAGTCGGGACAACCACAGCCGCGAAATGACCATTTATGAAAAGGCTGGGACACAGCGTCTCAGTCAGCAATCTACGAAGAAAGTAGACCGTAATGCTCTTCATCCCCGGCCCGCTATATGTTCTCGCGAAAAGGGAAAACCACAAAATGGAGGTAAAAACAGAGCAAAGAATGCAAACAACGCTCTAAGACAACAAAGCTGATCCAAGACGCCGTACAGTCGAGAAAAGCTCGATTGGAGAACATCCTTTATAAGAAAGATGGGTCGGGAATACTCTTTCCCTCAAGACAAGACAAGGAAAATATTCAACCTTGTCATGAAGTACCAAATGATAACGCTTCCGGAGTCTCGGCACCCCTGAACAAATAAACGAGGTCCATCATCTGGATTATTTCTCCTATCACCGAGTAATAGGCCACCCCCTCGAAAATTGCTTCACCTTCGAAGTCTGGGTAGAAGACCAGTATTAATAAGACAGGTTTACATTATCCGACAGCTGGAGGGTAACCCCGCCACAAAAGTATGAGCCAAAAAGGACCTACACCGTCAGGTTAAGACCAGCTCAACCAAAAGAATGGAAGCGAACTCGTACCTGCCATATGATAACACTTTCAAAAAAGAGAGGGCATGAGACTAGAATGACCTCTGCAGGTGTTCCGCCAATGAAAACGAGGACGAGATAATCTCAGAGTTTCCACCAGTACCAAAAGAGCTGGACGATGGGATACACACTATAGCGGACAACCTAAGAAAAAATGACTTAGGGGCGGAAAATGATCCGAGGCCAACATTCGTCAGCGAACTGCTATCTGAAAAATAGGTGACCATGCTAAAAGACGTGCTCATGCAGTATAAAGATTGCTTTGCCTAGAACTACTCTGAAATACCGGGACTAGATCCAAAAGTGGCAGTACATAAACTGGCTATATCGCCGGGTATAAAGCCAATTAAACAGGCGCCAAGAAGGATGGGACTCGAACTTGAGATGGGTATCAACACTGAAGTCAAGAAACTAATCGATCTGGCTTCATCCAACAAGTTCAATATCCCGACTGGATCGCTAACATCGTTCCAGTGATAAAGAAAAATGGAACGGTTCGCATCTGCGTAGACTTTCGGGATCTCAACAAAATTTGCTCGAAAGATGACTTCCCAGTACCCATTACCGAGCTGATGATCGATAACACGTCTACTCACAAAGTCTTTTCCTTCATGGACGGATCTTCAGGATACAACCAAATAAAAATGCATCCAGAAGACCAAAAACATACCGCCTTCCGGACTGCGCTGGGCATATTCTGCTATAAAGTGATGCCCTTCGGTTTGAAGAACGCTGGCGCTACCTACCAGAGGACCATGACAAAGATCTTTGATGACCTCATCCATGAGATTATCAAATGCTGCATTAACAACCTTATGGTAAAGAGTAAATCTCACGAGGAACATTGGGAATATCTAAAAATAGTGTTCCAATGTCTTCGGAAGTATAATCTGAAGATGAACCCTCTAAAATGCACGTTTGGAGTGTCCGATTATAGAAATGCCCACGTCCAGAACTCTCAAACAACTGTGGTCTCAACAAGGAAAGCTCGCGTATATCCGGCGGTTCATAGCCAACCTTTCCGGAAAATGTCGTCCCTAAAGTCATTTGATGAAGAAGAGGACCCCGTTCGTCTGGGATCAAAAGTGTCAAAATGCACTGGACAAAATCAAGCAATACATGCAAAAGTAGCCGGTATTGACCACTCCGGTTAAGGGAAAACCCTTTATCCTATATACAACGACCCTTGAGGGTTCTCTAGACGCGCTATGGGCACAAGAGAACGATCAGGGAAAGGAGAGAGCTCTGTACTATTTGAGTCGAGTTCTCTTGGGGCAGAAAACAACTATTCCCCCATCGAAAAGTATTTCCTAGCGCTGATCATCGCAATTACGAAGCTCAGACATTACGCCTTAGCACACGAGGTCCATCTCATATCGAAGGTGGATTCTCTCAAATATCTAATGTCAAGGGCCATATTTACAGGAAGGCTTGCCAAATGGGCCCTCGAAGTTCTCGATAACATATCGTCCCCTCAAAGCAGTAAATGGGTAGGCCATTGCCGACTTTCTCGCGGAGCATCTCATACCAGCTGACTCCTCATTAAATTGCGAATTGCCAGACGAACATGCGTTCGACTCAATCGAAGAAGAAAATGATCCCCAACGGGAACTCTACTTTGATGGAGTATCTTCTGTGAAGAAGCGAGAGCAAAACACCCCCATAATCAAAGCTGAGATCGGGCTTATCTTCGTGACTCCGCAAGGAGGGATATTTCGTTATGCTCTCTCCTTAACGGAGCCAAAGACTAATAATGAAGCTGAATATGAAGCTTTGATAGCAGGTCTTGAGATCGATATCGACATGGGAATCAAAGACCTTCTCATATATGGAGACTCCCAGCTGATCGTTCGCCAAATAAATGGTGACTATTAGACATGCAAGCCAGAGCTAGTAAAGTATGGTGAAAGAGTGCAGCAACTACTGACACAAATCCCTTCTTATACACTGGAATGTATATCGCGTGTGGAAAACAGCAAAGCAGATGCATTGGACAAATTGGCTAAGGAATTGGCCGATGAAGACCTCGATGACGTGAGGATCATTGTGAAAAGCCGCAGGGTTCTCGCGCCAACAGATATATATTCGGAAGACCTAATAAGCGAAGAAGCGACCGAACAAGTAGCCTTTCAAAATAGAGGACGAAGAAAAGGTCAAGGACTGGAGGAAAGTCTTCATAGACTACTTTAAGTCCCAACGAATGCCCGAAAATACGTTGTCTAGATATCATCTCATGAAACGAGCTTTGTCTTTTGCCTTCGTTAATGATACTCTATATAAGAGATCATTCGACTGTCTGTGGCTAAGATGTCTGGGGCCAAAGGAAGCAAAGAAAGTCGTCCAAGAAACTCACGACAGACTCTGTGGTTCTCATCAAGCTAGGCCGAAGATAAAGTTGAAGATAAAAAGAATGGGTTACTATTTGCCCAAGATGATCCAGGACTGCGTCGAATATGCGAAGCAGTGTCACTCGTACCAAATTCACGGGGACTTCATTCATCAACATCCAAATCCGCTACATCCAACAGTGGCTAGCGGGCGTTCAAAATGTGGGGAACCAATATAATTGGCCCTATCGAACCAGCGTCCACTAAAGGACATCGGTTCATATTGGTAACGACTGATTACTTTTCTAAGTGGGAGGAAGCAGTGCCACTAAGGGAGGTGAAGACAGAGAATATCCTTCACTTCTTCAGAACCCACGTCATCTATCGGTTCGGCACTCAATGATGGATAATCTCGGATAATGGGCCAGCTTACAGAAGTCATAAAATAAGCCGCTTCGCACAGCAGCATAAAATAGATTGGAGATACTCTTCGGTCTATAATTCTCGGGCTAACGGTCTAACTAAAGCTTTCAATAAGACCTTGATAAAGATTATAAAAAAGACGGTGTCCAGAAACAAAAAAGACTGGCACGAAAGGCTGCATGAAGCTCTCTGGGCGTACCGAACAACGTTTAAGACGGCCACGAATACAACACCATACGCATTGGTATTTGGCACAGAAGCAGTACTCCCATTGGAAATAGAACTCCCTTCTCTATGAGTAGCGGTTCGATACGAGCTGACAGAAGAAGAAAATGCTCATCTTAGGCTTAAGGAGCTCGATGCCCTCGACGAAACTCACCTTGTAGCACAGTAAAATATGAAGGCTTATAAGGTAAGGATGACACGATCATATGAAAAACTGACCAGACCGAAAACATTCCGCTAAGGCGAACTCGTGTTAGTCATCAAAACACCAAGGATCCCCAATCGTGCAAAACGGGGAAAGTTTGAGAAGAACTATGAAGACCCGTACATCATAGACAAAGTCTACCAAGGTGGAGTCTATCTGCTCATGGATATGCATGGCGAAAGACCCTTCCGGATAATAAACGGTCGATTTCTAAAGAAATTCTACGCTTGACGAGTCATGACTTAGGTCAATGATAAATGACGACGCTTTTGTCCGCTCGCTATCTTCCCGAGTCAGAACCCTGAGAGTAGTATCCTAAAAAGCTCCGTCGCCCTGAAATACGAGAATAATGGACCGAAACGTCCCTAAACTAACAATGGACCGAAACGTCCCTAAACTAACAATGGACCGAAGCGTCCCTAAACTAATGCGTTCCCCCAAAACATGGGAATAAGGGACCGAAACGTTCTTAAATTAATAATGGACCGAAACGTGCTTAAACTAATAATGGACCAAAACGTCCCTAAAGTAATATTCGTCCCCAAAACGGGAATGTTAGACCGGAACGTCCTTAAACTAGCATTTCGTCCCAAAATATGGCGATAAAAGACCGTCATGTCCTTAAACTCACACGTTTAGCCCTATGGTGAATCCCCATATCGATTATCGTATACAATCCACGGGCATAAATGATTCATAACTCTTCCAGGTCCTATGTGATATAGTCCTTTAAAGAAGACCGGGGCCTATAATTAATAGTGCGTTACCTTATGGGCCACCTAAAAAAAAGGTATGTCCACAAGCGAAATGGGCATGGATGAAAACCCGAAAGTGCGCCGTGAGTAAAAACAGCAGGACTGCCAGCGAGCTAGTGAAAACCCGAAAGGGCGTGAACTTGTCAAAAAAAAAAGGTATGTCCATAAGCAAAATGGGCATGGATGAAAACCCGAGAGGGCGCTGTGAGTAAAAATAGCAGGACTGCCAGCGAGCCAGTGAAAATCCGAAAGGGCGCAAACTCGTCAAAAAAAACCTGCGCGAGATCCTTACGACTCAGAAAGGAACAACACACTCAGTAGTTCCCATGATTTCTAAGGAGAAATTACATGTGCGAGATCCTCACGACTCGTAAGAGAATTTCCTCTTATGAGACCCTCACGGCTCATAGGATTGAAAAGGTTTAAGTTACAGGATCTAAACCTGTTCTTAAGCCATCAAAAACACCTACAAAACCTTTTTTCTCTACAACCGGTCTAATATTGACCCTTGTATACAATTCACGGGCATAAATAAATATTCGCCCACCAAGTTCTATCAATGACGAGAAATGTCCCCATATAATGAGCCACACTTGTAAGTCCCCTCGACTTACAAGAAGAAAATACTCTTGTAAGATTCTTACGAGGAATCTTCACGACTCCTAAAGAGAAAATACACCTATGAGATCCTCACGATTCGTAGGGAGAAACATCTTTATGGGACCCTTACGGCTCATAAAGCCACAAAGCCTTAGCCGACAGGATCCTAACCCTGTTTACTAAGCCACTTTTGTCCAAACCAACAAAGGTAAATGATGATTCGCTCCTGGCAATATTCCAGTTGTAGCAATGTGGATACCTAAATAGGTATCAAATTTCATGTTCTCTCATGGCAAATGATGATTCGCTCCTAGCAATATTCCAGTGGTAGCGATACTGATCCCAAGATTGGGATCAGATTTCAAATCCAAAAAAAGCCGAAATGATAGGGAAACTCGCAAGAAAAAACAACGAGTAAAAACAAAAATAGCCAAAATGATTAGGCACCGCGTTAAATGGCCGAAATGATTGGGCAATCGCGACTTTCGCGACATAAAAGCTGAAAGGATAGAACGTCGTGGAAAGAAATTAAAAAATGAAAATGAAACTTTTCTGCCCTGCAAGTATGTATATATTGCCTCTTATATATAATCCATGGGCACAAATGAAAGAAAGGGAACCATATTTTCCCACCACGCTTTGTCAAAAAGAGAACCAAGTCTTGACGGTACATATACAACTTAAAGACTATCTCGGTATTCCTTCTCATTCCAGTAAGATGCAGACGCAACATCATCAAAAAAGACCCAAGGGTCAAATAAAAGTGGAGTAATGGCAAAATCCCAGCTCCAGCTCGGCGTTCCTTCTCATTTTGGCAGGATGCAGATGCAACGCCATCATTAAAAAAGAAAGACCCAAGGGTCAAAGCAAAAACCGAGTAATGGCAAAATCCTAACTCCGAGTCTTGACGGTTCATATGCAACCTAGAGACTATCCTGGTGCTCCCTCTCGTTTCAGCGGGATGCGAACATAGCTATCAAATGAAATTGGAGCAATGGCATATTTCTAGCTCCGAACTTCAATTGCAATACATACATCATACAGGTCCTACAGATGTCTACTCTACTTCAGCAAAGAATTGGTGCGATATCATCAAAGAAAAAATGAAGTGATGACATATTCCCATCTTCGGGTCTTGACGACAGTATATACATAGCCTAAAGACCGTTGGAGATCATCCCACCCCAGAAGGGTGCGGTTATGGCTCATCGGGGCTCCAAATTGAGCCCAATCTCAAGTAAAAAGCATCATGGCAAATACCTAACGCTTGTTCTTCCAACAGTAATATGACCTAAGAAGATTACTTGAAAACGTCTTGTTCAGTCTCAGAAGGGATCAGAGACACGACAGTCGCGGAGCTACTCAAAAAGCGGTTTAAAGATTGCATATCGAGAAATATATCAGCCAACACGACGGTACCATGGACTAAAACCCTAGTACCAAAAACCTAACGGATCTCTTTAAAAAAAGGAATGGGGGTTATCTACATATAACGTTAGGACAAGTTTGCCTGTAACCCCAAGGGAGGTAAACTAAAAATAATCCGAAATGAGTACATAAATTAGAGACTCCGAAATGTGTAAATAAACTACAAACTCCGAAATAAGTACATAAACTAGAGACTTCGAAATGAGTGAATAAACTATAAACTCCGAAATGAGTAAATAAACTAGAGACTCCGAAACGAGTGCATAAACTACAAATTCCAAAACGAGTAAATAACCTAACTAGAGTCGAATCAAGACACCAAAAAGATAGAGAGGTACATGCATGAAATAAAATATGTCTTTTGTTTATAAACTAAAATGAATACAAGATAAAAAAGAAAAAGAAAAAAATACAGCGACAAAAAATTAAGATGGTGGACGGTTCAACAAGCCAGCTAGATAATCATTTTTCCGCCGGACCTCCGCCTCAAGCTCTAGTAGCGCCGCAAGTTGAGCCCCTGCCTGTGCATGTTGTTGTTGATATAAAGAAAATCGATACTCAAGCTCTTTCTCAGCAGTCTTGTGAGTCTTAATCATTTCGCGCGTAAAAGTGACAGCTTTATCGAGAGCCACCACCTCCGTAATTGCCTCTTGAAGAACTCGCCAAATTTCATAGGCCCGAGTAGTTTTGCTTTTGAGCTGGGCTTGAAATTCCCCCAAAGCCTTCGAGACCAGCCCTCTCTCCAAAAACTTTTGGTTGAGCCTTTTCTCACAAGATCGAAGGTTGGCCGCACATCGATCAATCCATTCATGCAAGTTGGTCTTTATAGATAAGATATCAGAAGGAAGGTGTATGCATTCGACTTCATGTAGAGAAGCCTCCACTCGACGGCAATACTCAACACAAGTACACACCAACGCCTCATCATGATAGGTGGCAAGGACAGACAAAGAAGCATTAGCTTCGACAACAAATTCCTTTGCTATGACGGAAGTGCCGATGCGAAGATCTTCGATAAGAGTGGCTAGTGAATGTATACTCTGTTTCGCCATTCTTTCAGACATACGTCTGGCATAAGGTCCCGGCGGCATGTAAATATGGGACTCAAATGGAGTCAGAGTTGGCAAAACTGTGAAGATACATGCATGGTTAGTCGCTTTTCCGAACGGGGAATAAGTAAAAGAATATCAGGGCTAAAGCGTCACTTACCCATGGCCACAGAAGGAAAATCTGAGAGATCCTCAGGCCTATCAAGAACTTCAACTTCGTCATCAACCTGTAGGACTGTGGTTTAAAGTAAAGGGCATGTCAGTATCAGTATGAAAATATAATACGGAAGGCAAAGGAATACCAATCTTGGCCGGAAGAAAGGACGATGCGCTGGGGGTATCACGTGCGGGGCCGCCATGTTAAGTAGACGTAAGAAGGTTTCCTTTGGAGAACGATCCATAATAGAGGACACCAGCTTCCGCAATTCTGAGAGAAAGGAAGGGCCAGACATATTGAAAGGTAGTTAAACAGAAAGAAAGATATAAGATTACCTTCAATACTTCGTCCATTCTGGACCAAAGGGACAGCAGCCTCAGGAATCTCTTCTACATCCTCCGGTGTGCCACTAGGAATATTTATAGAGTCTATAGCTGGTCCGGCAACCTCCGCTGAAGGAATAAAAGTCATCACCGGAGGCTCTAAGGCACGATCTAGGCCCGAAACTGCGCTCGCTGCGGAAGGCCCTACAAAAGAGAATATGTAAAGATGAATGCAACATGAAAGCAATGTAAATCATTTACTGAGAATGATATAAAAGGTACATACCGATACGCCAAGGAGCCTAAAGTATGGCCTCTTCGATCCACTGCTCTTTCCTGGTTAACCGCGCTCATCGGGCTTCGATCGAAGATAAAGCCCTACCCGCTTTCAGAGTAGTCTCATCTTCAGAAACGGCCGATATCGGCTGCTTAAGAGCCTTTTCTTCTGCTGATGTTTAAGGAACTACTGGTAACATAGCAGGAGCCGGATCAACATCACGAAACTCAACAGGGGGAAGCCTCCCTTCTTAGGCCGCACGTTTTTAGTCTCATCCCGTGATCGCTTTAGGGCTTTAACCAGCTGAGCGGCCTCCTCGGCAGATGTACTCGGAAAAAGAAGAACATCATCTGGTTCATGCGCAGACATAGGCTCATCACAAGTAAGAGGCTCAGGCCCAAGCAAGATGTCGATTAAGCGCGCAACCGACTTCTTCCTTCTTTTAGGTCCCGAGCCAGCACTCGCAGAAGGACGCTTCCTCCCCTTATGCACCTTTGCACGACATTGCCCAATTTCATCCTCAGGATCCGACTTTGATAACGCCACAGCTTGCACGTTATCAGGAGCCCCCGTGCCGGCTCTAGTATGAATTGGCATACCAATAATACGAGAGGCCGACTCTGTTCAAGCAGCTTTCGGAATGACCACTGAATCGCTATCTCTCAGAGGCGGGTGAATGACCGACCGTGGTCACAGCGGAACATTGACGGCTTGGGCAGGCACAGAGGCTTTACACTCAAAAAGCACCCATCTCTCTTCTGTAATGATAGGAATGACCCAGTGACGATACCATCCCTTGAAGGGTCCCACAGGCCTTGGAATGTAATCGGGCTCAGGGATCATAAAGAGAGAACCGGTGTTCAACTGCATAAAGTGATGAACAGCGTCCTGGGCAGTCTCCAGTGAAGGAGTAGGCTCAACCAAGAAAGCTTCAAGGGGGCACACCCTGGTTACCCAACTATTGAGTAAAGCGATGTGGATTGTACCGCATGAAGAGAGCGGCATCATTTAATCGGAACACCAAGTATCCCGGCCTGATCGAATACAGGTGCATGATCTCCTTGTACTTCAAAGTCGACGCTCCGTTCTTTAACAAATCAAATAACTGTTGAATAGGCCCCGCGGGCATAGAAAGAACCCGATCGTTGAAAACCATGCCATCTTCGTTTGAATACGGGTTAAGCAGCACGCGCAAAGCCCCTAACTGAGTCCAATCAGGAGCAAAAGTATCAACCAATCTCATGACTCATGGGAAAGTATAAGACTCATAGAAATCAGGCCGCCGATACACAACAAACACGCCTAACACGTGCATCTCAATCCAGGACGTGAAGTAATGGAGGGAGAAGTTCACGGTGTCTGCACCTGGATTTGAAGTGTTGGCTGCAGTACTCAAACCATGATACAGGTTTGATAACCCTGCAATGCCAATGGCCAGTCAAGCTCCTTCGGCTATGCGGTGTGCGGGGTAGAAAATGGAGGCTTTCATAAAGTGTCGATGCATCGGCATGGCAAACCAGCTGAGCCAAAGACTGATGAAGCTTACAATGTTTCCTCATCTATACCAAGAGCAGCAATCTCATCAAAAGTCACGGTCGACGAACTTGGAATATAAAAGTGGGGCAGATCTTCCTCCTTAGCTGGTAGTTTGTCCAGGCCAAATCCGAAGGGATCCTCGACCTTCGCAAATTTCGGAGCTTTCTTGGATAAAACATCATTACGAAGGAAGCGAGCGAAGAAATCATCAAAACAAACACCTTGCCTTTCTGATGCCACAAACATGCTCTTAAAGATACCTAAGGCCTTGATTAAACTTGGATGCTTGTGCTGAACAGCATTCTCAGTTGTCAAGCCTTCATGCATGGTTAGCACTGTAGTAAAAACATACTCGTCAAAGGTAATAACTCCTCGTAATGTTCTCCCTTGATCGGCAGTTCAGAAATTTCTTAGAATTCCTCCAGCGAAATGGAAACCTCGCGGTCCCCCAGTAGGAACGTATGCATGGGAAGATTCCATTGGTTTAAAAAGGCCTTAACCCACCAAATATGGGGAGCATGGTAATAGAACAACGACGCATACACCGCATGGTACAATCCAACATTTTGCAACCGTGAGCGTTGGGAGGAGAGAACGTACCGGCCCCAAAGAAGGTAGCCCACTGGATGCCGCGGGATGACGCCTATTTTATAGACCTGCCCTCAAGGTTGAGCTTCGCCATGGCAAATTCGGCCTCCCAGAATATCAATAGCCACTAAGGGCTGGTTAGATATCCATGTTGTTGATGGCTCAAGCCAGCCTTCAGAAGTCTAATTAACTGCCTCCACTGCATAAATAGCACACGGAAGCTCCGTAAATCGGATAAAACGAATGTGTTCCGTTGGTACTTGTTTCCCCCAATAAAAAGAGCAAAGCTCTGTTCAAAACTCAAGAGGCAGCGCCTCATGGGCCTTCCACGAGGGCGCCAGCACCAGAGTTAAAAACTCTTATATGAGCAGCGCCCGTGTGCAAAGGATACAAAACTCAAGAGGCAGCGCCTCACGTGCCTTCTACGAAGGCGCCAACGCCAGAGTTAAAAACTCTTACTAGCACCGCACGTGCTCCTCACGTAGGCGCCAATGTGCAAATCACATGAAAGAATTAAAACCTTAAGAAGCACCCACGTGCACAGCACATGAGCGCCGGCGCCTTGTAGAATTAAATTCCACTCTCTGTTAAACAGAGCCGTTGGATCAAAGATCCAACGGAGACGATAAATCATCAGGATGCAGAATTAAATTCTGTTGAGTGGAAACATTCCTCAAATCTTTCTAAACGAGAAAGATTGCCCTCTGTAAAACAGAGTACCGTTGGATTAAAAATCCAATGGTGATCAAAGAATTACCAATCTACAGAATAAATTCTGTATGGGAAAATATTTTACTGATCTTGTTAAAAGCAAGAAAATACTTTCTGTAAAACAGAAGTTCTTGGATCAAAGATCCAACGGTGGGTAAAATCCCCAATATCAATTAGGATCTTTCAATGAGAGATTTCTTCAACTAATCAACAGACTTACCTCTACTATATAAAGAACCCAAGACTTCAAGTCTAACAGAGAGGAACCCCCCTCCATAAGCTTCGAAAAACAAAGCAGAAAGCTTCAGAAAGGAAGAAAGAAGAAGATCTCCCTTCTCAGAAAAAAAGCTCTAGGTAAAGAAAAAAAAGAGAGATCAAAGCATCTCATTTACCTGTTGAAGGGTTTAACCCTTTTAAAAGAAGAACTTAGTTCTTTCTCTGGATTTGAGATCCACAAGACAAGTCTCCCACAAGTTGAGAATTTAATTCTCATTGGGACGAACTTGTTCTTGGAGATCAAAGATTCAAAGAACAAGGAAATTGAACTCCTCAGAACAAAATATATAAGGAAAAATCACCGCCCAGTGCCCCACATGCCCCTCACATGGGCATCACTCAATAAGGAGTGGTTAGCACTTAGTGGCTGGCGCTCAGCGCCCAACGCCTCACATGCCGCTCATGTGGGCGCTACAAAATAAATGAGTTCTTAGCACTCAGTGTGCGGTGCCCAGCGCCTCACGTGTCCCTCACATGGGTACCACAGAACACAAAAGTGATTGACACTGACTAGGCAGCGCCTAGCGCCTCACGTGCTTCGCACGTGGGCGCCTTAAAGGGTACTCTGCACTCTATAAAGAGACAAAAGGAGAGTAAAATGTGAGCGTCAGAACTTACATAAGTACTTAGCACTTTTTGCACAAAAAAGGGGGGACTGAGCCCAAACAAGTGCTTAGTGTAAGTCCATGTCACGCACTCCATGAACTTGCGGGGAGGCGGAATATATGAAAAATGATTATCAAAGCTTCGTAACATGGACTTGAGCGCATGAATCGTATTTAAACCGTTGCTAGCAAACTATGAGAGGTTTAACTACTCGGATTCGAAGTTACACCTCACGTTACTTGTCCTTTGGGTCTTCATCGTTGTCCTCCACTTTTCGTAGGCTCCTTGGAACATCAGCACCTCAACGGCCTCCCCGAGTCAAAGACGATCCACCCGAGAGCTCCTACTCCAAGCTTGACTCTAACTTGAGATAACTAGGTTGCTCAAATTGCTAATCTAAGCTACCTAGGGGATATAGAGTGAGGTTATGGATTAATTAGTCTATCTAATCCTTGATCTCAACACATGAGAGGGGAGGATTAGGGTTTCAAGAATGAGAGAGCTTGAGGAGAGAGAAGGTGATGATAAGAATGAGAATGAATAATGAGCTTATTTGAATATAACAACTATAACAATTTATCAAATAAATAATTCAAATGATTAATCATCATGGTTGATGCATTCACCTTGTGTGATTCATCATATGACTCATTAGCTAATTAATGCATCATTTAATTCTATGGATGAATCACACAAATGAGTCATTAAGCAATAAATGCTTATGCCACCTTAACCCCCAAGTCACCATGCTTCTAGAAGCTTCCCGGAAAATTACGAGAACGCCCCTCCTTTCCGTGAAAACACGGAAAAACTTTAGACTGTATAAATCCAATAACCCGATACTAGAATCTGGCTTAAACCAAAGCCGGCTAGTAAAAACTCTCCGAACGTCGTACATGCGTTTAAACACGTATGCGTCCAAACCCTTGTCGTAAAACCATACGACCTCTATATCGTTTCACCTGGAACAGGGAAACTCTCTGTGTGGGACTCTAAAGACTCGACACTACGCTGGCAGTGGGTTTAATCACAGACCGCAAGCGGCACTAGCTGTACGTAACGGTCCCCAGGTAGATGTCGATAAGAAGGCCGATGAGGAAACCCATCCGAACTCCTACTGAGCCTGATGTGACAATCTCCGTACAGTCCGGTCTGTTCGTCTAAGACTATCGCATATCGAGCTTAGGGGGCGGCAAGCGTCAGTCCCCTAATAGCGGTATAAGTCGTGTCGGAGCGTAGCCCATTACTCCCTGAGAAACTACTGGAACCTACCAGTAAATCTCGTTTGCCCTGGCCAGGGACTTTGCGTAATGGCTCTCTGACACAGCGCGA
Source organism: Agapanthus africanus (assembly GCA_030015575.1). Lineage (NCBI taxonomy): Eukaryota > Viridiplantae > Streptophyta > Magnoliopsida > Asparagales > Amaryllidaceae > Agapanthus > Agapanthus africanus. Next base: position 85,120,057 of record CM057344.1, on the reverse strand, counting down.
TACCAACTCCCAATACCGGGAGAGACAAATCCTGTCTAACCGCCACTGCCTCTAAGTGCTCGGGACTGCACCCAACTGCCACATGTTTGCACGACTCCTTTGAGCCGTGGTAGGGTAGCAATCTAAGAACAGTGGGACACACTCGAGACGAAGTAGCAGTGTCAAGTCTGCGGACTATGCTGTACTCATGTCACCTGGGAACTGTTAACTGACGACGTGTATAATACCAACCAACAGTTCCCATGCAAGTCATGTCCGGTGTACCCGTAACCTAATGAGCACCTGTATACTATCTCCAGTACGACGTACTGATGGCTGTGGGACATACCATCTCCCCTACTGGGATGAGAAGCGTACACACTAATCTATTTCGGAATATCGATGCCCTGTCTCGATAATCCAAAGACCAGGGACCTGTATAGGATGTTGCTTATAGACTACCCAGCCCCCACTAGTGTGACTGCCATCACAACGCTGGTAATCAAGCAAAGATCCTATGGGCTCTACTAATATGTATAAATGATACGTTACAAGAAACATATGCACATATTAAAGCAGAAACAAACCAAGTAGCATACTACCATTTTTAGCAAGACTGATATGTAACTGTGAATATCCCAAGCTTCTATTAAGTAATATACAAACTAGTATGATACAATAATGGCCCCTAGGGCATATACACTAACAATCTCCCACTTGCACCAGGGCCATGTACTGGCATATCGTAGACCTGTCATCTCGAATAGCCTCTCGAACTGCGTCTGAGAAATGGCCTTTGTGAATGGATCAGCAATGTTATTCTCCATCTCTACTCTCTTTATCTCGATCTCCTGGCGATCTACGATCTCCCTGATCAGGTGATACCGCCTTAAGATGTGTCTGGACTTCTGATGGGACCTGGGTTCTTTCGCTAAAGCTATAGCGCCGTTGTTGTCACAATACAAAGGTATTGGACCAACACTGGTAGGGACCACCTGAAGTTCCGTGAGTAACTTCTTCATCCAGACAGCTTCTTTTGCGGCATCGCAAGCAGCTATGTACTCTGCTTCCATCGTTGAGTCAGCAACGGTCTCCTGCTTGGAACTCTTCTAACAGACCGTCCCTCCATTGAGGGTAAAGACATAACCCGACATGGATTTAGAGTCATCCTTGTCACTCTGGAAGCCGGAGTCGGCAAAGGCTTCGATCTGGAGGTCTTTTCCGCCATACACCAAGAACATCTCCTTAGTCCTCCTTAAGTACTTGAGAATGTTCTTTACTGCTATCCAGTGCTTCTCCCCTGGGTTTGCCTGATACCGGCTTACAACGCTCAATACGTATGCTACATCTGGTCTGGTATATAACATCGCATACATTATAGAGCCTACCACAGAAGCGTAGGGTATAATCGACATGCGATCCCTTTCCAAATCAGTCTTGGGAGACATCTCTTTGGAGAGGGTGATTCCGTGACAAGCCGGTAGGTTACCGTGTTTAGAATCATCCATACTGAATCTCTTCAATATGGTGTCTATGTACCTGGACTGCGAAAGTCCCAACATCCTCTTTGATCTATCACGATAGATCCGGATCCCCAGAATGTAGGTGGCATCACCCAGGTCTTTCATGGAGAATTTCTATGATAAGAATCTTTTGACTGACTGTAACATAGGAATATCATTTCCTATTAGGAGAATGTCATCCACGTACAAGACGATGAATACTACAGCTCTCCCTACAATCTTACTGTATATGCATGGTTCATCTGGATTTTTGATAAAGTCGAATTCTTTGACAGCATCATCAAAACAGATGTTCCAACTCCGTGATGCCTGCTTTAGTCCATAAATGGACTTAAGCAACTTGCATACCTTACCGCTGCTCCCACTCTGAATGAATCCCTTTGGCTGATCCATATAGACGCACTCTTCCAAATTACCATTTAGAAAGGCCGTCTTTACGTCCATCTGCCAGATCTCATAATCGTGGAAGGCAGCAATAGCAAGAAGGACCCGAATGGATTTGAGCATAGCCACTGGAGAAAAGGTTTCGTCATAGTCCAAATCAGGTCTTTGACGGAAACCCTTTGCTACAAGTCTAGCCTTATAGGTTTCAACCTGTCTATCTACACCAATCTTCTTTCTGAAGATCCATTTGCATCCTACGGGTTTTACCCCATCTGGAGCAATGTCCAAAGTTCATACTTTGTTAGTGTACATGGACTTCATTTCGGTCCGCATTGCATCCAGCCATTTTACCGAGCCGCCGCTCTGAATGGCTTGCTGGAAGCTAGTAGGGTCATCATCATCAATGACGCAATCCTCTCTATCCCCAACTATGAGAAAACCGTAGTATCTCTCAGGTGGATGAGACGGCCTGCTACTCCTGCGGAGGGGTGCGGGAATGTCCTGTTCTTCTTGAACTACTGGTTCTACCAAACTTTCAGTAGTAGTTTGTGGTTCTGGAATTTCTTCCAGTTCTATTGCGCTCCCACTTATCTGATTTTCTAAAAATTCAGTTTTCCAAGAAGTGGGGATGCTGAGAAACAAAAACCTTTTGCTCCTCTGGGTAATAGAAAAGATACCCCATGGAGTTCTTTGGATATCCCACAAATTTACACTGTACTGAGCGTGCCTCGAGTTTGTCCGCATGCCGCTTCTTTACAAAAGCTGGACATCCCCATGTCTTAAGATAGTTAAGACAGGGTTTCTTCCCACTCCACATCTGATATGGTGTGGTAGGCACAGTCTTGGTTGGAACTCTGTTCAAAAGGTATGCAGCTGATTCTAGTGCATATCCCTAGAATGATCGCGGTAACTCAGCCTTACTCATCATAGAACGAACCATATCCAATAGGGTTCGATTCTTCCTTTCCGATACACCGTTGTGTTGTGGTGTGTATGGAGGAGTAAGCTGAGAGAGAATTCCATTCTCTTTTAAGTAACCCAGGAACTCGGCACTTAAGTATTCACCACCTCGATCAGATCTCAGTGTCTTGATACTTTTGCCTGTTTGGTTTTCCACTTCATTCTTGTATTCTTGGAATTTCTCAAAGGCCTCGGATTTATGCTTCATCAAGAAGACATATCCGTACCTAGAGAAATCATCCGTAAAAGTAATGAAGTAGGAATAACCACATCTCGCATGTGTAGACATTGGACCGCACACGTCACTGTGTATGAGTCCCAAGAGCTCGCTCGCTCTTACTCCGTGTCCAGTTAACGGAGTCTTTGTCATCTTTCCCATGAGACAAGATTCACAAGTAGCATAAGATTGATATTCGAACAGATTCAAATATCCTTCTCTATGTAACTTAGTCAACCTTCTCTCATTGATGTGACCTAGTCTACAATGCCATAAGAAAGCCTGATTTAATTCCGGAGACTTTCTTTTAAGTGTGTTCTGGACATAGAAAACCTGAGCTTGACTTAATACGTATATACCGTTATCTAATGTACCTGACCCAATCAGAACTTGATTTAGGTGGATGTTAACTACATCGCTTACGAATGTAAAATCATATTCCTCTCTCGAAAGTGAGGATACTGATATGATATTACAAGTCATACTAGGTATATACAAACAGTTACGTAAAATCAATATATGCCCACTCGTCAAACCTAGGCGATATTCTCCCACGGATTCAGCGTTCACTGTCATTCCGTTTGCAACTTTGAGAGACCAATCACCTACCTTTATAACTCTACGGTTTCTCAAAGCATATAATGAATTACAGATATGAGATCCTGCTCCGGTATCTAGTACCCAGGAAGTAGAGTTAATTGACAAACAGTTCTCAATTACAAATACACTTGAGGCCGAAGCCACAACATGCTTCGTATCCTGGCTACTGGCTTCCAAAACCCTGCAATCATTCTGCCAATGCCCAATCCCATAACAATAGGAATGTCCCTTTTTTACTACATTCAGTCCCGAAACTTTTGCCCTTCTCTTTCCTTCTACTTCTCTGGTTTCCTTCAGGGTAGAAGGCAGAGACTGAAGAACCAAGTCAGTATCTGACCTGTTTCCCAACGTGGTCTCCAGGTTTGAGTTCAGCAATATAGCTAGTCATTGTAAGGACGTTGTCCCCTACAGATGACTCGACAGCCAACCTCGCTTGAAATAATTCGTTCGAGGTCTCATATCTTGCGATATGAGATTGCTCTCCATATAATTCTTTGTTATGGAGAAAGATGGAAACTGAGTCCATCTTCTCGTGCTGCTTCTGGTATACACCATCAACTGAAGCCAACACGAGACACTTGGCTTTCGCTTTATCCTTTTCCCTTGTCTGACGGATATCCATATCCGCGACGGTGGAAACTGGACCTGGGATGGCAGGATCTTGAGTAGTAATAGGGTGATCCAGTTTGTCATAGGCAATGGACATCTGGACAGACCTTTGCCAGTCATATAAGTCAGATTCAGTCAATTTGTTATCTAGATGTAACCTATGTGTGGTCACAAGGTCGCTGCAATGAGAGAAAGAGAAGAAAACATTTTAGCATGATGCTCTTGCAACTTTAGATTGGTTTTTAGTTTATCTAAACTGGATGGCTCCCACTGTTTCTCGAATCCTTCCTCAAACCATAAAAGAAGAATTAGTCAGGACAATTCTCACCGTACAATACTTGCTTAACCGTTCAGCCAGGTCAGTGTCGATACTTCGAGGGAGGTTTTCCAACGCTTTTGCGAAGTTCCTTAATTAAATAACCTTTTTTCTCTGGGGGCGTAGCCCCGCTGACACCTTTCTCGACACCTACTTGGTTTATAGCATTGATCATTAAGTGACGAATCTCCTGATAAGTAACTTGTACTCACAGTAAGATCGGGATCTAAATATCATTGTATGATAATGTTGAAGGAATCCTACCAACATTCATCAAACTCCAAATGGTGTGCAACACTAGTGTTATGCCCCGCTTCCCAAAATACGGAATACGAGGGGTAGACAAGGCCAGCCATGCTCCTACGGTCAAGGAAACATCCTGCCGTAGTCACATTTCGGCTTCTAGCTTTACATGGTAATCAGTAAATAATGCGCAGGTAAAGAGGAATGCAGTAACTGGAACAAAACAGTATAAAGAACGACGTGATGGGAAACAAAAGGTATAACCCTGGATAGCTAATCAAGATATCCGTGATGTACGTCTAGTCCTGGTCCAGGCTAAATCTTCTCCTCACACTGAGCATGCATACTCAGGTCGTCAGAGCGACACAATAACAACATAATATATAAATTCATGTGACAATTCTAACAGTGATAATAGGTATATATAACAGTAAATCAATGACGGTATAGGTATGAACATGCAGCGGAACAGTAAAAGCAGTAGAATGATATGCCACGTATGTCAACACAGTAAGTATGTATATCGATGCTATCATCCCTATCAGTCTCTAAGTCTTACTGTACAGGTCATTAAACCTATCGTCAGTACAAGTGTGAGAGTCAACAACTCGCGAGTGTCCTCCACCCAAAGGTAGAACCCAAGGGCAAGGGACCACGGGCCCAACATGTAACTCACGTTAATAATCATGTACCCTGTAAATCTCTATATATCTCCATATATATAAGCCGGCAAGGGACTCCCGAGATTCTGTTGAACTCACACTCAAACTACCCCACACTCCGTGGTCTACATCAAACGCTAACCATAACCCTAAATACCAGTCGGTCTGTGACAAGTCTGCGCGAGAATTGGAGGCAGGACCTCCATCAAGCACGTCCCGACTAATACCTAAGATAAATGGCAGAGTCTGATGTCTTATCTGTGACACCCATGCAAGAGCTTCCATAAGTGTCCCATACCACTTATAGTTACACGTACACGCGTCCCACAGACGTCAACAATGCAATAGAATCATAAGGTTCACTGATTGTGTACAAGTACGTATCACTTTCACTTATTCACTGATACACGAATAGTAACGTACTTGCCACAATCATCACTAATACCTAACACTGGGTAATGTACGTTATCACTAGGTTATCAATGCAGTGACATGTGTATGATATGATGCGTAAACAGTATGTAAAGCATGATTAGGGTGTCATGAATCAATAATCTACCACTTGCATAATTTATCATAAATCATACGATTACAGTTTAGTGAAACGATGATCGGGGAATAAATAGTATGTTCAGTTATCTATCCAGCGAATTTAGTTTCACGCCAATCGGGTTTCAGGATCACTAGTTATGGCCATTTCCTTTTAAGCGTTCACGGCTGGAAACCCGGTTTCAGAATCGGAAGTTCGTTTCGCAACGCATTTTAATCCCAGTTGGGATCATATTTTAGCGACGCTACAGTTAAATGAAATCTAGAGTTTTCAGTAAAGTTTTCAACGCAATAGACGGTTTCTAAATCGCGTCTGTACGTTAGGAGTTATGCACCATTCAATACTAGTATGTCAATTCTGATTCTGTTGGGACTGTTATACGTCCCTATCTATTAAATTACAGATTAAATAACAAACGATAACGAAACAGAATGAAACCACTTATGTTGTCTAGCTAACAGATTCACCTTTCATAAACAGTGGACTTCCGCAACCTACGAGTTAAGGAAACCAGGTGGTACCCATTACGGGACAGCACACAGTAAACAGAGTCGCTCTGGACTGCAGTCCAGAGTCGCACTCCGGTCCAAATATTGTCACAGTTTAGGTACAGAAACAATTAGAAACTTACATAGGGTTATAGTTCGTCGAGTAGGCTTCGATTTGAGCCTTCGAACGCATCATTCCAGTATATATATAATTTATGGTGATTTTAACGGTTTCTAGATACAAGGAATTTCCAGTTTTACGGGTAAACTTGGGGGTAGTCGTTTTAATCGTTAACGGTCATATTTTCCAACGAAATTTGTACAAGGTATTCATCACAACAAGGGTCAATATAAGCAATCCAGTTCTGTCAAATTAGAAAAGTATTGTCTTTGGGAACATGCATCGAACAGGTACGTAATATAACTTATCAGAAAAAATTACTACGGAATCTATACTATTTTAATTTGTAATAAAAATAATTTAGCATGTAGCAAGTAGAGAACTTGCCTGGCGATGATGAATTGCTGGCACGGTACGCACGGGCACGACACACGCGGCAACAGCGGTAAGGGTTTGGCCTCAACTGCGGTTTGGCCTCAGCTGCGGTTTGGCCTCAGCTAGACGTGGAGCTTGGGGCTCTTGCTGTTGGTGGTCGATATGGAGGGTAGTGGTGTAGCGGAGAGATGAATTCGTCGGCTAGGGTTTGAGAGAGATCAATAGAGAGTGAGAAAGAGATATAGAGAGAGGGAGAAGGGTTGAGAGAGAGAGAGGGAGAGAAGTGTAGAGAGAGAGAGAAATTTCAGAGAGTGAGAGAGAGGACAGAGGGAAAGATTGAGAAAGAGAGGGAGAGTGAGTGATATAGAGAGGGAGAGAGAGAGATCAGAGAGAGAGAGTAGAGAGTGTGCAGGGAGAAAAACAGAGAGGGAATAGAGAGAGAGGGAAAACTGAGAAAGGGTGAGAGATAGAAAAACGGAGGGAGTGAGTAAGAGAGTGTTCGAGCTTGGTGATGGTGAGGAGGTGATGCTCGGGTCGACGAGGCGACTCGGCAGTGGGGAGCTCGTCGGTAAGGCTAGTAGAGGCTCGTCGGCGATGGGTCGTCGACGGTGAGGGGCAGTGGAGAGCTAGGGGGTTTTGGGGTATTTGGTGATGGTGGCAGGGAAGAGCGAGGGAGGGTAGTGAGGAGATGAGGGCGGTGATGAGGGCCCGACGAGATGGCCGGCGGAGTGGGGTGATGGCGACGAAGGAGGCGTGGGCGTGGGCTCGAGGGAGGGAGAACTGGAGTGAGGGGGCTCGGGCGAGGAGGGTGGTGAGAAGGAGAGAGAGGTGCGGGAGACGGGGGTTGTGAGGGTTGCGCGTCGTGGGGAGTAACGGCCAAGCGACGAGGGCGCGTGCGTTGGCGGAGGCGACGGAAATGGGTCGAGCGCGCGGGGGAAAGGAAATAGTCGTTGGAGGGGAAGGCACTGTAGGAACGGGTCGGGTTATGAAGCGGGCGTGGGCTGAAGGCTGCTGGGCTCGCGTGTTGGGCCAGGAGAATAAAAGAATTCAGATGGGGAAAAAGAAACGGGCCGAGGAGTTTGGGCTGGGAAATTTAGAAGGAATAAAAGAAATGGGGGCTGAAGGAAGTGGGCCGGGCAAAGTTTTAAAATGGAAATTAATTTAAATAAAAGGATTGGGATGGGTTTTAGGAATTAATCAAAATGAAAGGGAGTTCTGGGCCAGTGAAAAATTTAAAAGAATTATAAGGGAAAGGAAATAGGCCGGCTGAGAAAAAGGGAGTTGGGCTGACGGCTTGGGCCAGAAAATAAAACAATAAGGAATTTAAGAAAGGGCTGGGGGATTTAGAATAAAAGAATTGTAAGGGATTGGGAAAGAGGGCCGGGACTTTGGAGAAAAATCAATTAATTTAGTAAATACTCAAAGAAATGGGCTGAGGAAAATTAGTTGGAAAAAGATATACTAGGGTTTTATTGATAAAAGAAAATGGAGGTTTAGAAGAAATAAAATTATAAATATAAATAAATAAAATTCAAAAGTAACAAAATACAGATATTGGTATAAAAGGGGCTGGGTATTACAACTAGCAAGTTTCAATTTCTTTAGAAACTCCCGATGAGGATTTTTGCCCCATGCTCTTATGACCTTGACTTTAGTCAACAAATCATAAGTCACATGTCAAGTTCTACCCGTCATTATCCAGGTTAATTTGAACCCACCCGTACATACCCTTGACTTTAGTCAACAAGGTAATACGACTGTCCCAAACCAACGCATCTATCTATGCTACATATGAATATCCAATAGCTACCAAACACTGTGCCTTGACTTTAGTCAACAAACACAGCCTGAATACTATTGACTATCTATATGAAACGACGGAGGGCTACGACTGGTTTTAGCAAAACCGTGAAAGTAGTGAACTTGATTTAATCGAAGGAACCTGATACTTTTTAAAAGGAGTGGTTAAAGCTCCGCAATTAAAAATTCTGATCTTTTAAAATAACCGAGTGGTTTCTTTTAAATTTGTTCCAACGACTCATTTTTGGTTTATTTTCTTTGCATTATTATAATGCGTTCCATCATTTATCCTATCATTGCAGAAAACAACGAAAATACCACGTCCTCTTATGCCATCCGAATTCGCCACTGGGTCCCGTTATCACCCGTTAGGTTACTTAATTAACGACAGAGCGGGGGCTGGGCTAGCGCGGGTGTAAAACATAAGTGACGTCTAACAGCTATCATATATAGATATTGTACATTCGTCAGACGCAATAATAGGCATTTCAGATCACAGATGAACTTTATTGGATATGCAAGCAATCCGCATTTGCTTTGAGCCTGCAACAAAAGACGGATTACACAGTTGTGATGAATAGCCATTACCCCACCCTAGACCCCTACGGGTACGGCAAACTACCCGCCAAGTATCCGAAGTGAAGCGGTCTCCCTCAACAACGTGAGTAGGCCACTAAACACTTCGACGTACCAGGTAGTTTGTGTACCCCACCTTGGGTCTATCCTAGGAGCAAAAACAGTAAAAATGAAATAATACAACGGTGGCTACAACCGCAACCTGGATGTGCCCCGCAAAATAATATTACAACATATTACAATTACATCGAATGAATGAATATAATAACCCATCTCAAACCCCGGCTAATCATCACAACAGTCCAAAACAGTTCATATACACAAACAGTAAACATTACAGAAATGTGCAACCCCCTGCCAACCGACATACTAGCAGTTAGGGGAGGTTTACGAACACATTAAACATTACAGATAAAAACCCGATTAGCAAATAACTTATAATATCGATCGACAACCATTTTCCGTGTCTACCCCAATTGCAAGCCAGCACAGAAGTAACCTGGGCAGAAACAAAATATACAGGAAACAAAACTCCAAAAAATATGAATTACTGTGCAAATCCGAGTCAACTCGGGGTTGACTCGGCGGCGGATCCGCGGCAGTCTTGCCGCGGATCCGCGGTCGTCTTGCCGAGTTAGGGGCTCGTATTTTCCCAGTATTCTTATATTTCCCTGCCGTGAATTTTAAGGCATATCAAATATTTTTTCGACACGTTTAAAATTAACAGAAACTGATAGGGTTCCGGGGTTTCGTTTTCGTGTTTTTCCGTCGATCGAAGTTCTAATTAGTTGCTAACAAGTTAGTAATGGTTTAGTTGGCTCTGATACCACTGTAAATCCATGTCACGCACCCCACGAACTTGCGGGGAGGCGGAATATATGAAAAACGATTATCAAAACTTCGTAATATGGACTTGAGCGCATGAATCGTATCTAAACTATTACTAGCAAACTATGAGAGGTTTAACTACTCGGATTCGAAATTATACCTCACGTTACTTGTCCTTCGGGTCTTCATTGTTGTCCTCCACTCCTCGTAGGCTCCTTGGAACATCGGGCACATCCACGTCCTCCTCGAGTCAAAGACGATCCACCTGAGAGCTCCTACTCCAAGCTTGATCTCTAACTTGAGATAACTAGGTTGCTCAAATTGCTAATCTAAGCTACCTAGGGGATATAGAGTGAGGTTATGGATTAATTAGTCTATCTAATCCTTGATCTCAACACATGAGAGGGGAGGATTAGGGTTTCAAGAATAAGAGAGCTTGAGGAGAGAGAAGGTGATGATAAGAATGAGAATGAATAATGAGCTTATTTGAATATAACAACCATAACAATTTATCAAATAAATAATTCAAATGATTAATCATCATGGTTGATGCATTCACCTTGTGTGATTCATCATATGACTCATTAGCTAATTAATACATCATTTAATTCTATGGATGAATCACGCAAATGAGTCATTAAGTGTAACACCCGAGCCCAATAATACTATTCATATTACTAGTTGAGGGTTGTTTATTGCTCATTCCAATTTTCCTGATTTTCTGGTGTTTGCTGCTAAATTTTACCCGGTTAAGTCATTTTGGCACATAACAAATTTTAACTCCTAAAATGAAATTTAAAATGTCCATGTTGTCCTACTCGCCGCCACTAGTCGCGTGGTAGCGTCCGCGTGTCGAGATTCCGTTCCGTTTGGCTAAACGGGCAAGTTCGGACGACTACGTGCGCGTGCAAGTGTCCGACTTGGGGGCATGCATTTTAATCATTAAACACCTATTTTCAAAATTTGGAACCCGCTTAAAATCTATAATTTGAATTTGGAACATTTGGGCACAACCCGGGCGCGATTTGGAAATGTTTCATTTCGCGCCAAAAAGGGCCCGTTTCAATTTAATATCTAAAACTAAAATCATATACGAATATAATTCCTTAACTGTTTAAATCCTTCACAAATCTTTCTCAATATTTTCCTCCAACCAATCACAGAGCTTGGTTTCCCGCGTGGGCCCCGCTCCCTTTCTATATCTCTCTGTCTCTCTCCTCATTCTCTCTCTCTCTCTATCTCATCAATCTCCCTCTCTCTCTCTCTTCTTATATATTTGTGAATCTCCCCCTGCATGCAGCCGCCTTCACCCAACCCTTTTCCATCGCGAGAAACCCAACAAACCCTAACCCTAGCTCACCGCAGACCTCACCGCCGACCTCCCCAAGACCTCGCCGTCGCCGCCCTCGCCACCACGAGACTCACCGCACCCGCTCACCTCGTTTCCCCGACGATCCCCGCACCTGCACCAACCCGACGACGCCTCCACCCTCGCGGACCTCGCCGTCGACGCCACCTCTCGTCGTCGACGACCCCCGCGGTTCCCTCTCACCCTCCTCATCGCAACCTCGTCGTCGCCTTCCCTCTCCCCTCGCCAGACCACCAACCTGCAGCCGACCCTTCACCCAACGCCTGCACCTCCCCTGTTCGCCGGAGAAGCGCGCCGGCGACCTCGTCGACGCCACCTCCGACCACCTCCCTGTCCCCTCGACCACCAGAGCCGACCCCCTCTCCTCCAGCTCGCCGCAACACCCTATTCCGCGCACCCCGAAGCCTTCAACCCTCGCTGCAGCCGCTGCCGTCGCTTCGCCGGCGTTCCAGCGCCGTCGAGCTCGCCGGGGTCACCTGGTATACCTCTCTGTAAGTGTCCCCTATCTTTCCTTTGTCCAAATCATTCCTCTGCTGGTCCGTATTTTGGATGCGTGGTTTAGGTTGCTAACCTTGTTGCTGTTGTTTGCTGCCGGATTCCGGCGTGCTGTCTTGGCGAACCCGACGCTCCAGCGAAGCCCCCTGGTCCGTGCGATTCCGTTGATCTCTGTTGGGACTCGATCCGTGGCCCGTGCTATCATATTGTGCTTTCTGCCGACATCGCACCCGTGTTCCAGTTTGCAGACCGTCGAGGCAAGTATCTGAATACTTGCTTGAACATGCTAGCGTGCGAGATCTAGTCTTGCCACGCAATTTAATTCAAACTATTTAATACCGTAACTTAGTGATGGCATTTGATATCGTGTTATTGCTGTTATCTTTATAATAGAATCGTTACAACAGTTCCTCGGAATTAATTAACCCACATCAATCCATGCTTTAACTAATAAAACGACTGAATCATATCTGCCTGAACTGTTAAACCATTCTTGAGACAATTATTATACTTAGTATAATTTCATGTAGTTCCTTAATTTATAATTGTGAATATTGCTATACCTTGTGGCTATTGCACCCTAAAGATGATTGAACATGTTAGTAAGAGAATATAAACATCACTGTAGTTATATGGAATATTGTGGTTAAATGCTGTTTCCTGCTATTGTTCATTATTGATTGTATACCTGTTGGGAGCACTTACCCGATTGCACGACATATTGGCCTGACCCTGCCACACCTGACAGATACATACATACCGACTCATCCTGCCGTACCATGACATTACCTGTTTCATGATTTCATGCCTAATGCCGACAAACCTAACCATTCCTGCTGTCGATCCAGACAGACCTACTTTTACTCGACCTTGTGTTGGCATTAGTCCTTGACTACTGAATACCTGACCTGACATACATAGCTTGGGGGTATGGGGAAAGCAAAGGTGAAACCGATTTGTAACTCAACAGTTCGATACATTGTTCTGATCAGTCTTACGGGCTTGGCCAGCTCCGGAGTGTTGATGCTGACATCACTCGTCCATCCTACTACCTTTTACTGCTTAGCGGCACGTCTCGGATTTAGCCCCGAGGATCTTGACCGTGGTCCCGGGCACGCACGGGATACTATTGAGTTACATCGACGATTCATCAATTGGTTTCAAAGACTATAGAGTAGAAAACCTGATAGGACAGTTTAGTCACCAGTGCACATTACCCTGCTTGTTATTTCTTATTGCTGCTTCATTCATGTTCATACTTGCATTTCTCATTACCATGTTTATGCTATATACTTGATATCATGACGCGCTGACGTCTGGGTTTTGCATGGCCCAGATTCCGTACCCTTGTCGTCGACCGAGCAGGAGTACTTCAGCCAGCAGGCTGAACTGTGAGTTCCTTAGAGTTTAGTTTATTTATTTTCATTTCCAGTTGTGAGCCCGCATTATGGGACGTACTGTTTATTCATTGTATTGGATCATTCGCTTCCGCACTTATTGTTTATTGATTCTTGTTATTATGGATTTGGACATGTATTAGTTTAGTTTATTTTACTGATTTCTTGATATCTCTACAACCGAAATGTGACTGTGGACGGATGCGTCCTACCCGCAGGTAGCATGGTTGGCTATGTCACGTGCCCAAGTTTGCGTACTCTGGGAAGCGGGGCGTGACATGGTTTTATGGTATCAGAGCCATAGGTTAGTTGGGTTGATTCTTTGTAGTTGGGTATTGTACCCAATACACGAATCAGAATACCCGTGTTTAGGAAACATGTCCAGCCACATTGACCGTTTTACCATTCTTGAATCACATTCTTCCTGATTATATCTTTTACGACGTGCAAACTTACTTTGCATGTCGACTCGGAAACCTGATTTCTTGTTATCCCTAGGACTTGGGCGACTTGGGTGGAGTTAAGTAATTGCGGCTATGATACCGCGGCATAGCTACAATGCAGTACTCTATTTAAGTATCTTGGAGTTCTAGCCTTGATCTATACTCGAAATCTATCATCATGCTAATGTTGGGTACTTTGATTTCCAGGAATATGGCCGGTCAGAATTTGGAGATGGACCCAGGGCGTGCGGTCCTAGCCGCCAGGCAAAGAGTGATAAGGGGATTGCTGGAGAAACTAAAGGAACAAATCGAGCTGGAACCAGCATTTGCACGGGACCCCACATCCGTACGTAGAAGTATTCCGGTGAACAGGCGCAGCGTGGTGCCAATGAAGAAGCCTGTGATCGCTGATCGAAGAAAGAGCATAAGTTGTAACTACTGCAATTTACCGGGCCACATGAAAAGGGATTGTCGAAGAAGACTGGGACTCTGTTTTAGATGTGGAGCGGCAGATCACGCCGTTAATGCTTGTCCGTCGAAGCCTCCGCAGGGTTCGTTCCAAGGGCGGGAACGGCTTACCCAAGGACCAAATCAGACTCGAGCGTTCACGTTGACAGCTGAGGAAGCTAAGGCATCGGGAGAAGTGGTTTCAGGTAATTTACTCGTTCATGGTTTTCCCGCTTGGCATTACTTAATTTCGGAGCATCCCACTGTTTAGGTCATCCAAATTTATAACTACACACTCGATCACCTGCATGACCCTGTCTAGTTTCTGGGACATACACACTGGGAATGGGAAAATCATAGCTAGTAAGGAATGTAGAGATTGTACAGTTGTTGTTTGCGGACGTGAGCTTTTTGCAGATTTCTTGGTGATAGATACGGGCAGTTATGAGGTTGTCTTGGGGATGGATTTTCTTGGCACTTTCCACGCCCACATTGACTGTAGGGCAAGGAACGTAATTTTCCAGATTCCCGGACATCCTAAGTTTACTTTCATTGGAGAAAGCAGTTCTGTCGGGCCAGTCGAGTTTAGGGCTAGGCCGACGAACAATGTTCTTGCGGCTATGGTAGTGGATAGTAATGAAGAGCCGGCAGTTGTTCGCGACTTTATGAATGTGTTTGAAGATATTTCGGGCTTACCGCCGAAGCGAGATGTGGAGTTTGCGATTGACCTCATTCCTGGTGCAGCGCCAGTGTCAAAATCTTATTATCCAATGGCACCGGTGGAATTGGAAGGAGTTAAGAAGCAAATTGGTGGATTACTTGCGAAGGGTTGGATTCGAAACAGCAACTCGCCTTGAGAGCTCCAGTTCTTTTAGTGAAGAAGAAGGATCGCACTGCAAACGCTGAGACAAGAGAAATTATTCGCGAGGATGAGTAAGTGCGAATTCTGGCTGGAAGAAGTGAAGTTTCTGGGGCATGTCGTGTCGGGCGATGGAATCGCCGTTGATCCCGAGAAGATTACAGCAGTTCGAGATTGGCCTATTCCGAAGAATGTTGCGGAGATAAGAAGTTTTCTTGGACTCGCCGATTACTACAGAAGATTTGTGGAGAACTTCGATCGTTTAGCTGAGCCGTTAACCAAGCTTACGTGTAAGGAGGTACCGTTTGTTTGGACGGACGGATATGCATTGGCCTTCGAGACGTTGAAGCAGAAGTTGATAACCGCCCCGATCCTGACCGTACCGGATAATTCAGGAGGACTGGTGATTCATAGCGACGCATCTGGAAAAGGATTGGGATGTGTTTTAGTGCAGAACGGGAAAGTCGTCGCTTACGCATCGAGACAGCTGAAGACTCGTGAGAAGAACTATCCGACTCATGACTTAGAGCTTGCAGCCGTGATCTTCGCCCTGAAGATTTGGGGACACCACCTACTGGGCGAGAGAGTCGAAGTCTTTACGGATCACAAGAGTTTGAAATATGTGTTCACTCAGAAGGAATTGAACATGAGGCAACGCAGATGGTTGGAGCTGATGGCCGACTACGACCTTGATCTTAAGTACCATCCGGGAAAAGTTAACGTCGTGCCAGATGCGCTAAGTCGGTTACCAGCAATTCAGTTATTGACTGCACAGAGAGAGATAATTGAGGATTTTTGGAGATTTGACTTGGAGGTTGTGCTACCGCATGCTACAGGACAGTTGATGCAGATGCAAGTACAATCGTCCTTAGTTGAGAAGATTAAAGCGGCACAATTGCAGGATCCTAGACTGCAAAAGTTTCGAGAGCAGGTTGGAGCCGGACTACGAACCGATTTACTGATCCATGAAGATGGTTCGTTGAGATATGGTAGCCCTGTGTGTGTGCCAAAAGGAGATGTGCGTGAAGAGCTTATGAAGGAGGCGCACAGTTCAGCTTACTCTGTACATCCAGGAGAGACGAAGATGTACCGAGATATTCGACAGCATTTCTGGTGGGAAGGTATGAAACGGGAAATTGCTCGCTTCGTGGCTAAGTGCTTGGTGTGTCAGCAAGTCAAGGCTGAACACCAAAGGGTTGCTGGTTTGTTGCAACCACTTCCGATTTCTCAATGGAAGTGGGAACATATAACCATGGATTTCGTGACGGCTTTACCGCGGAGTCCAAAGGGCAACAATGCAGTATGGGTGATTGTCGATCGGTTGACCAAGGCAGCTCACTTTATTCCTTTTCGGGTTGGTCAATCGACGGAGACTTTGGCAGAGCGGTACATGCAGGAGATTGTCAGATTGCATGGAGTACCGATAAGCATCGTGTCCGATCGGGACACTCGGTTCTTGTCGCACTTTTGGAGGAGTTTACAAGAAAGTTTGGGGACTCGACTGAAGTTTAGCACAGCTTATCATCCTCAGACTGATGGGCAATCGGAGAGGACGATCCAGACCCTTGAAGATATGTTGAGGGCTTGCATGTTGGATTTCAAAGGTTCTTGGGAAGATCATCTACACCTGGTGGAGTTTTCATACAACAACAGCTTCCAAGCAACTATTCAGATGGCCCCGTTTGAAGCAATGTATGGTCGTAAGTGCCGTTCACCTGTTTGTTGGGATGATGTTGGTGAACGAAGGTTACTAGGACCAGATTTGGTGGTACAGACAGTCGAGAAGGTGAATACAATCAGGAAGCATATGAAGGCAGCTCAAGACAGACAGAAAAGTTGGGCCGACACGTCAAGAAGACCTCTAGAGTTCGCCGTGGGTGATTTGGTATTCCTGAAGATATCACCGACTAGAGGGGTGATTCGCTTTGGAAGTCGGGGAAAGCTTAGTCCCCGATTCGTTGGACCCTTCGAGATATTGGAGCGTGTTGGAGAGGTATCGTACCGGTTGGCGTTACCACCGTCATTAGCAGGAGTTCACGATGTGTTTCATGTGTCTCAACTACGGAGGTATGTTCGTGATGAGCATCATGTCTTGGATCATTCAGAGTTGACCGTACAGGAGGACCTGACTTTCGAGGAGCGACCAGTTGAAATCAAGGATCGAAGAGAAAAGGTTCTTAAGATCAAGATTATCCCTCTTGTGCTAGTTTCTTGGGGTAATCGATCGCATGGAGAATCCACTTGGGAGCGAGAAGACGAGATCCGGCAGAAATTCCCTCATCTTTTCCAGTAGTTAGCTATCTTGTATTCTTGGAATTTCGAGGACGAAATTCTTTTTGTAGTTGGGTATGATGTAACACCCGAGCCCAATAATACTATTCATATTACTAGTTGAGGGTTGTTTATTGCTCATTCCAATTTTCCTGATTTTCGGGTGTTTGCTGCTAAATTTTACCCGGTTAAGTCATTTTGGCACATAACAAATTTTAACTCCTAAAATGAAATTTAAAATGTCCATGTTGTCCTACTCGCCGCCACTAGTCGCGTAGTAGCGTCCGCGTGTCGAGATTCCGTTCCGTTTGGCTAAACGGGCAAGTTCGGACGACTACGTGCGCGTGCAAGTGTCCGACTTGGGGGCATGCATTTTAATCATTAAACATCTATTTTCAAAATTTGGAACCCGCTTAAAATCTATAATTTGAATTTGGAACATTTGGGCACAACCCGGGCGCGATTTGGAAATGTTTCATTTCGCGCCAAAAAGGGCCCGTTTCAATTTAATATCTAAAACTAAAATCATATACGAATATAATTCCTTAACTGTTTAAATCCTTCACAAATCTTTCTCAATATTTTCCTCCAACCAATCACAGAGCTTGGTTTCCCGCGTGGGCCCCGCTCCCTTTCTATATCTCTCTGTCTCTCTCCTCATTCTCTCTCTCTCTATCTCATCAATCTCCCTCTCTCTCTCTCTTCTTATATATTTGTGAATCTCCCCCTGCATGCAGCCGCCTTCACCCAACCCTCTTCCATCGCGAGAAACCCAACAAACCCTAACCCTAGCTCACCGTAGACCTCACCGCCGACCTCCCCAAGACCTCGCCGTCACCGCCCTCGCCACCACGAGACTCACCGCACCCGCTCACCTCGTTTCCCCGACGATCCCCGCACCTGCACCAACCCGACGACGCCTCCACCCTCGCGGACCTCGCCGTCGACGCCACCTCTCGTCGTCGACGACCCCCGCGGTTCCCTCTCACCCTCCTCGTCGCAACCTCGTCGTCGCCTTCCCTCTCCCCTCGCCAGACCACCAACTTGCAGCCGACCCTTCACCCAACGCCTGCACCTCCCCTGTTCGCCGGAGAAGCGCGCCGGCGACCTCGTCGACGCCACCTCCGACCACCTCCCTGTCCCCTCGACCACCAGAGCCGACCCCCTCTCCTCCAGCTCGCCGCAACACCCTATTCCGCGCACCCCGAAGCCTTCAACCCTCGCTGCAGCCGCTGCCGTCGCTTCGCCGGTGTTCCAGCGCCGTCGAGCTCGCCGGGGTCACCTGGTATACCTCTCTGTAAGTGTCCCCTATCTTTCCTTTGTCCAAATCATTCCTCTGCTGGTCCGTATTTTGGATGCGTGGTTTAGGTTGCTAACCTTGTTGCTGTTGTTTGCTGCCGGATTCCGGCGTGCTGTCTTGGCGAACCCGACGCTCCAGCGAAGCCCCCTGGTCCGTGCGATTCCGTTGATCTCTGTTGGGACTCGATCCGTGGCCCGTGCTATCATATTGTGCTTTCTGCCGACATCGCACCCGTGTTCCAGTTTGCAGACCGTCGAGGCAAGTATCTGAATACTTGCTTGAACATGCTAGCGTGCGAGATCTAGTCTTGCCACGCAATTTAATTCAAACTATTTAATACCGTAACTTAGTGATGGCATTTGATATCGTGTTATTGCTGTTATCTTTATAATAGAATCGTTACAACAGTTCCTCGGAATTAATTAACCCACATCAATCCATGCTTTAACTAATAAAACGACTGAATCATATCTGCCTGAACTGTTAAACCATTCTTGAGACAATTATTATACTTAGTATAATTTCATGTAGTTCCTTAATTTATAATTGTGAATATTGCTATACCTTGTGGCTATTGCACCCTAAAGATGATTGAACATGTTAGTAAGAGAATATAAACATCACTGTAGTTATATGGAATATTGTGGTTAAATGCTGTTTCCTGCTATTGTTCATTATTGATTGTATACCTGTTGGGAGCACTTACCCGATTGCACGACATATTGGCCTGACCCTGCCACACCTGACAGATACATACATACCGACTCATCCTGCCGTACCATGACATTACCTGTTTCATGATTTCATGCCTAATGCCGACAAACCTAACCATTCCTGCTGTCGATCCAGACAGACCTACTTTTACTCGACCTTGTGTTGGCATTAGTCCTTGACTACTGAATACCTGACCTGACATACATAGCTTGGGGGTATGGGGAAAGCAAAGGTGAAACCGACTTGTAACTCAACAGTTCGATACATTGTTCTGATCAGTCTTACGGGCTTGGCCAGCTCCGGAGTGTTGATGCTGACATCACTCGTCCATCCTACTACCTTTTACTGCTTAGCGGCACGTCTCGGATTCAGCCCCGAGGATCTTGACCGTGGTCCCGGGCACGCACGGGATACTATTGAGTTACATCGACGATTCATCAATTGGTTTCAAAGACTATAGAGTAGAAAACCTGATAGGACAGTTTAGTCACCAGTGCACATTACCCTGCTTGTTATTTCTTATTGCTGCTTCATTCATGTTCATACTTGCATTTCTCATTACCATGTTTATGCTATATACTTGATATCATGACGCGCTGACGTCTGGGTTTTGCATGGCCCAGATTCCGTACCCTTGTCGTCGACCGAGCAGGAGTACTTCAGCCAGCAGGCTGAACTGTGAGTTCCTTAGAGTTTAGTTTATTTATTTTCATTTCCAGTTGTGAGCCCGTATTATGGGACGTACTGTTTATTCATTGTATTGGATCATTCGCTTCCGCACTTATTGTTTATTGATTCTTGTTATTATGGATTTGGACATGTATTAGTTTAGTTTATTTTACTGATTTCTTGATATCTCTACAACCGAAATGTGACTGTGGACGGATGCGTCCTACCCGCAGGTAGCATGGTTGGCTATGTCACGTGCCCAAGTTTGCGTACTCTGGGAAGCGGGGCGTGACATTAAGCAATAAATGCTTATGCCACCTTAACCCCCAAATCATCATGCTTCTAGAAGCTTCCCGGAAAATTACGAGAACGCCCTTCCTTTCCGTGAAAACACGGAAAAACTTTAGACTGTATAAATCCAATAACCCGATACTAAAATCTGGCTTAAACCAAAGCCGGCTAGTAAAAACTCTCCGAACGTCGTACGTGCGTTTAAACACGTATGCGTCCAAACCCTTGTCGTAAAACCATACGACCTCTATATCGTTTCGCCTGGAGCAGAAAAACTCTCTGTGTGGGACTCTAAAGACTCGACACTACGCTGGTAGTGGGTTTAACCACTGACCGCAAGCGGTACTAGCTGTACGTAATGGTCCCCAGGCAGATGTCGATAAGAAGGCCGATGAGGAAACCCATCCGAACTCCTACTGAGCCTGATGTGACAATCTCCGTACAGTCCGGTCTGTTCGTCTAAGACTATCGCATATCGAGCCTAGGGGCGGCAAGCGTCAGTCCCCTAATAGCGGTATAAGTCGTGTCGGAGCGTAGCCCATTACACCCTGAGAAACTACCGGAACCTACCAGTAAATCTCGTTTGCCCTGGCCAGGGACTTTGCGTAATGGCTCTCTGACACAGCGCGATACCAACTCCCAATACCGGGAGAGACAAATCCTGTCTAACCGCCACTGCCTCCAAGTGCTCGGGACTGCACCCAACTGCTACCTGTTTGCACGATCCTTTGAGCCGTGGTAGGGTAGCAATCTAAGAACTGTGGGACACACTCGAGGCGAAGTAGCAGTGTCAAGTCTGCGGACTATGCTGTACTCATGTCACCTGGGAATTGTTAACTGACGACGGGTATAATACCAACCAACAGTTCCCATGCGAGTCATGTCCGGTGTACCCGTAACCTAACGAGCACCTGTATACTATCTCCAGTACGACGTACTGATGGCTGTGGGACAGACCATCTCCCCTACTGGGATGAAAAGCGTACACACTAGTCTACTCCGGAATATCGATGCCCTGTCTCGATAATCCAAAGACCAGGGACCTGTATAGGATGTTGCTTATGGACTACCCAGCCCCCACTAGTGTGACTGCCATCACAACGCTGGTAATCAAGCAAAGATCCTATGGGCTCTTCTAATATGTATAAATGATACGTTACAAGAAACATATGCATATATTAAAGCAGAAACAAAGCAAGTAGCATACTACCATTTTTAGCAAGACTGATATGTAACTGTGAATATCCCAAACTTCCATTAAGTAATATACAAACTAGTATGATACAATAATGGCCCCTACGGCATATACACTAACACTTAGCACTTCTTTTCAAATAAAAAGAAGACTAAATGGACCAAGCCCAAATTGGCCAGGTCCTTAATCTGATCAACCGAGCCCATGGGTCTACTACTTCCCAAACTGATCTCAGTTCCAAATACGTCTATTGATCTCTTAACTGTTGATATCCCAAAACGATATTCTTCCCACATTCTCCCGAGGAAATCTTAGTCTCAAAATGTAAGGTTACTAGGCACTCTCACAAGGTTCTTCAAGGCATCAACCATACCCGATTTAAATTTTAGACGTGCCGAACAACCCTAACCAAGATCTTAGACTAGAGATTAGGTGAAACAAATAGCAAGTAAACAACTTTACTTCTAAGAGTTAGGGATTACAACCTTTGTAGTCCGTTCCTTCACTTCTAAAACTCCGTGTTGAGGTCCCTTCGCTGCAATCATCGGGTATCCGGACTCTAGAGAGGCTCCACAAAAGAAAGATGCAAGCTTGCTTCCGATCTTCGATAACAAAGATGATCTACCTTGAAGAAACTCAAACCCGAGCTCTTGCTTTGCTAATCAAGTATTAGCAAAGCAAACACCCTAATCTAAACGGCTAGGATAGATGAGGATGATGGAGTAGGAATTTAGCTCTCATTTGTTTTCAATTTCTCACTCATTTTCATCACTTCACAAAAAGCTAAAAAACTTTTCATGCAAGGAAGAAGAAGAAAGAAGATGATCAATCCTTTTGTGATGAATAATGAAATCTTGTGAGGTTAGAAATGCAACCATGGGTTAAGTATGATAACTTAACCCATGTAGAGACTTAACCATGGTGAAGGGTTGGGTTGGGTTAACAAATATCAACCAAAATATCTTTAGAAAATATCTTTAGTTAAAAACAAAAGTAAAGCTTCTAGAAGCTTCAAGAAGGTTTAATCCTAATCCAAACCCTAACCATGTTTAAACTCCACAAAACATGTTGCATTTGTAACCTTAACTTGTTACAATATTATATATCACATATATAATATATTTTGTAACAAAATAAAATAATACAATTAACATATATCGCATATATATCAATGTATTACCCGAGTGAGAAAAAAAATCTTTTAGTGAGCTTATATTAGTTAATGTAATTTAATATATCAAATATATAATTATACATTAAATTATCGAATCAACACTTGATCCGATAATCCGGCTATTTCACAAATAACCAACTAATATAATCTGTATCAGTTCATCGAATCAACACTTGATCCGATGACCCGGCTATATCTCATATACCCGGCCGATATCTCATATCGTGAGAATCTAATAAGGTATCAGATACACGTATTATTCCCGGTCCTGCACATATCACATATGTGCTCCTACTCCGTTTTGCCTGACCCAGGAAACCACTGTGTAGGACTCTAAAGAATTGTTAATACGCCGGCAGTGGGTGATGATCATATCAAACACCCACAAGCTGCAAGCGGTCAGCTAAATATAACAGCCACCCAGGTATTGAGCAATCAGAAGATCAACAAGAAAGCCTGTACATTCTCCCGTGAATCCAACCAGTAACACTCCCGTACAGTCCGGTCTCTTCGTCTGATATGTCGCATATCTCGCCTAGGGGTGGTAAACGTCAGATCCTAGTAGCTTGATAAGTCGTGTCGATATGAGGTCCATAACAGTTCGAGAAACTACTAATAACACTTACCAGTAAATCTCAGCAACCCTGGCCAGGGATTTCTAGTTATAGCCAATCGAACACAGCGCAACATCAACTCCCTATACCGGGAGAGACGAAACCCTTCCTATCGCTCATTGCCTCCATGTGATTCGGGACTGTACCCAAAAGCCACCTTTTTGCACACCCTCTTGCACGTGGTATGATGGAAATCAAAGCACAGTGGGAATCACACAAGACTCTATGACAATCTCGGGTCTACAGACTAACTTGCACCAGTGTCACCAGAGAACTGCCATCTGACGTGAGGTATAATACCATCTGGGAGTTCTCGGCGAGTCCGTCCAATGTACCCAGTCTCCACTGAGCACCCGTATACCTTCTCTGATATCAAACACCAAAGGATATGGGATCATCCATCGCCCATCATATGGGTCAAGAAGCGCATACGCTAGTCTACTCTGGAGTATCGATGCCCTATCTCGGTACTCCCACGACTAGGAACATTTGAAGGATGTACTTGGCGACTACACTGTCCCCACTAGTATGATCTGCATCATAGTCCTGGTAGTCAAGTACTCATCCTAAGGGCTTTATCAACATGTAACATAGAGACAATCAGTGTACATGTTAAGATAAAGAGCAACCAGATAGCATACTATCATGTCGAGCAAGAAAGTCCTCCCTATATATGTCCAAGCATCCACTACAATATACAACGTATGTACAGTAATGGCCTCTAAGGCATACATATAACTAACACAAAATACGACTAATGATTCTGGGTTTACCATTAATCCTTTTTCCTTCAAATACGGGAATGGCTTCAAGGGTGCATCTCTCTGCACATCTGATATATGTCGTTGTAATTCCTCAATGTCTTCAGAGAGGTGGCGGGTCCCGATAGCCAGCTGCTTTTTGGTGCACTTCCCAAACCGACGTGCATATCCCAGATCAAACCACATCCCAAATTGGATGTATCCCATATCATCGTTGCTCATCTCGACACATAACAAATACACGTGCGCGCAAGGTGATCTACAGACCGAAACGTCCTTAAACTAAACGTTGCCTCCAAAATGGCGACAACGGACCGTAATGTCCTTAAACTAAAACCTCACCTCAAAAATGGTGATCTACAGACCGAAACGTCCTAAAACTAAACGTTGCCTCCAAAATGGCGACAATGGACCGTAACGTCCTTAAACTAAAACCTCATCTCAAAAATGGTGATCAACAGACCGAAATGTCCTCAAACTACACATTCGCCTCCAAAATGACGATAAGGGACCGAAACGTCTTTAAACTAAAACAACAGAGCCCAAATGCTCTCTCGTCGGGTCTGAAACAAAAATAATCCTAACACCCTGTTAAGTAGATCTTAGTCTCAAATTAGACTAACGTATCCTTAACAAAAAACCAACCGAGCCCCCAAATGCTTGTTTCCCCCAATCAGAGCAAAGCTCTATTTGAATTTCAAAAATTCAAAATTAGAAGCAACGCTTCAAATTCGTTGCGCTGCGCGCAACGCCACGTGTCAAAAGCTGATACGTCAGCGCAGCGCCCAAGGCAGCGCGCCCAATCAGAGCAAGGCTCTATTTAAAACGAAAATTAAAGAAAACAACGCTTCAGTTGCACAAGCGCTGCGCTGCGCGACACGTGTCAGCGCAGGTGCGCAAGCGCAGCTGTGCAAGCGCTGCGCTGCGCGACACGTGTCAGCGCAAGCGCAGTTGCGCTGCGCTGTGCGCTGCGCGACACGTGTCAGCGCAGTTACGCAAGCGCAGTTGCGCTGCGCTGTGCGCTGCGCGACACGTGTCATACGCTTGGGCGCTTGCACCAAACAGAATTAAAATTCTAGTAAGATCATTCTGTTCTTGTTAAAACAAGAAGATTGCCTTCTGTAAAACAGAAGCCCTTGGATCAAAGATCCAACGGTGGGGAAAATTCCCCAAATCACTTAGAGAATGATCTCTTTAACAAACTTAACAAATCTATGGGTACGATATAAAGACCCCTAGACCCCAACTCAAAAGGGGATGAACATTGTGAGAGATCAAGAACTTCAAAACAGAGAGAACTTTGAAGAAAATTCAAGAAAAAGGTAAAAACCTTTATAATTAGAAGAATTTCTTCTGAATAGATCATTGATCTAAGAACAAGATCAATGATCTTCCATAAAAAAATAAATAAATAATAACAGTGCCTTGCACTTTTATGAACCATTGGTTCTGGAATTTCAGAAAAATTCCTCTTTTGAATCCAAAATTGGATCAAGTCATTAAAACAGTGCCTTGCACTTGCAAAGCTGCATTGTTGCGCTCCTGGGTTGGCGCAAGCCACCAGAGAGTGCCACGTGTCAGCACCAGAATCACTTGTGCTAGGCGCTTATAAGATAGAGCATTGCTCTCTGAAATTGGCGCAACCCACCAGAGCGCGCCACGTGTCAGCAGCGCAAACGCAACGCACTGGCATAGCGCACTGCGCTTGCATGACACGTGTCAATACCACATGCGCTTGCGCTCAATGATTGGCGCAAAGTGCTTGACAAATGCACTGCATTGTTTACTGAAAGGCCAAGCCCAAATCAAAAAGGTCTAGCAGGCCAAAATAAAATGAAATGCATTAAAAGGACAGAGCCCAAACAAAATAGATACTCTGCATCATTTATAAAAGGGCATAGCCCAAACAAAACAAAATGCAATGCATTAAAAGGGCAGAGCCCAAACAAAATAGATGCTCCGCATCATTGAAGGGCAGAGCCCAAACAAAACAAAAAATGCAGTGCATTATTAAAAAGGGGCAAAGCCATAGCACAGGCCTAATAGGCCAAAGACAAATAAAAATGTTGAACATTTTTCAACTGGACTTAGCCCAATCATGGCCGTAAGTCCTTAAATTAAATTGAAAATGAGCACGGCTGCTCTCCTAAATCAATTTACGTCCGGTTCGAGGGTACATCTCCGAACTCCTCTGACACCTATCGTTGTAATCTTTCAACGTCGTCAGAGAGGTGACGGGTCCCGATGGCCATACACATTAAACGGACCACTACGTCCCTAAACTGACACAATAGAGCCCTCAAATGCTCTTCCCGTTAAGTCGATCTTAGTCTCAAACAGGACTAACATATCCTTAACAAACGTTTAAGTTGATCTTAGCCTCAATGCGGCTAACGTATCCTTAAACTAAAACACCAAATCCAAATCTAAGTAAGTACGGATTTGGACTAATCCACGTCCTACGGGCGACGACATCACTTAGTCTCCGTATACAATCCACGGGCATCCACAAACAAAACAAACACCCACGACACGAAGTGAAATTCTGGAGAAGGAGAAAGTTGTTACCGCGATGCGGTAGCGTAATTAACTGCAGGGGCTTGCGCCTGCAGGGAAGAGCGTCCCCATAATAAAAAAACCCCTCAAGCGAGGGGGAATCTGACGAAGTCTGCTATATCGGCCGCATCCGTCCAAACCTCCGATACACGGTGCCATAAATCAACTTGGCATCTTCGGAGAGGTGGACGGATAAAACAAAATAGCATCTGCCCTGAATTTCAGGCAAGACGTTTATCGCGTCTTCGCCACGTCATTCGGAGGGGAACAGATTCTGGCACGCCCGGTTGGACCTTTTCCTCTTTCCACTCCACACTTCATGTGTCGTCTTCGCGAACGAATCGCGGTTTGTTAATGGTTGCCTTTGGGTTTCAAGTTACTAAGATTTGGTCTTTTTCCTGGCGCAGAAATCAAGCATCCATGGTGTTAGTGTATATGCCCTAGAGGCCATTACTGTATCATACTAGTTTGTATATTACTTAATGGAAGCTTGGGATATTCACAGTTGTATAGACAATCTTGCTCAAAATGGTAGTATGCTACTTGGTTTGTCTCTACTTTAATATATGCATGTGTTTCTTTTAGCATATCGCTTATACATATTAGTAGAGCCCTTAGGATCTTTGCTTGATTACCAGCGTTGTGATAGCAGTCACACTCGTGGGGGCTGGGAAATCCACAAGCACATCTTTATACAGGTCCCTAGTCGTAGGACTATCGAGACAGGGCATCGATACTCCGGAGTAGACTAGCGTATGCGCTTCTCATCCCAGCAGGGGAGATGGTCTGTCCCACAGCCATCAGTACGTCGTACTGGAGATAGTATACGGGTACTCGTTAGGTTACGAGTACACTGGACAGGACTTGTCGGGAACTGTTGGTTGGTATTATACCTATCGTCAGTTATCAGTTCCCAGGTGACATGAGTACAGCTTAGTCCGCTGACTTGACACTGTCACTTCGCCTCGAGTGTGTTCCCACTGTACTTAGATTACTACCCTACCACGGCTCAAAGGAGTCGTGCAAACAGGTAGTAGTTGGGTGCAGTCCCGAAGCACTTGGAGGCAGTGACGGTTAGACAGGATTCGTCTCTCCCGGTATTAGGGGTTGACATCGCGTTGTGTCTAGGAGAGCCATTACACGAGTAGTCCCTGGCCAGGGCAAGCGAGATATACTGGTAGGTTTCCAGTGTTATTTCAGGGTGTTCTGGGCTTCACTCCGACACGACTTGTACCGCTATTAGGGGATTGACGTTTTCCACCCCTCTAGGCCCTCCATGTGATGTATCAGATGAACAGACCGGAATGTACGGAGATTGTCACATATAGGCTCAGTAGGAGTTCGGATGGGTTTATCTCATCGGCCTTCTTATCGACATCTACCTGGGGACCGTTACGTACAGCTAGTGCCGCTTGCGGTCTATGGTTAAACCCACTGCCAATGTAGTGTCGAGTCTTTAGAGTCCCACACAGAGAGTTTCCCTGCACTGAGCGAAACGTGTAGAGGCCGTATGGTTTTTACGGCTGGGCTGCGATCACTTACGTGCACTTGTGTGCGTATGCTGTTCGGGCAGGCAATACTAGTGGGCTTTGGTTTAAGCCGGATCCTAGTATTGCACGGATGGATTTGTCTTGTCTTCTGTGCATTCGCATTCTACGGAATGCGGATGCGGGTGTGTATGCACAGTTTTGCGGAGCGAAGAAGGAGGAGGTGCCTCATTAGGGTTTTGGCAGTTGATTCGGCCAAAACCGTTATGTGGCAGGCTCATTAGGGTTTTGACAGTTGATTCGGTCAAAATCATTTTGAGGCGGACTCATTAGGGTTTTGGCAATTCGTTCGGTCAAAACCATTATGAGCCGGGGTCATTATTTACTAATCCTTTTAGTGATAATTATGTTATGGCTAATTGCATTGACCATTTGACCACTCTTGACTTTGTTGACCCGTTGACCAAAGTTGACCTTGACCTTCATGAGAGATCTACACTCTTCTTTGGTTTTCTTTTTCTTTTTGGATTATGAAAATGGTCATGTCAATGTAGCCATCAACTTTATCATGATAGGATTAGTAATGATGATTTTTAGTATTATTGAACCATGGTGCCCTTTTTCTTTAGTTAATTTTTTCATTTCTCTTTTCTCACTCTCTCTCTTGCTTGTGAGAAGAAAGAAAATGAGCTCCATGGTTGCTAGTGCTCCTCCTTCTTCCTCCTCTTGAAATATTCTTTTGATCTCATGTGTTGAGAGAAAAAGAATCCACATAGACAAACACTTCCATCAACCTCTTCTACACAACCTAGGACATCAAGACTAGCGATCTTGTTGCCCTAGTTGCCTCGGCTCGAGGTGGAGCTCGGTGTACAACTCTCGGGTGGATCGTCTTCGACTCAAGGAGGCCGCGGAGGTGACCAAGATCTGGATCGATCCTTGGAGCTTGGATGGACGAGTGGGACAGCGGAGAGAAGACCCAAAGGACCGGTATCGTGAGGTATAATTTCTATGGCATAGTAGATAACACCTTTTGTAGTTTGCTAGTTCATAGTTTAGCAAAGATCCGTCTTTTAGTCCATGTTGCCTTTGTGCCAAAAATCGTTTTTCGCCGTTTCCGCTTCCCCGTAAGAACCGGGGTGAGCAACGTAGACTTACAGTGGTATCAGAGCCTAGCTAAGCATAAACTAGCAAGTTAGCAAAGTATTTAGAATATCGATCGGAAAAAATTCGCAAAACAAGTCCGGAAATTTTAACTTTCTGCCGATTTTTTATACCGTTCTAAAAATAATTTAAAATACATGAAAAATCGGCTCAGGGTTTTCTAAAGACACCCACCAAAAACGATCCACTGAACCGGTCAAAGCGCCGTGGTTCCGCGGCAAGAATATGCTTCTTGCCGCGGATCCGCGGCCGAGTTGACTCGGCCGTGGACCGAGTTTGGTGCAGTGTACTTAGTTGGAGGTTTTAGGATTTTTAATATAGTTTGTTTCTACCCAGATTTTCCAGAGAACAAATTTGTTTTTGGGGTGGTTACAAATCCGTATTTTGATCGATATTCCGTAGACTTTGGCTAATGGATATTATCTGTGATGTGATATATGTATTGAACGTCTACTAATCGCTATATGTCGATTAGTGGGGGTTATACATATCTGTGATCTGTAATGTTGATGGTTTGTTTATATGAACTCGTTGGATTGTCGCGGATGAATAGCCGGGGTGGATGTGAGATGAGAGTTTCTTTTTCTTTCATTCATTGTAAAATTTGTAAATTGATATAATATTATTTGTTTGGCCGCACATCCGGGATGAGGTTGTAGCCGCCATTGTATAATTTCTTTTTACTGTTTTTGCTCCTAGGATAGACCCAAGGTGGGGTGCACAAACTACCGGGTATCTCGAAGTGCCGAGTGGCCTACTCACGTGTTGAGGGAGGTTGCTTCACTTCGGGTACTTGGCGGATAGTTTGCCGCACCCGTAGGGGTCTAGGATGGGGTATTGGCTATTCATCGCGACCGTGTAATCCGCTTTTCGTTGCAGGCTCGAACGAATCGCGGGTTCCTAGTATATCCAAAGTGTTCATCTGTGATCTGGAATGGTAGGACTAAATGATGGGACGCATTAAATTTAATGCAAGAAAATAAACCAAGTAAAAGTCGTTGGAACACTTTCAAAACCACTCGGTTCTTTTCAAAAACCAACTTTTAAACGCGGAGCTTGAACCACTCCTTTTAAAAGCTATCTCGTTCCTTCGGTTATATCAAGTTCACTACGTTCACGGTTTCGCCAAAACCATTCGTAGCCCTCCGTCGTTTCATATGAATATCCAACAGTATTCAAGCTGTGTTTGTTGGCCCTAGTCAAGGCACAGTGTTTGGTAGCTGGTGGGTATTCATATGTTGCATAGATAGATGCGTTGGTTTGGGACAGTCGTATTACTTTGTTGGCCATAGTCAAGGGTATATACGGGAAGGTTCAAATCAACCTGGACAACGACGGGTAGAACTTGACATGTGACTTATGATTTGTTGGCCTTAGTCAAGGTCATAAGAGCATGGGGCAAAAATCCACATCGGGAGTTTCTAAAGAAACTGAAACTTGCTAGCGCTGCATACCATTTGGAGTGTGATGATTCTGGTAAGATTCCTTCAGTTTTGTCACACGATGATATTTGGATCCCGATCCTACTGTGAGTATATGCTACTCCTCGGGAACTTTCTCACTTAACGATCAATGCTATAAACCAAGTAGGTGTCTAGAAAGGTGTTAGCGGGGCTACGCCCCTAGGGAAAAGAGGTTACTTAATTAAGAAACTTCGCGAAAGCATTGGAAAACCTCCCTCGAAGTACCGACACTGGCCTGGCTGAACGGTTAAGCAAGTATTGTACGGTGAGATTGATCCCGACTAATTCTTCCTTTATGGTTTGAGGAGGGATTCGAGAGACAGTGGGAGCCATCCTGTTTAGATAAATTAAAAACCAATCTAAACTTGCAAGAGTATCATGCTGAGTGTTTTCTTCTCTCTCTCTTAATTGCAGCGACCCAGTGACCACACCTAGGTTACATCTAGATAATAAAATGACTGAATCTGACTGTTATGACTGGCAAAGGTCTGTCCAGATGTCCATTGCCCATGACAAGCTGGGACACCTCTTAACTAATCCAACCCCTGCCGTCTCAGGTTCAGTTTCCCCTGTCACGGATATTGATATCCGTAGGACATCGGAAAAGGACTGTGCGAAAGCCAAGTGCCTCGTGTTAGCCTCAGTTGATGGTGCAAACCGGAGGCAGCACGAGAAGATGGACTTAGTTTCTATCTTCCTCCATAACAAAGATTTATATGGAGAGCAATCTCGTATCGCAAGATAGGAGACCTCGAACGAATTGCTTCAAGCGAGATTGGCTATCGGGTTATCTGTAGGGAGCAACGTCCTTACAGAGACCAGCTATTTTGAGCTCACGGACCTGAAGACCACGTTGAAGAACGGGTCAGATGCTGACTTGATTCTGCAGTCTCTACTTTCTACCCTGAAGGAAATCAGGGAAGTAGAAGGAAAGGGAAGGGCAAAAGTTTCAGGACTGGATGTAGTAAAAGAGAGACGTTCCTATTGTTACGGGAATGAACATTGGCAGAAGGATTGCAGGGCTAGCAAAGCCAGTAGCCAGAATTCGAAGCATGTTGTGGCTTCGGCTTCGGGTGTGTTTGTAATAGAGAACTGTATGTCAGTTAACCCTACTTCCTGGGTATTGGATACCGGATCAGGATCTCATATCTGTAATTCGTTACAGGCTCTGAGAAACCGTAGGGTTATCAAGAAAGGTGATATGACTCTCAGGGTTGCTAACGGAATGAGCATGTACGCTGAATCCGTAGGGGAATATCATCTTGGACTGACAACTGGGCAGATATCGATTCTGCGTGACTGTTTTTATGTACCAGGTGCGACTTGTAATATCATATCTGTATCCTTACTTTCTAAGGAAGGATATGACTTTACTTTTGTAAGCGATATAGTAAACATCCACCTAAATCAAGTTCTGATTGGGTCAGATATATTGAAAAACGGTATATACGTACTGAATCAAGCTCAGGTTTTCAATGTCCAGAACACACTTAAAAGAAAGTCTCCGGAATTAAATCAGGTTTTCTTATGGCATTGTAGACTGGGTCACATTAATGAGACACGGTTGACAAAGTTACATAAAGAAGGATACTTGGATCCGTTCGAGTACCAGTCTTATGCCACTTGTGAATCTTGTCTCATGGGAAAGATGACAAAAACTCCGTTCACTGGACACGGAGAAAGAGCAAGCGAGCTCTTGGAACTCATACACAGTGATGTGTGTGGTCCAATGTCTACACATGCGCGAAGTGGTTATTCATACTTCATTACTTTCACAGATGATTTCTCTAGGTATGGACATGTCTTCTTGATGAAGCATAAATCCGAGGCCTTTGAGAAATTTCGGGAATATAAGAATGAAGTTGAAAAACAAACAGGCAAAAGTATCAAGACACTGAGATCTGATCGAGGTGGTGAATACTTGAGTGCCGAGTTTCTGGGCTTCTTAAAAGAGAATGGAATTCTCTCTCAACTTACTCCTCCATACACACCACAACACAACGGTGTATCGGAAAGGCGAAATCGAACCCTATTGGATATGGTTCGTTCCATGATGAGTAAGGCTGAGTTGCCGCGATCTTTCTGGAGTTATGCACTAGAAACAGCTGCATATCTTTTGAACCAAATTCCTACTAAGTCAGTGCCTACCACACCATATCAGATGTGGAGTGGGAAGAAACTCTGTCTTAGACACTTTAAGACATGGAGGTGTCCAGCTTTTGTTAAAAAGCAGCATGCGGACAAGCTCGAGGCACGTTCAGTACAGTGTAAGTTTGTGGGATACCCAAAGAACTCCAAGGGGTATCTTTTCTATTACGCAGATGAACAAAAGGTTTTTGTTTCTCATCATGCCCGCTTCTTGGAAACTGAGTTTTGGGAGCGCAATAGAACTGGAAGAAATTCCAGAACCGCAAGCTATTACTGAAAGCTTAGTAGAACCAGAGGGTTCGAAAGAACAGGATATTCCTACGCCGCTCCGCAGGAGTAGTAGGCAGTCTCATCCGCCCGAGAGATACCATGGTTTTCTTATAGACGGGGATAGAGAGGATTGCACTATAGATTATGGTGAGCCTACTAGCTTCCAGCAAGCCATTCAGAGCGGTGACTCGGTAAAATGGCTGGATGCAATGCGGACCGAGATGGAGTCCATGTACACCAACAAAGTTTGGACTTTGAACATTGCTCCAGAAGGGGTAAAACCCGTAGGATGCAAATGGATCTTCAGAAAGAAGATTGGTGTAGATGGGCAGGTTGAAACCTATAAAGCTAGACTTGTTGCAAAGGGTTTTTGTCAAAGACCTGATTTGGACTATGACGAGACCTTTTCTCCAGTGGCTATGCTCAAATCCATTCGGATCCTTCTTGACATTGCTGCTTTCCACGATTATGAAATCTGGCAGATGGACGTAAAGACGGCTTTCTTAAATGGAAATTTAGAAGAGTGTGTCTATATGGATCAGCCGGAGGGATTCATTCAGAGTGGGAGCAGCGGTAAAGTGTGCAAGTTGCTCAAGTCCATCTATGGACTGAAGCAGGCATCGCGGAGTTGGAACATCTGCTTCGATGATACTGTCAAAGAATTCGACTTTATCAAAAACCCATATGAACCATGCATTTACAGTAAGATTGTAGGGAGAACTGTGGTATTCCTCGTCTTGTACGTGGATGACATTCTTCTAATAGGAAATGATATTCCTATGCTACAGTCAGTCAAAGGATTCTTGTCTCAGAGGTTCTCCATGAAGGACCTGGGCGATGCCAACTACATTCTGGGGATCCAGATCTATCGTGATAGATCTAAGAGGATGCTGGGACTCTCACAGTCCAGGTACATTGACACCATACTGAAAAGATTCAGTATGGAAGATTCCAAGCGCGGTAATTTACCGGCTTGTCACAGGATCACCCTCTCCAAAGAGATGTCTCCCAAGACTGATTTGGAAAAGGATCGCATGTTTATTATACCCAACGCTTCTGCGGTAGGCTCTATAATGTATGCGATGTTATGTCCCAGACCAGATGTAGCATACGAATTGAGCGTTGTAAGCCGGTATCAGTCGGACTCAGGGGAGAAACACTGGATAGCGGTAAAGAACATTCTCAAGTACCTGAGAAGGACTAAGGAGATGTTCTTGGTGTATAGCGGAAAAGACCTTCAGATCGAGGCCTTTGCTGACTCCAGCTTCCAGAGTGACAAGGATGACTCCAAGTCCATGTCGAGTTATGTCTTTACCCTCAATGGAGGGACGGTTTGCTGGAAGAGTTCCAAGCAGGAGACCGTTGCTGACTCAACTATGGAAGCGGAGTACATAGCTGCTTGCGATGCCGCAAAGGAAGCTGTCTGGATGAAGAAGTTCCTCACGGAGCTTCAGGTGGTTCCTACCATTGTTGATCCAATACCGCTGTATTGCGACAACAACGGCGCTATAGCTTTAGCGAAGGAACCCAGGTCCCATCAAAAGTCCAGGAACATTTTGAGGCGGTACCACCTGATCAGAGAGATCGTTGATCGCCGGGAGATCGAGGTGAAGAGAGTAGATTCGGAGAATAACAATGCAGATCCACTCACGAAAGCCCTACCCCAGACTCAGTTCGAGCGGCTGATCGAGATGATAGGTCTTTGATACGCCAGTACATGGCCTTAGTGCAAGTGGGAGATTGTTAGTGTATATGCCCTAGAGGCCATTACTGTATCATACTAGTTTGTATATTACTTAATGGAAGCTTGGGATATTCACAGTTGTATAGACAATCTTGCTCAAAATGGTAGTATGCTATTTGGTTTGTCTCTACTTCAATATGTGCATGTGTTTCTTTTAGCATATCGCTTATACATATTAGTAGAGCCCTTAGGATCTTTGCTTGATTACTAGCGTTGTGATGGCAGTCACACTCGTGGGGGCTGGGTAATCCACAAGCACATCCTTATACAGGTCCCTAGTCGTAGGACTATCGAGACAGGGCATCGATACTCCGGAGTAGACTAGCGTATGCGCTTCTCATCCCAGCAGGGGAGATGGTCTGTCCCACAGCCATCAGTACGTCATACTGGAGATAGTATACGGGTGCTCGTTAGGTTACGAGTACACTGGACAGGACTCGTCGGGAATTGTTGGTTGGTATTATACCTATCGTCAGTTATCAGTTCCCAGGTGACATGAGTACAGCTTAGTCCGCTGACTTGACACTGTCACTTCACCTCGAGTGTGTTCCCACTGTACTTAGATTACTACCCTACCACGGCTCAAAGGAGTCATGCAAACAGGTAGTAGTTGGGTGCAGTCCCGAAGCACTTGGAGGTAGTGACGGTTAGATAGGATTCGTCTCTCCCGGTATTGGGGGTTGACATCGCGCTGTGTCTAGGAGAGCCATTACACGAGTAGTCCCTGGCCAGGGCAAGCGAGATATACTGGTAGGTTTCCAGTGTTATCTCAGGGTGTTCTGGGCTTCACTCTGACATGACTTGTACCGCTATTAGGGGGCTGACGTTTTCCACCCCCTAGGCCCACCATGCGATGTATCAGACGAACAGACCGGATTGTACGGAGATTGTCACATACAGGCTCAGTAGGAGTTCGGATGGGTTTATCTCATCGGCCTTCTTATCGACATCTACCCGGGGACCGTTACGTACAGCTAGTGCCGCTTGCGGTCTGTGGTTAAACCCATTGCCAGCGTAGTGTCGAGTCTTTAGAGTCCCATACAGAGAGTTTCCCTGCACTGAGCGAAACGTGTAGAGGCCGTATAGTTTTTACGGCAGGGCTGCGATCACTTACGTGCACTTGTGTGCGTATGCTGTTCGGACAGGCAATACTAGTGGGCTTTGGTTTAAGCCGGATCCTAGTATTGCACGGATGGATTTGTCTTGTCTTCTGTGCATTCGCATTCTACGGAATGCGGATGCGGGTATGTATGCACAGTTTTGCGGAGCGAAGAAGGAGGAGGTGCCTTATTAGGGTTTTGGCAGTTGATTCGGCCAAAACCGTTATGTGGCAGGCTCATTAGGGTTTTGACAGTTGATTCGGTCAAAACCATTTTGAGGCGGACTCATTAGGGTTTTGGCAATTCGTTCGGTCAAAACCATTATGAGCCGGGGTCATTATTTACTAATCCTTTTAGTGATAATTATGTTATGGCTAATTGCATTGACCATTTGACCACTCTTGACTTTGTTGACCCGTTGGCCAAAGTTGACCTTGACCTTCATGAGAGGTCTACACTCTTCTTTGGTTTTCTTTTTCTTTTTGGATTATGAAAATGGTCATGTCAATGTAGCCATCAACTTTATCATGATAGGATTAGTAATGATGATTTTTAGTATTATTGAACCATGGTGCCCTTTTTCTTTAGTTAATTTTTTCATTTCTCTTTTCTCACTCTCTCTTTTGCTTGTGAGAAGAAAGAAAATGAGCTCCATGGTTGCTAGTGCTCCTCCTTCTTCCTCCTCTTGAAATATTCTTTTGATCTCATGTGTTGAGAGAAAAAGAATCCACATAGACAAACACTTCCATCAACCTCTTCTACACAACCTAGGACATCAAGACTAGCGATCTTGTTGCCCTAGTTGCCTCGGCTCGAGGTGGAGCTCGGTGTACAACTCTCGGGTGGATCGTCTTCGACTCAAGGAGGCCGCGGAGGTGACCAAGATCCGGATAGATCCTCGGAGCTTGGATGGAGTCAGTCTTTTCAAGGCGGCTTCTCCTGTCAAAGAGTCAGTCTTTTCAAGGCTGACTATTTTTGCTCCTGCCCCTGCTCGAGGATCTGTCTTTGACAGATTGAATATCGCCCCTCAAGGGACAACCTCAGTCTTTAAGAGGTTAACACCAGCGGCGCCTCATCCGGACAGGGGGCAAAAAGAAGCCGTCTCTATCGCCGAGCCAATCCCAACGGCTTGTCATGCTCGACGTCGCCATTGGCAACGAGTAAGGAAGGCAGGGGGCAACTCCCCCTCAGGGCTAACTCCACCTGCTCCAGTGGTGGAAGTCATTGCTGCTGTTCCAACTGGGAACATCTTTGAACCGCTGAGGAGGGTACGTAAGAACTCTCCAACTGCTACACTGAAAAGATCTCCCTCACCTGCAGAGAGGGTTCCGGAGACGAACCTGGAGCAGCCCTCTCAGCGGCTGTCCTCCAAAATATACAAGGTCTGGCGGAGGGTTCAAGACTCCGTAATTGACCAAGATTACTCTCGTCGATAAAAAAGGGCGAAAGTGATGGAAGAAAAGAAACGTCCGGACAAACAGCAAAGGACGACCACCACCTGGGTGCCCGCTGCAACGGCTCCCTCAACTTCAATGGCTCACAAGAGAAGGAGGCCGGAGAAAATTCCCATGCCCGCGGAAAATGCCAAAGGCGGTGAACCTAAATGCCCTAAGTCCGGGGGCATAATAGTTCATACAGTATACATGGCGTCGGGAAAGGAGGACAGCCGTGCATCCACAGGTCATAGACCGCTTACACGGTTAGTGACCAAAGCTCAGGAGCAACAGCAAAAGCTCCAGGAGATGATGAACGCGATGGCCGCACTCATTGGGCCAAAAGAAAGCCCTGAAGCGTCCTCGGACGAACGCCGGGAACAGGAAACTGACGCTGAGTTCCTTCGCCGGATATTGGAGAAGAAGGATAAAGAGGCTACGGAACAAGCAGCCAGCATAAAGAAAATGACCCTCCTGTTCCAGGACATGGTGGGTATGATGATTCAACAAGATCCTCCTGCTGATGATCCTCCGATCGTCCTTGAAGACGATAGGGGAGAAACGTCAAATCCTCCACCGGCTCTGTCAATAGCCAAGGAGGAGGCAATCTCCAAAGCTGACCTGGACGAATATATAGCTCAGCAGATCTATGTTCATCAGGCGACTGAACCAGCCGGTCCGGTCGTAAAAACGGGGCGACCGTATCCGAGCTGGTACGATCAAATCAAGTACCCGCCAGGCTATACAATACCAAAATTCCATGTGTATAAGGGGACTGGAAATCCCCACCAGCATGTTGCCCAGTTCAGGGCGCTTTGCGGAAACACTGACGGTGATGATAAATTGTTGCTTCGCCAGTTCGTTGATAGCTTATCGGATACAGCATTCGAATGGTACTCCAAGCTCCCGAACGACTCCATCAAGACTTTCACGGAGATGGAGTTGCTGTTTACCCAGTGTTTCGCAAGCGCTAGCGAACGCACCCTGATAACGGCGTTGATTAATGCCAGAGTGAAGCCAGGTGAAACATGAGTTCAGTATGCGATACGGTGGAGGAACCTATGGTCAAAATGCGAACAACGCATTGAAGAGGCACCGACAGTGGGTATGTTTGTTGGAACCCTCGATCCGCAGGCGACCATCTCGCAATTTATGATGTTCTTCAAGCCGACTACCTTCCAGGCACTAATCGATAAACTGGCCTAAATGGACCAGATGGGTCATAGACCACCTCCTCCAAAGCCGGACTCTCGAAACGAGAAGGGGAAAGGAAAGGCGATCGTTGTCGCTAATGCTCAACAACAGCCGAGTAACTTGAAACCGGCTGTCCGCCAAAATAATATGCGTCCGCACGTACCCCTTGAGGAAAGGCTAGGACGTCCTTACTCATTTCCCCGAGATAAGACGAGAAGATTATTCGAGCTGGCGTTGCGCAACCGACTCATAAATCTGCCGGATCCAAAACGTCCGTCGCAACCAAATGATGTCAATGAGCCCAACTACTGTCCCTATCACCGAGTACTGGGTCATCCGATCGAAGATTGTTACGTCTTCAAAAATTGGATTGAAGACCAGTACCAACAGGGCAAGTTCGCATTGTCCGATAGATGGAAGGTGAATTCGCCGCAGCCCCACACCTCTAAGAGGATGAATACGCCGGGGGCAACATGCTCTCTCGTTGAAGAAGCTCCTTGGGAGGTTGTACTATCAGCCAAGACAAAGAGGATGCTAAACGATCTTCAAACATGCCCAACGATTAGGTGGAAGAACTCGTTGGAACCTCAGATCATTGAAGGAATGTTGAAGCCGTGTCCAACTCAAAAGATCGATAGTGGTGGCCCAAGCACTCATAACCAGCCGTCAAAATCTTCAAAGAAAAAGAAAAAGAAATCAAAGAATCCCGTGAAGCCCGGCGACAAGCGCACGGACTTACAAAAACAAATTGACGCGCTGGAGGAATACAACCAGAAAGCACGGACTCCCATTACACTCCAAGAGTTCCTCAACCACGTCTTCCAAGAGGAAGATGAGGAGGAAAGTTCGTCGGATGAATCTGAAGAATACGTAGCGAGCTGTCATGTGATTTCCTATTCGTTCATGAACGATGAGGAGACTCCTTGCACTGAAAAGCTGGGGGCAGATCCTGAGCCAAAAATTCTGGGGCCATCAGATGAAGTAATTGATGCATTCCTCAATGAAGCTCTCTTAAAAAGTAAAGCTGATCGGGAACACGAGGCGGTCATATTTGAAAGGGCTAAGCGCCAGCGCCTTGACGAAAGAGCTGAGACACTCCCGCTGAAGCAAAATACACCCACTACGGATAAAAGCAAATTCAAGATAAGGAAAAGGTTCGCTAAAGCCATGTCAATGGGTATGAAGCTAACATCCTCTGAAGGAAGCATTACTGGTGAAGCGGAAATGCACCCCTCCTACTGCTTGTATCATCGGAAGATTTCGCACCCCACTGAAGAGTGCAAAACTTTCGATAGATGGTGGCAAGGATATATTGCTCACCGACAGCATTTTAAGCGGGAAAAGTGCAAAACTAGTCGGGAGCGGAAAAATACGACCGAAGGGCTTAACAGAACTACCGACAATTGTCGCATGGTTAATGCTAGGGGATCATAAGTGCTCACATTCGGTAGCGATTCTGATGAGGAGCTGGAGCTTGGCCCTCTCTTTAAAGAGTCCACCTCGGGAAAAGGAGAAGAGCAGAAGGTCTGTGAAAATATCCGGCTGCGTAATCGCACGCTGCCTGAAAAGAATCTCGGACCCTCAAACAAAAAAGATAAAGGGAAAGAAAAGGTCTCTGAGGATATCGCCCTAGATGACCAAGTTGTGGACGAGTTAACTGCCAAGGACACGCCAAAGAAAAATAAGGTGGATTACAACGTCTTAGCGCATCTGAGAAAGCTACCCTCGCAGCTTAGCATTCTTGACGCCCTTTTACTATCAAAAGAGGCAAGAGATTCGTTAATCAAGGCACTACAGGAGCCAGAGCAATTCCAAGGTTTCCTGGCCGAAGAAAAGATGAAGGATGAATTGGAGGAAGTGCATACGGCCGATGTCACTTTTGGCGATGAAGACCTTCTCCTTGGGACGTGCGAGCACAATCGCCCTCTCTATGTCTCAGGATACTGCCATGATATAAAGATAGGAAAAATCCTGGTCGACAATGGATCCTCCGTTAATCTCCTCAATGTGCGGGTATTAAAAGAAATCTGCATGAGCGTCCAGCACCTTGCTCGGGACAAGATCACCATCTTCGGGTTCGACTCCCAATCATCAAGAACTCTTGGGTCTGTGATACTGACGCTACGCTTTGGGCTACTCATCACAGACATTAAATTCCACGTCATAGACGCCAAGACATGCTACAATGCTCTGCTTGGCCGACCATGGTTACACGAGTATAATATCATCCCTTCTACACAGCATCAGTGTATGAAATATTTTAAGGATGGTCTCGAGTATACCGTGACGGGAGAACTGAACCCGTTCTCCGTAAACGAAGTCCGCAAATATGAAGATGCCAAATACTTTTTACCAGATTTCAAAGACACAGAGAGGTGTCACAAGCCGAAGAACAAAGCTAATGCCACCATCCCTGTCTTCGGCAGTGATACCGAGGAGGAAGAGGAGATGATTTATTCGGGTCCGCCCCAATACAACAAGCCGGGATCATCTGCTTCTACGTTGATCTTTGGTAGCGACTCGGAAGATGAGCTCCATGCTGTATTCTCTGCTCGACCTTCAATACAAACGTCCGCTGACGAAGAGCAAAGTCTGCAAGTCGCCATGGTTCCACCTAAACACTATAAAGAACTGGATGCACTTGATATCTACAGTGTAGAAGAGCTGCGGACGTTCTATGTCCCTCCCAGGCGAAGAGGTGAAAAGGCAATTCTATTTTATCGCTCTGAAGAAATCAAAGTGGAGAAAGAAATCTGGCATGGTGCGGATCCTACGCTTGACAAGCTTCAACCTATCCGTCTCCCCAGATATTATACAGAAGGCTTGAAAAGGCTATTGAAGCGCCAGGGGATATCCTTCAAGCAGACCGCTCGAAAAGCCAAGTTCTATGACAAGGTCTGGAACGTTCCCGGGACTCAGCACAAGTTACATAATGGGAGAATGGAAACAATCGGGCTTGGATACATCCGGTCAAAGAAACGAGAGCTACTCCACGGTTGCTACGTCGTGTATGACTTCGATGAAGAAGCGGATGCTCAATGGGAGGACGCTAATCCTGAACCAGTAAAAGTTCCCGATGCAAAGATGCCCAGTCCGTCGTTCGAAGAACAAATGGACAAGCTTATAAGGGAAGCTGGTCAAAAAGTCCGAGACGACCACAACCGCGAAATGGCAATCTACGAGAAAGCCAAAACACAACGCCTCCTCCAACAGGCTATGAAAGATGAAAATACAGCTCCCTGTCAACCTGTTATAAAAAAGGCACGACGCAGAGGCAGAAATAAATCGAAAGGCGAAAAAGGCGCTCAACAACAACAAAGCGGGACTAAGAAGCCACGCAAGCGGGAAACGAGCGGTTCCGATCTATCCCTTGTAAAGAAAATGAGTCGAGCATATTCTTTCCCTCGAGATAAGACAAAGAGAATACTTGACCTTGCTCTAAAACATCATATGCTTACACTGCCGGAGTCCAAAACCCCCGAACAAACAGGCGAAGTCTCTCACCAAACTATTGCTCTTACCATCGAGTAATAGGGCATCCTCTCGAAGACTGCTTCACCTTCAAGAATTGGGTTGAAGATCAGTATCAGCTTGGCAAGTTCGCTCTGTCTGACAACTGGAGGGTAACGCCGCCACAGAAGCACAAACCCAAAGCCATGAGAACAGAACAAACTCCACATTGGGATTTGAAGCGGATTCGCACTTGTCACATGATAACAGTATTAAAAGAAGAGCCCGAGAACATGGATAACCTTCCCTGGTGCTTCGAGAACAGCAATGATGAGGTGATCTCAGAATTTCCACCAGCGCCGAAAGAACTGGAGGATGGAATACACACCACTGCAGATAACCTTAAGAAAATTGAGTTGGGGACGACGAGTGACCCGCGACCGACATTTGTCAGCGAGCTGCTATCTGAAAAAAG
The DNA here is from genome assembly GCA_030015575.1 of Agapanthus africanus. NCBI lineage: Eukaryota > Viridiplantae > Streptophyta > Magnoliopsida > Asparagales > Amaryllidaceae > Agapanthus > Agapanthus africanus. The sequence goes on along the minus strand of CM057344.1, from coordinate 85,077,343 downwards.
GGTGGCTGCGTTAAAAGACGTCCTTGAACAGCATAGAGATTGCTTCGCATGGAATTATTCCGAAATGCCGGGACTAGATCCAGAAATTGCTGTGCACAAATTGGCGATATCTCCGGACGTCATGCCGGTCAAACAGGCGCCGAGGAGAATGCGGATCGAGCTTGAGATGAGTATCAATGCCGAGGTTAAGAAGCTAATCGACTCTGGATTTATCCAGGAGGTTCAATATCCTGAATGGATCGCCAACATCGTCCCGGTGATGAAGAAAAATAGGACAGTGCGCATATGCGTGGATTTCTGGGATCTCAATAAAGCTTGCCCGAAGGACGATTTCCCAGTGCCAGTCACTGAACTGATGATAGACAATACATCCACTCATGAGGTTTTCTCCTTCATGGACGGCTCATCAGGGTATAATCAGATAAAGATGCATCCTGAAGACCAGAAGCACACCGCTTTCCGGACTCCTTTGGGTATATTCTACTACAAGGTGATGCCCTTCGGTCTAAAGAACGCCGGTGCCACCTATCAGAGGGCCATGACGAAGATCTTCGATGACCTTATACATGAAATCGTCGAGTGCTATATCGACAACCTCGTGGTTAAGAGCAAATCATACGAGGAACATCTCGAGCATCTGAAGACCGTATTTCGACGCCTTCGAAAATACAACTTGAAGATGAACCCTCTCAAGTGTGCATTCGGAGTTTCCTCGGGAAAATTCCTAGGATTCATCGTCCGACACCGAGGTATCGAGATAGATCCGTCGAAGATCAAGGCGATCATGGAAATGCCTTCACCTAGAACTCTCAAACAGCTGCGGTCTCTCCTAGGAAAGCTCGCATATATTCGGCGATTTATAGCCAATCTTTCAGGCAAGTGCCGTCCTTATAGCCACCTGATGAAGAAGGGAACTCCATTCGTCTGGGATCAAAAATGCCAGGGCGCGCTGGACGAAATTAAACAGTACATGCAGAACCCGCCAGTGTTGGCTGCTCCGGTTAAAGGAAAGCCTCTCATTCTTTATACAACCGCCCTCGAAGGTTCCTTAGGCGCATTATGGGCGCAAGAGAATGACCAGGGGAAAGAAAGAGCACTCTACTACTTAAGTTGAGTTCTTTTGGGGGCAGAAAGCAACTACTCTCCCATTGAAAAACACTGCCTGGCGTTGATCTTTGCGATAACAAAGCTCAGGCACTATGCATTGGCACATGAAGTCCGTCTCATCTCGAAAGTGGACCCCCTTAAATATTTAATGTCGAAGGCCATATTGACAGGGCGACTCGCTAAATGGGCCCTACTCTTGATGGAGTTCTCGATAACCTATCAACCTCTCAAAGCAGTGAAAGGCCAGGCTATTGCCGACTTCCTTGCTGAGCATCCGATACCTGCTGATTCTCCTCTGAATTGCGATCTTCCAGACGAACATGCGTTTGACGCGATTGACGGAGGTGATACCCGATGGGAGCTTTATTTCGATGGAGCATCTTCCATGAAGAAGCGCAGACAAAGCACCCCTATAATCAAGTCGGGGGTAGGCCTCATCTTCGTAACTCCACAAGGAGGGATTATGCGCTTCGCCTTCTTCTTGAAAGAGCCGAGGACGAATAATGAAGCCGAATACGAAGCTTTGATAGCAGGCCTCGAGATCGCTACCGACATGGGAATTGAAAACCTCCTCATATATGGAGACTCCCAGCTGGTCATCAGTCAAGTAAATGGCGACTACCAAACGTGCAAACCAGAGTTGGTGAAATATACGGCGAAAAGGTGAAACAACTGTTGACCCAAATCCCTTCTTACACTTTGGAAAACATACCGCGTGCGGAAAACAACAAAGCGGATGCATTAGCCAAGCTCGCTAAAGAACTGGCTGACGAGAACCTCGATGACGTCAGAATCATGGTACAAAGCCGTCGAGTGCTTGCCTCAGCAGAAATATCTCCGGAATCATCCGAAGAAAAGGAAGTGACTGAACAGACGACCCTGCAAATAAAAGACCGAGAAAAGGCCGAGGATTTGAGAGAAGTCTTTATAGACTACTTCAAATACCGTCGAACGCCTGAAGATGCATCCTCAAGACATCAGCTTATAAAACGAGCTCTGTCTTTCGCCTTCGTCAATGATACTCTGTACAAGAGGTCGTTTGATTCTTTGTGGTTGAGATGTCGAGGACCCGACGAAGCGAAAAGAGTCATTCATGAAGTTCACGACGGACTCTGCGGTTCTCACCAAGCGGGCCCGAAGATGAAGTTGAAGATCAAACGAATGGGCTACTACCGGCCCACGATGATTCAGGACTGCCTCGAATATGCGAAGCAGTCCCACTCATGCCAAATTCATGGGGACTTCATCCACCAGCATCCAAATCCACTCCATCCAACAGTGGCTAGCTGGCCGTTCGAAATGTGGGGAACCGACATAGTCGGCCCCATCGAACCAGCGTCGTCTAGGGGACATCGTTTCATCCTGGCGACGACTGATTACTTCTCCAAATAGGCGGAAGCAGTACCGTTGAGGGAAGTGAAGACGGAGAATATCCTCCATTTCTTCAAGACGCACGTCATATATCGGTTTGGAACTCCGCGACGGATCATCTCCGATAACGGGCCAGCTTATAGAAGCCACAAGATCAGTCGCTTCGCGCAACAACACAATATAGACTGGAGATATTCCTCGGTTTATAATCCGCGAGCTAATGGTCTAGCCGAGGCCTTCAACAAGACCCTGACGAAGATCATGAAGAAGACGGTGTCCCGAAATAAGAAGGACTGGCACGAGAGACTGCAAGAGGCTCTTTGGGCGTATCGAACTACATTCAAGACAGCCACGAACGCAACGTCATATGCGTTGGTATTCGGTACAGAAGCAGTACTCTCCCTCGAGATAGAGTTACCCTCTCTGCGAGTTGCAGTCCACTACGAGCTAACGAACGAAGAAAATGCTCACCTTCGGCTTGAGGAGCTTGGTGCCCTTGATGAAACACGGCACATAGCGCAACAAAATTTGGAAGCTTATAAAGCAAAGATGACGCGCTCATATGAAAGATTGACCCGACCGAGAACATTCCGCCAAGGCGAACTCGTGCTAGTCGTCAAAAGGCCTATGATCCCCAATCGCGCCAAGCTGGGAAAATTCGAGCCGAACTATGAAGGCCCGTACATCATAGACAAGGTCTACCAGGGTGGAGCCTATCTACTCATGGATATGCACGGTGAAAGGCCTTTCAGGCTAATAAACGGTCGCTTCCTGAAAAAATACTACGCTTAATGAGCCACAGCCTAAGTCAACGATAGATGACGACGACTATGTCCGCTCGCTATCTTCCTAAGCTCAAACTCTATAAGTAGTAGACAGCCTTCTCCTGAACGGACCGAAATGTCTTTGAACCAATGACGGACCACTACGTCCTAAAACTAGTCATTGACCGAGATGTCAATAAACTACGGTGGATTGAAACATCACAAAGCCGATATAAAAAAAAGAGATAAAAAAATAATAAAAATAAATAAAAAAAAATAAACGGTATGTCCATAAGCAAAATGGGCACGGATGAAAACCCGAAAGGGCTCCGTGAGTAAAAACAGCAGGGCTACTGGCGAGTGTTCATGAAAACCCGAAAGGGCGCGACCTCGTAAAAAAAAAGGGGAGAATAAAAATAAAAAAACGGTATGTCCATAAGCAAAATAGGCACGGATGAAAACCCGAAAGGGCTCCGTGAGTAAAAACAGCAGGGCTACCGACGAGTGTTCGTGAAAACCCAAAAGGGCGCGACCTCATAAAGAAATATAAAAATAAAAAGAAAAAAAAACGGTATGTCCATAAGCAAAAAGGGCACGGATGAAAACCCGAAAAGACTCCGTGAGTAAAAACAGCAGGGCTACCGCCGAGTGTTTGTGAAAACCCGAAAGGGAGCAACCTCGTTAAAAGACACTTGCAGGGTCCTCTCGATCTTGTAAGGAGAAACCACCCGCGTGAGATCCTTACGACTCACAAGGGAACAACACACTTAGGGATCCTCACGATTCCTAAGGAGAAAATACACTTGCGAAGTCCTCACGACTCGTAAGGAGAACTCTCTTATGGGACCCTCACGGCTCATAAGATTTGAAAGTCTTAAGTTACAGAGACCTAAACCTGTGCTTAAGCAAACCCCCCACAACCTTAGATATTGCCCTACAAGCGGCTCAGTACCGACCCTTGTATACAATCCACGGGCGCGAATAAACATTTCCCTAACCAAGTCCCATACGTGACTGGGGATATGTTCGCATGATGAACAACCCTTGTAAGTCCTCTCGACTTACAAGGAGAAAACCCTTTCGTAGGATCCTTACGACTTACAGAGGAACATACACTTGGAATCCTCACGATTCCTAAGGAGAAAATACACCTACAAGATCCTCACGACTTGTAGGGAGAAATACCTTTGTGAGACCCCTACGGCTCATGAAGTCAAAAGCCTTAGTCGACAGGACCTTAACCCTGTTCGCTAAGCCACCTTTGCTCGACATCGACAGAGGCAAATGATGATTCGCTTCTGGCAATATCCCAGTTGTAGCGGTGCTGATGCCGGAATCAGTGTCTAATTTCAGGTTTACGGCGAAAAGCCAGTAGGCCGCACATGCATACGAAACAGCCGAAATGATGGGGCAACTTGCAATAAAAAGCAGGAAGTAAAAACGTATGCATATAAAATAGCCGAAATGATTGGGTAACTCGCAATAAAAAGCAGCGAGTGAAAATAAAATAAATAGCCGAAATGATTGGGCATCGCGAAAAATAGCCGAAATGATTGGGCAATCGCGACCTTCGCGATATAAAAGATGAAATGATAGAGCATCGCGGAAATAAAAAAAACAAAAAAAAAGAAATGATAAAACTTCTGCCCTACAGTTGAGATCACATCGATCCTTGTATACAATCCAAGGACGCAAACAAAGAGGAAACCATACCTTCCCAACAGGCTCCGCCGGAAAGCGAAGCCAAATCTCGACGGTTCACCAACAACCTAGAGACAACCGCGACATTCGTCTTGATGTAACAGACGCAGTGCCAGCAAATGAAACGAAGATCAAATTCCTAGCTTCACGGTCTTGACGGTAACTTATATAAAACCTGAAAGACCACCACAGATCAGTTCAACTCAGGGAAACTAGTGTCCTTGATGAGAGCCTTCTGATTCGCGTCGGCTCGCAGAGAAACCAGTGTCTCCGCGAGAAATTCCCGATTCGTGTCAACCCCGAAGAAACCAGTGTCTTCGGCAAAATCCTTCGACTTAGGGAAACAAGTGTCCTTGACGAAGAAAATCCTGATTCGCGTCGACCCGCAGAGAAACTAGCGTCTCCGCGAGAAATTCTCGATTCGTTTCAACACCAGGGAAACAAGTGTCCTTGGCAAACTCCTCAACTCAGGGAAACTAGCGTCCTTGATGAGAGCCTCCTGATTCGCGTCGGCTCGCAGAGAAACTAGTGTCTCCGCGAGAAATTCCCGATTCGTGTCAACCCCGAAGAAACTAGTGTCTTCGGCAAAATCCTTCGACTTAGGGAAACAAGTGTCCTTGACGAGAAAATCCTGATTCGCATCGACTCGCAGAGAAACCAGTGTCTCCGCAAGAAATTCTCGATTCGTTTCAACCCCAGGGAAACAAGTGTCCTTGGTAAAAACCTCAACTCAGGGAAACTAGCGTCCTTGATGAGAGCCTCCTGATTCGCGTCGGCTTGCAGAGAAACCAGTGTCTCCGTGAGAAATTCCAGATTCGTTTCAACCTCAGGGAAACAAGTGTCCCTGGTAAACTCCTCAACTCAGGGAAACTAGCGTCCTTGATGAGAGCCTCCTGATTCGCGTCGGCTCGGAGAGAAACCAGTGTCTCCGCGAGAAATTCCCGATTCGTCTCAACTTGCAAGATAAAGCCTCAGGCAGCAGGGATTAAAAAACTTGTTTCCTGAGTACTGGGACCTTGCAAGTCGGTCTGAAACGGTCTCTTGCATACTATTCACGGGTCTCACTCTCCAAAGTCGAATTTCGACAAGGAGGGAAACAACCGCTTACGGGTCCTCTCGACTCGTAAGAGGGAAAATTCTCTTATAGGATCCTTACGACTTATAAGAGAAAACGCACTTAGGAATCCTCACGATTCCTAAGGAGAAAATACACCTACGAGATCCTCTCGATCTGTAGGGAGAAAAGTTTCTATGAGACCCTCACGGCTTATAGAGTTGAAAAGTCTTAGGCGGCAGATCTGAACCTGCTGCCTAAGCCATCGCTATCTCTTGGAAAAACTAAGTTATCTGCCAATAATGTTTATCAAGACAGCATGCTGAGAAGGGAGAAAGTGAAAGAGCATACAAGACATTGTAAAGAAAAAAAATGTGTATCATTATTTATTAATTCAATCAAGTAAAAGGTGAAGCGTACAAAAGAATAAAGAATGGATACATCTTATTCGAAAAAGAATTTTTTTTACAAGTATATGGATACAAGGGGAACTACTGGGAAGGAAGCGTCTTGCATAGCTCTAGCAATTGTTCGCGCACCTCCTTCCACGCTTTCTCCTGATCGGCCACCACCGCCAGTTCTGCCTCCACTTGAGCCCGCTGCTGCAAGAAAGATGCAAGCCGTTCCCCAACGGCCTGATGAGCAGCTTCCCGGCCTGGGGTGTCACGCTTGGCGACGTCAAGCTTTCGCTTCAAGTTTAGCCCATGAGAGATGCGTTCCAGGAGGCCCTCAAAGATAGCCTTCACTTGGGCAGCATTCGCCTCAACCTCAGCACGCAGACGAGCCGTCTCGCTCGAGGTCTCTTGGTATTCCCTCAGCCTTAAAGCCGCTTCTTGTTCCAAGTGGTGGACGTAAGAGGCGCTTTGCTCAATCCACGCTGCTCTTTGATGGCTTGCGGCTAAGGTCTCAGGAGCGGGGTGCATAAACTCCAGTTGATGCAGGCGGGCCTCAATCTCCCTGTAGTGGTTAACCCAAGACGTGACGATGTCTTCGTCATGGAAGTTTACGAGTATCACCAGCATTGGGTTAACCGTCATAGCAAAATCTGCGGCAGACGTGGGAGTCTCGACGTCGAGCTCCTCAATGTAGTCGCTCACCATGCGCAGACTATTCACGGCACCCTTTGAAGACGGACGTTTCAGGAAGGGGCCTGCTGGCATTATAATGCGAGATTCAAAAGGCGCCGAGATCGGAACGACAGCTGAAAAGACAAAATGCGATTAGATGACGGTTCAAGAAATATGAAAAAGTCATTGATGAGATAGTCTACTATACCAGCTGCAGCAGGTGGCAAGGCCGGAAGAGCCGGTGGCGCGACCGATCTGTTATCCCCTCCTTCGATTTGTAGCACTGCAATCAGGACAAGGGAGAGTTAGAAATAATTCCATTACTGAAAAAGAAAGACGTCAGTTGGAAACTATACTCACCAGCGCCACTAGAGGAAGAAGCGAGTTCAGATGGGAAGGAGAAGTGTGGGAGCAACATCTGATAAAGATGATCAAAGAGCACTCCTGAAAAGACACAACAGTACGACTTTAGTACATAAATTATGCGGCTGAAAGATAAAACTAATAGGTTGCAAATCCATACCTTCCAACATCTTTGATGGTACAAGAGAGGGCTGAGAGGTGACCACCGCCAAGGTAGTAGTTGACGGCGCTCCCTCGAGCAATGGAGCATCGGCACTGGCCGCACCTGCGTTAAAAACAAGAATAAACTTATCAGAGGCGGTTGCAAGATAAAGAAGGGGGACTGTAACTCGAGATTTACCTGATGAGCCGCCGGCCGAAGCAGAGGCGTCTCCTTCCTCCATCGACATGAGGCCACCGCCCGTGGCCTCATCACCCGACTCAATGGGGGCTGTCGTTGTGCTCGCGTGGCCGGGAGACGGCGGAAGACCGTAGACGGGGAGGGCAATAATCGAAGCATTGCCGGACTCTTGAGAAGGAGCGGCTGGCTCTTCCCCAAGAGTCGTGCCCATCTCACCAGCTACTTCTTCGGGCTCAGTGGTCTCCATTGTCTCATCCGCCATTACCATGGGGTCACCGGCCTCAAGCGCCTCGCCCGTCGCTACCTCGGGCTCAGTCGTAGCGGTCGTCTCATTTGCCGCCATCCCAGGCTCGGCATCAACGACCTTCTCGGGTGCGGCTCCCTCAACCCCCAACTCAGGCTCAGCAACCCCGGCGACGTTGCCTACCGTCGGCTCGAGTTCGGCCGGTGCCTCTTCCTCTGTCTCCTTGGGTTCGACGGTCTCCGCCTCCCCCTCGGTTGGACTTGGCCCTGCAAGGCAAAATATATAAGAACTGACGAGTTTACAATTTTTACAAACAAATCTCGAAAGATTCATTACCTGAAGTGGATTTATCGTTAGCACTCCGAACTGCACGTGCCACCTGTCTGCGAGCAGTGGATAAGGCGACGGGGGCCTTTTCTGAGGGAGTATCAGCACGAGGGACGGTGCTTGGGCCCGCTCCAACGGCCAAAGTAGCCCTGCGTGCCTTCGCCTCGCGCCTTAGCCGCTTTCTCTCCTCTCGAGCTGTTAAGACGGAGCTCTCCAAGGCTTCCCTCATTGAGGCGTCCTTGTCCGTGAACAGGGATGCCTCCAAATCCTTCAAGGCATCCCTTACCGACCTTTCGAGTCGATGTTCTTGCGGCAGCCCCGAAGAAGCCGGAACATCAGTGGCTGGCCCGGGAAGAGTCTCCGCGTCACCTGGCGGGACCGGCATTGTGGTTCCTGTGATAAAAAAGGGGGATTAGATCGACCATAACACAAGGAGAATAAAGACTTGATAAATCGAAATGTACCAAGGCCTAAGGACGCTCTAAGTCGTTCCTCCTCTTGGAAAGTCTTGAGGGAAGCAGCAATGGCTTCTTCAGTGGTTATGCCTGTTTGAAGAAAAGAGGGAAAAAACGTTAGTCAAAGGCAACAATAAAATATGATGCAATAAAAAATGCGACTAGTGATTACCCGATTGCGCAAGCTTAGCTAGCCATGCGTCGCGCCACGCCAATCGCTCTGAAGCTGCGATGGCGGCCGCCAAGTCCGTGTCATCTGGCGGCATGACTAATCCCTTGTTGGTCCCGTACTCACCCAGGCCCTCGCTATAGGGAGCGTGAGGTTCCTGACCGAACGCAACGTCAGCTGCGAAGAGCGACTTCTTTTTCCTCTTCTGCCCACCAGCCCTAGGTGCATCCAGGATCGACTTGCGCTTTGCAGGCACCTTGGGGCGGCGGGTCCCGATGTCCGCGCCTACACCAGACTCCGGCGAAGCCACAACTACTGTCTCCACTGGAGCACAGGGCGCTGGTGGTGCATCCGCAATGTCGGGAAGCGGCAATCCGCGTGGAGGACTCTGTGCACGCGGTGGTCCGGCTCTAGCGTCTTTCAGCGGAGGAACTACCGGGGTCCTTGGCACCAGAGGAGCTTTGCGGTCGCTACCGGGAAGCACACCCTTACGGTCGACCAGCAATCGCTTTTCTTCCTTTATAACGGCTCCCGTCGAATGATTGTACCATTCTATATATACATTGAGGAGTCGTAGGGCGCAAGCCGGCTCACTGATAAAAAAATGAGAACCTGTATTAAGATGTATGAAGTGGTGAAGCGCGCTCTGCATCCCTTCTTCAGTAGCAACGGGTTCCAGCAGGAAAGCCTCCAACGGCACCCCTTGATTGTAGCTCAGTTGCTGGGCGAAACGGTGCGGGCTGTATCTCATGAAAATCGTCACACCGTTCTGTCTAAACACCAGGAAGCCCGGTCTGATGGAATATAGATGGAGGGTCTCCCGGGCCGTCAAAACTGAGGCTCCATCTTTGAAAGTGTCTTGTAATGGCCGCACTGCAGTGGTAGATGCCTTTCCAATAGTCAGCACTTTGTCAATGAAAGACACCCCGTCTCCAACGGTGTGGGGGCGAAGGAGCAAACCCCTGGCGTTCCGTGGCGATGGAGTCATAATTGAGGCACCAATCAGCTATATGATTTGAGGGAAGCTGCACCTGTCATAGAACGAGGGCCTTTTGTGCATACCGAAGACGCCCGATGTATGTAGCTCGAGCCATGATACGAAGTAGTGCATCGGGAAGATCACGTGCAGTACCTCAGGCTCATTAGCATCCGCCGCTTGACTGAGGCCGTGATACAGGTGTGCCAAGCCGGCAATCCCAATAGCCACTTTTACCCCAATGGTCATCCGGTGAGCTGGGTAAAAGACAGAGGGCCGCATATGGCGAGAATGCATCGGGAGCGCAAACCAACTCAGCCATAGCCCAAGAAATCCTAAGAAGAAGGCCTCCTCGTCCATCCCGGGGCTGCAACTTCCGCAAAAGATACAGTTAGGGAGTTAGGAAGGAAAAAACCCTTTTGGTCTATTTCCTTCGCCGGCAGGTTATCCAAACCTAGACCGAAAGGGTCATCAAGTGTGGCAAACTTAGCAGCTTCTGCCGAGAGGACGTTTGGGTGAAGGAATCGAGCAATAAAATCCTCGAAGCTAACTCCGCGACTCCCACGTTCGATAAAAAGGGCCTCATAAATGTTCAACACTTTGATCAAACTTGGAAATTGATGTTGACAGCATTCTCCGGAGTGAGGCCCCTTACTGCTGGCTTAGCACCGAAGACAAACTCGTCTGTAGGAAGCAACTCCTCATAGTGCTCCCCTATAACCGGTAAGCCGGAGACCTCTGTGAATTCCTCCAAAGAAATCGACACTTCCCGGTCCATTGCGAGGAAAGTGTGAGTAGGAATGTTCCACTGCTCCAAAAAGGCCTTAAACCACCAGGTGGGAAGGGTGGGATATTGGAAGAGGGAAACCTAAACTGCAGTGTACAACCCTAGCCTTATCAACCGCGACTTCTTCGCCGACAGAATATAGCGAGCCCATGGCAGATAGCCGATCGGATGGCGGGGGATCAGACCTATGTTATATGATTGCCCCCAAGGTCGCGCCTCGCCTTGATAAATACGGCGTCCCAGGATATCCAAAACCATAGGACGCTGAACCGGTATTGCGTCTATAGCAGGATGAAGAAAGCCCTTTGAAGTCCAATCGACCATCTCTACGGCATACTGCACCGGGGGTGGGCTGGCATAATGGATCGCCGTAATAGGCTCTGACGGTACTGCGCACGAAAAGCACCGTCGACCCATGATAATTTGGTTGTACCACGACCCCCAAAGGTGAAGATTCTTATATTCCGGGTCGTGGTCCCTGATCATAGCTAGGACTTCGCGGTCCACAGGTGCTTCGGGAAATCCTTCCTCCGAACGAACAAATGGGAATGAAGTATCGAAAGACATGTTTCCTGCAGAGGGACAAAAATTAACCGTCAGTGTTGTAATTCCAACGCTCGACATTTTAAAATTTTACATCACACTGCAATGCAGTGGGTAGGGGACCAAATGGGGAGCCACAAAATCTGGATGACAGTGCATCATTTAATAAGACAGCCCCATCATTGGATGATACTGTCAATTAATGAAAAGATCCTCAAGAGAATATCCTCATTGATGGGAAATCCCTAGAGACAAGGAGAAAATCTCCTCTTTTAGAGTAAAACTCTGTCACAGAGTGACATTTGTCAAACTCTGGTCTCAAGGGAATAAAATTTCCTTAAAAAGAGCCTAGCTCTATAATAATGATGGAAAAATCCATCAAAAAGAAAACTTTAACTCCTAAAGATTAAAAATTTGGAGTCTTAAAAAATCCATGAAAATTTATAAAAAAAAGATCTACATTTGATCCATGAGCAAAGCTCTGTTCATGGGTTAAAACCCATGAACAAGATCTCTGTAGATCTATGGACTTTTGAGAGCAAGGCTCTGTTGATGAAACCCCAAAGGAGCTTTCTTTAGATCAAAGATTTATAAGAGAAAGGCTCTGTTAATTTAATTTAATTAAATTTAATTTAATTTAATTTTACTTAAAATGTTCTAAGTTCTGAACTCTGAAGTTCTTGGGAAGAAATAAGAGCAAGGCTCTGAAATTCTTAAGCAAGAGCAAAGCTCTGAAAATCAAGTTCTGGGAAAATGGTAAAAATTTTCTAAGGACCAAGGGTCCTATTTATAGGCGCCTGCGCCCTTTCACCTCACCGGTTGATCCAATGGCTAGGATCTTGCCACCGCTGCACTCACGTGCGCGCTACGTGAGCGCAACGGTGGGGGGGCATTTGTTTCCCCCAATCAGAGCAAAGCTCTGTTTGAATTTTAAAAATTTAAAATTAGAAGCAACGCTTCAAATTCGTTGCGCTGCGCGCAATACGCCACGTGTCAAAAGCTGATACGTTAGCGCAGCGCCCAAGGCAGCGTGCCCAATCAGAGCAAGGCTCTATTTAAAACGAAAATTAAAGGGAGCAATGCTTCAGTTGCGCAAGCGCTGCGCTGCACGACACCTGTCAGCGCAGCTGCGCGACACGTGTCAGCGCAAAGCGCAGCTGCGCGACGCTGTGCGCTGCGCGACACGTGTCAGCGCAGTTGCGCAAGCGCAGGTACGCTGCGCTCTGCGCTGCGTGACACGTGTCACGCGCTGGGGCGCTTGCGCCAAACAGAATTAAAATTCTAGTAAGATCCTTCTGTTCTTTTTAAAATAAGAAGATTGCCTTCTGTAAAACAGAAGCCCTTGGATCAAAGATCCAACGGTGTGGAAAATTCCCCAAATCACTCAGAGAATGATCTCTTTAACAAACTTAACAAATCTATGGGCACTATATAAAGACCCCTAGACCCCAACTCAAAAGGGGATGAACATTGTGAGAGATCAAGAACTTCAAAACAGAGAGAACTTTGAAGAAAATTCAAGAAAAAGGTAAAAACCTATATAAATAGAAGAATTTCTTCTGAATAGATCATTGATCTAAGAACAAGATCAATGATCTTCCATAAAAAAATAAATAAATAATAACAATGCCTTGCACTTTTATGAACCATTGGTTCTGGAATTTCAGAAAAATTTCTCTTTGGAATCTAAAATTGGATTAAGTCATTAAAACAGTGCCTTGCACTTGCAAAGCTGCATTGTTGCTCTCCTGGGTTGGCGCAAGCCACCAGAGAGTGCCACGTGTCAGCAGCAGAATCACTTGCGCTAGGCGCTTATAAGATAGAGCATTGCTCTCTGAAATTGGCGCAACCCACCAGAGCGCGCCACATGTCAGCAGCGCAAACGCAGCGCACTGGCGCAGCGCACTGCGCTTGCGTGACACGTGTCAATACCATAAGCGCTTGCGCTCAATGATTGGCGCAAAGCGCCTGACAAATGCACTGCATTGTTTACTGAAGGGCCAAGCCCAAATCAAAAAGGTCTAGCAGGCCAAAATAAAATGCAATGCATTAAAAGGACAGAGCTCAAACAAAATAGATGCTCTGCATCATTTATAAAAGGGCAGAGCCCAAACAAAACAAAATGCAATGCATTAAAAGGGTAGAGCCCAAACAAAATAGATGCTCTGCATCATTTAAGGCAGAGCCCAAACAAAACAAAAAATGCAGTGCATTATTAAAAAGGGGCAAAGCCCTAGCACAGGCCTAATAGGCCAAAGACAAATAAAAATGTTGAACATTTTTCAACTGGACTTAACCCAATCATGGCCGTAAGTCCTCAAATTAAATTGAAACTGAGCACGGCTGCTCTCCTAAATCAATTTACGTCCGGTTCGAGAGTACATCTCCGAACTCCTCTGACACCTATCGTTGTAATCCTTCAACGTCGTCAGAGAGATGACGGGTCCCGATGGCCATACACATTAAACGGACCACTACGTCCCTAAACTGGAACAATAGAGCCCTCAAATGCTCTTCCCGTTAAGTCGATCTTAGTCTCAAACAGGACTAACGTATCCTTAACAAACGTTTAAGTTGATCTTAGCCTCAATGCGGCTAACGTATCCTTAAACTAAAACACCAAACCCAAATCTAAGTAAGTACGGATTTGGACTAATCCACGTCCTATGGGCGACGGCATCACTTAGTCTCCGTATACAATCCACGGGCATCCACAAACAAAACAAACACCCACGACACGAAGTGAAATTCTGGAGAAGGAGAAAGTTGTTACCGCGATGCGGTAGCGTAATTAACTGCAGGGGCTTGCGTCTGCAGGGAAGAGCGTCCCCATAATAAAAAAAACCCCTCAAGCGAGGGGGAATCTAACGAAGTCTGCTATATCGGCCGCATCCGTCCAAGCCTCCGATACACAGTGCCATAAATCAACTTGGTATCTTCGGAGAGGTGGACGGATAAAACCAAATAGCATCTGCCCCGAATTTCAGGCAAGACGTTTATCGCGTCTTCGCCGCGTCATTCGGAGGGGAACAATGCTCACATACCTTTAAGTTGATCTTGATCTCAAAGCGGATCAACGATCCTTAAGTCAACCCAAACCCAAATCTAAGATATATGGATTTGGACTAATCCACGCCTTACGGGCGACAACATAAATTAGTCTCCGTATACAATCCACGAGCAACCAAAAATAAAACAAACACATACGACACAAAGTGAACTTCTGGAGCAGGAGAAAGTGGTTATCGCGATGTGATAACGTAATTAACTGCAGGGGCTTGCGCCTGCATGGAAGAGAGTCCCCACAATCAAAAACCCCTTCGCAAACGAGAGGGAATCTGGCGAAGTCTGCTATAACGGCCGCATCTGTCCAAACCTCCGATATACGGTGCCATAAATCAACTTGGCATTCTCGGAGAGATGGATGGATAAATCTAAATACATCTTCTCCTAAATTCAGGCAAGACGACCTACGCGGTTTATCTCTGTTTTCGGCGGTGAACAAATTCTTGCACTCCCAGTGGGACCTTTTCCTCTTTCCACTCCACACTTTGTGTGTCGTGTTTCGCGAACAAAATCGCGGTTTGTTATGGTTACCCTTGGATTCGAGGTACTAAGATTTGGTGTCTTGCTCCTGTGCAGAAAGCAGAAGTGAACATCAATAGCTTCCAGCTGCACCAACTGCAACAACAATTCTCGCTCTGCCCTGAGTGGAGGAGTGACTTACGGGTCCAATGTGGCTTCTATCTTTTCAATGCCGGTGGGGTAAGTGACTTAGACCACCACTGGATTGTTTTTCGGGACCATGCTCCCGCCAGCGAATTTCAGCGCCTCAATGCCATTATAGGAAGCCCCAAAGAAGTTGGTCTTCGATCGACTTGCAACCACCACGGCCCCTCTCAATGAGTCGTCCAATTCTGCCATCTCAGTCTTCAACAAGCTGAACCGAAGCTCAAGTGAGCCCGCAAAGAGGCTCGTAATACCTGAAGGGTTTATCCCGAAATGGATAGCCATTCCAGCTCCGGCAGGTGAAGTCGTCAAAGGGGCTTCTCCTACTAGAGGATCGGTCTTCACAAGATTGGCCGTTCCAACTCTGGCTAAGGGTGAGGTCGTCAAAAGTGCTTCCCCTACCAGAAAGTCGGCCTTCGAAAGATTGGCCATTATCTCTCAACGGACGTCAATCTTCAACAGGCTAGCACCAGCAGTAACCCTTCACCAAAGCAGAGAGCATGACGAAGCCGCTTTCACAAATGAGGTGGTCCCATCTGCAAGGCATGCTCGACGTCGCCACTGGCGCCGAGTGAGGAAAGCTGGGGGCAACTCCCCCTCTGGACTTACTCTACCAGCTCCAATGGTAGAAATTGACATTGCTTTTCCAACCGGGAACAACTTTGAACCTCTAAGGAGGGTGCGGAAGAACTCCCCAACCGATGTGTTGAAGAAATCTCTACTTCCTGCTGAAAATATGAGGAAGGCAAAGCCGTAACAGCCCCTTCTGCGGTTGTCCTCCCAAATCCACAGAGTCTGGCGGAAAGTCTAAGATTCTGTGATCAACAAGAACTACTCTCGTCAACCGGAGAAAATGAAGGCCCGACAAGAGGAAAATCATCCCTCCGCCATGCAGCGGGGGACTTCTTTCATGAAGGCGCCTGTTACAATGGCTCCTTCAACTTTGACTTCCCACAAAAAGAGGAGGCTGGAGAAAATATCACCACTGGCGGCAAATCCTAAAGGTGATGAATCCAAACGCCCCAAGTCTAGAGGCATTGTCGTGCACACGGTTACATGGCTTCTGGAAAAAAGGAAAGCCGTGCTTCCGTGGGTCATCGGCCGCAAACTCGATCGTTGACAAAGGCTCAGGAGCAACAACAAAAGCTCCAGGAGATGCTGACAAAAATGGCAGCACTCACCGGGCAAAAAGGAAGCCCAGAAGCAACATCTGAACAGCGCCAGGAACAGGAGACCAATACGGAGTTCCCGCGAAGGGAGCTAGAAAGTAAAGACAAGGAGGCCGCAGAACAAGCTGCTAATATAAAGCAGATGGCGCTCCTGTTCCAAGACATAGTTGGAATGATGATCCAGCTAGAACCTCTAGCTGAAGACCTGCCGATAATTATCAAGGATGATAGAGGGGAAACCTCAAACCCTCTTCCAGCTTTATTGATAGCAAGGGAGGAAACGATCTCTAAACCTGCCCTTGATGATTACATAGCTCAACAAATATGAGCTCATCAGGCAAATGAAGCGGCTGGCCAAGTCGTCAGAACTGGGCGACCGTACCCGGGCTGGTATGACCAAATCAAATACCCGCCGGGATATACCATCCTCAAGTTCCATGTGTATAAGGAGACATGCAATCCGCATCAGCACGTCACTCAGTTCAGAGCGTTGTGTGGCAATACTAGAGGCGACAAAAAATTGCTGCTTTGCCAGTTCGTTGGCAGCTTGTCAGAGACGGCATTTGAATGGTACTCGGAGCTCCCAAATGATTCCGTCAAAACATTCATAGAAATGGAGCTGCTGTTCACACAGCGGTTCGCCAGCGCAAGCGAGCGCACCCCGATCACTGCATTAATCAATGCTAGGGTGAAACCAGGAGAGACATGGGTTCAATACGCAATCCGGTGGCGGGACCTATGGTCAAAATGCGAACAACGCATCGAACAAGCTTTGACCGTGGGCATGTTCATAAGGACTCTAGATCCTCAGGTGACTGTGTCCCGGTTTATGACGTTCTTTAAGCCGACCACCTTCTAGGCTTTGGTCGACAAGCTGGCCCAAATGGACCAGATAGGCCACGACCTTCCTCTTCAAAAATGGACCCTCGAAATGCAAAAGGTAAAGGGAAAGCGGCCTTCGTTGCCAATGCTCAACAACAACCGAGTGACCTGAAACCAGTTGCTCGTCAAAACAACGCGCGCCCGCGCCAATCCCTGGAAGAGAAGCTAGGACGTGCTAACTCGTTTCCCCGTGATAAAATGAGGAGATTGTTCGAATTGGCAATGCGCAACAAACTTATCACACTGCCGGATCCGAGACGTCCACTGTAGCCCGGTGACGTCAACACTCCCAACTACTGCTCCTACCACAGAGTAGTGGGCTACCCAATTAAAGATTGCTACATCTTCAAAAATTGGGTCAAGGACTAGTACTGTCAAGGAAAATTCACGCTGTCCGAAAACTGGATGGTGAACCTGCCACAAAGGCACACTTCTAAAAAGGTAGATATGCCGGGGGCATCATGCTCATTTGTGGAAGAAGCTCCTTGGGAAGTGGTCCTTTCAGCTAAAACTAAAAGAATGCTGAAGGATCTTCAAGCATGTCTGGCGATCAAATGGAAAAGCCCGCTGGAGCCCGAGATCATTGAAGGGATGCTTAAGCCGCGTCCAACACCGAAAACTAATAGTGATGGGCAAGACCTCCAGGCCAAGCCTTCGAAGTTTTTGAAGAAAAAGAAGAAGACCAAGAAGCCCGCACAGCCTGATGATAAGCGCATGGACCTGCAAAAATATATCGACGCGCTGGAGGAATACAACTAGAAGGCGCGGACCCCAGTCACCCTCGAAGAGTTTCTCAACCATATACTTGAGAACGGAGATAGTGACGATGATGAGGGAAATGGCTCGTCGGGAGAAACCGAAAATTATGTAGCAAGTTGCCACATGGTTTCTCATTCGTCGTTAAATAACGAAGAAACTCCCTCGGCGTCGGAAAGCAACATAGAGGAACTGGGGGCAAGTTCGGTGCCAAAATCCCTGGAACTTTTAGAAAACCCAATTGACAGGTTGCTAAACGAAGCCCTTCAAATGAGTAAAGCTGACCGAGAACGTGAAACGGCCATATACGAAAAAGCCAAGTGTCGGCGTTAGGATGAAGAAGCCGCGGTAAGGATGAATCGTAAAGCACTCCACCCAAGCCAAAGCACACTTGCTATAAACAAGAGCAGGATCAAAGAAGAGAAGCGGTTCGCCAAAGCCTTGTTAATGGGAATGAAGCCGCCCCTCTCATGGAAAACACTACCGGGAGTACGTGCCTCGACGAAGCGGATGTACATCCGAACTACTGCTTATACCATCGGAGGGTCACACACCCCGCTAAAGAGTGCAATTCCTTCAAGAAGTGGTGGCAAGGATACGTTGCTATCCGGCAACACTTCAAGCGGATGAAGCGCAAAACCCGTAGACAACAAAGAAGCGCGACAGACGAGCGTGAAGGAATGGATGGCAACTGTCATATGATTGATACCAGTTAGACAAAAGGAAAATCTCAAATTCTCACATTCGGGAGCGATTCTGAGGAAGAAATAACCCTCGGCCCTCTTTTCAAAGAGTCCACCTCTGGAAAAGAAGAAGAGGAGAATAACTGCGAGAACATTCAGCTGCGTAACCGTACGTTGCCTGAAAAGAACCTCGGGCCTACAAACAAAGGTTCGAGCAAAAGAGACAAGGAGAAGGAAAAAGTCCCTGAAGAAATTGCCCTCGATGATAGAGTCGTCAAAGAGCTCACAGCTAAGGACCCGCCTAAGAAAAACAAGGTGGATTACAATGTCCTGGCACATCTGAGGAAGATACCTTCACAACTGAGCATGCTGGATGCTCTCCTCCTGTCCAAAGAGGCACGAGATTCTCTAATCAAGGCATTGCAAGAGCCTGATCAGTTCCAAGCTTTCCTTGCAGAAGAAAAGATGAAGGACCGGCTGGCAGAGGTTCATACAACTGACATTACATTCGGTGATGAAGATCTCCTCCTCGGAACGTACGAGCACAATCGTCCTCTATATGTCACCGGGTACTGCCACAATATTAAGATAGGGAAAATCCTAGTCGACAACGGGTCCTCCGTCAACCTTCTCAATGTGAAGGTGCTGAAGGAGATTTACATGAACGTTCACCACCTGGCCCGGGACAAAATTACTATCTCCGGGTTCGACTCACAGTCATCATGGACGCTGGGGTCCGTAATATTGACATTACACTTTGGGCTTTTCATCACTGATATCAAATTTCATATCATCGACACCAAGACTTGCTATAACGCTCTACTCGGCCGGCCTTGGTTACACGAGTACAACGTCATCCCTTCTACACAACATCAGTGTATGAAGTATTTCAAAGACGGTTTCGAATACACCATTATGGGGGAGCTAAATCCATTCCCCATAAATGAAGTCCGAAAATATGAAGACGCAAAGTATTTCCTACCGGATTTCAACACGGAAAGATGTCATAAGCCGGAGAATAAACAAAAAGCCGTCGCCATCATCCCAGTCTTTGGGAGCAATACCGAGGAAGATTAAGAGATAGTCTGCTCGGGGCAACCCCAAGGCAACATGCCAGGACCATCTATTCCTATTTTGGTCTTCGGCAGTGACTCTGAGGACGAGGACAACGCAGTGTTCTCCGTCCGCCCATCAATACAAACCTTCATTGGAGCTGATCAGAGTTTACAAATTACCATGGTTCCGCAGCGGCATTATAAAGAACTTGATACGCTCAATACATACAGCGTACAAGAGTTGCAGACCTTCTACGTCCCTCCCAGGCGAAAAGGTGAAAAGGCGATCCTCTTCTATCAGTCTACGGAGACCAGAGTGGAAAAAGAAGTCTGGCATGGTGCCGAACTTGCGCTTGACAGATTTCAACCAATCCGTGTACCCAGATATTACACAGAGGGATTGAAAAGGCTATTAAGATGCCAAGGTGTATCCTTCAAACACGTTCGACAAGCCCAGTTCTACAAAAAGATTTGGGACGTCCCCGGGACTCAGCGAAAGATGCCCAACGGGAGAATGGAGACGATTGGGCTCGGATACGTTCAGTCAAATAAACGAGAGCGATTCCACAATTGTTGCATCATAAATAGCTTCGTTAAAGAAGGGAACGTTTTTCCAGATGGTCATAACATTGAACCAGAGCGAGATCCCGCTATAAGAACGTCAAGTTCGTCGTTCGAAGAGTAGATTGCTACGCTAATAAGGGAAGCAGGTCAAAAAGTTCGGGATGACCACAGCCGCGAAATGGCTATTTAAGAGAAAGCCAGGACACAACGTCTCACTCAACAGTCTGCGGAAAGAGAAGACTACGATGCCCTTCACCCTCAGCCCACTGTGCGCTCTCGTGGCAAGGAAAAAGCCCGACGCAAAGGCAACAACAAGGGGAAGAATGAGAATGACATTCGAAAACAGAGAATATGGGTGCCGGTCGAGTGAAAGTACGTGATCGGAGTTCGTCTGGAGCGAAGCGGATCCAAGAAGCCACACGATCGAGAAAAAGTCAGCTGGAATCCATCGCTAATGAAGAAGATGGGTTGGGAATACTCTTTCCCCCAAGACAAGACAAGCAAAATATTCGACCTTGTCATTAAGCATCAAATGATGACGCTCCTGGAGTCTCGGCACCCCGAAAAAATAAACGAGGCCCATCACCCGTCTTATTGCTCCTACCACCGAGCAATAGGACATCTTCTTGAAGACTGCTTCACCTTCAAAGACTGGGTCGAAGACCAGTATTAGCACGGTAGGTTTGCTCTATCCAAAGTTGGAGGATAACCCCACCACGAAAGCATGAGCCAAAAACAATTTATATTGCGAGGGTAAGTCCATGTCAATATCGAGCATGGAAACGAACTCGCACCTGCCACGTGATAACATTCTCAAAGGAGGGGGAGCACGAGAATATGGACGACCTCTCCCAATACTTCGCAAATGAGAATGAGGACGAGATGATATCAGAATTTCCACCAGCGCCAAAAGAGCTGGAGGATGGGATACACACTACGGCGGACAATCTAAGGAAAATTAACTTGGGAACGGAAAACGATCCAAGGCCAACGTTCGTCAGTATGCATCATCTAAAATAGGTTTTAGGGTCTCTATTTATAGATTCATAGAAAACCTTAGGGTTACAATCGCCGCATGTATGCTTTTACAAAAATGCCCCTAGGTAGACTAGTCAACGCGCCGCCAGCCGTTTCCAGAAGTTTCCACAAATACGTGTCATACACGGCTGTGGAACCGCGGCCATAGACCAGGTTTGGCCGCGGTTCCGCGGCCAAACAGTGAGCTTCTGTCTTCAATTTTGCTGTGCTTGTTCTTCTTCTCTTTGTCTTCCTATTTCTTTGGTTGGTTCTTCATAATGTCTTCTATTTTTCTTCCAGATCTTCATAGTGAGTAATGTAGTGGACTTTTACCATTCGCTTCGTGTCGAAGTCTTGAACCTTACGCTGCCTTGTACTTTGTGAACTGATCTTCGTGTAGGCTTGATCAAGATTCTTCTATTTATCGGTCGTAGTCTCACTTTTGTATCGTCTTTTGTCTTTTTCACTATTTTTATTCCAAGAACCTGTAACGTGTAACTAAGTAGCAGACATGGGTCAAAAGCACCTGTTTATTTGTAAACTGAATAAGAATGGGGAATAAAATAATGCAAAATTATGGTATGAACAAATACCCCCAAACTTATCTTTTGCTCGTCCTCGAGCAAACCTAGTTTTATTCTCAACAAAATCCTAATCTCACTTTCGCAAGGAAACGCGATTGCACTGAGCTCGTGCAACAAGCCGTTAAACCTCTAGGTGTCCCTACTAGGAGGAGTGTTGTCTCCTGAGAGTTTTCAGCGGATACTACCCACAAAATCCTATCAATTCGGCCCATTGACTTTTATTCTCCAATTAGGTTTTCTAACAAGAAACTCTATTATCTTCGACTTAAAAATTATCCACCCGTATTTTTCACGCTTCCTTATTGTTTAACTTAAGATTATATATGTTCTTATGAATTTACTTAGTTTTTGGCATCTTTTAAGTTTTCCTTCTAGGGTTCCATCTCAACTTAGGAATTTTTATCATCTCTATTAAAGATATAAGTCATATTCTTCATTCCTATCTCTTATCTAAACCCCAATCACATACCTCTATGTGTGTGTATATGTCACCCCTACACTTGGAAATTCAAATCAAGCTATCATACTCTTGTCCGTCGTCCAAAGCACTTCTTAATAGGTGAATTTTTAAATGAATTTCGCTCACACATCCTTCATGCGACTGTTAATACTTCTTGAGGGACCAACAACTGATTACAAGATGTGTTTGCACATTAAAGCATAATTCCTAATCTTGCAACACCTAAGGCTTTAGCAGTGACTCCCAAACCAGTTGGTCTAAGGCACTAGGTGATGAAGCACCCTTGCTAAATATTTTTTCTATTTTTGCAGCCTTAAGTAATCACAAAAACCAGTGTTCATTTTTTTATTATCTCTTTATTCACACTTGAATTTTTATTTTATTTCCATTTATACTAAGGACTTTAGACAAGAGCATTTCAAGGTCTCTTCTACTATTTTAAGTTTTAAGGTTCGTGTTTGTGCAATTTGTAGGGTATATATTTTCAGAATTTGGACTTAAGCTTAGGAATTATTTTTCAAACTTATATTTTAATAAAAATATCAATACTCTTCCCTTGTTTTAACTTAACCCAAGAAGTGAACTCGAAATTTGCCTATTTCTAAATAAACTACAAAGACATATACTTTCTACCGTTAAAATTTTAAGAAAGATTATTTTTAGGATTTTTAATTTACTAAGTCTAGGATCTAGTTGTTCCTAGCTAGTTAACCTTTTTGTCAAACTCAAGTAAATTCTGGCCAAAATTGAATACTTTAATTTTTATAATTTTTAAATTTTTTTTTCAATTTTTATGGGTTTTGAAACAAGTATGCAAATGCAAGAATATACACATGAATGCAAAGGAAGAAAGCTTACCGAGCATACCCCCAAACTTAAACTTGACAGTGTCCTCACTGTCAGGCTACACCAAGAGGGTCAAAATTGTCGGTACTTCCCTATTTATTATTATTTTTTTTATTTTTTTTATTTTTTTAATAGAAAAAGAAAACAAAAAAAATATATACATATATACAACAAGGTCCTCCCCAAACTAAACAAGGCCTTACACAGGCCAAAGCTTAGCACCAATCATTCAAAAATTCTATTGTGATAATGGTAGGGTTGGTGAAAGAATGGGGTGTAGAGAAAAGAGTTGAGAAACACACGAGACCGTATGGGAAGAAGGGTGGAATATGGTCTCGGTGGAGTAGAAGAATGGCGGAAAAGAGAAAGAAGTGTAGTACGAACTTGAGGGTGTAAATCAAGTGAATAAATTAGTACAATTTGTGATGACCGATGTGCTAAAAGCGATTGTGCTATTCTATCAACCCATCGAGAAATGGGGCCAAATCCCTCAAGATTCGCAAGAAAACATGGGTACGCTGAACTTGGTAAACCATCCATTGAAAATGGAAGCGCGACGGATTCTTGCACGGTCGAAGCGATGGAAAGGACGAAAGGGAGTGATTTAGGGATAGTCTTAATCTCACCTAAGTAATCTGTCTCGAACTTGAAGGATTCCATCAATGGTTTGACATGACTGTAAGCAACCGAGTCTGATGGTTCAATTAACTCATCTGAAAATTTAAAGGACTCAAACTCGGGCGGTGAGTCTTCAATATCGTCCGAAAAAGTGAAACACTCGTAATCGTTATCGTCTGTGAGAACTGTGTCAGATTCAAAGAGGAACGCACTAGTGGCGTCAAAACTGTTGTGATCGAATAGAAATTTTTCAAGCTCACAGTCCTCAAGCGTGATCTTTTGCGTGGTCGGAACGATGGAAAGGAGGGAGGGTGAAGTAGGGAGTATAACAGTTAAAGGTTCAGGAGGATGAATTGGAAAATTCGACACATCAAACAAAACTGGTTCATCCTCAATACTATCCTCAATACTCTCCTCAATACTATCCTTATAATTCTCCTCAAAAATTATCTTATCCATGGAATTATCATCAAAATCAAGACACATATGAAGTTCGGGAGAAACATTTAATGACTCGGGATGATGAATTGGAGATACAATTTCAGTCAAATCTACGGGTTCATCATCCAAAATATTCCCGGCGTCAATATCCTCAATCAAGTGAAAATTAATTTTTTCAGACACCTCATCAAAAGCATGGATATTTATCAATTCAGGTTCTAAATTGGAGGTGTAAAGTTCAAAAGGATTAGGTGTGGTTTCACTCGAAAGGGACTCTTCACAATCTGGCAAATCAAGCACTACAAAGTCGCACAACTCATTAAATGTTTTATTTTCAACTGATGAATCATTTAGAACACTTGATAGATATTCAAAACCGGAGTTGTGGGATTCAATTGGTGATGGGTAGGTTTGATTTGGAAGTGTGTAGAACTTACTCTCACCACTCAAATTCTCACTCTGTCCAACCGCCTCATCATACATTGGAAGATTTGGAGCTAGTTGGAAACTAGCTACCGGTTCATTAGGTTGCATAAGGGCGGCAATGGACGCATCCACATTCCTCATCATTTGGTTTGTCGCTACCATATAAGCTTCTAACGATTGTTCCAAACTAGACATGGGTTGTGAAGGGGTTTCAGTAAAAGATTCAAAGTTGCTTGGATTCTGGAAACTCCCAAATGGCTATGTAGAAGTAATGTCTAGGGAAGGTGGGAAAGTCGGGTAGGACTGGTAGGAATTGGATGGTCGGACAGGAGTAGGATCAACATTTGGATAAAAAGGTGAATGGACTTGTTGATCCCAAGAACTGGATGTGTTGAGAGGAGTGAAAGCTCGGCTACGAGATTGTTCAATATGCTCAGCAATAGACATGGGTTTTGGAGTTACAATAGGACTTGAAAAAGGAGTATCAACGTAAGAAGGGTGTGAAGGTTGAAATGGTTGATACAAAGTGGATTGTGGAGTCGAATTGTTTCTCCTAGACGCTTCTATTCGATCTTTCAAAGAAATTTTGGGCATAGAGGGGTCGTCCGTAATTCGACCAAAACAATTCGCGTAGGAAGCAATATTTGGATAAGGGTACCAAAGTTCGGCAAAAGTTTTGGGAGGTGGGGTACCCATGATGTGAGAAAGGAGAAAAAGAATGTGGATGGAAGTGGGAAGAATTGGGGTGCAATGGATTTCTTTGCGACAAGTTGCAAGTTTTTGTAAAAAAAATTTCTTTTTTTTTTAATTTGGAACTTTTTGCAAAAAAGATTTTCGATAAAGGGCTTAGACACACTTTCAATCAACCACAAATGCACAATCAGGCTTAGATCTAGGGTCACCTAGGTCAGCTAGACAGCTCCTAACTGTTCCAAAGGGCTAGAAATAGGACCTCAAACCTCCTCTTCACCGCCAATTGCGGCCAGGTAAGTGCCAGGTGAGTGGGAGGCTCTCCACTACAAGTAGTGGTCCTAATTAAGTAACCACTCACCTTAGACACACTTGCCTAGACACCACAAAGTCAGGTTAGGATCAACGGGCGATGCCTACAACTAGTCCTTTGTCCTATTGAGCGCGAAGTCCTTAGGGCTGAGTCTAGTATTTTTTAATTAAATAATGGTCAATGCATATGCCTTATGTGATTTCTGGGGTTCTGGGAAGGGTAATGAAATCCCCACCCAATTTGGATTGGTGTAAAAGTTCCTTAAAGTCAATTTTAAATATGCAAAGCGGTAAACACAATCAAACACTTGCAAAAAATTTTTTTTTAGCGCGGCGCAAAGAATCCTGCACAAGATCAAGTTATTGGAAGGGGGAGAGATTTTTTTAGCGCAAAAAATCCTGCAGGCAAATTTACAGAGGAGATATCAGGGGTTCAGAGGAAAAGAGAAAGGGAGCTTACAGTGCAGTTTCCTTGCGCTGACGTCACCAGAGGACCGCGGAAGCGCGGTCGGAGAAGGGATCTCGCGGCGGATGCGCGGTCTTCCTGTTGACTCAGCCCTCCAAATTTCTTCTGTTGTTCGTTGTGATATTCCTCTGTTTGTTCAGATTTGATATTTGCTGTTTTGCTCTCTGGATTTTTCCAGATCCGAACTCGTTCGTCGATCCTGCAAAATTCACACGAAAAATACCCTTCACAAAATAACAAGATGATAAATTTTTTATATTTTTTTATTTTTCAGTTTTTATGATTTTTCAATTTATATTAACCTGAAATTACAAAAAGAAAATAACACGCCATCCCCGGCAACGACGCATTTTGATTGATCTCAAAGAATAATTTAGTAACCGCAATCAAGAACGGCGTCGCTTGGTAGCTAGCCGGTGAGTACGGGTCGGTCCACAGGGATTTTGTGTATTTCCTAATCGTTCTAACGAGTTAATTCCGAACGTTGTCGAATCGATTATCAATAAAAACCTAATTATCTAAACTAGGGCAAATAATTAAAATTTATAATTAGGGCAGATAAATAAAATCTATACTAGGGCAGGAAAAGAAATTTAACTAGGGCATGGAAAAGAAAAACTTTCTCTAATTTGATGCACTCTTCATTCTTTACAGAAATTTACAGATCTGAATTTGAGATTTACAATGAGGCACAAGAAGAGGCAACGACGCCATTTGATTGATCTCAAAGAATAATTTAGTAACCGCAATCAAGAACGGCGTCGTTTGGTAGCTAGCCGGTGAGTACGGGTCGGTCCACATGGATTTTGTGTATTTTCTAATCATTCTAACGAGTTAATTCCGAACGTTGTCAAATCGATTATCAATAAAAACCTAATTATCTAAACTAGGGCAAATAATTAAAAGTTATAACTAGGGCAGATAAATAAAATCTATACTAGGGCAGGAAAAGAAATTTAACTAGGGCAACGGAAAAGAAATTTAACTAGGGCATGGAAAAGAAAAACTTACTCTAATTTGATGAACTCTTCATTCTTTACAGAAATTTACAGATCTGAATTTGAGATTTACAATGAGGCACAAGAAGAGGCATCATCTAAAATAGGTTTTAGGGTCTCTATTTATAGATTCATAGAAAATCCTGGGTTACAATCGCCGCATGTATGCTTTTACAAAAATGCCCCTAGGTAGACTAGTCAACGCGCCGCCAGCCATTTCCAGAAGTTTCCACAAATACGTGTCATACACGGCCGCGGAACCGCGGCCATAGACCAGGTTTGGCTGCGGTTCCGTAGCCAAACAGTGAGCTTCTGTCTTCAATTTTGCTGTGCTGGTTCTTCTTCTCTTTGTCTTTCTATTTCTTTGGTTGGTTCTTCATAATGTCTTCTATTTTTCTTCCAGATCTTCACAGTGAGTAATGTAGTGGACTTTTACCATTCGCTTCGTGTCGAAGTCTTGAACCTTGCGCCGCCTTGTACTTTGTGAACTGATCTTCGTGTAGGTTTGATCAAGATTCTTCTATTTATCGGTCGTAGTCTCACTTTTGTATCGTCTTTTGTCTTTTTCACTGTTTTTATTCCAAGAACCTGTAACCTGTAACTAAGCAGCAGACATGGGTCAAAAGCACCTGTTTATTTGTAAACTGAATAAGAATGGGAATAAAATAATGCAAAATTATGGTATGAACAGTGAGCTGTTGTCTAAAACACAGGTGGTTATGCTAAAGGACGTGCTTATGCAATATAAAGACTGCTTCGCATGGAATTATTCCGAGATGCCAGGACTAGATCCAGAAATAGCGGTACATAAGCTGGCTATATCGCCGGACGTCAAGCCAATCAAATAGGCGCTAAGAAGAATGTGGCTCGAGCTCGAGATGAGTATCCATGCCGAAGTCAAGAAACCAATTGACCCCGGCTTCATCCAAGAAGTTCAATATCCTGACTGGATCGCCAATATCGTTTCAGTGATGAAGAAAAATGGGACGGTGCGCATCTGCATGGACTTTCGGGACCTCAACGAGGCTTTGCCCGAAGGATGACTTCCCAGTACCCATTACCGAGTTGATGATCGATAACACGTCTACCCATGAGGTCTTCTCCTTCATGGATGGATTTTCGGGGTATAATCAAATAAAAATGCATCCTAAAGACCAAAAGCACACCGCCTTCCGGACTCCGCTAGGCATATTCTGCTATAAGGTGATGCCCTTCGGCTTAAAGTACGCAGGCGCTACTTACCATAGGGCCATGAAGAAGATCTTCAATGACTTCATACATGAGATTGTCGAATGCTATATTGACGACCTTGTGGTGAAAAGCAAATCGTACGAGGAGCACCAGGAACATCTGAACATAGTGTTTTAGCGTCTTCGGAAATACAATCTAAATATGAATTCTCTGAGATGCATGTTTGGAGTTTCCTCAGGCAAATTCCTAGGATTCATCATATGACACCGAGGTATCGAAATAAACCCATCAAAGATCAAGGCAATTATGGAAATACCCACGCCAAGAAATCCCAAACAATTGCGGTTTCTCCAAGAAAAGCTCGCGTATATCCGGCGGTTCATAGCTAACCTATCGGGAAAATGCCGCCCCTACAGCCATCTAATGAAGAAGGGGACCCCGATCATTTGGGATCATAAATGCTAAAGTGTACTGAACGAAATCAAACAATATCTGCAGAAACCGCCGGTACCGACCGCTCCCGTCAAGGGAAAATCCCTCATCCTGTACACAACAACCCTTGAAGGTTCTTTAGGTGCGCTATGGGTACAGGAAAATGACCAGGGAAAGGAGAGAGCTCTCTACTATTTAAGTCAAGTTCTTCTATGGACAGAAAACAAATTGTCATGTCCCGCTTCCCAGAGTACACTAAGATAGGCACGTGACAGAGCCAACCATGCTACCTGTGGATAGGAAATATCCCTCCACAGTCACATTACGGCTGTAGAGATATCAAGAACAATAATAAACTATCTAACACATGTCCATAAGCCAGAATAAACGAGTCAAGAATAAAATAATGCGGAAGCAAAAAGATCCAATATAAGAATAAACTGGAATGTACGTCCCATAATGCGGGATCACATCAGGAATGAAAATGCATAAATAAAACCAAAATACTAACAGGTCCTCACTGCTCGGCCTGCTGACTGAAATACTCCTGCTCGGTCTGCAGCAAAGGTAAAGAATCTGGGCCATGCAAAACCCAGACGTCAGTGCGTCATAATATCAAGCAATAATATAAACAGGGGGTAGCAAGACATGCAGGTGTGAGTATGAATGGTAAAACAGGTATAACAGTAACATAAATAAGGACAGTGAAGGGTAAGGCATAGGTGATGTGCAGTGAGTAATCTAGACTGGTCTATTGGATTAACTACTCTCAAGTCTTTGAAATCAATTTGATGAATCATCGATGTAACTCAATAGTATCCCGTGCGTGCTCGGGACCACGGTCAAGATTCTCGGGCTGAATCCGAGACTTGCCGTTAGGCAGTAAAAGATAGTATGTAAAGATGAATGATGTCAGCAGCATCATTCCGGGGCTGGCCTAGCCCGTAAGACTGATTATTTAAGGTATCGAACTGTCGAGTTACAAGTCAGATTTCATCATTGATTTCCCTATACCCCCAAGTTATGTGTGTAAGTCAGGTATTTATAAATCTGAGACTAATGCCAACACAGGATCAAGCAGGAACAGGTTTGTCTGTACAGACAACAGGATATGTCCATCGGGACAACATGTCAGGATTGTCGGCATTAGAAACAGGATCAGGTAACATGTCAAGTAGTGATATATCAGGTCATTTAAGGTAGTGTACATGTATCAAGTCATGTCAAGTAGTGGTGTATCAGGTATCAAGTTAAGCAGTAGTATATCAGGTCATGACAGGTAGTGCACATGTGTCAAGCGGATGCTCATACTAAAACTGTAGCAAGTACGGATGCACGGTAAAGCATGGATGCACAAATATTTTGTCAGGGGTTACATCATGACTATGTATGATGCACAATTATCAAGCATGGTGCACTAATACAACAGTAACATGAAATAATATGGTCTCGGTGTGCAACTAAATATGTAATAAACCGTACGGATACAATAAAACTGTAAATCGGTAAAATTTGCTGAATATTAAAACACAAGAACTATTATTTATTAAATAGATATTGATATAATAATATTAACATGGATAACATATTCAAACCGATTAATAACTATAAAAGTGGTATTGATTAACCATGCACAAGAAAGTTCCGTTCAGAAATTCAGCGTCACCCTGATTTGTAAAATAGCTTAAAAATAACAAACGTTCTACAAAAGGGACGTGTCTTATACCAAAACAAAGATAATTCAATAAGATTTTCATTTTTATAAGTATAAGTATCTCAGGTTGTCCCTACAAAAAGCTATGAATATTCGAAATTGAAAGTTTGCTGCTGGAATTTCCTTGGACAGCAGTTTAGAGACATTTTCATTTGCATTTTACGTTATTTAAAAAATTTATTTTGCAAGTAAATATTTCATAGATTATAGTATTCTGAGTTAGCTTCGTAATGAACTAAACAACGTATAGTAATGATTTTTCTATGATTTATAATGAATTTTATAAGGTAAGGTGTACAGTAAATTTCAGATTTGTCGTATCCGCTTTGCGACGACGTTTCATGTGTAAACTATAATATTTTCAAATGTATAACATTATAAAATGCAGATTATAAACTAATTAAAGATAATAATAAGAAATATTACGACGATATATATTTTAAATGATATGGATGCAAACGGGTATCACATAATCGTAAAATGATAAACTAACAAGTGCGGAACATATAACTAAGCAATATGAAATGTAACTATTCAATTTGATGTATTATATGATAGTATAGTATGTAACAAGATAAGTTTTCATGACCTAAATCTGAAATGATATGAATGGATGCAAACGGAACATCGAAAAGTTATAAAACTAAATATGGGGTGCATGATTTTAAATACAGGTATTCCATTGTTAAAATAGATGCGTCTAAAGTAAGATTGGTTTGCATGCCCTAGATCTGAAATGCACTATACAAATGTAAACGGAACGTCGAAAGGCTGTAATATGAAACATGAGATGCTTGATTTAAAATACAGGTGTGATATTTATTCAAATAGATATATAATGAGTTATATAGCATGTAGCAAGATTAACTTGCCTAGACGGAACAAGAACGGATGTGTACGGAATGTCCTTCGTCGGCGAAATGTCGCGACGCGCGCACGGTACACGGAACGGTTCCAAACAACGTACGAGGGTGATCACGCGAGTCAGGTACGTTCAGTGGATCACTCGGATCGTCAGCGACGAGCACGGCTCCGGCGGTGATCACCGGAATCAAGAAATAAGATCAAGAAAAAGAAAGAAGAAGAGGCTGTGTATTAAATAAACAAAGAAAAATTAAATAAATAAAATATATATAAATATATATATGCAGAGGAGAGAGAGAGAGAAAGGGGTTGTTAGTTTGTTAAGAAATTAGTTTAGATTCAAATTTAAAAAAATCTTTTATTAGTTAACTAAATTTTAATTTGTATCAATTTATAAAATTAATATTATATAAATAAAATTTGATATTCTGGTAAATACAAACATAGTCCAAAACATGCCCGGGTCGGGTCTAAAATTCAGTTTTAAAATACGAAAAATATACATGTCGACCAAAATAAAAAATGAATGTCCGGATAACGAAAAATGCATACCCCCAAGAACGGATGCACGCACGTGCGCGTAGCCATCCAAATAAGTCCGTTTCACTGAACGGGACGAGAACAAGATGCGCTGATGCTACCACGGGGCTAGGGGTATCATGCAGGCCATGCAATATATTTTTAAAATATTTTATGTGACTTAAAAATTGTTATATTGTAAAAATGCAAATGCCAGAAAAATGCCAGTATGCAGTATATATGAAAGTGCACAAGTTTAAGTAACAAGTCAGGATAAATCATAAACATGAACCAAGACAGGTTTCAAGCAAGCGGGTCGGGTCGGATGCAAATACAAATGTCAAATACACTATTCGCACCCAAAACACAATAAATCAGGAAAATACCATAAATAAGGAAATACTTGACTAGAACTGGTATAAATGAACTAGGGTGTTACATTATACCCAACTACAAAAAGAATTTCGTCCTCGAAATTCCAAGAACAAAGAAAGAATAAACAATCAAGAAACTACAAGAAAAGGTGTGGAAACTTCTGTCGGATTTCGTCTTCTCGTTCCCAAGTCGATTCTCCATGCGAGCGATTTCCCTAAGAAACAAGTACAAGAGGGATAATCTTGTTCTTAAGAACCTCTTCTTTTCGATCCACAATCGACATCGGTCATTTCTCAAAGGTTAAATCTTCTCTTACAGTTAGCTCCGAATGATCCAGCACGTGTGTTTCATCTCGAACATACTTACGGAGTTGAGATACATGAAACACGTCATGAACATTCGCCAAAGATTGCGGTAAAACCAATCGATACGCCACTTCTCCAACACGTTTCAAAATCTCGAAAGGCCCAACGAATCGAGGACTAAGCTTTCCTCGACTCCCAAAACGAATCACTTCTTTAGTCGGTGATATCTTCAAGAATACTAGATCACCAATAGAGAACTCTAGAGGTCTTCTCGATGTATCGGCCCAACTCTTCTACCGATCTTACGCTGCCTTCATATGATTCCGGACAGTATTAACTTTCTCTACGGTTTGCACTATCAAATCCAGTCCCAACAATCTTCGTTCTTCAACATCGTCCCAACAAACATGTGAGCGACACTTGTGACCATACAATACTTCGAATGGATCCATCTGAATAGTCGCCTGAAAGCTGTTGTTGTACAAAAACTCCACCAAGTGTAGATGATCCTCCCACGAACTCTTAAAGTCCAACATGCAAGCTCTCGACATATCTTCAAGAGTTTGGATTGTTCTCTCCGACTGGCCATCCGTCTGAAGATGATAAGCTGTGCTAAACTTCAATCGCGTCCCCAAACTTTCTTGTAAGCTTCTCCAAAAGTGTGATAAGAAACGGGTGTCACGGTCGGACATGATGCTCACCGGTACTCCATGCAATCTTACAATCTCCTGCATCAACCGTTCTGCCAAAACTTCTGTTGATTGATCAACTCGAAATGGTATGAAATGAGCTGCCTTGGTCAATCGATCAACAATCACCCAAACTGCATTGTTGCCCTTTGGACTCCGCGGTAAAGCCGTTACGAAATCCATGGTTATATGTTCCCACTTCCATTGAGGAATCGGAAGTGGTTGCAATAAACCAGCAACCCTTTGATGTTCAGCTTTAACTTGCTGACACACCAAGCACTTTGCTACAAAGCGGGCAATCTCCCGTTTCATGCCTTCCCACCAGAAATGCTGTCGTAGATCTCGGTACATCTTCGTGGCTCCTGGATGTACGGAATATGTGGAACTGTGTGCCTCCTTCATAACCTCTTCGTGAATATCCCCCTTTGGCACACACAAACGACTACCATATCGCAACGAACCATCTTCATGAATCAATAAGTTCGTTCGAAGTCCAGCTTCAACCTGTTCTCGAAACTTCTGCGATCTTGGGTCCTGCAATTGCGCTGCTTTAATATTCTCGATCAACGACGATTATACTTGTAACTGCATCAACTGTCCCGAAGAATGCGGTAGTACAACCTCCAAATCGAATCTCCGAAAGTCTTCAATAAGTTCCTTTTGTGTAGTCAACATCTGAATTGCTGGCAACCGACTAAGCGCATCCGGCACAACATTAACTTTCCCCGGATGGTACTTAAGATCAAGATCGTAGTCAGCCATCAGCTCCAACCATCTACGCTGCCTCATATTAAGCTCCTTCTGTGTGAACACATATTTCAGGCTTTTATGATCGGTGAATACTTCGACCCTTTCGCCCAATAAGTAGTGTCTCCAAATCTTCAAAGCGAAAATCACAGCTGCTAGCTCCAAATCATGAGTTGGGTAATTCTTCTCATGGGTCTTTAACTGTCTTGATGCGTAAGCTATAACCTTCCCATGCTGTATCAAAACACATCCCAAACCTTTCCCAGATGCGTCGCTGTGAATCACCAATCCTCCGGAACTGTCTGGCACGGTCAAAATAGGAGCGGTTATCAATCTTTGCTTCAACGCCTCAAAAGCTGACGCACACTTATCCGTCCACACAAATGGTACTTCCTTGCGCGTAAGCTTGGTCAAAGGCTCAGCCAAACGAGCAAAATTCTCTACGAATCTTCTGTAATACCCGGCAAGTCCAAGAAAGCTTATGATCTCTACAACATTCTTTGGAATCGGCCAATCTCGAACTGCTGTAATCTTTTCAGGATCAACGGCGATTCCATCTCCGGACACGACATGCCCCAAAAACTTCACTTCCTCAACCCAAAACTCGCACTTGCTCATCTTTGCATACAATTTTTCTTGCCTCAATGTCTGTAGTGCGATCTTCAAGTGTTCTGCATGCTCTTCAATACTCCTCGAGTAAACCAGAATATCATTAATGAACACCACTATAAACTGGTCCAAGAATGGTGAAAAGATTCGGTTCATCAAGTCCATAAATATCGCCGGTGCATTCGTTACTCCGAATGGCATCACTAAATACTCGTAATGTCCATACCGAGTTCTGAACGCCGTTTTGCAAATATCTGCTGATTTAATTCGGACCTGATGATATCCGGATCGCAAATCCAGTTTTGAGAATACCCTTGCGCCACTAAGCTGCTCAAATAATTCGCCATTGCGAGGGATCGGGTACTTGTTCTTAATAGTCACCCGGTTTAATTCTCGATAATCGATGCACATTCTCCTTATGCCATCTTTCTTCTTGACTAGAAGAACTGGAGCTCCCCAAGATGAGTTACTGCTGCGAATCCAACCCTTCTCAAGTAATTCAGCAACCTGCTTCTTGACTTCTTCCAACTCCACTGGTGCCATTGGATAGTACGCTTTTGAGATTGGCGCTGCACCAAGAACAAGATCGATCGCGAACTCCATATCTCATTTTGGCGGTAAACCCAAGATGTCCTCAAACACGTCCATAAACTCTCAAACTACAACTGGCGCTTCCTCCTTATCAACTTCCATCGACGAAAGAACACTGTTTGTCGGCCTAGCCCTAAACTCGACTGGCCCGACAGAACTGTTACCTCCAGCAAAAACAAACTCCGGATGTCCGGGAATCTGGAAAATCACTTTCTTTGCCCTACAATCAATGTGAGCGTGGAAAGTGCCGAAAAAGTCAATTCCCAAGACAACATTATAGCTGCCGGTATCAATCACCAAGAAATCTGCAAAACATAAACTGGTAAGCAATGAAACGGAGAGAACCAAGGTAATAGAACGACCATGAAACAAGGAAATGAAACAAGACCAGGACTCCAAGTTACTTAAATAGAGTACCGCATTTTAACCATGCTGCAGTTCATAGTTACAATCACATAACTCCGTTCAAGTCGCCCAAATCTTAGTATCAGAATCAAAGGAATAGGACGGAAGAAACAATAAGGAACCAAAAGGATTCAAGCCGAGATGCAAAGTGGTTTGCATATCGTTCAGGAAAAGGATCAAGAGAAAGATATGATTCAAGAATAACGATAACAATGTGGCATGACATGTCCCTAATTACGGATTTTCTGATTCGTGTATTGGGTCCAATACCCAACTACAAAAGAATCAAACCCGATTAACCTAAATTCTATGGCTCTGATACCAAACAAACACTGTCACTCCCCGATTCCCAGAGTACGCTAAGATAGGCACGTGACAGAGCCAACCATGCTACCTGTGGATAGGAAATATTCCTCCACAGTCACATTACGGCTGTAGAGATATTAAGAACAATAATAAACTATCTAACACATGTCCATAAGCCAGAATAAACGAGTCAAGAATAAAATAATGCGGAAGCAAAAAAATCCAATACAAGAATAAACTGGAATGTACGTCCCATAATGCGGGCTCACATCATGAAAATGCATAAATAAAACCAAAATACTAACAGGTCCTCACTGCTCGGCCTGCTGACTGAAATACTCCTGCTCGGCCTGCAACAAAGGTAAAGAATTTGGGCCATGCAAAACCCAGATGTCAGTGCTCATAATATCAAGCAATAATATAAACAGGGGGTAACAAGACATGCAGGTGTGAGTATGAATGGTAAAACAGGTATAACAGTAACATAAATAAGGACAGTGAAGGGTAAGGCATAGGTGATGTGCAGTGAGTAATCTAGACTGGTTTACTGGATTAACTACTCTCAAGTCTTTGAAATCAATTTGATGAATCATCGATGTAACTCAATAGTATCCCGTGCGTGCCCGGGACCACGGTTAAGATTCTCGGGCTGAATCCGAGACGTGCCGCTAGGCAGTAAAAGGTAGTATGTAAAGATGAATGATGTCAGCAGCATCATTCCGGGGCTGGCCTAGCCCGTAAGACTGATCAGTAAAGGCATCGAACTGTCGAGTTACAAGTCAGATTTCATCATTGATTTCCCCATACCCCCAAGTTATGTGTGTAAGTCAGGTATTTATAAATCTGATACTAATGCCAACACAGGATCAAGCAGGAACAGGTTTGTCTGTACAGACAACAGGATATGTCCATTGGGACAACATGTCAGGATTGTCGGCATTAGAAACAGGATCAGGTAACATGTCAAGTAGTGATATATTAGGTCATGTCAGGTAGTGTACATGTATCAAGTCATGTCAAGTAGTGGTGTATCAGGTATCAAGTTAAGCAGTAGTATATCAGGTCATGACAGGTAGTGCACATGTGTCAAGCGGATGCTCATACTAAAACCGTAGCAAGTACGGATGCACGGTAAAGCATGGATGCACAAATATTTCGTCAGGGGTTACATCATGACTATGTATGATGCACAATTATCAAGCATGGTGCACTAATACAACAGTAACATGAAATAATATGGTCTCGGTGTGCAACTAGATATGTAATAAACCGTACGGATACAGACGGATACAATAAAACTGTAAATCGGTAAAATTTGCTGAATATTAAAACACAAGCACTATTATTTATTAAATAGATATTTATATAATAATATTAATATGGATAATATATTCAAACCGATTAATAACTATAAAAGTGATATTGATTAATCATGCACAAGAAAGTTCCGTTCAGAAATTCAGCGTCACCCTGATTTGTAAAATAGCTTAAAAATAACAAACTTTGTACAAAAGGGACGTGTCTTATACCAAAACAAAGATAATTCAATAAGGTTTTCATTTTTATAAGTATAAGTATCTCAGGTTGTCCCTACAAAAAGCTATGAACATTCGAAATTGAAAGTTTGCTGCTGGAATTTCCTTAGACAGCAGTTTAGAGATATTTTCATTTGCATTTTACGTTATTTAAACAATTTATTTTGCAAGTAAATATTTCATAGAGTTATAGTATTCTGAGTTAGCTTCATAACGAACTAAAGAATGTATACTAATGATTTTTCTTTGATTTATAATGAATTTTATAAGGTAAAGTGTACAGTAAATTTCAGATTTGTCGTATCCGCTTTGCGACGACGTTTCATGTGTAAACTATAATATTTTCAAATGTATAACATTATAAAATGCAGATTATAAACTAATTAAAGATAATAAGAAGAAATATTACGACGATATATATTTTAAATGATATGGATACAAACGGGTATCACATAATCGTAAAATGATAAACTAACAAGTGCGGAACATATAACTAAGCAATATGAAATGTAACTATTCAATTTGATGTATTATATGATAGTATAGTATGTAACAAGATAAGTTTTCATGACCTAAATCTGAAATGATATGAATGGATGCAAACGGAACATCGAAAAGTTATAAAACTAAATATGGGGTGCATGATTTTAAATACAGGTATTCCATTGTTAAAATAGATGCGTCTAAAGTAAGATTGGTTTGCATGCCCTAGATCTGAAATGCACTATACAAATGTAAACGGAACGTCGAAATGCTGTAATATGAAACATGCGATGCTTGATTTAAAATACAGGTGTGATATTTATTCAAATAGGTATATAATGAGTTATATAGCATGTAGCAAGATTAACTTGCCTAGATGGAACAAGAACGGATGTGTACGGAACGTCCTTCGTCGGTGAAATGTCGCGACGCGTGCACGGTACACGGAACGGTTCCAAACAATGCACGAGGGTGATCACGTGGGTCAGGTACATTCAGTGGATCACTCGGATCGTCAGCGACGAGCACGGCTCCGGCGGTGATCACCGGAATCAAGAAACAAGATCAAGAAAAAGAAAGAAGAAGAGGCTGTGTATTAAATAAGTAAAGAAAAATTAAATTAATAAAATATATATAAATATATATATGCAGAGGAGAGAGAGAGAGAGAGAAAGGGGTTGTTAGTTTGTTAAGAAATTAGTTTAGATTCAAATTTAAAAAAATCTTTTATTAGTTAACTAAATTTTAATTTGTATCAATTTATAAAATTAATATTATATAAATAAAATTTGATATTCTGGTAAATACAAACATAGTCCAAACATGCCCGGGTCGGGTCTAAAATTCAGTTTTAAAATACGAAAAATATACATGTCGACCAAAATAAAAAATGAATGTCCGGATAACGAAAAATGCATACCCCCAAGAACGGATGCACGCACGTGCGCGTAGCCATCCAAACAATTCCGTTTCACTGAACGGGACGAGAACAAGATGCGCGGATTCTACCACGGGGTTAGGGGTATCATGCAGGCCATGCAATGTATTTTAAAAATATTTTATGTGACTTAAAAAATGTTATATTGTAAAAATGCAAATGCCAGAAAAATGCCAGTATGCAGTATACATGAAAGTGCACAAGTTTAAGTAACAAGTCAGGATAAATCATAAACATGAACCAAGACAGGTTTCAAGCAAGCGGGTCGGGTCGGATGCAAATACAAATGTCAAATACACTATTCGCACCCAAAACACAATAAATCAGGAAAATACCATAAATAAGGAAATACTTGACTAGAACTGATATAAATGAACTAGGGTGTTACACAACTACTCCCCCATTGAAAAGCATTGCCTGGCACCGATCTTCGCGATAACGAAGTTTCGACATTATGCCTTAGCACATGAAGTCCATCTCATATCAAAGGTGGATACTCTCAAATATTTGATGTCAAGAGCCATAATAACAGGACGGCTTACCAAATGGGCCCTTCTCTTGATGGAGTTCTCGATAACGTATCGACCCCTCAAGGCAGTAAAAGGCCAGGCCATCGTCGACTTTCCCGCTGAGCATCCGATACCAGCTGACTTTCCCTTAAATTGCGAATTGCCAGATGAACATGCGTTCGACACAATCGAAGGGGAGA
This sequence comes from Agapanthus africanus, assembly GCA_030015575.1. NCBI lineage: Eukaryota > Viridiplantae > Streptophyta > Magnoliopsida > Asparagales > Amaryllidaceae > Agapanthus > Agapanthus africanus. The sequence continues at coordinate 85,037,968 of CM057344.1, read as the reverse complement.
AGGAAGGCCTTAATGCCCGATGGGAACTCTACTTTGATGGAGCATCTTCCATGAAGAAGCGGAAGCATAACACCCCTATAATCAAAGCCGGGGTGGGCATCATCTTCGTGACTCCGCAAGGAAGGATAATGCGTTTCGCCCTTTCCTTAACGGAACCAAGAACAAAAAACGAGGTTGAATATGAAGCTTTGATAGCGGGTCTTAAGATTGCTGTCGACATGGGAATCAAAAACCTCCTCATTTATAGAGACTCCTAGCTAGTCATTAGCCAAGTAAATGACGACTATCAGACGTGTAAACCGGAGTTGGTAAAATATGGCGAAAGAGTGCAGCAACTGCTGACTCAAATTCTCTCCTACATCCTGAAAAGTATACCGCGTGCGGAAAATAGCAAGGCGGATGTGTTAGCCAAGCTCGCTAAAGAACTGGCCATCGAACACCTCGATGACGTAAGGATCATTGTGCAAAGTCACCGGATTCTCGCGCTAGCAGAAATATCTCCGGAGTCGTCTGAATGAAAAGAAGCGACCAAACAAGCAGCCTTCCAATTAGAGGATGAAGAAAAGGCTATGGACTGGAGGGAAGTCTTCATAGACTACTTCAAATCCCATCGAACACCCGAAAATGCATCTTCGAGACATCAGCTCATGAAACGAGCTTTGTCTTTTTCCTTCGTCAATGATACTTTATATAAGAGATCGTTCGACAGTTTGTGGCTAAGGTGCCTGGGACTAGAAGAAGCAAAGAGAGTCGTTCAAGAAACCCACGACGGACTCTGCAGTTCTCATCAAGCCGAGCCAAAGATGAAGCTGAAGATCAAGAGAATGGGTTACTATTGGTCCACAATGATTCAGGACTGCCTCGAATATGCGAAGCAGTGTCACTAATTTCAGGTTCACGGGGACTTTATCCACCAGCATCCAAATCCGCTACACCCAACACTGGCTAGTTGGCCGTTCAAAATGTGGAGAATCGATATAATTGGGCCCATCGAACCAGCGTCTTCTAAAGGACATCGGTTCATATTGGCAACAACCGATTACTTCTCTAAGTGGGCAGAGGCAGTACCGCTAAAGGAAGTGAAGTCGGAGAACATCCTTCATTTCTTCAGGATATATATCATCTACCAGTTCGGCACTCCGCGACGGATCATCTCGGATAATGGGCCGGCCTACAGAAGCCATAAGATCAGCCGCTTCGCACAGCAGCATAATATAGACTAGAGATACTCTTCAATCATAATCCCCGAGCTAATGGTCTAGCTGAGGCTTTCAACAAGACCTTGACGAAGATCATAAAGAAAACGGTGCTCAGAAATAAAAAGGACTGGCACGAGAGACTGCATGAAGCTCTCTGGGCTTATCGAACCATGTTCAAAACGGCCGTGAATACAACGCCATACGCGTTGGTATTTGGCACGGAAGCGGTACTTCCCTTGGAAATAGAGCTACCCTCTCTATGAGTGGCAGTTCGATACGAGCTGACGGATGAAGAAAATGCCCATCTTCGGCTTAAGGAGCTCGATGCCCTCGATGAAACTCGTCTCATGGTGCAGCAAAATCTGGAAGCTTACAAAGTAAGGATGACGCGCTCATACGAAAGACTAACCAAGCCAAGAACATTCCCCCAAGGAGAACTCGTAATAGTTGTCAAAAGAGCTATGATCCCCAACTACACAAAACGGGGGAAACTCGAGCCAAACTATGATGGCCCGTATATCATAGACAAAGTCACGACTCAGGTGGGGCCCCAACTGTACAAAATGGGGTAAATTCGAGCCAAACTATGAGGGCCCGTATATCATAGACAAAGTCACGACTCAGGTAGGGCCCCAACCGTGCAAAACTAGGTGGGGCCTACTTGCTCATGGATATGCATGGCGAAAGACCCTTCCGGCCAATAAACGGCCGATTTCTTAAGAAATACTACACTTGACAAGTCACGACTCAGGTTAATGATAGATGACGATGCTCGTGTCCACTCGCTATCTTCCTGAGTCAAAACTTTAAAAGTTGTATCCAACAAAATCACCGCCCCAAACATGGAGACAACGGACCAAAATGTCCTTAAACAAACCGTTGCCTCCAAAATGGCGACAACGGACCGTAATGTTCTTAAACTAAAACGTCGCCTCAAACACGGCGATAATGGACCAAGATGTCTTTAAACTAACAACAGACCATAATTCCCTAAACTAAAACTTCACCTCAAAAATGGTGATAGTGGACCACTATGTCCTTAAACTGGCGATGGACCACTATGTCCTTAAACTGGCGATGGACCGAAATATCCCGAAACTAGTACCCCGCCCCAAATATGGCGCATCGCCCTAAATACGACGATATCTTCTCTTGGGATCTATGTTATCAAAGCTCCAACGGCAAAAAAAAAGGTATGTCCACAAACGAAATCGTCACGGATGAAAACCCGAAAGGGCGCCGTGAGTAAAAACAACAGGGCTACCGGTGAGTTTATGAAAACGTGAAAGGGCGCAACCTCGTAAAAAAATAAAAAACAAAAAAAATGGTACGTCCACAAGAGAAATGGGCACGGATAAAAACTCGAAAGGGCGCCGTGAGTAAAAACAGCAGAGGTACCGGCGAGCTTGTGGAAACTCGAAAGGGCGCAATCTCGTAAAATTTTCACTTACGAAATCCTTTCGACTCGTAAGGAGAACTCCCCCTATGAGACCCTCATAGCTCATAGGATTCAAAGCCTTAAGCTACGGGGATCCAAACATGTTCTTAAGCCGTCGTATCTTCCAAGTTGCCCAACAGGCGGTACAATGCTGGCCCTTGTATACAATCCACGGGCACAAATAAACGATTTCCCCCACCAAGTTCCACCAATAGCGAGAAATATCCCATATAGTTAACGACACTTGTAAGTCCTCTCGACTTATAAGGAGAAAACACTCTTGTAAGATCCTTACAACTTGTAAGAGAAATATCACTTAGGACTCCTCACGACTTCTAGGAAGAATCTATACCTACGGGATCCTCTCGACTCGTAGGGAGAAAATCCTTTATGAGACCCTTACGACTCATAAAGTCAAAAAGCCTTAATCGGCAGAATCCTAACCCTGTTTGCGAAGCCATATTTGTTCAAATCAGTAAAGGCAAATGATGATTCGCTCCTGATAGCATCCCAGTGGTAGCGATGCTGATGCTTAAATTGGTATCAAATTTTTAAGTCCTTTCACGGCAAATGATGATTCGCTCCTGTCAATATTCCAGTCGCAGCGATACTGATGCCTGCACAGGTGTAAATTTTCAAGTCCTTTCACGGCAAATGATGATTCGCTCCTGGCAATATTCCAGTCGCAGTGGTGCTGATGCCAAGATTGGTATCAGATCTCAAGTTCCATACTCGCAACAAAAATCAGCGAGAAAAAAATGCATATAAAAATAGCCGAAATGATGGGGAAACTCGCAATAAAAATCAGCGAGCAAAATATATGCATATAAAAACAGCCGAAATGTTTGAGCAACTTGCAATAAAAAGCAGCGAGTAAAAAGAAAATAATAGCCGAAATGATTGGGCATCGCGATAAAAATCCGAAATGATTGGGCAATCGAGACTTTCGCGATATAAAAAGCTGAAATGGTGGAGCATCGCGGAAAGAAATAAAAAAATAAAACTTTTGCCCTGCAGGTGAGTCTACACCGACCCCTATACACAATCCATTTGCATAAATGAAAAGGGAACCATATTTTCCTACCAGGCTCTGTCAAAAGGAGAGCCAAGTCTTGACGGTTCACAAAACAAGCTAAAGACTACCCCGACACTCGTCTCGTTATAGCAGACGCAGTGTCAACAATGGCGCTTCTTCTCACTCCAGCAGGATGTAGACGCGACGTCAACAAACGACCCCAGGGTCGAAACAAAGCGGAGCCATGGCAAAGTCCCTAGTTCCAAGCCTCGACGGTTCACAAACAACCTAGAGACCACCTAGACGCTCGTCTCGTCAAACATAGTATCAACAATGGCGCTTCTTCTCTCCAGCAGGATGCAGACGCGACGTCAACAAACGACCCCAGGGTCAAAACAAAGCGGAGCCATGGCAAAGTCTTTAGTTCCAAGCCTCGACGGTTCACAAGCAACCTAAAGATCACCTTGACACTCGTCTCGTTACAGCAGAGGCAGTATCAACAACAGCGTTTCTTCTCACTCCAGCAGGATGCAGACGCAATATCAACAAACGACCCTAGGGTCGAAACAAAACGGAGCCATAGAATAGTCCCTAGTTCTAAGTCTCGACGGTTCATAAACAATCTAGAGACCACCTCAACACCCGTCTCGTTACAGCAGATATAGTGTCAACAAAGGCGTTTCTTCTTATTCCAGCAGGATGCAGACGCGACGTCAACCAGTGACCTTAGGGTCAAAACAAAGCGGAGCCATGGCAAAGTCCCTAGTTCCAAGTCTCGACAGTTCACAAACAACATAGAGATCACCTAGACACTCGTCTCGTTACAGCAGACATAGTGTCAACAACGACGCTTCTTCTCACTCCAGCAGGATGCAGACGCGACGTCAACAAACGACTCCAGGGTCAAAACAGAGCGGAGCCATGGCAAAGTCCCTAGTTCCAAGTCTCGACGGTTCACAAACAACCTAGAGACCACCTCGACACTCATCTCATTACAGCATACGCAGTGTCAACAACGGCGTTTCTTCTCACTCCAGCAGGATGCAGACACGACGTCAACAAACGACCCCAGGGTCGAAACAAAGCGAAGACATGGCAAAGCCCCTAGTTCCAAGCCTCGATGGTTCACAAACAATCTAGAGATCATCTCGACATTCGTCTCATTACAGCAGATGCAATGTCGACAAAGGAAATGAAGGCCAAATTCCTAGCTTCAGGGTCTTGACGACAACTCAAATAAAACCCGAAAGACTATCGGAGATCATCCCACACCAGTGCGGAGTGGTTATGACTCATCGGGGCTCCCAAAACTAAGCCCGACCCCAAGTAAAAAGCGACATGGCAAAATTCCTAACACTTGCTCTCTCGACGGTAATATGACCTAAGGAGATTACTTGAAGACGTCTTGTCCAGCCCCCGAATGGATTAGAGATACAACAGTTGCGGGACTACTCGAATAGCAGCGTAAAGACTGCATATCGGGGAATGCATCAGTCAACGCGACGGTACAACGGACAAAAACCCTAGTACCACAAAACCTAATGGACCTTTGTCGCAAAGAGCAGGGGTTATCCATGCGTCAGGGCAAGTTTTCCTACAAGCACAAGTGAGGTAAACTAAACAAGCTCCAAAATGAGTTCATAAACTAGAGACTCCGGAATGAGTGAATAAATTACAAGCTCCGAAATGAGTTCATAAACTAGAGACTCCGGGATGAGTGAATAAACTAGAGACTCTGGGATGAGTGAATAAACTACAAACTCCGAAATGGGTATATAAACTACTTCACGCCAAATCAAGACATCGAAGGAAAGAGAAATGCCAGTATGAAATAAAATATGTCTTTTATTCATGAATTTAAGTGAATAAAAGATACATTTCATTCAGAAATCAAAATGAATATATGTTATTCATGAATCAGAAGTTTACAATTAGTACAAGAAAGAGGGTACAATGACACTTATTAAGGAGGATGCGTTTTCAACAAACTGACGAACCGCTCGCTCGCTCCTCTCAACTCCTTCTCGCATTCAACTACGATGGCCAACTCAGCTTCGATTTGAGCCCGTTGTTGCAAGCAAGATGAAAGGTTCTCATCGATTTCCTGCTTGGCAGTCTCGCAATCCTGTGTGACCCGCTCGGTAAAGTCAAGCTTCTACCTTAGCGAAAGCCCGTCAGAAATACATCGTTGGAGGTTTTCAAAAATAGTTTTCTGCTGCGCAGCATTCGCTTCAATCTGGGCACGCAATTGGACGGATCACTGGAAGCCGCCTCATGCTCCTTTCGCCTCAGGGTTGCCTCTTGTTCAAAATAGCGAATGAAAGAGATACTCTGCTCGACCCACGCAGCCCGCTGAGCGTTCAAAGTCAATACGTCGAGAGCAAGACGCTTAAGCTCAATCTCATGCAGGAAAGCCTTGATCTTCCTGCAATAATCAACCCAAGAACCGATGATATCTTCATTATGGAAGTTCATGAGCGTCACCAGCATTGGATTGACTTCATCGGAAAAATCCATAGCAGAGGTGAGGGCCTCGGCGTCAAGATCTTCAATAAACCCGCTTAACATTCACCGGCTATTCACTGGGCCCCTAGAAGATAGACGTTTAGCGAAGGGCCCCGTGGGCATAGGAATGTGTAACACCTGAGATTGTGTTTAGTGGTAACTGTGTGTTAATGTGGGGGGTTTTGGTAAAAAGTTTACCAAAACGGGTTTCTAATAATTTATCTGGTTTTATGGATATTTTGTTAGAATTTTATCTCGACCGCACACACTTGTGCATGTTAACTAGGGTTAAGTCTAGAGTTGCCATGATTAGATGAGCATGTGGGTTAACCATGTTTAGGCAACCATGGTGGTCTAACACACTTGGTTAAGTTAATTAGTTTTAATTAGGAGGTTTTAGTTTTAGTTAAAGGTGATTAGGGTTGGGGTTGACTTGTGGTGAGAGAGAGGGGATATGATGGTTGTCATGCTAGCATTTATTGGGAGAGAGAGAGGTGGCTTTAAGGTAATGTCATAATCTCTTTTCACTTCAACACTTTTTCTTGTCTTTCACACTCTCATCTCACTCACATCTCTCCCTCTCACTCACACACACACACACCACCATCATATACATAACACCACACCACAACAACACAACAAATACTTCAGCTGCTGCTGCTACAGCAACTCAAAAAAACAACAACAGCAACACCATCACAAAACAACAGCAACAGCATCAGCAGTGAAGAGAACAGCAGCAGCAGCAAAAGAATTGAAGCACTTGGAGCTGTAGCAGCAGCACTTCAGCAGCAACAACTCACTCTCCTACCTCCTCCTTCTTCTCTTCTCCTTTATCTAAGTTATGGTTATTTAGTTAGTGTAATGTTTATTATGTAGATTAGTGCTAGTTTTGGGTAAATTTGAGTCAGAATGGAAAAGTGATGGTTTGGATTGTTAGTATAACCTAATTAGGTGTTGTTGAGACCAGTTAACCATAGATTTTACCCCAGATTCTAGTTAAATACCAGATTTGTTCGACTTGGTGTAAATTAGCATTTTTATTGACTTTTTAGCCTTTCTGGAATCTGCTTTTGACCCGAGCCTTTCAGGTAAAAATTGAGAAGACTGTAGCACAGTGACCATGTCAGACACACACACACAAAACACGGGGACCCCTCTCCCTATTTTGGCCGCAGATTTAATGTATCTGGCCGCAAATTGCGGCCAGAATAGGGGTGGGGGTGTTGGGTTTTGGTGTGTGGGTTTATGCTGGGTAGCTTAGGGTGTTGGTATCTGTAACTTTTTGTGTTGGGACCAGAGTCAAAATCTGGAGCCTAAAACCATATATCGATGTTTTAAACTTGTACGACACGCGCGTGATCCGCGTGGTTCTGTGGCGCGCTGCGCTACACAGCGTGTCGGAGTGGGTTCTGGTGAGTTACGCACGTCGCGACGCATCGAGTGTACGCGCGTTTAGTTTCACTCACGTGTTATCCTTTTTATCGATATATCGCATTTTTGCAGGATTTTCCTTATGTGTGCGACTTCTGTAAATTCTAGGTTTGCCGGCGGAGACTTCGAGCGCCGCGGAGAAAGGAAAGAATGTGGTCGGACAGACCTAGCGCGAGATCACAGGTGAGTAGATGGAACATCTACGGGGGACGATCGTTTGGATGGCGCAAGTCGCCCGATAGATTTAGTAAACTTAAAAATTGCTTGTGACATTAGGAATCATAATACTTGCATGATATTTGCTACAATCAGGATCTATATGTTGTACCTACATGTACGAACTCATTCTGTAGGACACATGCACCATTACCAGAGTTTTTATATGCAGCACGAGCACTATTTATATGTACACACACGCCCTGGTAATTGCCATGTCACGACACTAGATAACTTATAATTTGAAACATGTTAATAATTGATGCTTAGACCTATGCTATTGCAATAAATCTTTAAAATAAAATCGTAGAATTGCTATTCATGTGCATATACATCATTATATCATTTGTTCATGCCTAGTTACTAATCATACATTGCAACTTGAACTTTGATACCATATGTATTCATTATCATTGACATATGCACCCATGATGGTTTCTTGAAATTTTATGAGATTTCTGGATTTCGGGGGAAAGCCGCAAGATTTACAAACTTATAATCTTTTAAAATATGAAAAGTTGCAGTTTTTTAGTGATGTAAAGTGTCGTCCACCATGAGTTTGCTGTGGTTTTCGAGACCCGTTTCGAGGAGGTGGATGAACCGTCTCGGGTACATGGTGGGCCCGGTAAGGTACCTCGAGGCAAAAAGATCGCAGGAGATGGCGTTGAGCCTAGCAGGGGATGGATTACCTACCGGTGACTTCATTTGGCACGGCGGATATCCAGAGGATACCGACCGTGACTGCGAGATGATGAGATATTGATATTTGAGATGGGTCAGCCGGACGGCTGAGGCCAGAGATACTATGACATGGATATATGAGATTTGAGACAGTTTTGAGGTGTCGTTGCTGAAAACGGATTTTGTTGATTCTTAGGTATTATGCCGATATTTAAAAAGAGTTTCAAAAATAAGAGATAGAATGATTCTTATATATACATATTGAGATCATGAGTTGATTTATGCTGCATGCATACTTGCTAGTATATTCATGCTGCATACATACCTGCTAGTATACCCTGCCATATCTGTTTTAGAGATGCTAGGATATTTGTGTGCATGCATGCGATAGCCTTTGTAGATGTTATTTATTACTCACGAGTTAGAAACTCACCCCCGTTGTGCCACAGTTTTTTTGCAGGTCCGCTCCGTCAGTACTGTAGCGGCGGACACATTAGCTTCTTTTGCCCTTTTTGCCTGGACTCGAGGCTTTTGCTCATAGGTGGGTTATGTTATCATTTTGTACCACCTTATATATTCATTTTATTTAGAGTACTCCATCTACTATTTCAGCTGTACCAGTTGTTCGGATTATTGTATATTGACCTAGAGACGAGGCTGTGAGACTTGTGGATTTATGTTATTTGGGGTCGAGCTCACTTGAGTCGGCATGTTATTTTACTTGTGCTTTTCATGCTTACTTATGCACATTGTTATTTTACATTGCGTGGGATTTGTGACCGCCTTGAGGCGAAGAGCTAGCTCCCGCTTGGGGGATGCCATTTTTCATGTTATGCATTTATACTCCTGTTTGTACCCGTTTGGGGGCTTGTTTTACAAAGGAAACTCTGTCGGAATTTTTGGAAAAAAGGGGATGTTGCTTTTAAAAGACTTGATGTGATTCAATGGAATAAAGTGCTTTAGATAAATTGGTTCTTCTTTCATTCTATTTTCTTGATCGGGTTTTGTTTTCTGGGCTTCGGCTTACTTATTTTATGGACGCCTTGAGACGTTTCGTAACTTAAGTGCCGGTCACGTTTCGTACTCTGCGGGTGGTGACAAAGTTGATATCAGAGCGATAGGTTTTACCTTTCTGAGTGTAGGATGACCCTTAGTAGATGGAGTAAGTGACTTAAGCAGGGTAGCGTAGCGTACGTATGTCCGCGGCATACTTGCGATACGGTACTCCGCCTAAGTGACTTTAGGATATACTTGCTTGAAATTCCTTCTTCAATTCCGTGTATCCTATGATTCTATTGCACCGTTCTTATTGTCTTGTTTCCTGTACCAGTCACTATGCCGCAAAGGGCTACGAGAGTGCAGAGGGCTGCCGCCCGAGATGAGATCCGAGCAGGATCGTCCGAGACGAGGACCGAGCAGGGTAGTATGCCTACGCCTCAGGGACAGACTGATCCGCCTTCCCCAGGCCGTATGGATAGGCTTGAGTCTGGTATGGAGGAGCTACGACAGATGATGGGAGGTATGCAGGAGCTACGACAGATGGTGGGAACCTTAGTAGCGGCCAGTCGTGCACCGAGGCCGGAGGACGTACCTACTACATCACAGACGACTATGATACCTGCTGCCCAGACAGTTGCTCCTACCACTACTATCGTGGCCATTCCAGTATCGTTACAGGATTTCATGAGGCTGAGACCTCCAGTCTTTACGAGCACCGATACAGCAGAGGACCCGCATACGTTCCTTGACAGTTTAGCCAGGATTTGTCGATCGCTGAGATGTTCTGACGATCGATGGGTGGAGCTTACGAGTTTCCGTCTAGAGGGTCTCACGCAGACATGGTAGGAGTCAGTCTTGAGAGGTCGAGCTGCAGGTCTACCGCCTAAGATTTGGGCCGAGTTCACAGTGGTATTTTTAGCCCATTTCCTTCCGGAGAGCGTTCGTGACGCCAGAGCTCGTAGTTTTGAGGCCTTGATCAAGACCTCAGGGATAACGGTGTCTGAGTATGATGTCCAATTCACGCAGTTATCCAGATATGCTCCGTACTTGGTGGATACCGAAGAGAAGAGAGTGAAGAGGTTCGTACTGGGACTTGATGCCCAGCTATTTCTTGTCATTGGCACCCAGCACTTCGACACTTATTCAGCTGCCATGGATACGGCGATGCGGATGGAGGCACGTATTTCAGCGACTTCGACCGTTTCCAGACCGAAGAGGATTCGTACCGGTATGCCAGATCAGAGGCAGCATGCCAGATTCTTTCCGAGAGATAGGGCTGGCAGAGGGTTTGGACGAGGTCAGCTGTATGGTTCGTATCCTCAGGGATAGCAGTCGTCGCTAGGATGTTATGGGTGCGGGAGTCCGCACCATTGTGTCAGAGACTGTCCAGCGAGACGACAGGGAGCGGCGACAGTTCTGCATGTGACCCTACCACCATCACCACCCCCTCCTTAGAGAGCTCTACTTCCTGCCACATGCGATGCTCCATGCCAGTTAGGTGCACCCAGAGGCCGTGGATGCGGCGGACCTATCCAGAGAGGACGAGGAGGCAGAGGCAGAGGCCGAGGTCAGCCCGCTATTGGTGGAGGTCAGGCCCGAGTATTTGCGTTGACACCGCAGGATGCACAGGCATCCAGTGCCGTTGTGACAGGTACCCTATCAGTATGTTCTGTTGATGCACACGTGTTGTTTGATCCCGGATCCTCGCATTCGTACGTTTCCATACACTTCGTGCTGAGTTTGGATAGAGAGTCCGGTTTGCTTGATCAGCCACTTGTTGTGACCACTCCTGTGGGAGAGTCATTTATTGCTAGGAACGTGTTCCGGTCCTGTATTGTCCTTATTGGCGAGAGAGAGCTGCCTATCGACTTGATCTTTCTTAAGATGTTGGACTTCGACGTTCTTTTGGGCATGGATTGGTTAGCCACGTGCTATGCGTCTGTGGACTGCCGTGAGAAGACGATTAGATTTTGTTTTCCCGGCGAGCCAGCTTTTGTTGTGCAGGGGGACCGTGGTGCCGCCCCTCACGTATTGATTTCATCTCTTCATGCTGGACAGCTGTTGAGGAAGGGATGTCGGGGATTTCTAGCCTATGTTTGCGATACTAGAGCTATAGATGTTCCATTGGACCAAGTTCCGATTGTATGTGAGTTCCCCGATGTTTTCCCTGATGAGATGCCTGGGTTACCGCCTGAGCGCGACGTTGAGTTCTGTATTAATTTGATTTCCGGCTCGGGGCCTATTTCTATACCGCCTTATCGGATGGCCCCGACGGAGCTTAGAGAGTTGAAGGTTCAGCTGCAAGATTTGTTAGATAAAGGTCTTATTTGACCCAGTGTTTCTCCATGGGGTGCTCCGGTCCTGTTTGTCAAGAAGAAGGACGGCAGTCTGCGTTTGTGTATCGACTACCGTCAGCTGAACAAAGTTACCGTGCGGAACAAGTATTCCTTACCACGTATCGACGATTTGTTCGACCAGCTTCAGGGGGCAGGTTATTTTTCGAGGATCGACTTGCGATCAAGATACCATCAGCTGCGAGTTCGACAGCAGGATATACCGAAGACAGCTTTCCGCACGCACTATGGCCACTATGAGTTTTTGGTGATCTCGTTCGGACTCACCAACGCCCCAGCAGCATTCATGGATTTGATGAACCGTACATTCAGGCCGTATCTCGACTTGTTCATCATAGTGTTCATTGATGATATTTTGGTGTATTCCCGGAGCCGAGAGGAGCACGAACAACACTTGCGGATCACATTACAAACCTTGAAGGAGCATCAGCTTTTCGCAAAATTTTCCAAGTGTGCATTCTGGCTGGACAACGTTGGTTTCTTGGGTCACGTGATTACGAGAGATGGCATATGTGTGGACCCGAAGAAGATCGAGGCCGTTCAGCAGTGGCCCAGACCGACATCAGTTACGGAGATCCGCAGTTTCTTAGGCCTGGCTGGCTATTACAGGCGATTTGTACAGGATTTCTCCTGTATTGCTGCACTTTTGACCGGTTTGACCCGGAAGGGAGTTCCTTTCGTTTGGACGGAGGAGTGCGAGCACAGTTTTCAGCAGCTATGGACTTGTTTGACTACAGCACCGGTATTATCATTGCCTTCAGGATCAGGCGGATTTGTGGTCTATTGTGACGCTTCACACGTGGGGCTAGGATGCGCATTGATGCAGCATGACCGGATGATCGCGTACGCTTCACGGCAGTTGAAGGAACATGAACAGAACTACCCTACTCACGATTTGGAGATGGCTGCAGTGGTCTTTGCACTTAAGATCTGGCGACATTACCTATACGGCGAGTCGTGCCAGATATTCACTGATCATAAGAGCTTAAAGTACATATTTCAGCAGCGAGACCTGAATTTAAGACAGTGCCGTTGGATGGAGCTGGTGAAAGACTATGACTGTGAGATCTTGTATCACCCGGGTAAGGCCAATGTAGTGGCGGATGCTTTGAGCAGGAGGCCCGGGGGTAGCCTATCTTGTTTGCGCACAGTGCAGAGGCAGTCGTCAGCAGATTGGGAGATTTTACGCGACAGCCGAGTTGAGTTCGAGTTCACTCCGACATGGGGACAGTTTGCGCATGTTCGTGCACGTCCACAGTTACTTAACCGTATTCGAGAGGCACAGCCCAGTGATGACTGTCTTTCGGAGATCATGGAGCAGATTAGGCAGGGCAGAGATTCCGAGTTCGTGATCGATGATCAGGGAGTACTGCGATTTGGGACTCGACTATGCGTACCAGATTCTGAAGGACTACGGCGTGAGATTCTTGAGGAGGCGCATAAATCTATATACAGCGTTCATCCGAGTTCTACCAAGATGTACCGCGATTTGAGAGATATCTATTGGTGGGACGGGATGAAGGGAGATGTCACAAACTTCGTATCGAGATGCCTGACTTGTCAGCAAGTCAAGGCCGAGCACCAGAGGCCAGCAGGAGAGTTGCAGCCTTTGCCCATTCCGGAGTGGAAATGGCAGCAGATTTCGATGGACTTCATGGTGGGTCTACCCAGGACCAGTCAAGGGTATGACTCCATTTGGGTGATCGTGGATCGATTGACGAAAGCGGCTCACTTCCTTCCAGTGAAGACCACTTTCAGTTTTGCTCAGTATGCCTAGATTTACATCGACAAGATCGTGCGATTGCATGGCGTACCGACTTGTATCGTATCAGATCGAGGCACCCAGTTTACCAACCGACTATGGCAGAGACTTCAGGAGGCATTGGGCACCCGTTTGAGTTTCAGCACTACATTTCATCCGCAGACCAACGGCCAGTCAGAGCGGACTATTCAGACTCTCGAGGACATGCTTAGAGCGTGCGTTTTGGACTTTGGTGGTAGCTGGGATCGTCATTTACCTCTAGTGGAGTTCTCCTACAACAACAGCTTCCAGGACACTATTCAGATGGCACCTTTCGAGGCTTTGTATGGTAGGAGATGTAGATCGCCCGTCTGTTGGACTGAGCTTAGCGAGAGCAGTATTTTGGGACCGCAGATCGTGCAGGAGATGACCGAGAAAGTACAATTGATTCGAGATCGGATGAGACCGGCTTAGAGCAGGCAGAAATCGTATGCAGATAGGCGCCGTCGCAGATTAGAGTTCGCGGTTGGCGATCATGTTTTTCTGAGGGTCTCTCCGATGAAGGGCCTGATGCGATTTGGGCGAAAGGGAAAGCTTAGCCCCAGATTTGTGGGTCCCTTCGAGATCCTCGAGCGTGTCGGCGCAGTTGCTTATCGTTTGGCTCTTCCATCCAGCTTTTCAGATGTTCACCCCGTCTTCCACGTGTCGATGCTACGCAGATATATTCATGACCCTTCCCACACGATTCAGTATCAGACCGTTCAGCTTGAGCCCGACCTTTCGTTCACCGTGCAGCCAGTAGAGATATTGGATCGGCAAGTGAAGAAATTTCGATCGAAGGTCCTGCCGTCTGTGAAGGTTCTTTGGCGCAGCTCGAATGGTAAGGAGATCACTTGGGAGGCCGAGGGAGATATGCGGAAGAAATTCCCTCATCTTTTTGAAGGTACGCGTAGTTATATATTTTAAAATTCGGGGACGAATTTTCTTAAGGGGGGAAGACTGTAACACCTGAGTTTGTGTTTAGTGGTAATTGTGTGTTAATGTGGGGTTTTTGGTAAAAAGTTTACCAAAACGGGTTTCTAATAATTTATCTGGTTTTATGGATATTTTATTAGAATTTTATCTCGACCACACACACTTGTGCATGTTAACTAGGGTTAACTCTAGGGTTGCCATGATTAGATGAGCATGTGGGTTAACCATGTTTAGGCAACCATGGTGGTCTAACACACTTGGTTAAGTTAATTAGTTTTAATTAGGGGTTTTTAGTTTTGGTTAAAGGTGATTAGGGTTGGGGTTGACTTGTGGTGAGAGAGAGGAGATATGATGGTTGTCATGCTAGCATTTATTGGGGGAGAGAGAGAGGTGGCTTTAAGGTAATGTCACAATCCTTTTTCACTTCAACACTTTTTCTTGTCTTTCACACTCTCATCTCACTCACATCTCTCCCTCTCACTCACACACACACACCACCATCATATACACAACACCATACCACAACAACACAACAAATACTTCAGCTGCTGCTGCTACAGCAACTCAAAAAAAAAAAACAGCAACACCATCACAAAACAACAGCAACAACATCAGCAGTGAAGAGAACAACAGCAGCAGCAAAAGATTGAAGCACTCGGAGCTGTAGCAGCAGCACTTCAGCAGCAACAACTCACTCTCCTACCTCCTCCTTCTTCTCTTCTCCTTCATCTAGGATCTCTAGAGGTATAACCCCTTAACCCGACTTCTATCTTGCTTTATGGTTATTTAGTTAGTGTAATGTTTATTATGTAGATTAGTGCTAGTTTTAGGTAAATTTGAGTGAGAATGGCAAAGTGATGGTTTGGATTGTTAGTATAACCTAATTAGGTGCTGTTGAGACAAGTTAACCATAGATTTACCCCAGATTCGATTTAAATACCAGATTTGTTCGACTTGGTGTAAATTAGCATTTTTATTGACTTTTTAGCCTTTCTGGAATCTGCTTTTGACCCGAGCCTTTCAGGTAAAAATTGAGAAGACTGTAGCACAGTGACCATGTCAGACACACACACACAAAACATGGGGACCCCTCTCCCTATTTTGGCCGCAGATTTAATGTATCTGGCCGCAAATTGCGGCCAGAATAGGGGTGGGGGTGTTGGGTTTTGGTGTGTGGGTTTATGCTGGGTAGCTTAGGGTGTTGGTATCTGTAACCTTTTGTGTTGGGACCAGAGTCAAAATCTGGAGCCTAAACCATATATCGACGTTTTAAACTTGTGCGACACGTGCGTGATCCGCGTGGTTCTGTGGCGCGCTGCACGATACAGCGTGTCGGAGTGGGTTCTGGTGAGTTACGCACGTCGCGACGCATCAGTGCACGCGCGTTTAGTTTCACGCACGCGTTATCCTTTTTATCGATATATCGTATTTTTGCAGGATTTTCCTTATGTGTGTGACTTCTGTAAATTCTAGGTTCGCCGGTGGAGACTTCGAACGCCGCGGAGAAAGGAAAGCAGGTGGTCGGACACACCTAGCGCGAGATCACGGGTGAGTAGATGCAACATCTACGGGGGATGATCGTTTGGATGGCGCAAGTCGCCCGATAGATTTAGTAAACTTAAAAATTGCTTGTGACATTAGGAATCATAATACTTGCATGATATTTGCTATAATCAGGATCTATATGTTGTACCTACATGTACGAACTCATTCTGTAGGACACATGCACCATTACCAGAGTTTTTATATGCAGCACGAGCACTATTTATATGTACACACACGCCCTGGTAATTGCCATGTCACGACACTAGATAACTTATAATTTGAAACATGTTAATAATTGATGCTTAGACCTGTGCTATTGCAATAAATCTTTAAAATAAAATCGTAGAATTGCTATTCATGTGCATATACATCATTATATCATTTGTTCATGCCTAGTTACTAATCATACATTGCAACTTGAACCTTGATACCATATGTATTCATTATCATTGACATATGCACCCATGATGGTTTCTTGAGATTTTATGAGATTTCTGGATTTCGGGGGAAAGCCGCAAGATTTACAAACTTATTATCTTTTAAAATATGAAAAGTTGCGGTTTTCTAGTGATGTAAAGTGTCGTCCACCATGAGTTTGCTGTGGTTTTCGAGACCCGTTTCAAGGAGGTGGATGAACCGTCTCGGGTACATGGTGGGCCCGGTAAGGTACCCCGGGGCAAGAAGATCGCAGGAGATGGCGTTGAGCCTGGCAGGGGATGGAGTACCTACCGGTGACTTCATTTGGCACGGCGGATATCCAGAGGATACCGACCGTGGCCGCGAGATGATGAGATATTGATATTTGAGATGGGTCAACCGGACGGCTGAGGCCAGAGATACTATGACATGGATATATGAGATTTGAGACAGTTTTGAAGTGTCGTTGCTGGACACGGATTTTGTTGATTCTTGGGTATTATGCTGATATTTAAAAAGAGTTTCAAAAATAAGAGATAGAATGATTCTTATATATACATATTGAGATCATGAGTTGATTTATGTTGCATACATACTTGCTAGTATATTCATGCTGCATACATACCTGCTAGTATACCCTGCCATATCTGTTTTAGAGATGCTAGGATATTTGTGTGCATGCATGCGATAGCCTTTGTAGATGTTATTTATTACTCACGAGTTGGCAACTCACCCCCGTTGTACCACAGCTTTTCTGCAGGTCCGCTCCGTCAGTACTGTAGCGGCGGACACATTAGCTTCTTTTGCCCTTTTTGCCTGGACTCGAGGCTTTTGCTCATAGGTGGTTATGTTATCATTTTGTACCACCTTATATATTCATTGTATTTAGAGTACTCCATCTACTATTTCAGCTGTACCAGTTGTTTGGATTATTGTATATTGACCTAGAGACGAGGCTGTGAGACTTGTGGATTTTATGTTATTTGGGGTCGAGCTCACTTGAGTCGACATGTTATTTTACTTGTGCTTTTCATGCTTACTTATGCACATTGTTATTTTACATTGCGTGGGATTTGTGACCGCCTTGAGGCGAAGAGCTAGCTCCCGCTTGGGGGATGCCATTTTTCATGTTATGCATTTATACTCCTGTTTGTACCCGTTTGGAGGCTTGTTTTACAAAGGAAACTCTGCCGGAATTTTTGGAAAAAAAGGGGATGCTGCTTTTAAAAGACTTGATGTGATTCAATGGAATAAAGTGCTTTAAATAAATTGGTTCTTCCTTCACTCTATTTTCTTGATCGGGTTTTGTTTTCTGGGCTTCGGCTTACTTATTTTACGGACGCCTTGAGACGTTTCGTAACTTAAGTGCCAGTCACGTTCCCTACCCTGCGGGTCGTGACAAAATGTGGGACTCAAAAGGAGCTGAAGCCTGTGTAATCGCCGCAAAATAAATCACGGTAAGGTTTCAACTCGAAAGACAATGAAAACACCCGAGGGACGAAATCTACCGTACCGGCTGTTGAAGGTGGCAAAACAGGGAGCACCGGAGGCATGGTTATTCTTTCGCTTCCTCCTCTTAACCGTGATATTGTGGTCAATATAAAGAAGGCTTAGCAATAAGAAGTCGACTCATAAAAAAGAGAAACACTAGGTGAAGAGTATACTGACCAATACCGGAAGGTGGAACGACTTCCGATTGAAAGGAAAAATGCGGGTTTAGCACCTGGTATAAATGGTCGAAAAGTACTCCTACAGAGGCGCGGCAATATACAGTCAATACAAAAAGGATTGTATCCATAGTAAAGCAACTAAGTGAGAAACCCATATCTTCCAAAATTTGAGGAGGCACAGAAGAAAGCGAAGGAACCACGACCGTGAAAGTGGCGGCCGGCGATACTTCTTTAGCGGGCACAGCTTCAGGGTTTGCTGCACCTATGCTCAAGACAAACGAAATATCATTAGAAAGGCTTTAGAGGATTAAAAACTCAAAGATAACAACCCAAGAAGTACTTGATAGGTCAGAGACCGAAACCGGGCCGAAAGCATCACCAAGTATAACGGCTTCCTTATTCTCCCTCGGGGGAGTAGATTCCACACCCATAGCTTCATCCCCTGACTTAACAAGGCCCGTCATAATGCTTGCGACACCCGCCGATACCAAGGAGCCATAAGGAGAAAGAGTAGCATTCTGGACAGTCCCAGATTCCTAAGAAAGAGTGGCCACTTCGGGCTCTGTAATCATCGGCGTTTCACCTGCCATGCCACCGTCAAGACTCAGCCCTGCTTAAAAGATAATGCGTATGTTAAATAAATAGACAGGAGGGGAAGAGCTATTATTAAGGACCGTGCGTTGTTCTATCTTGAAGTAGTCATTCACTCTCTTCACGAGCTATATGCGCAACCTGTCTATGGGCAGTAGATAGGGCGGAAGAAACATCCACTAAAGGAATGTCAGCAGGCGGAACATTGCTGGAGCCTGCACCCACAGCCAAGACAACATCGCGTTCCCTCGCTGCGTGCTTTCTGTGCTTCCTCTCAGCTTGAGCCGTGAGAACCGACCTCCTTAAAACTTCCGACAGGGGGACATCGTCGTCCGAACCGAGCTCTGCCTCTGGAGCTTCTACGGCGTCCATCATCGGCTGCTTCAGCAACGCCTCCTGTGGTGACTTTGGGATGGCCGCGGCCGTGATTGGTGGCTCTGGAAGCTTTGCTGCATCACCGCTTGGGATTGACACTGCACTTGAAACAACTTGGGTTTTGCTAGTCCCTGTAATAAGGTGAAGAAAATGGTCAGATTATGAATAAAAAGAGTAAAGGTGTAATGAAACGAATTATACCAAGGCCCAAAGAAGCGCGGAGTCTCTCTTCTTCCTCGAACGTCCCGAGGGAAGCCGCGAGAGCCTCTTCGGC
The DNA here is from genome assembly GCA_030015575.1 of Agapanthus africanus. Lineage (NCBI taxonomy): Eukaryota > Viridiplantae > Streptophyta > Magnoliopsida > Asparagales > Amaryllidaceae > Agapanthus > Agapanthus africanus. Next base: position 85,018,539 of record CM057344.1, on the reverse strand, counting down.
AGAAATACCGGTTGAAGAAGAGAGCGTTAATAAAAGCAGAGAAGGGATAGGTGCAGAAGAATGTAAATGAAGTATACCTGACTCCGCAATAGAGATCAACGCCGCTTCCTCGCGAGCCAGTCGCTCGGAAGCTGCGAGGGCAACTTGTAGATCAGTATCGGTTGCAGGCATGTTAAACAAACCCTCATTGGTTCTATATTCACACAAGCCCTCACTGTAAGGACCATGGGGCTCCTGGCCGAATACGACGTCGGCAGAGAATAGAGACTTCTTCTTCTTCTGTGAACGGACACCAACGGCCGACGATAAGAGCATTCGCTTGACAGGCCTCTTCGGACGGCGGGTTTTAACCTCTGAACTGATGCCCGAGTCTGGAGACGCCATGGCTACCGTAGTTGCGGGAACATCCGGTTGAAGCTTCTCAAGGAAAGCTTGTGGGACCACAGCCGTAGTGATTTCTTTTAAAGAACGACGAACGGTGGTCCGTCGCTTCAAAAGGACCGCTGGATTACCGGCTGGGACGACATCCTTGTGATCGAGTAACAGCTGCCTTTCCTCCCTGATAACAGCACCCGTCGCATGTTAGTACCACGCTGTGTAAGCATTCGAAGCTTTCGGTATATAGCTCGGCTCACCAACGAGGAAATGGGACCCCGTATTTAATCGCATAAAATGGTGCAGCGCGCTGCGAATACGCTCCTTCATAGTAACCGGCTCGACTAAGAATGCCTCAAGAGGAACACCTTGATTATATCCCAGATGTTGAGCGAAGCGGTGCGGGTTGTACCTTATAAACAACACCGAGGTGTTCTGTCTAAACACTAGGAAGCCCGGCCTGATGGAGTACAGGTGCATAACCTCCCGGGCCCTCAATGCAAAAGCCCCATCCTTAAAAGTATCACGCAACGGTTGGACCACTTTGGTGGATTCTTTGCCGATAGTCAAGACCTTATCGACAAAGGTCATACTGTACCCAACCATGCGTGGACGAAGGAGCAATCTCCGAGCCTCTCGCCGTGACGGGTCTGGAGCGGAAGCGTCAACTAGGTACATGACCAGGGGGAAGTTGCAGCTTTCGTAGAACTGAGGTCGTCTGTGAATGCCAAAGGCACCCAGCACGTGCATCTCAATCCACGATGTGAAGTAATGTAATGGGAGATACACGAGCTTTACCCCTGGATGAGTAGTGTCAGCTGCTAAACTCAGGTCGTGGTATAGATGAGCTAACCCCGCGATCCCAACGGTTACACGCGTCCCCGCGACAATACGATGGGCCGGATAAAAGACAGACGGCCTCATATAGCGGGGGTGCGTGGGAAGCGCGAACCAACTCAGCCACATGACAATAAACCCGAAAAAGAACGACTCTTCATAAACACCTGGGGCGGCGATCTCCGCAAAGGGGACAACTGGAGTGTCCGAAATAAAGAAATTCTTTAGATCCGCTTCCGCCGTCGGCAAGTTATCTAAACCAAACCTGAACGAGTCGTCGAGTTTAGCAAATTTCGCGGCCTGCTTAGACAGAACTTCCGACGAAGAAAGCGGGAGATAAAATCTCCGAAGCTAACCCCATGCCCGCTAGACTCCAGGTATAAATTCTCGCACATATTCAACACCTTGATCAAGCTGGGGAACTGGTGTTGAACGGCGTTCTCCGGGGTAATGCCCGTTACCACTGACTTAGTGGCAAAAATATACTCATCAGGGGGAATTATCTCCTCATAGTGCTCCCCTCTGACGGGTAAGCCGAAGATCTCCGCGAACTCTTCCATTGAAATTAAAACTTCTCGATCTGATAAGAGAAAAGTGTGGGTCGGGATGTTCCATTGTTCCATAAAAGATTTGATCCACCATACATGTGGTAATAAAAGAGAGACGTATAGATTGCGGGGTACAACCCGGTCTTCAATAGCAGCGACTTCTTGGCTGACAGGATATACCGAGCCCACTGTAGATAGCTGGCCGAATGACGGGGCGTCAATACTATCATATAAACTTGCCCCCAAGGGCGCGACTCGCCTTGAAATATGCGTCGCCCCAAAATGTCCAAGGCTATCGGTGGTTGTACGGGTATCGACGCCATGGAAGATTGAAGACGACCTTCCGAGGTCCAGTTAACCTCTTCTACGGCGTAAATCACTTGAGGCGGATCAGCATAGTGAATAGCTGGGATCGGCTCCGAAGGCACTGCATAAGAAAAACTGAGCCGACCCCGGATAATCTGACTATACCATGACCCCCACAAGTGAAGATATTTTTGCTCTGGGTCATGGTCCTTAATAAGCGTAAAGACTTCCCGATCCACGGACGGTCGGCAAAAGCGCTCTCTGAACGTACGAAAGGGAAGGAGGAATCAAAAGCTATAGTACCTGCACAAAAGGAGAAAGGTTAGTTATCGACGCTATGTTCAGGACTCTAACACTCTTTGGTATTTAAAAATTGTACTGCACTACAGTGCAAAAAAAAAGGGACAAGGGGGTCCATAAAATTAAGGTAATGCCCCATCAATGATGGGGCAGTCACTCGTTTAAGAATAGAATCCAAAAGGATTCTTATTTAATGAGAAAATATTATTGGACTCGGGAGTTAAACTCTCTCGAGAGCTGTGCTCTGCAAACAAATTTCAAATCTGTCAAGAAAATTAAGAAAGGAATAAAATTCCCCAAAACTTTTTTAGAGCCATGCTCTGTAGAACAATTGGATAACATCTCAGAACTTTCAAAAGAAAAGCTAAATTCTAAGATCTTCAAGATCTACATGAAAAATCTTAGAACTCTAAGAGATCTTTCTAAAAGAAGAGCAAAGCTCTGATTACCGGGTGAAGAAACCCTAAACGTTTTTAAGATCTACGATCTAATCACTACAAAAGAAGAGCAAAGCTCTATTAATGGGTTAAAACTTTAGAACATGGGGAGATTCTCTTAGGAGTTGGGTCATAATCTTTACCAAATTTTTTGACAGAGTTCTGACTCTAAAAGAATTTCCTTGGGCAGAGATCTAAGCTCTAGAAAAAGAATTAAATTCTCAGAAAGAAGAAGAAAGGAAGATGAATAACAGTCATCTCAAGGGCCAAAGGCCCTACTTATAGGCACAGGAAGACGGTTCAACTTCCAATTAGATCCAACGGTGGAAAAGATGCCACCGCTGCACTCACGTGTGAGCCACGTGAGCGCAACGGTAGGGGCATTTGTTTCCCCCAATAAAAAGAGTAAAGCTTTGTTCAAAACTCAAGAGGCAGCGCCTCATATGCCTTCCACGAGGGCGCCAGCACCAGAGTTAAAAACTCTTATATGAGCAGCGCCCCTGTGCAAAGCACACAAAACTCAAGAGGCGGCGCCTCACATGCCTTCCACGAGGGCGCCAGCGCCAGAGTTAAAAACTCTTACTGGCGCCGCACGTGCTCCTCACGTGGGCGCCAATGTGCAAAGCACATGAAAAAATTAAAACCTTAAGCAGCGCCCACATGCACAGCACGTGTGCGTCGACGCCTTGTAGAATTAAATTCTACTCTCTGTTAAACAGAGCCGTTGGATTAAAAATCCAACGGAGATGATAAATTATCAAGATGCAGAATTAAATTCTGTTGAGAGGAAATATTCCTCAAATCTTTCTAAACGAGAAAGATTGCCCTCTGTAAAATAGAGTACCGTTGGATTAAAAATCCAATGGTGATCAAAGAATCACCAATTTACAGAATAAATTCTGTATAGGAAAATATTTCCCTAATCTTGTTAAAAACAAGAAAATACTTTCTGTAAAACAGAAGTCCTTAGATCAAAGATCCAACGGTAGGTAAAATCCCCAAAATCAATTAGGATCTCTCAATGAGAGATTTCTTTAACTAATCAACAGACTTGCCTCTACTATATAAAGGACCCAAGACTTCAAGTCTAACAGAGAGGAACCCCCCATAAACTTCGAAAAAAACAAAGCAGAAAGCTTCAGAAAGGAAGAAAGAAGAAGATCTCCCTTCTCAGAAAAAAAAATCTCTAGGTAAAGAAAAAAGAAGAGCGATCAAAGAATCTCGTTTACCTATTGAAGGGTTTAACCCTTTTAAAAAGAGAACTTAATTCTTTCCTTGGATCTGTGTCACGACCCGAAATTGGCACGTGACGGCCCTTAAACTACGCAACGTCTACAAGCGTAACGCAATTTAAGTAAGCCGAAAACCCAGCAATCTAAACCATCAAAAGTAGTAAGTGATAATAATATTTTTAAAACTTTTGAAATCTCAAACCAAATTCTTTAAAGTCCAACTTTATTTCCTTTAAAATTTCGGCAGCACCTCCTTTGTAAAACAAGCCCAAAAAATGGGTACAACAAAAATATAAGTAAAGCATCCCAAACGGGAGCAAATACACGCCCAAAGGCGGAAAACAACCACCACAACAGATATACGACACCGTAGCGAAGAAATAAAAGACGATATAAATAAAACTGCATAAAAGACCTCCAAATCACAAAATAATATACAATATCGTCCTCACATCAAGTCTCTAAGTCATACAAGAAAGTGGTAGATGTGGTACAATGAATATACAATGAGCAATATCGGATAACTGCAAAACCCACCTATAGCAAAACTGTACACAGCCAGCCGTAGCGGTATCCGCTGCAAAAGATAATAGGATAGATGAAAAGCCCTGTCTCGACTACTCTGAGGAACAACCTGCAAAACATTGTGGCACAACGGGGGTGAGTTGCCAACTCGTGAATAGTAAATAACATATGCAGGAAATCGCAAGTATGCACATACAACGCCAATCTAACATATGCAAACTAATAGCAATAAATGGTCATTTGTATGCAACAGTCATGAAAGGTGCTCTAGCAGGTACAACTAATACATGAAGCAATATTATGACAATATGTATATGCAACAATCATGAAAGGTACTCTATCAGGTACAACTAATACATGAAGCAATGCATATAGGATAAATGCGGAATATGGGATAAAACATGTTATCCTCATGGAATCCTGACTTCGTGGCAGGATCAAAGTCCATCAAGACAATTAAAATCCCAAATTTCCTCAAATCAGCCCCCAAATTGGCTCTCATATCCTGTAAGTCTCATATATTCTGAGTGTCCAATATCAAGTAAATCTCATATATCATGTATCCAATATCAAGTAAGTCTCATATATCCTGTATCCAATATCAAGTAAATCTCATATATCCTGTATCCAATATCAAGTAAATCTCATATATCCTGTATCCAATATCGAGCAAGTCTCATGAAATGAATAAGTATATTTGCATGAATCATTATGATGATGTATATAAATTAGATATGTATACATATATATATTAGCGTCCCATACCACTAATACATATATATATATATATATATATATGCATATATAACAGCGTCCTATTCCACTGTTATATATACTCAGGAGTAAAAACATCATGAAAACAATTGTCAAGTATCGACACATAAATACTGATCTATCAGGTGCTGTCACCACGATTGGCCCCTGATAGGTACGTATCATACGCTATCTCGAAAACCTGAGTGCTCAGCTTCGACCCTCGCAATTCGACGTATCCATACGTACATGACTCCGGTCGGTATCCCTACGATATCCGCCGAGTCTAAATATTGTCACCGATAGGTATGGTTCCCTTGTTAGGCTCATCGGCGTGGTCCATCGAAATACCTTTCTTGCCTCGAGGTACCTCCGGGCCCCACCATGTACCCGCACACGGCCCACGACGCCTCCTCGCATGGGGTATATATATATCAGAACCGATAAAACTTATGGTGGCTGCAGAAATATCATATCAAGAGAAACCGGGTTTTTCAAATAATGCATAATTTCATGAGACTACCACGGTCCTCAAATCCAGAAAATATCATGAAAAATCCATATCTTAATGCGAAAATCCATGAATATAATATATGCAACATAAAACTGTAATGTGAGTATATAAAGGAAAAGCCGCTATTTAACTGAAACAAGTTAATATATATATCATACGGTTCCTAATTTCTCCAAGTCCATATAACATCAAATAAAGGTGAACATGTAGCTATAACCAGATATATGTGTAAACATATAGGTATAGCAAGGTATATGTATCTACCTATCAGTAATGATGTAATATACCCTCCAGGCATAAGTGTAAGTATGTATGCAAGATGTACATGTAGCTATGTCTCATATGTGTATATACCTATCACTAATGGTACAATACCATATAGGTATATGGGTAACTAGTATGTAAGCATGTCAAGGCATATGTGTAAGCATGTAGGTATACAGGTATGCTATATGTCATATGCGAAAAGGAATATAAGGATCAAGTCTCAATGTCCCTAACCAAACAATATCATATATGTATGTGTGTTGTGCGTGTCATGGCAATTATTGACGGTGTGAGTGGCATACAATCAGTGCTCGTGCAACATGAGCCATCAATAATAGTGCAGTATCCTAAGGGTACAAGTCCAAGCACAACAAGTAATAATATGTAATGAGGTGTATGCGCAAACTCTATATATGCAATAGAATATGCGACTAATATCATATCATCTCTAGCCCAGACGCATAACGCCATGCGGGCTATTCCTCTGTAGATGTTAAATCTACTCACCAACGCTCCTGGCTAACTAAAGCCAACCACCCGTTTCCTCTTCTTCGCAGCGTCCGAAGTCCCCGCCTGCGAACCTAAAACATAAATCAATAAAACAAGTATGTATATTAGCAAACGACCAATAACACGTACAAACTACGTTTGGCCGACGCACCAACTCAAAACAAACTCTCAAGTATTCGTATTGTGGCTAACGAGCATAGCGACACAACGAAACTAATTCAGAGCAACAGCTACACATAACACGAACCGTATCGGATAACGTAACGCGTGAAACGAAACATAAGAAAACAAGCAAGTGATCCCAGATTTTGCTACACAAACAATTTGTAAAAGTTGCAAATATCACGAGACCACACACAACCCTAGAGACCCCTACACCAAAACTCGCCACTAACCACCCTACTCTGGCCGCAAATTGCGGCCAGAACCATTAAATCTGCGGCCAGTTCTTGAGGGAATGGGCTCGCATTTTGAGGGTAAGTTCCAGGTCACTACACTAGGTCACTGTGATGGGAACTTTTGCAACAAATACCTGGTTTGATAGCAGATCATCCGATACCCAAAACTACACTAAAAATACGATATTTGTACGAAATGATACAAAACGCGATCTAAGCTGAAACGAATAAGCTACGTAACATTAAAAAGACTTAACTAACAGATAGAGATCATTACCTATCCAAAAGAACTCAAAGTCCTAACTTTCCAAGATCCAAAGCATCCAAGAGGCAAAACTAGGCAAAAGAAGTGATTTTGGTGAGATTTAGTGAAGTTTTGTAAAGGATTAGTGAAGGTTTAGTGGTGAGGTGATGAGTGTTCAGTTGAGAAAAGAAGGGGATGAGAAATAATGAGAAGGGAATAAGAGAGAAAGAAAGAGAGAAAGAAATGATAAAGAGAGAAAGAGGTGAGTGTAATGAGAGAGAGGTGAGTGTACCATGCAATAAATGCACACAATTCTCACCATGCCACCTCTCACAAAACAAAAATCCAAAGGAAAATATCTCTCTTCTCACAAAAAAATATCTAGAGTTAGGTTAAGGTTTAAAACAAAGGATTGGATTAAAACAAAGGATTAGGATTAGGGTTAAATGTCATGGTTGCTAAGAACTAGACTAACACAAACAAACCCTCACATTAACGTGCACATGTGCGTGCAAACCATAACAAATAATAATAAATTATTAATTAAATGTTATAAAATGTGAGAAACCCGAATTGGTAAACTTTTTACCAAAAACCCGTATTACCGTCTAAACTAACACTAATATAAATCTAAGGCGTTACAATCTGAGATCCACAAGACAAGTCTCTCATAAGTTGAGAATTTAATTCTCATCGGGACAAACTTGTTTTTGGATATCAAAGATTCAGAAAAGAACAAGGAAATTGAACACCTCGAAACAAAATATACAAGGAAAAATCATTGCCCAGCGCCTCATGTGCCCCTCACATGGGCGCCACTCAATAAGGAGTGCTTAGCACTCAGTGGCTGGCGCCCAACACCCAGTGCCTCACGTGCCTCTCACGTAGGCGCTACAAAATAAAGGAGTGCTTAGCACTCAGTGTCTGGCGCCTAGCGCCCAGCGCCTTACGTGTCCCTCATGTGGGCGCCACAGAACACAAAAGTGCTTGACACTCACTAGGCAACGCTTAGCGCCTCACGTGCTTCGCATATGGATGCCATAAAGAGTGCTCAGCACTCCATAAAGAGACAAAAAGAGAGTAAAGTGTGAGCGTCAGAACTTACATAAGTGCTCAGCACTTTTTGCACAAAAAAAGAGGGACTGAGCCCAAACAAGTGCTTAGCACTTCTTTTCAAATAAAAAGAAAACTGAATGGACCAAGCCCAAGTTGGTTAGGTCCCTAATCAAATCAACTGAGCCCATGGGTCCACTACTTCCTAAACTGATCTCAGTTCCAAATACAACTATTGATATCCCAAAACGATATTCTTCCCACATTCCCCCGAGGAAATCTTAGTCTCAAAATACGACTAATGATTTCTGGGTTTACCATTAATCCTTTTTCCTTCAAATACGGGAATTGGTTCAAGGGTACATCTCTTTACATCTCTGATACATGTCGTTGTAATTCCTCAACGTCTTCAGAGAGGTGGCGGGTCCCGACAGCCAGCTGCTTTTTGGTGCACTTTCCAAACCAACATGCATATCCCAGATCAAATCACATCCCAAACTGGATGTATTCCATATCATCGTTGCTCATCCCGACACGTAACAAATACACGTGCGCGCAAGGTGATCTACAGACCGAAACATTCTCAAACTAAACGTTGCCTCCAAATGGCGACAATGGACCGTAATGTCCTTAAACTAAAACCTCACCTCAAAAATGGTGATCTACGGACCGAAACGTCCTCAAACTAAACGTTGCCTCCAAAATGGCGACAACGGACCGTAACGTCCTTAAATTAAAACCCCACCTCAAAAATGGTGATCAACAGACCAAAATGTCCTCAAACTACAACTTCGCCTCTAAAATGACGATAAGGGACCGAAACGTCCTTAAACTAAAACAACAGAGCCCATATGCTCTCTTGTTGGGTCTGAAACAAAAATGATCCTAACACCCTGTTAAGTAGATCTTAGTCTCAAATTGGATTAACGTATCCTTAACAAAAAACCAACCGAGCCCCCAAATGCTCACATACCTTTAAATCGATCTTGATCTCAAAGCGGATCAACGATCCTTAAATTAACCCAAACCCAAATCTAAGATATACGGATTTGGACTAATCAACGCCCTACGGGCGACAATATAAATTAGTCTCCGTATACAATCCACAGGTAACCAAAAATAAAACAAACACACACGACACGAAGTGAACATATGGAGCAGGAGAAAGTGGTTATCGCGATACGATAATGTAATTAACTACAGGGGCTTGCGTCTGCAGGGAAGAGCGTCCCCATAATCAAAAACCCCTCGCAAACGAGGGGGAATCTGACGAAATCTGCTACAACGGCCGTATCTATCCAAACCTCTGATATACGGTGCCATAAATCAACATGGTATCTTCGGAGAAGTGGACGGATAATTCCAAATAGTATCTGCCCCCGAATTCAGGCAAGACGATCTACGCGGTTCGTCTCTGTTTTCGGCGGTGAACAGTACTCCACACGTAAAACTGTGATGACCCATTATAATATGACTATGCTAGACTCCCCATAAGAGGAGGCTCTTTTTATCTTTATCATAATTCTTAATCATAGCCATAACTTCCTCGTCTGATGGAGACTGCGGGAAAGCGACCTCTGAATGGGTATAAGGGAAGTAGAGAAGTGAGGTCATTGTACCTAAAAAAAGGGGACAAAAAAACACAGTCAACAAAAGGTGTGAGTTGGTCTTATGGGACTACCAACTAAAATGTAGTAGACCCCATGAAATCAAAATGGCGGCTCGTCAATGATGAGACAAAGTGCCCATTGTGAGAATCTAAAAGGATTCTCACTAAATGAACAATGAAATTAAAAACTTCCAATATCCCCGAAAAGTGGGTTCTGCTAAAAATAACAACAGAATCAAATCTGTAAAGAGGGTATTAAAACCCTAAAAAGGAAAATATTTAAGAACAGGAAGGAGAATAAAATCCCCAAGAGTTCCAAAAAAAATTCAGAGCTAAGCTCTGCAAGACAAAATGGAATTAAATTCCTCAAATAATGGGATTAAATCCCAGAAATCCCCATGATGGAAAATAGATGGGAAAAATAATGGAATTAAATTCCAGAAACCCTCAAAGATCAGGATCAATGATAGGGTAAAACCTTGAAAAGAGAACCAACGATTCTCGAAAATGCTCATTCATTCAAGACCCACGGTCTACTAAAAAAAAGTTTTTTAAGATCTCCAAGAGATCGGTTCAAGAAAAGAGCCAAGCTCTATTAATGGATTAAAAATCCAAAACAAAATAAAAAGTTTCCTAAGAGCTAAGCTCTGTTCATAATCCTTACCAAGATTCTTTTTGGTAGAGTTTAACTCTGATTAGAGGAGTTCTGTGGGCAGAGATTTAAACTCTGAAATGAGAATTAAATTCTCAAAGGAAAAAATTCAAGAAGGAAAATGAAAAAACAGTAATCACTCTAAGGCCAAAAGCACCATTTATAAAACGGGATGGAAGCGATTCAACTTCCCATTTCCCTAGGCAATCCAGTGATGGTAAAGATAGACAGCGTTGCACTCTTGTGCAAGCCACGTGAGAGCAACGCTGGGGTCATTTATTCCCTTATAAAAAAGGAGGAGAAAGAAAAACAGGAAAATTCTTCACGTCTTAAGCCTCACGTGTTAAACACATGAGCGCCTATATGCAAAGCATAAAAGCGCTGCAACCAAACAACTAAAAGCTAAACAGGCTTCACGTGTAAAACACGTGAACGCTTATATTCAAAGCATATAGGCGCTACATAAAAAGATTAAGATCACGTGATAAACACGTGAGAACACTCTTTTGAAGCATTAGCTTCAGATAAAGTTAAACTCTATACATAGAATTAAATTCTATTTGATATGCAAAGCATATAAGCAGTATAAGTAAGTGGCTGAAAACCAAACTGACCTCACGTGTTAAATACGTGAGCGCCCATATGCCTTGATCTTTCTAAAAAGGGATTGATATTCTCTGTTAATAGAGAACCGTTGGATCAAAGATCCAATGGTGATTAAACATAGAATTAAATTCTATTGGAGGAAAATATCTCTCTGATCTTTCTAAATGAGAAGGATATTTTCTGTTAAACAGAAAGTTGGTGGATCAAAAATCCAATGAGATGAAAAAATTATTTCCTATATCTTTCTAAACAAAGAAAGATGTGCTCTGTTAAAGAGAGAACCCTTGGATTAAAATCCAATGATGACTAAAAATCACCGTTTAATAGAATAAAATTCTATATATAGGAAAATATTCTCCCAATCTTCTTAAAAATAAGAAAACATATTCTGTAAAACATAAATCCTTGGATCAAAGATCCAACGGTGGATAAAATTTCCTAAACAAATTTTGAGATCAATTAAATCAATTGGTATATATCAAATGAGAGATTTTTTCAAATTAATTAACAAATTTGCCTCTACTATATAAAAGACCCGAGACTTAAAGTCTCATATAGAGGATTGACTCCATAAGCTTCTCCAAAAAAAAAAAACAGAGAATTTAATTCTCAAAAGAAGAAGAAGATCTCCCTCCTTGCAAACTTCAGATAAAGAAAAAGAAGAGATCAAAATATCTCCATTGCCTAGTATAAATGGAAACAAGGATTTAACCTTTCATAGAAGAACTTAGTTTTTTCTCTGATTTATGATTTGCAAAGCAAATCTTTCCACAAATTGAGAATTTAATTCTCATCTAGAAGATTCTGTTCTTCAGACTCAAAACACAGGGGAAAAGAACTAGGTTAAAAAGAAAGAGAAAGAAAATAACCTATGTTCTGGGAATTTAATTTCTATCAAAATAGGGTTTAACCCTAAAAAGAAACTTAATGCTTATATAAAAACATGAGAACTTGGTTCTTGATCCCAGATCTTCAAAACAAAGATCTTGGTGATCATTAATGGTCAAAATGTCATTTACAGAAATTCAATCTCTAAAAAAGAAAAGGAATTAGCGCTTCACGTGCTTCCAACGTGGGCGACCACAACAAAGGATTCAGCGCCTCACGTGTAAAACACCTGAGCGCCCAATAACAGAAGGCCAGCGTTTCACGTGAAATACACATGAGCGCTAAGTAAAAGTGCTTAGCACTTCATATATAGCCAAAACGGCTGAGTGCTTAGCACTAATTGAGCAGCGTCCAATGCTTCACGTGAAAAACACGTGGGTGCCCAACAAAATAAAACGAGACAGCTCCGCACGTTCTCCTCACGTGGACGCCATACAAAAGTGCTTAGCATTTCATGTTCAGTCAAAATGACTAAAGTGCTCAGTACTTATTGGGCAGCGCCTATGACTGAGTGCTTCACATGATACACATGTGAGCGCCAGAATCAAAACAAGTGCTTAGCACTTTTGTGTAAAAGGAAAAGGGCTGAGCAAACAAAACCCAAATAAGTGCTTAGCACATTTAAATAAAAGAAAAAGAAAGAAGAAAAAACTGAGCAGACCAAGCCCAAATTGGCTAAAAGTCTCTCTCTGAAATTTCTAGCATATGAGCCCAAATGCTCTGTTGTTGGTTATTAAAAAAAGTGATCCTTAAAATGTTGCTAAGTTGATCTTAGTCTCAAACAGGACTAACGTATTCTTAGCTAAAATAAATTGAGCCCAAATGCTCATATATTTAAGTTGATCTTGATTTTAAACTAGATTAACGGTCTTAAAATAAAACAAAACTTTTTTGAACTAAAGGAACATATAATCTAAGTTCAAAACCCAAAACCTAAATCTAAAATATACGGATTCGAACTAAACCGTGCCCTACGGGCGATGACATAAACTAGTCTCCATATACAATCCACGGTTAACTCAAAATAAAACAAACACAACATGACACGAAGTGAACCACTGGAGCAGGAGAAAGTGGTTATCGCAATGTGGTAACGTAATTAACTGTTGGGGCTTGTGCCTGTTGGGAAAAGCGTCCCCACAATTAAAAACCCCTTACAAATGAGGGGAAAGTCTGCTACAACGGTCGCGTCTGTCCAAACCTCCGATATATTATGCCATAAATCACTTTGGTATTTTCGGAGAGGTGGATGGATAAGTCCAAATAGTATCTGCCTCCAAATTCAGACTAGACGTCCCAACGTCTCAGTCTGGTCTTTCGGCGGTGAACATGCCCCTTCCTCATGACCGAGGTATTGCACGGAGGAGCATACCGCCTCCTAAAGTCCTTGGGACGTTCCCTTCTGTGGCCGTATAATGCCGAAAAGCTTAAATTGTATTTCTAAAACTTATACTCCCTTTAATAATAAAAATTCTTGTTTCTCTGCAATCTGGACTGTTTCTCCCGATTCTAAACCTAGACGCCGCGCAAATCCGACGGGCAACCTCCTGCCCGTCGCGCCAATTCGAAACGGGTAGTTTCCTACCCGACCAAACTGAAGGTCTGCTCGAGCCTATAGGCTGCCTCCAGCCCGACTCGGAGGCAAGGGAAGTATCCCAAGCCAGCCCTTTACTCAAGTGAATAAAACGTGGAATGCCTGTAAGTAGTCGACCTAAGTCTCGCTTCGCCCATCTTACCTCGATTCCGGGGTATGGGATTGGAAGTGGGGTATTGATTTACCTACACTCGGAAAAACAGATATGAAATTTTTTCGATGTTCTGACATTCTGAGCAAAGAAAAATTCATAAGCAAAAGAAAAATTTATTAATAAGAGGTATTCTCGACTCCTCAACCTTACAAAAGTGCCCAGGAGTTCGCAAAAAAACACTTTTTAACAATTACAGCAAAGAAGGAAGAGGGTCTTGAAAGTATTGGTCAAGGTACTCAAATTAGAGTTCTGACAGCCGAGCCCAGGCAGTGTCCCATCGCTTTCTCTGCCTATGTTCGTAGACCCGAGCAGCTATGGTTCCATCAGGGACTTCGGCCGTCGTGCATGAAGCTATGATCAACCTTTGTTTGAAAGATCGGCGATATCTATCGAGCGATCTTGCCTACTCTTCGAGATCAGGCCGTGCACATCTTGTTGACGACCTCCTCCAGTGCTTGTTGGGACAATGCCCTAAAAAGGCCAAAAGAAGACCTTCAGATCGCGTAGATGACCACCTGCAGGAGAGACGATCGGCGTGCGAGTAACCGCCCGCAATGATGTTCCGGCCGACCTATCACAGTCTCGTATGTCGCCTCAGAACTGTCATAGTTGTAGTAGTAGACATCATCGCGGGATATGATATCTCGATGTTGTACGTGTTGCTGTCCATCAAAAAATGATTGACTACGAAGATTGAAGAAAAGAAAAGGGCAGGATACGGAGACATATCGACCGAAGTGCCTAAGAGAAGACCAAGGATCCTCTATTTATAGCCTCATTGAAAATTCCTTTGCGGTTGAGATTCATTCCCGCCAAGGCATGAATTGCGGAGTATCGCGTCCATCAGATGAGACGCCGCCATGCGACTTCCTGCCATTAGCCGCCTCCCTTTCATGCGGATTCGGGAAGATTGAACGACGCCGTCAGGAGATTTGCGCTGATCTCAAAATACATGCCATGAGCCACGTGGCATCGGGAATTAGAGAGGCGCAAATGTCAACGTCATGGTGATCTTACCTTCCATTGGTCTGAAGCCCTCTCACGAGGCTGCTGGGTGAATTCCTGTACGGCCAATTTGCAGCGAGCAGATTCCTGCTTGACCCAAACTGTGGATCAGAAGCCCTCTCGTGAGGTCGCCGGGTAGCTTCCTACCCGGCCAATTCACAACGAGTAGATTCCTTTTTGGAAGCCCACTCACGAGGCCGTTGGGTAGTTTCTGTTAGTGATATATGCCCTAGAGGCTATTATTATATCATATTGGTTTGTATATTACTTAATGGAAGCTTGGGATATACACGGATATAGTAACAGTCTTGCTCGAAATGGTAGTATGCTACCTGGTTTGTTTCTACCTCATTATGTGCATATGTTTCTTTTAGCATATCGCTTATACATATTGGTAGAGCCCTTAGGATTTTTGCTTGATTACCAGCGTTGTGATGGCAGTCACACTATTGGGGGCTGCGTAGTCTATAAGCATATCCTTATACAGGTCCCTAGTGGTAGAATTATCGAAATGGGGTATCGATACTCCAGAGTAGACTAGTGTATACGCTTCTCATCCTAGCAGGGGAGATGGTCTGTCCCATAGCCATTAGTACGTCGTACTGTAGATAGTATGCAGGTGCTCATTAGGTTATGAGTACACTGGACAGGACTCGTCGAGAACTACTGGTGGGTATTATACCTATTATCGGGTAGCAGTTCCCAGGTGACATGAGTACAGCTTAGTCCATCGACTTGACACTGCTATTTCGCCTTGAGTGTGTTCCCACTGTTCTTTAATTACTACCGTACCACGGCTCAAAGGAGTCATACAAACAGGTAGTAGTTGGGTGCAGTCCCGAAGCACTTGGAGGCAGTGGCGGTTAGATAGGATTCGTCTCTCCCGGTATTGGGGGTTGATATCGCGCTGTGTTTGGAAGGCCATTACACAAAGTCCTTGGCCAAGACAAGTGAGATTTACTGGTAGGTACTCCAGTAGTTTCTCAGGGTGTTTTGGGCTATACTCCGACACGACTTATTGCGCTATTAGGGATCTGACGTTTACCGTCCCCTAGGCCCGATATGCGATACTCTTAGACGAACAGACCGGACTGTATGGAGATTATCATAGATAAACTCAGTAGGAGTTCGGTTGAGTTTGCTCATTGGCCTTCTTATCGACAGTTACCTAGGTAGCCGTTACGTGAAACTAGTACCGCTTGCGGCTTATGGTTAAACCCACTGTCAGCGTAATGTCGAGTGTTTAGAGTCCCACATAGAGGGTTTCCTTGCACCGGGCAAAAGATATAGAGGCCGTATGATTTTACGACAGGGCTTCGATCACATAAGTGTACCTGTGCATGTACGATGTTCGGGCGGATAAAACTAGTGGGCTTTGGTTTAAACCAGATCCTAGTATTATATTGATGGATTATTTTCGTCTCATTGTATTCGTATTCTTCGGAATGCGGATACGGGTATGTATATATGGATGAGGGGCATTCTCGTAATTTCCTCGGGAAATCTTCTAGAAGGAAACACCTCATTAGGGTTTTTTCTTTTTGGTTAAAAGATTAACGAGGTGGAGGAAATGAGGTGTAATTTGACAAAAGATCAAGCATGGCTCTTTGGTGTGACTCATGACATGACTCATTTTATGATGATTGTGTATGCTAGATATTTTATCAAGCATGCTAGATATTTTTATCAAGGGTGCTAGATATTTTATAAGGATACATTATTCATCACAAATGAGAGCAAGCTCATTCTTATGTCCTATTCTACACTTTCATCTTCCTCAAGTCTCCTTCTTCTTCCTCTAGCCTTTCATGTCTCATGTGTTGAGAAACCTATGGCTAATAGAGACATATTAATCCATCTTCATTCTCTACATCATCTAGGATATCTAGTTTAGCGAACTAGATACCGTAGTTACCTCGGTTGAGGTTGGAGCTCGGACTATAGACTCTCGGGTGGATCGTCTTTGACTCGAGGAAGCCGTCGAGGTTGCCCGATCCATTTCGATCCTCGAAGCTTATGGCGAGGAGGAGGACAGCAAAGAAGACCCGAAGGACATGTATCGTGAGGTATAACTTTCTATCTTCATAGTTAACCTCATAGCAAGTTAGCTAGTTAAGGTTTAGCAACGATCCAGGAGTTCAAGTCAGTGTTGCAAGCTTTGAAAAATCGTTTTTTGAATATTCCGCCTCCCCGCGAACACGCGGGGTGCGCGGCATCGACTTATAGTTTCCTGCTTGACCAATTCACCGCTAGCAGATTCCTACTCGGTCCAAACCGTGGATCAGACGCCCTCTCACGAGGCCACCGGATAGCTTCCTGCCCAGCTAATTCATAGCGAGTAAATTCCTGCTCGGAATCTCTCTCACTAGGACGCTGGGTAGTTTTCTGCCCGGCCAATTCACACCGAGCAGATTCCTGCTCGGCCCAAACTGTGGATCAGAAGTCCTCTTACGAGGCTGCCGGGTAGCTTCCTGCCCGGCCAATTAACAGTGAGTAGATTTCTACTCGGAAGCCCTCTCACGAGACCGCCGGGTAACTTCTTGTCCGGCCAATTCAGAGCGAGTAGATTCCTGCTCGAAAGCCCTCTCACGAGGCCGCTGGGTAATTTCCTGCCCGGCCTATTCGCAGCGAGCAGATTCCTGCTCAGCTCAAATTGTGGATTAGAAGCCCTCTCATGAGGCCGCCGGGTAACTTCCTGCCCGACCAATTCACAGCAGGTAGATTCCCGCTCGGCTTAAACTGTGAATCCCAAGACCCTGCATTGGTAGACTCCTACTAGACGCCGAGGCATACCCATTCATGATGAACAGATTCCTGCTCGGCCTAAACGGTGGATCCTAAGACCTCGCATTAAACGAGCAGGCAGACCCCTACCCGGTACGTATACTCGAAGTAGGCAGGCTCCTGCATAGCCCAAGTAAAGAAAGCTCGCCCACGGTCGATAGCCGACCCAACTCTAATTCCAATCGAATCCGAATAGGGGATATCACTGAGCTTTGCTAAGTTCAGTCCGAGTTCCGAAGAGTTTCTGTTGGATATGTATGCTTTAGAGGCCTGTATTATATAGGATGCTAGAGATATGTATATACAAGACAATCTTACTCAGTTGTATATAGTATATTATTTGAGTTGTTTTTATCTTGATATGTGTATTTCTTTCTATTGATGCTTTATATTACTTGCACATATTAATAAAGTCTCGATACAGTAGTATACTATTATAGTTTGACTTTATCTTAACATGTGTATATGTTATACTCGATATAACATATGGCGATTACATGTTGATAAAGCCCGTAGGATTTTGCTTGACTACCGGCGTTATGATAGCGATCATACTTATGGAAGCTGGGTAGTTCATAAGCACATTTTTAAAGGTCCCAAGTCCCAGGAGTATCGAGATTGGGTATCGATACTCCATAATAGACTTGTGTATACGTTTCTAGACCCCGATGAGGGGCGATGGTTGGTCCCACAACCATTGGTGTGATTACCTAAAATTGTATACAGGTGCTTACTAGGGGTGAGTACACTGGATGGACCCGCCGAGAACCTCTAGATGGTATTATACCTATCGTCAGATAGCGGTTCTCAGGTGACATGAGTACATGTTAGTCTTAGGACCTGAGGTTATCATTTGTCTCGTGTGAGTTCCCACTGTGCTTTGATCACTACTCTACCATGGCTCTACTGAGTCATGCAAACAGGTTTTGGTTGGGTGCTGTCCGAGCCACATGGAGGCAGTGAGTGATTGTAAGGGATTCGTCTCTCTCGGTATTGGGAGTCAACATCGCACTATGTCCGGTTGGCTAGAACCATAAAACCTTGGCTAAGACAGTTGAGAACTACTGATAGTTAGATCAATAGTTTCTCGGATTGGTCCTGAGCTAAATCGACACAACTTATCGGGTTAGTAGGGGTCTGACGTTTACCACCCCTAGATCCAGTATACGATACTCTTAGACGAAGAGACAAGACTGTACGGAGATTGTCATGGATAGACTCAGTAGGGGTCCGGATGAGCTTGCTCGTCGGCCTTCTTTTCGACAGGTACCTAGGTAGCCATTACGTATAGCTATTGCCGCTGACGTGCTTGTGGTTAAACCCACTGCCAGTGTACTGTCGGGTCTTTAGAGTCCCACACAGAGGGTTTCTCTGATTCAGGCGAAATGATGTGGTGGCCGTATGTTTATACGTGCAGGATTTTGATCGAATGATAATACTAAACAGCTTAGGATTAAGCCGGATTATTAAATTAGTTATTGATTTAATAATTTACGTGTACATATTTCGATATGTATATTCTAGTGTTATCCATATTTTTCGATCGGAGGTTGATAATATTAGAGGGCTTAGGATTAAGCCGGTTCATTAAATCGGATATAGGTTTAATACTAGTATTATTTTAGTGGTATTATTCTATCTCTTAGGTATTCGTATTTTGATACGAATACGGGTATGTATATACGGTAGAAAGTATTTTGTATTTATACAAAATACGTTCTAGAAGATGACACCTCATCATGTTTATTTTTCTATTTGTTGAAAATAGAAAATGAGGCGGAAAAGGAAGAGATGGCTTGAAGCATGGTATGAAGAACGGTCTTGGTATTTATTGCTATTACTATTGAAGTATGGTTGATTTTAAATGAAAAGAAAATACTTCATAAAAGAAAATCCTTAGCCATTCTCATGCTCATTCTTGAGTTGTCTTTCTCTCTCATCTTTGAGTGCTCACTCTCTTCTTCTTCTTCTTCTTCTTCTTGAGTTCATCTTCATTTCAAATCCTTAACCTTCTCATGTGTTGAGAGCCAAAGGATTTGAGATAGAAACTTACCACTAAACATTACCACATCACCTAAGAAACTAGATTAACAAACTAGTTTGCTTAGTTTACTTCACTTTGGAGCAGGAGCTTGAATCAAAGACCTTCAGGTGGATCATTTAGGACCAAGAAGACCGGCCATCAAGTTTGTTCAAGATCACCTAACGAGCTAAAGAAGAGGAGTGAAGACCCGAAGGACACGAGTCTCTAGGTATAACTCCTTTTCACAGTAGCCAGATCTCTTAAGATAGCTATTTTCGGTTTATGGTTAGATTCTAGGATGTGTTTTCTAGCGCCGGATCTTTAAAAAGTTAAAGTTTTTCGTTCAGCAATGGCCGAGGTAGACGGCCAGGGCGCAAGAAAACCCAACATGGTATCAGAGCCGGTCCATAAACCTTAACTATCTAATTTGCACTAATTTAGAACTTCGATCGACAAAATTATCTGAATCGTATTTCCAATAACCCTACTCGCTATTTGAATTTTAAAGTTGTTCAAAAAATATATTCGGTGAGCTTAAAATTATGTGCAGGGTTTTTCTGAGCCAAGAATTTTTTGAGCTTTTAGTCACCAAGTTCGACCGCTAATCCGCGGCCAAGTTGTGGCAAAAAGGCTCCAAATTTTTTCAGGGGTTCTTGTTTCTAGAAATGTGATTTTTGATATGTTTGGTTTCTGCCTTGATTTGTTTGTGTATTGGTTTGTATATGGGGCAAATGCGGAAAGTTTTAATTGATCGAAACTCTAAATTCTTGCTTTTCTGTGTATTTTTTTCTGCGACCGTAAATATCACTGAGCAGTATAACCCGACTGATTGTTATTTGTACAATCAGACGGATTTATGAACATGATATTCACGTTGATTTTCTGTGTTGCACTGATGTTGTGGATGGATTGTCGTGGTAGATAGCCTATAGTGCAATGGTAGTTGTACAGTACAGATTCATTTGTATATTCATTATTGCAGGACGAACATCCGACATGTGGACTACCGTTTCAGCCAGATTGTATATTCTTTTATTAGGGCACGACCGGCTTGAGGTCGATGTCACCATTGTATATATATTTTTCTTTTCTGTACTAGGATTACCCCGCGGAGGAGTGCTCGACTAGCCGGGTTCTAGAGGGCAACGGGCCACATCTCATGGAGTTGAGACAGAGGGGGCCTTACTCTAGAATTGGCGGGCTGTTCGCCGCACTCGTAGGGGTATAGGATGACCAATGGAAGGGTGCTCAAGTTATCGGATTCCGTGAATTGATAGGTGGCCCATTCACTTTGTTTATTGGGGTTGCCTCACTCCGGGATTGGCGGGTAACTTTTCGCGCTTGTAGGGGTCTAGGTTTTTCATTGCACAGGCTATCCACACGACCGGGAACATCGGGTCTCATTTGCGGCTCAAATGAAATCCGAGGCTCCAAGATTATCCGCTATTCCGTGTTGCTTATTACTGTTCGGTAATGTTGCTTGTATCATGCCTGGGACGAATGGTTATATATATGTATATATATACACTAGTAGATGTTGTATATGTTTTGCATCCGCGCTAGTCTTGCCCCCGCTCTGCCGGTAGTTAAGTAACCTGACGGTGCATGACGGGGCCCCGTGGTGAATGCGGATGGCATATACGTACATTTTATTGTCGTTCTTTTCTGGTGTAATAGGAATTAATTGACGGGACCGCGTTAATTTTAATTAATTCAAGAAAAAAAACCTAAAAGATATTGTTGGAACAAATTTCGAAAAACTATAGTCATACTCTTTCTCTTTGCACAATGGTATTCGGTTAGGAATATCCAGCACCTCATTCGAGGAGGCAAGAGCCTAGATCTCTCTACAGGGAGTGACCTCTTGAGCAAAAGTTTATGTTACTATAGATTACTCGGTTTTCTTCAAAACCATTAGTTTTCAAAAGCGGAGTCTAAACCACTCCTTTTTAAAATTACCCGGTTCCTTCAACGATATCAAGTTCATTACGTTAAAGGTTTTTCGCCAGAAACCAGCCGTAGCCCTCCGTCATTTCAGATTAGTAATACATATTATTCATGATGTGTTTGTTGACCTTTGCCAAGGCGTAGTGTTCGATAGCTAAGTATTGCTTTTCTATTGCATGTTAATGCGATTAGTTAGGACAGTCGTATGACTTTGTTGACCTTTGCCAAGGGTCATACGGGTGGGTCTAATATAATTCAGGATAATGACGGGTTGAACTTGACTTGTGACTTATGATTTGTTGACCTTTGCCAAGATCATAAGTTGCTTGGGGCAAAAACCACATCGGGAGTTTCAAATATACAGGAAACTTGCTGGTGTTGCATACTTTTTGGAGTGTGGTGACTAGAGTGGCTTCCATCTAAGTTATCACACGATGATAGTTGGGTCCTGATCCCACTGATGAGTAAAATTACTCTTGGGAGATATTTTTCACTTCACAATTAGCTAATCTATTAGGTGTCTAGAAAAGTGTTAACGGGGCTACGCCTCTGCAGAAACGAGGTTTATTTTAATTAGGTCCATGCGAGAGCACGAGAAATCTCCCTCGGAGTACCAACACTCACCTAGTTGAACGGTTAGTGAACTTATGAGGTGAGAATGATCCTTACTAGTTTTTCTTTTAAAGGTTTGAAGGAAAATTCGAGGAAATAGTGGGAACCATCTTGATTAGATAAACTAATAACCAATCTGATTTTGCAAGAGAGCACGTTGAGTATTTCTTTTCTCTCTCTCCAGGTAGCAACCATTTCACGCCCCAATCAAGATAATAAAATGTTTGACTTGACCGAACCAGCTTATTACACTGGGCTGGGGAACGTCGGTTCGGCTCTAACTCGTGACAACTGTCACGAGTATGGGCAAGAAAAAGAAGACTGTAAGGAATTCTAGATAACCCTATTGAAGGATAAGCATTCTAATGCGTCTTCTTTGGGTGTATTTATTATTGAAAACTGTTTTTCGGTCAACCTACCTCCTGGGTACTAGATACCGGATCAGGATCTAACATATGTAATTTATTACAAGGATTGAGAAAAAGTAGAATGGTTGGACCGGGTAATATGTCTCTCAGAGTAGGGAGCGGAGCACAAGTTGATACTACCACCATTGGTGAATATCATCTAGTATTGCTAAGCGGCAATACTATGATTTTGAACAATTGCTACTATGTACCTTCTATGCTCTGCAACATCATATCAGTTTCTTTACTTGATAAAGATGGATATAAATTTGTTCTAGATAGAAATATCATGAACATTTATCTAAATCGGGTATTGGTTGTAGAAGGTACACTATATAATAGTATCTATGTTCTAAATCAAAATACAATCTTCAATATACAAAACACACACAAGAAGAGGTGTTCAGATACGAACGAAACCTACTTGTGGTATTGTAGACTTGGTCATATCGGTGAGAAAAGACTAGGTAAGTTGCATAAGGATGGATATCTGAATTCGTTCGAATTTTCATCTTATGAAATTTGCCAATCCCGTCTCAAAGGGAAGATGATCAAATCTCCGTTCACCGGACATGGAGAAAGAGCTACAGAGCTCTTGAGACTCATACACAGTGATGTATGTGGTCCGATATCTATACATGCGAGGGGTGGGTTCTCGTACTTCATTACATTCACTGATGATCTCTCTAAGTTCGGATATGTGTGAAACATAAATCTGAAGGTTTTGAGAAGTTCAAAGAATTTAAAAGTGAAATAGAGAACCAGATAGGAAAAAGTATCAAGATACTTCGATCTGATTGAGGAGGGGAGTACTTAAGTACGGAATTCCGGGACTTTTTAAAAGAGAATGGTATTCTCTCTCAGCTTACTCCTCCGTA
This sequence comes from Agapanthus africanus, assembly GCA_030015575.1. NCBI lineage: Eukaryota > Viridiplantae > Streptophyta > Magnoliopsida > Asparagales > Amaryllidaceae > Agapanthus > Agapanthus africanus. Next base: position 84,995,081 of record CM057344.1, on the reverse strand, counting down.
TACACCACAGCATAACGGTGTATCGGAGTGGAGGAACCGTACTCTATTGGACATGGTTCGCTCCATGATGAGTAACGCTGAGTTGCCTCTTTCATTCTGAGGTCATGCGCTACAGACAGCAGCATACCTATTGAATCAGGTTCCTTCCAAATCTGTGCCTAAGACTCCATATGAAATATGGAGTGGAAAGAAACCATGTTTTAAGCGTATTAAAATATGGGGTTGTCCGACCTATATTAAAAAACAGAATCCAGACAAGTTAGAGGCACGGTCAGTTTTGTGTAAGTTTGTGAGATATCCAAAATATTCAAATGGATATATGTTCTACCACACCGAGGAACAGAAGGTGTTTGTTGCTCAGTACGCCATCTTTTTAGAGAGGGAATTTCTTGCAAAAGAAATTAGTGGGAGCACGATATAACTGGAAGAAATTCCAGAAGGACAAATTACAATTGAAGATTTGGTAGAAACAGAGGATTCAATAATTCCGGACGAACATCAGCCACTCCACAGATGTAGTAGGATTTCTCGTCCGTCCGAGAGATACTACGGTTTTCTCATAGATGGGGATCGAGAGGATTGCATCTTAGAAGAAGATGATCCTACTAGTTATAAGAAAGTCATTAACAATAGGGATTCTGTAAAATGGCTTGATGCTATGAAATCTGAAAATGGAAGTTTGGACTTTGGATGTTGCTCCTCCTAGGGTAAAACCCGTTGGATGCAAGTGGATCTTCAAAAAGAAGATTGGTGCAGATGGACAGGTGGAAACCTATAAGGCTAGATTTGTTGCAAAAGGTTTTCGTCAAAGACCAGGAGTGGACTATGAAGAAACCTTTTCTCCAGTGGCTATGCTGAAATCCATTCGGATCCTACTTTCCATTGCTGTCTACCATAACTACGATATCTGGCAAATGGACGTAAAAACGGCCTTTCTAAATGGAAGTTTAGAAGAGTGTGTTTATATGGATCAGCTGGAGGGATTCGTAGATAGTGGGAGCAACGGGAAGGTGTGCAAGTTACTTAAATCCATTTATAGATTAAAGCAGGCACCGCAGAGCTTGAACATCTGTTTTGATGAAGGAATTTGACTTCATCAAAAACGAAGATGAACCATGTATCTACAAGAAGATTGTAGGAAGAACTGTCGTATTTCTTGTCCTGTACATGGATAACATTCTCTTGATAGGAAATGACATTCCTATGCTGCAATTGGTCAAGCTGTTCTTGTCACAAAAGTTTTCCATGAAAGACCTGAGTGATGCCTCCTACATTCTAGGGATTAAGATCTATAGAGATAGATCCAAGAGATTGTTGGGACTTTCACAGTCCAGGTACATAGAAAACATATTAAAGAGATTTAGTATGGAAGATTCCAAGTGCGGTAATATACCCGCATTGCACGGAATCACCCTCTCCAAAGAGATGTCTCCCAAGACTGATAAGGAGAGGGTTCATATGAGCACTATATTCTACGCTTCAGCGGTAAGATCTATAATGTATGCGATACTGTGTACCAAACCAGATGTAGCATACGTGCTTAGTGTGGTGAGCCGGTATCGATCGAACCTAGGAGAGAATCATTGGACAGCTGTGAAGAATATTCTCAAGTACTTGAGAAGGACTAAGGAGATATTCTTGATATACGGTAATAGAGACCTTAAGGTCGAGTCTTTTACCAACTCAAGCTTCCAGAGTGACAAGGATGACAGTAAGTCTGTCTCGAGTTTTGTGTAACCCTCAATGGAGGGACGGTGTATTGGAAAAACTCCAAACAGGACACCATCGCAGACTCGATGATGGAGGCTGAATACATTGCTGCAAACGATGACGCAAAAGAAGCAGTCTGGATGAAGAAGTTCATTACTGAACTTGAGGTAGTTCTGTCCATTGTTGTACTGATACCTTTATATTGCGATAACAATAGGGCTATAGCTTTAGCGAAGAAACCACGGTCCCATCAGAAGTCCAGACACATCTTAAAGCGATATCATCTGATCAGGGAGATCGAGACTCGGAGAGTAGATACGAAAGACAACACGGCGGATCCATTTACCAAGGCCCTTCCTCAAGCGCAGTTCGAGCGACTTTTTGAGATGTTGGGTATGCGGTATGCCAATGTTCACCTCCGAACACAGAGACGCGACTACGTAGGTTCGTCTTGCCTGAATTTGGGGGCAAATGCTAATTGGTGCTATCCGTCCACCTCTGCGAAGATGCCAAGTTGATTTATGGCAGCATGTATCGAAGGTTTAAACGGATGTGGTCGATGTAGCAGACTTCGTCAGATTCCCCCCGTTGAGGGTTTTTTTTATTGTGGGGACGCTCTTCCCCGCAGTCGCAAGCCCCTGCAGTTAATTACGCTACCGCATCGCGGTAACCACTTTCTCCTTCTCCAGATGGTCACTTCGTGTCGTGTATGTTTGTTTTGTTTTTGGTTGCCCGTGGATTGTATACGGAGACTAATTTATGTTGTCGCCCGTAGGGCGTAGATTAGTCCAATTCTGTATTTTCTTAGATTTGGGTTTGAGGTTAGGTTTAAGGATACGTTAGTCTCATTTGAGACTAAGATCAACTTAAACATTTGTTAAGGATACGTTAGTCTAATTTTAGACTAAGATCAACTTAACAGGATCATTTAGATCCAACAAAAGAGCATTTGGGGTTCTATTGTTTAATTTAGGGACATTGCGGTCGATTACCAGTTTAAGGACATGTTGGTCCAGTTTAAAGATATCATAGTCTGTAAAGGTTAAGGACATCACAGTCCATGGGCTTAAGGACCCCACAGTCCGAGGTTAAGGACATCATAGTCCATGGGTTTAAGGACCCCACAGTCCGAGGTTAAGGATATTATAGTCCATGGGTTTAAAGGACCCCACAGTCCGAGGTTAAGGACATCATAGTCCATGGAATGATTGGTTTTCGGGACCCATCACCTCTCTGAAGACGTTGAAGGATTACAACGACAAATATCAAAGGAGTGGAGAGATGTACCCTTGAACCAAAATTGATTGGGAGATCTGTAGTCCAATTTGGGACTAAGATCAATTAATTAGATTATGAGCACATTGGCTCAGTTAAATCTGAATTGAGGACTTATGGCCAACTTGGGCTAAGTCCAATTAGGTTTAAAATGTTGGACCTTTGTTTGGACTGTTGAACATTTGTCTGGGTTCAATCTCCCATTATTTAGCAATGCTAAACAGGGGTTTGGGGTTCTGACAACATTTTGTCTTTGGCTGAGTACTAACCATTCATTATAGCTCTGGACTTTACTTTGCGTATCATATGAACTGATCAATTTTGAGGTTCAGTTGAAGGGGAGATTTGCCTCTGGAAAACTCAACCAATTTGGGCTAAGCTTGATTTTAAAATAGTGTTAAACACTATAGGATATTTGGCGATCACGTGTTCCCACGTGATGCACTTAAGATAGTGTTGAACACTAGGAACGAAGCACTTAAAGTAGTGTTAAACACTAAGACTGAAGCGCTCACATGAGGTCACGTGAGGCGCCTGATGATTGGGCCTTGCCTCTGTTATTTGTTCTCAGAATATTCACAGAAGTGTTAAACGCTTAATCTTAACGGCCATCACGTGTGGGCACGTGATGAGTACCCATGCATTGATTATTAAAGTATTTATTAGGGGTCACGTGGGGACACGTGAGGGCGCCCAAAATTGATTCTGCCCTTGCTTTGTTCTTTTATTTTGAGGAATTTATCTAAGGGTCACGTGGGAACACGTGACCCCATCTTATTCATTCTATTCTGACCATACAGGGGGAAGGTCATGTGTTGCCACGTGATCAAGTTGGGCGCTGACTTCTTTTACGTGTATGAAAAGTCCAAGTCCCTTATTTAAGAATTAAATTCTTTAGACCCTAGTTCTCCCTCTAAGTTTTGGATCTGCATGGCAGAATCTTCTCGATGAGAATTAAATTCTCAACTTATGGGAAGATCTGCTTCTGCATATCTTCAACCATGAAGAAGAACTAAGTTCTTGTTTTAAGGGTTAAATCCTGTCTCTGTTGAAGGAATTAAATTCCTAAGTATTTGGAGGAATTAAATTCCCTAAACTCAATTCTCCCTCTAAGTTTAGGATCTGCATGGCAGAATCTCCCCGATGAGAATTAAATTCTCAACTTATGGGGAGATCTGCTTCTGCAGATTTTCAACCAAAGGAAGAACTAAGTTCTTATTCAGAAGAGTTAAACTCTTAATTTGAGAATTAAATTCTCCTTTTGTTTTATGAAGCTTAGATCTCTTTCCCTTTCTCATCTAGGGTTTCTTTCTCTTTTAAGGGAATCTTCTTTTCTCTCTGGAGAATTAAATTCTCTTCTTTTTTTTGTTGTTGTATCTCTCCAGAAAAATCCCCCCTCTTCTCTTCTTGGCTCCTATTTATAGGAGAAAGAAAAGAATCGGTTTTTTTTAGTCAATCTTTCATTGAAAGATTTCAATTGATTTTGTAACCAACATGATCTTTTAGATCACTCAGTGAATTTTATTCACCATTGGATTTTTAATCCAAAAGATATTCTGTCTGTTATTCCTGACAAATTTCAGGGAAATCTTTCCTTGTATAGAATCTTTCTATAAATTGGCGATTTTTAATCACCATTGGATTTTTAATCCAACGGTGCTCCACTTTACAGAGCACAATCTTTTTTGTTTGGAAAGATTTAAAGAAATATTTTTCCAGTTAGGGTTCTCGATTCCCTCTTAATTAGAATTTAATCCTATTAGTTCAGAAAGCTTAAGAGCCTGTCACGTGTTGGCATGTGACCTTCTGATTGACCATTTAATTAGAATTTAATTCTATAATTTCAGAGATCTTAGGATCCCATCGCGTGTTGACACGTGACCCCCTGATTAAGCATTTTAACCAGAATTTAATTCTGTTGTTTTATAGAGCTTAGGAATTATCACGTGTCAACATGTGACCCTTGGTCACGTGTGGGCACGTGATGCCCCATTGGGGTTTTTCCCTGTTGTTTTATTATACCTTTTTCAGTGGGTTTAAAGGCCCATCACGTGTGGGCACGTGACCCCATTTGAAGTTGTGTATCTCAGCGCCTATAACTTTGCCCATAGAAGGTCACGTGTCCCCACGTGATGCCCGATCACGTGTGGACACGTGATACTTCTCTTGTGTATTTCTTTGCTGTTTTATTCAGTTCCTATGAAGGAACAAATTCCCCCACAGCGTTGTCATCACGTGTTTGCACGTGAGTGCAACACTGTCATCTTTTGTTGCCGTTGGATCTGCCTAGGGAAGGGGATAGATGAACCGTTTCCCGTCACATCCTATAAATGCAGGGGTCTCTTCAGAAGCGCCTCCACTTTTTCCATCTTCTTCCTTGCTCGTTTTCCTCTGAGAATTTAATTTTCTTTCCCAGAGCTCAGTTCTCTGTTTCAAAAATTTCCAGAGTTTAACTCTGTCAACAAAAGATTTCCTTTTTCAGGTAAGGATCTTGGACGGCCGAAGAATTTCTTGTAGAAATTTTCTTTGGATTTTAAATCCACACCAAGGGTTTTTTTCCTTTAACAACAACCTATCTTTCCAAGTTCTTAAAAAAATGTCCAATCTTAAATAATAAACCCCTTTTGCTAGGGCTTCTACGATCTCAGGGATCGATGGTGATACATGTCTTCTCTCTGGAATTTAATTCCATTCCAAAGAGCTTAGCTCTGAAAAAAAATTCTGGGAATTTAATTCCTTTGTTCAAAAGGAATTTAATTCCTCTAAAGAACTTAGTTTTTCACAGAGAACATCTTGGGATTTCCTTGCCCTGAGTTGTTCTTTGCAAAAATGTTTTCAGAGAGATCCTTCATGATTTGCATAGAGTTCTGCAGTGGGTTTTCTCCTTGGGGAAAGTGTAGAGTTGTTTGAAATTCACTGTTCATTTATTGAGAATCTTCTTTTTGTTCTCATAATGATTACCCTGCCTCATCATTAGTGAGCCGCCAGCTTGATTTTGTGGGGCCCCGTGTTTTATAACCAATGGTCCCATAAAATAAGTTTTTTTTGTCACTTTCTTCCACTGTCTTTTTATATATATATATATATATTTATAAATATATATACATGTGTGGGCTTCATTAACAGTTTCCTTTCCTTTATTTCAGGAACAATGACTTTTCTTCCATACTTCCCTTTCACCCGCTCGGAGGCTGCCTTTCCTCAGTCACCATTTTGCACCAACTTGCTTTTATGGGGGACCTGGTACGGGCATATCATTCGGGGCCGCCGCAGCTTTCTTTGCGAGATACCAACAGAGCCTACCTACCCATTTTTGCCGATGGAGCGTCCACGGACCGCCTTTGCTGTGGAGATGTTGAATTGGACCCCCACGGGACGGCTTGAGCCGTCGACAACTGGGATTCCAAACCACCCTGCGCCGGCTATAGACATCTTAGGGCGTCGTATCTGCCAAGGTGAAGCCCAGCCCCGGGGACAGGTTTACAAAATAGGGCTTACTCCTCGACATCCCACGGGCTACCTTCTCTGGGCTCGTTATATCCTGTCTGCCCATCGTGCGCGACTGTAGAGAGCCGGGCTCTATCAGGCGGTGTACGCGTCTCTCTTCCACTATCAGTCCTCCCATGTCTGGTGGGTTAAGGTTTTCCTGAATAATTGGAATCTTCCCACCAACACCTTCTTGCTAGGGGACCACGAAGTTTCAATTTCACTGGAAGAGTTTCGCGAGATCTCGGGGTTGCCGATCAGGGGGATGCTCTATGAAGAACTGCTGCCTCCTGATGAGTATGTTTTCGAAGCTGAGCCTGCTATGCTTGACGGCTTGTCGACTGAAAATCCCGTCCTCCACAAGCACTCAAGTCTAATCAAGGCTCTGGGAATTTTTGAGAAGTTGTTCACAGAGTCAGAGGAACATGGCGTCACTTTCAAAAGCTTTATCGCCTGCTTCCTTCGCGGAGACGTTCTATCAAAGACAGCTCCGAAGATTGCGAATATCAACGACCCCTTCGGGTTCGGTTTAAATAAACTACCGGCTGGAGAAGAGGATTTGCCGCAGTTCTACATTCCAATCCTGTCGGTTGTACCTTTTGAGTCGATCACAGCTCCTGGCATAGATGAAGAGACTTTCTTCGTGGGTTTTATCAGCGTTTGGCTCAGTTGGTTCATTATTCCAACGCACTGTCGATTCATGAGAGCTTCGGTCATTTACCCTGCTCATCGCATCGCCAGAGGGACGCGACTAGCCGTGGGCATTGCGGGGCTATCGCATCTGTATCATGGGCTGAGCGCTGCAGCTAATATCTCAACCCCAGGTGTGAACGTAGTGAATTTCTCTCTTCATTATTTTACGTCATGGATTGTGATGCACGTGCTAGGGGCATTTGCCGCGCATCAGAGACCCAGCTTTTATGATGCCTACACTTTTCCACGGCTTGTGAGGTTGGTGGACGCTTCTGCTCCTGATCCGACTCAGTTCGGAGCTATTTATGTGTTGCTTAATCCCTATGCTAATGTGGGCGGGATGGTATTTAACGATCGAGTCCTCTCTGCTCCTTCAGGACCGATTCAACAGTTTTTTGACTCGTCGAAAGAGGGAGCACCCTCCCTGAAGCCCAAGGAATCCATGCACTTATATTCGATCAGACCGGGTTATCTGGTATTTTGTCAAAACGGCACGGCCCTTTTTATGCGGTACAACCCACACCGCTTTGCTAGGCAACTGGGATATGACCAGGGTGTCCCCTTTGAGGCGTTTACAGTGGAGCCCAGCCCGTCGTCGGAAGTTGTTCGTGACGCCGCTCATCACTTCATGCGGCTGAACACTGGTTCTCGCTTCGTGGTTCCTGAGGCTGACTACATTCATCGATATGTGGGGGCTTTCACGGGCTGGTACCTCCACCGAGTCAGTCCCATTATTGCTGAGAAGAGGAGGATGCTCCTTGGATATAGGGCTCCCACTCCGATCCAGGCTACGGGAGTCCCACCGCGACCGCGGGCAGTGGTTTGCCCTCCCCTGAGAGATACTGGTATCGTGCTTATTCCTGAGGCGGCGGAAGTGGATCTAACTCCCATAGCTGGTATGCCGCTGCGCACTAGAGCTCAAGCAAGGGCCAATAAGGTGCCAGTGGCAGTTTCATCGGCTGCGGCGTCAGCGATGGCAGTATCCTCATCAGCAGCACCGCCAAGAGAGGATACTGAAGGCGAAGTGGGTCAACGCCGCAGCAAAGCACCGAGGGGAAAGAAGTGATCATCTTCTGGTGTTAGTTCTGGGTCAAAGAGGCGAAAGAAGACGGTCACCAATCTGCTCGACTTTTTAGTGGAATCCGAGCCTATCTTTCAGGACGAGCCAATAGCTATGCAAGAGCCGGATGGTGGTCTTCTTTTTCCTGGTTCATCTACCGAGGAAGCCGCACAATTGGCTGAGGCTATAAGACGCTCCCAGGATGAGACTGAAAATGTAAGGGTCCCGAGGAGGCCTTATCCTGCCGTCATCTTCTACGAAGATCCTCCATCGATACAGCGGATATTTATAGGTCCTTTGGAAGAGGGTGGCGAGATAGCCCTTGAGCAGCCTATCTCGGCCGATGCCGAAGATGCGCTATTGTTGTGGACTGGCGGCCACGAATCTACCCTCGAACCCCGGCGAGCATACTTTCTCAGGAAGGAACGTCGGCTTGAAAAAGCCATACTAGAAGCTCCTTTGCGCATTGGTATACTTATATATCTTTTTGTAGTATTTTGCACTGCTTTATATATATATATATATCCTTATTTTCGTGAAAACTTTACATGGACTTCAGCAATGGCAGAGGATCTGAGTTCGAGTCGCGCCATGACTATGGACTCTGTAAATATTCCCGATGAGACACTAGTAAGTGTGGAGGGGGTCGACACAGCTGTTCTTCCTGCCACGGAGCTCCCATTGGTGGTTCCCGTTCCCCTGGTGCTTGCCCTCTGGAAGAGGCATCTTCATTGGCCGCGGAATCAATGGATCTTTCTGGGGACGACCTGGAGACTATGATACAAGTGTTCTCGCCAAAATTTTGGCTCAAAACCCGCTCCGTATAAAATAATAACAATAAAAGAAAAAATAAATAAATAAATAAATAATAATAATAAAGGAGAAAATCTCCCTTTAAGAGCAAACCTCTGTTCAAATTCCAAGGCGGGAAATGAAGCAACGCTTCTGTTTCCCCAAATCAGAGCAAGACTCTGTTTTAAAAATAAAAATAAAGCAAGCAACGCTTCAGAAGACTTGCGCTCTGTGCTGCGCGACACGTGTCAGCGCAGTTGCGCTGCGCGACACGTGTCAAGCGCAAGTGCGCTTGCGCCAGCTGTGCCAGCATTTAAACAGAGAAATTCTGGAAAGAACTTTCCAATCTTGTTAAAAACAAGAAGATTACCTTCTGTAAAACAGAGCCTTTGGATCAAAGATCCAACGGTGGGAAAACATCCCTAAATCACTCAGAGAAAGATCTATTTAACTGATTTAACAAATCAATTGGCTCTATATAAAGGCCCATAGACTCCAAGTCTAAAATACACAGAGATAGAGATAGAGAACTCCTCTAAAACTTTGAGAAGAATTCAAAGAGAAGGAAAAAAGGTAAAACCTTTTGAATAAAAGAAGAATTTCTTCTAAAAAGATCAATGATCTAAGAACAAGATCAAAGATCTTCAAAAAAAATGATAATATTAATAAAAAAAAGAAGTAATTTACTTCTGTATAAAGGCATTGCCTTTTGATGAACCACTGGTTCTTAAAACTTGAGGTAGAACCTCTTTGGAACAAGAAAGACTTGTTTCTTTGATCTAAAATAGAACAAGATGCGCTCTGCGCTATTGAACAGTGCCATGCACTATTAATTTGAGCTTCTGCGCTCTTGGGTTGGCGCAAGTCACCAGAACACGCCACATGTCAACCCCAGAATAATCTGCGCCTTGCGCTTTAAAAAAAACAGAGCACTGCGCTCTTGGATTGGCGCAAGTCATCAGAGCGCGCCACGTGTCAGCAGCGCACTTGCGCAGCGCACTGGCGCAGCGGACTGCGCTAACAGACTTGCGCTCATCAGCGCGTGACACGTGTCACCTCCACATGAATTTGCTCCTTGCGCTCCTCAATTGGCGCAAAGCGCCTGACAAGCCACGTGGGGCACTGTCAGAACATTTAATGCAATGCATTATTAAAAAAAAGGACAGAGCCCAATTAAAAGGTCTATCAGACCAAATAAAAAATGCAGTGCATTATTAAAAAGGGCAGAGCCCTAGTAAAAGCCTAATAGGCCAAATGCAAATAAAATATTGAATATTTTCAACTGGACTTAACCCAATTCTGGCCATAAGTCCTCAAATTGAATTGAATTGAGCACAACTGCTCTCCCAAATCAATTTACACCCGGTTCAAGGGTACATCTCTGAACTCCTCTGATATTTGTCCTTGTAATCCTTCAACGTCGTCAGAGAGGTGACGGGTCCCGACAACCACACATTGCTACGGACTGTGGGGTCCTTAAACTCATGGACTAATGCGTCCTTAAACTAATATTCGTCCCCAAAATGGGAATGTTGGACTACCATGTCCCTAAACTGGTAATATGGACTGTGAGGTCCTTAAACTCATGGACTAATGCGTCCTTAAACCAATATTCGTCCCCAAAATAGGAATGTTGGACCACCATGTCCCTAAACTGGTAATATAGACTGTGGGGTCCTTAAACTCATGGACTAATGCGTCCATAAACCAATGTTCGTCCCCAAAATGGGAATGCTGGACCACCATGTCCCTAAACTGGCAATGGACCACTATGTCCCTAAACTGGAACAATAAATCCCAAATGCTCTTTTGTTGGATCTAAACGATCCCGTTAAGTTAATCTTAGTCTCGAATTGGACTAACGTATCCTTAACAAACGTTTAAATTGATCTTAGCCTCAAATATGGCTAACGTATCCTTAAACCAAAACCCCAAACCCAAATCTAAGAAAATACGGATTTGGACTAATCCACTGTAAGTCTACGGTAGCTCCTCGGCCGTCTTTCAGATGCCAAACGCGGAACAAAAACTTTTTAACTGGCGCTATCGCATACTATAACCCGGATCTGCCATTAACGCTAAACTAACAAACTACAAAGCGGGTACAAAGGTTATACCGAACGATCCGAGTCCTTCGTTCTTTAACCATCATTCCACGCTCCGTTGCGGCTGCCCCGATCTCCTGGCTCCTCGTCGAGGTGGCGCCACATCTACGGATCTTTAAACGGGCTCCCGCCTCTGAACCGAGGCAACTCAGTCATCAAGTTTGCTAAAAGAGATGACCAAGATTGATGTAGAGAATGAGTAGAACACTTTGTCTCGTTACATCCAAAACCATGGATGAACGGTTAATGAAGTTGCCTTTTGGATTGAATGAAATGAGAAATGAATAATCTAATTTCCATGAACCCAAAACCATAATCTTTTTAAATGAATCCATCATCTTTTCAAAGAAGGGGCCGGCCACATATATAGAAGGAGGGAGGTGAGTGTAGGAACTAGGATAGGTGACCATAAGATAAAGATCAAGAAGAAATATCTTAAGCTTTACAAAATGCATTAATGGAAACAAATGAGCCACTTAAAACTATTTAATGCAAAATCCACCTTGCATAAAATATTAAATGCATAATGGTGACTCACTAATCCTAGTCATCAACCATTAAAGCAAAATGGTGACTCACCCAAATGACTCACCCTCATGAAGAAAAGATAAATCCGTATTTAACCGAATGTTAAAGCGGGTGATAGAAAACTGGCAACTTCCAAAAGTGATCCCGAAACGAATTTCAGGATAACCCCATATCAGTATAAACATACCCGCATTTGTATTACGATCGAATACAAATGCAACTGAGACAAAGATATTATATCTACACAGTATAATACTCGGATCCTGCTTAAACCAAAGCCCACCAGTATTATCTGCCCGAAATATGACATGTGCGTAAACGCACGTGCATTTTCCGAACCCTGCCATAAAACCATACGGTCTTTACAACGTTTCGCCCGAACTTGGGAAACTATCTTTGGGGGACTCTAATGACTCGTCAGTAACATGGCAGTGGGTTTAACCACAAGCCGTCAGCGGCACTAGCTGTGCGTAACGGCTGACCATGCACTGACCTCAAAGGAGGCCGATGAGTGAACTCATCCGGAAACCCTATTGAGCCTAACAGTGACAATGTATATACAGTTCGGTCCGTTCGTCTATGAGTATCGCATATCGGCCTAGGGGGCTGGTAACGTCAGACCCCCAATAGCGGTATAGGTCATGTCAGAGTGTAGCCCAGAACACCCTGAGATACTACTGGAGTACCTACCAGTAAATCTCCTACCTCGGCCGAGGGTTTGTGTAATGGCTCTCCTAGACACAGCGCTATCTCACCCCCAATACCGGGAGAGACGAATCCCCTGCCGATCCGCTCACTTGCCTCCATGTGGCTCGGGACTGTACCCAAAAAATACCTGTTTGCACGACTCCTTTGAGCCTTGGTAGGGTAGAAATCAAAGCACAGTGGGAACTCACACGAGACAAATGAAGACCTCGGGTCGATGAACTAACCTGTACACATGTCACCAGGGAACTGCTATCTGACGCTAGGTATAATACCAACTAGCAGGTTCCCGGCAAGTCCTGTCCGGTGTACTCATAACCCAATGAGCACCTGTATACATCTTAGGTGAACCAACTGACACCAGTGGCTTGTGAGACCGGCCACCGCCCCTCGTTGGGGTCTCGACTGTATACACCAGTCTACTCCGGAGTATCGATGCCCTGTCTCGAAAACTCCCACGACTAGGGACCACTATTAAGGATGTGCTTATAAATTACCCAACTCTCACGTATATGATCGCCATCATACTGTTGGTAGTCAAGCAAGATCCTAAGGGCTCTATCAACGTGTAACAGTGATCAGTCACCTGAACCTGTACACGACTGATAAAGACAAACCAGATAGCATACTATCATCTCGAGTAAGACTGTCCTACCGGTATAGGTCCTCCGCAATCATTGCAATCACGTGTCTGCGATCCAATAATTGACTTTGAGGGCACTATATCCAACATCCACGTCCTATGGGCGACGACATAAATTAGTCTCCGTATATAATCCACGGGCAACCACAAATAAAACAAACAACCACGACACGAAGTGAAATTCTGGAGAAGGAGAAAGTTGTTACCGCGATGCGGTAGCGTAATTAACTGCAGGGGCTTATGCCTGCAGAGAAGAGTGTCCCCACAATCAAAAACCCCTCAGACGAGGGGAAATCTGACAAAGTCTGCTACATCGGCCGCATCCGTCTAAACCTCCGATACACGTTGCCATAAATCAACTTGGTATCTTCGGAGAGGTGGACGGATAAAACCAAATAGCATATGCCCCGAATCTCAGGCAAGACGTCAAGTCTTGCGCGTCCTTCGGAGGGGAATAAATTCTGGAACGCCCGGTGGGACCTTTCCTCTTTCCACTCCACACTTCGTGTGTCGTGTTCGCGAACGAATTGCGGTTTGTTGTGGTTGCCTGTGGATTCGAGATACTTAGATTTGGTGTCTTGCTCCGTGCAGAAAACAGAAGATCAATGGCTTCAAACTGCACTACCTGCAACTGCAACTCTCACTCTGTCCTTGCTGGAGGAGTGACTTATGGGCCCCAAGCGGCCTGTCTTTTCAAGATTCCAGTGGAGCAGGTAACTCAAGCCACCACTGGACTATTCTTCGGGACCATGCTCCCACCGATGAGCTTCAACGCCCCTATACCATCACAAGAAGCTCCCAAGAAGTCAGTATTCGATCGCCTTGCTACTACTGCGGACCCTCTCGATGGGTCGCCCAACTCCACTGCCTCAGTTTTTAACAGACTAGGCCAGAGCTCCAACGGGCCTATGAAGAAGCCTGCAATACCAGAAGGCATTATCCTGAAGCGGATAGCCATCCCTGCTCCCGTTCCAGGCGAAATCACCAAGGTTGCTTCCTCTACTCGGAAGTCTGCTTTTGATAGGTTGGCCATCCCCATTCAACGGACGTTGGTCTTTAAAAGGCTGATACCAGCAAATTCTGACCAACACAGGAGGCATGAGGAGATCACCCCTACGGCTAAACCAACTCCAATCGCGCGACATGCTCGCCGTCGTCACTGGCGCCGGGTAAGGAAAGCTGGGGGCAACTCCCCCTCTGAGATAACTCTGCCAGCTCCGATGGTGGATATCAATATTGTTGTTCCGACCGGGAATAGCTTTGAACCGCTAAGAAGGGTGCGCAAAAACTCGCCAAATGCCGTATTGAAGAAATCTCCTACACCTGTGGATAATGCCCTAAAGGTGAAGCTGGAGCAGCCCCCTCGACGGCTGTCCTCTAAAATTTACAAGGTCTGGCGTCAAGTCCAAGACTCCGTGATGGATCAAGACTATCTCCGTTGACAGAAAAAGATGAAGGTTCGGCAGGAGATGGACTACTCTGTCAAGCCACAAAAAGTGACAGCTACTTGGGTACCCACTACAACGGCCCCCTCAACTTCGACCGCACACAAAAGAAGGAGGTCGGAGAAGATCCTTGCGTCTTTGGCAAATCTCAAAGACACCGAATCGAAACGCCCCAAGTCTGGGGGCATAACGGTCCATACTGTTTACATGGCATCTGGGAAGGAGGATAGCCGTGCTTCGATGGGTCACCGACCGCTCACCCGATCCGTGACAAAAGCCCAGGAGCAGCAACAGAAGCTTCAGGAGATGCTGACTACAATGGCCGCACTTACCGGGCCAAAAGAAAGCCTGGAGGCATCATCAGAACAGCGTCACGAACAAGAAACTGACGCTGACTTCCTACGGAGAATGCTCGAAAAGAAGGATAAAGAGGCTGCAGAACAAGCAGCCAATATAAAGCAAATGGCTCTTCTGTTCCAAGACATGGTAGGAATGATGTTACAGCCGGATCCTCCAGCTGAAGATCCTCCGATTATCCTCGAAAACTACAGAGGGGAGACATCTAATCCTCCTCCGGCTCTTTCAGCAGCCAAGGAGGAAACTATCTCCAAGGACGTTGTGGATGACTATATAGCTCAACAAATACGAGCTCACCAGGCGAATGAAGCGGCTGGACAAATTGTCAAGACCGGACGACCCTATCCGGGCTGGTATGACCAAATAAGTTATCCGCCGGAATATACAATCCCTAAATTCCATGTATATAAAGGGACGGGGAATCCACATCAGCATGTCTCTCAATTCATGGCCTTATGTGGCAACACTGGAGGCGATGATAAATTGTTGCTTCGCCAATTCGTCGGCAGCTTATCGGAGATAGCCTTTGAATGGTATTCGGAGCTACCTAACGACTCTGTCAAAACATTTGCGGAGATGGAGCTATTGTTTACACAAAGATTCGCGAGTGCTAGTGAACACACCCCGATAACAGCACTGATTAATGCCAGGGTAAGGCCAGGCGAAACGTGGGTCCAATACGCAACACGGTGGCGAAACTTATGGTCGAAGTGCGAACAACGCATCGAAGAAGCACCTGCGGTAGGCATGTTCGTGGGCACTCTTGATCCGCAAGCGACCATCTCACAATTTATGATATTCTTCAAGCCAACTACTTTTCAGGCCTTGATCGACAAGTTGGCCCAAATGGATCAGATGGGACATAAACCGTCTCCTCCAAAGCCAGACTCTCGAAATGAGAAAGGGAAAGCGATCGTCGTCGCCAATACTCAACAACAGCTGAGCAACTCAAAGCCGGTTGTTCGCCAAAACAACGTGCGTCCACGCCCATCTCTCGAGGAGAGACTGGGACGTCCTTACTCTTTTCCTCAGAATAAAACAAGGAGACTGTTCGAGCTAGCAGTGCGCAAAAGACTCATCAATCTGCCGAGTCCAAAACGTTTGTTGCAGCCAGGTGATGTTAACGATCTTAATTACTGCCCTTACCACCAAACGGTAAGCCATCCAATCGAAGATTGCTTCATTTTCAAAGGCTGGATTGAGGACCAATACCAACAAGGCAAGTTCGCATTATCCGAAAACTGGAAGGTGAACCCGCCACGACCTCATGCTCCTAAAAAGGTGGACACGCCGAGGGCATCGTGGTCTTTTGTTGAAGAAGCCCCATGGGAGGTGGCCCTTTCGGCCAAAAACAAAAAGATGCTGAATGATCTCCAGACATGTCCGGCAATCAGGTGGGAAAATCCACTGGAACCTGAAATCATCAAGGGGATGCTGAAGCCGCGCCCAACTCCAAAGATTGGTGATAGCCAAAATGCTCACACTCAGCCGTCAAAATCTTCGAAAAAGAAGAAGAAATCCAAAAAGCCTGTGAAGCCTGGCGACACGCGCACGGACCTACAGAAACAGATCGACGCGCTGAAGGAATATAATCAGAAGCTGCGGACTCCCATCACGCTCCAAGAGTTCCTCAGCCACGTCTTTCAGGAGGAAGATGATGGAGAAAGTTCGTCGGATGAATCTGAGGGTTACGTAGCAAGTGTGTCATGTGATCTCTCACTCGTTTACAGACGATGAAAAGGCTTCTTGCACAGAGAAACTGGGGGCAGGTCCCGAACCAGAACTTCTAGGACCATCAGACGAAATGATTGACGCATTCCTAAACGAAGCCCGTCAGGAAAGCAAAGCCAGTCGAGAGCGTGAACTGGCTATATTTGAAAAGGCCAAACGCCAGCGACTGGAGGAAAAGGTCGAGACACCCCGACTGGAGCAAAGCGTCCCTATCGCCAGCAGAAGCAAGCTTAAAGTAAGGAATCAATTCGCTAGGGCCCTGGCAATAGGAATGAAGTTGCTCTCTCTCAAAGGAAATTCCCCGGGCATTATACGTCTTGATGAGGCGGACATACATCCTAACTTCTGTTTATACCATCAGAGGATTGCACACCCTACCGAGGAGTGCATAGCCTTTAAAAACTGGTGGCAGGGATATGTTGCCCATCGATGACACATTCAACGAGTGAAGCGCAAGGCTCGTCGGGAACGGAAAAGCACGACACGCGAACACGAAAGAGCTGCTGGCAACTGTCACATAGCCAACACCAAGGGATCGCAAGTTATCACCTTTGGAAGTGACTCTGACGAAGAAATCGCCCTCAGCCCTCTCTTCAAGGAATCCACCACCGATACGAAACATGTGAAGATTTGCGGCAAAATTTAGCTGCGTAATCATACGTTGACCTTTGACCGAAACGTCGTTAAACTACTACCAACCCGCGGCATCCCCAGGCTGACGTGATAAAAAAATAATTAAAAAAAATAATAAAAATAAAAAACGGTATGTCCATAAGCAAAATGGGCACGGATGAAAACCCGGAAGGGCTCCGTGAGTAAAAACAGCAG
Organism: Agapanthus africanus; assembly: GCA_030015575.1. Classification (NCBI taxonomy): domain Eukaryota; kingdom Viridiplantae; phylum Streptophyta; class Magnoliopsida; order Asparagales; family Amaryllidaceae; genus Agapanthus; species Agapanthus africanus. The sequence continues at coordinate 84,977,723 of CM057344.1, read as the reverse complement.
GGCTACCGGCAAGTCTTGTGAAAACCTGAAAGGGTGCAACCTCGTTAAAAAAAAAGAATAAAAAAAAAGGATAAAAAAAAGAAAAGAAAGAAAAGAAGAAGACGGTATGCCCATAAGCAAAATGGGCACGGATGAAAACCCGAAAAGACTCCGTGAGTAAAAACAGCAGGGCTACCGGCGAGTGTTTGTGAAAACCCGAAAGGGCGCAACCTCGTTAAAAGACACTTACAGGGTCCTCTCGACCTTGTAAGGAGAAACCACCCGCGTGAGATCCTTACGACTTACAAGGAAGCAACACACTTAGGGATCCTTACGATTCCTAAGAAGAAATTACACTTGTGAGATCCTCACGACTCGTAAGGAGAACTCTCTTATGGGACCCTCACGGCTCATAAGATTTGAAAGTCTTAAGTTACAGAGACCTGAACCTGTTCTTAAGCAACCCCTACAACCTTCGATATTGCCCTACAAGTGGCTCAATACTGACCCTTGTATACAATCCACGGGCGCGAATAAACATTTCCCTAGCAAAGACCCACCCGTGACTAGGGATATGTCCATATGGTGAACAACCCTTGTAAGTCCTCTCGACTTATAAGGAGAAAACCCCTTTGTAAGATCCTTACGACTTACAGGGGAACATACACTTTGGAATCCCTACGATTCCTAAGGAGAAAACACACCTACGATATCCTCACGACTCGCAGGGAGAAATACCTTTGTGAGACCCTTACGGCTCATGAAGTCGAAAGCCTTAGTCGACAGGACCCTAACCCTGTTCGCTAAGCCACCTTTGTTCGACGTCGACAAAGGCAAATGATTATTCGCTCCTGGCAATATCCCAGTTATAGCGGTGCTGATGCTGAAATTGGCGTCAAATCCAAAGCTTGCGGCAAAAAGCCAGCAAGGCACACATGCATACGAAATAGCCGAAATGATGGGGCAACTTGCAACAAAATCAGCAAGTAAAAATGTATGCATGCAAAATAGCCGAAATGATTGGGCAACTCGCAATAAAAAGCAGTGAGTGAAAATAAAATAAATAGCCGAAATGATGGGGCACCACGAAAAATAGTCGAAATGATTGGGCAATCGCGACCTTCGCGATATAAAAGCTGAAATGATAGAGCATCGCGGAAAGAAATAAAATAAGATTTATGCCCAACAGGTGATATCACAGCAATCCCTGTATACAATCCAGGGGCGGAAACAAAAAGGAATCACACTCCTCCTCTTCCAGGTTTCATCAGAAGAAAAAGCCAAATCTCGAAGAGTCGCAGACAACCTAGAGATCATCTCGATATGCGTCTCGTTACAACAGACGCAACGTCAACAACGGCGCTCCTTCGCAAGTCCAGCAGGATTCGGACATGCCAGCAAACGAAGCGAGGGCCAAATTCCTAGCTTCAGGGTCTTGACGGTAACTCATATAAAACCTGAAAGACCGCTAGAGATCATCTCACCCCAGCGTAGAGTGATCACCACCTCGACGTTCGTCTCGATACGGCAGACGAGATGTCACCACGGCGTTTCTCCTCACTCTAACCAGATGCAGACGTGACGTCAACAACCGACCTCATTGTTGCAACGAAACGGAGCCATAGAAAAGTCCCTAGTTCTAAATCTCAATGGCCACATCTACAGCCTGGAGACCAACAACGGTGTGCCTCCTCATTCCAGCTGGACATAGATGCTACACCATTAAACGGAGCACCAGCAAAGTCCTTAGTTCCAAATCTTGACGGTTCACAGACAACCTAGAGACCATCTCATCATTCGTCTCGTTACAGCAAACGCGATGTCAACAACGGCGTTCTTTAGCAGTCCAGCAGGATGTGGATGCAACGTCAACAAAAGTCCTCATGGTCGAAACAAAGCGGAGCAACGGCAAAATCCCAGCTCCACCTCAGCATTCGTCTCGATACAGCAGACGAGAGATCACCAACGGCGTTCTTTAGCAGTCCAGCAGGATGTGGATGCAACGCCAACAAAAGACCTCATAGTCGAAACAAAGCGGAGTAACGGAAAAATCCTAGCTCCACCTCAGCATTCGTCTCGATACAGCAGATGAGAGATCACCAACGGCGTTCCTCAGCAGTCCAGCAGGATGTGGATGCAACACCAACAAAAGACCTCACGGTCGAAACAAAGCGGAGCGATGGCAAAAACCCACCACAACATTGACGTTCGTCTTGGCACAGCAGACAAAATGTCACTACAGCGTCCTTCCTCCAACAGGATTCGGATACACCAAAGCAAACGAAGCGAAGGCCAAATTCCTAGCTTCAGGGTCTTGACGGCAACTCATATAAAACCCGAAAGACCACTAGAGATCACCCCACACCAGCGCGGAGTGGTCACCACCTCGACGTTCGTCTCGATACAGCAGACAAGATGCCACCATAGCGTTCTTCCTCCAGCAGGATTCAGACGCGACAATCAAACAACGGAGCCACGGCAAAACCCCTAGTTCCAAAGCTCGACGGTTCACCAGCAACCTAGAGACAACTGTGACATTCGTCTCGATACAGCAGATGCAATGCCAGCAAAGCGAAGCAAAGGCCAAATTCCTAGCTTCAGAGTCTTAACGGCAAGTCATATAAAGCCTGAAAGACAATCGGAGATCATCTCACACCAGTGCGGAATGGTCACCACCTCGATGTTCGTCTCGACACAGCAGACGCAACATCACCAAAAGGAGCCACGGCAAAATCCCTAGTTCCAAACCTCGACGGTTTACCAGCAACCTAGTTACCACCTCGACGTTCGTCTTGACACAGCAGACGCAATGCCAACAAACGAAACGAAGGCCAAATTCCTAGCTTCAGGGTCTTAACGGCAGGTCATATAAAGCCTGAAAGACAATCGGAGATCATCTCGCACCACTGCGGAGTGGTCGCCACCTCGACGTTCGTCTCGATACAGCAGGCGAGATGTCACCCCAGCGTTCTTCCTCCAGCAGGTTTCAGACGCGACAATCAAACAACGGAGCCACGGCAAAATCCCTAGTTCCGAACCTCGACGGTTCACCAGCAACCTAGAGACAACCGCGACATTCGTCTCAATACAGCAGACGCAATGCCATCAAGCGAAGCAAAGGCCAAATTCCTAGCTTCAGGATCTTAACGGCAAGTCATATAAAGCCTGAAAGACTATCGGAGATCATCCCACGCCAGGGCGGAGTGGTTATGACTCATCGGGGCTCTCCAAAATGAGCCTAATCTCAAATAAAAAGCGGCATGGCAAAATTCCTAATGCTTGTTCTTCCGACGGTCAAACTGCCTAGGAGGATTGCTTGAAGACGTCTTGTCCAGCCCCAGAAGGGATCGGAGACACGACAGTCGCAAGGCTACTCGAACAGCAAGATTGCCTATCGAGGAATACATCAGCCAATGCGACGGTACGACGGACAAAACCCTAAGTACCACAGACCCTAACAGACCTTTGTCGTAAAGAGCAGAGATTAACTGTGACGATAGGATATTCTTGTGAGAAATGCTCGATTCGTCTCGACTCGTGAAGAAATTAGTGTCTTTGCGAGAAATGCTCGATTCGTGAAAAAAAGCCTTAGGCGGCGGGGATAAAAAAAACCTGTTTCCTAAGCACTGGGACCCTGCAAGACGGTCCAAAACGGTCTTTGCATACTATCCATGGGTCACACTCTCCAAAGTCGAATCTCGACAAGGAGGGAAACAACCGCTTACGGGTCCTCACGACTCGTAAGAGGGAAAATTCTCTAGTGAGATCCTTACGACTCTCAAGAGAAAACGCACTTAGGAATCCTCACGATTCCTAAGGAGAAAATACACCTATGAGATCCTCTCGATCCGTAGGGAGAAAAGTCTTTGTGGGACCCTCACGGCTCATAAAGTTGGAAAGGCTTAGGCTACAAGGACCCTAAACTTGTCTCCTAAGCCCTCAATTCGGTGACCATGCATGACTTTGCACTACTTCACCCACGTACATACTTACGTGGGCAAAGTAGTGGGGGGCATTTGTTCCCGCCAAAATTTTGGCTCAAAACCCGTTCCGTATAAAATAATAACAATAAAAGAAAAATAAATAAATAAATAAATAATAATAAAGGAGAAAATCTCCCTTTCAGAGCAAAGCTCTGTTCAAATTCCAAGACGGGAAATGAAGCAACGCTTCTGTTTCCCCCAATCAGAGCAAGGTTCTGTTTTAAAAATAAAAATAAAGGAAGCAACGCTTCAGAAGACTTGCGCTCTGCACTGCGCGACACGTGTCAGCGCAGTGCCCTTGCGCCAGCTGTGCCAGCATTTAAACAGAAAAATTCTGGAGAGATCTTTCCAATCTTGTTAAAAACAAGAAAATTACCTTCTGTAAAAGAGCCTTTGGATCAAAAATCCAACGGTGGGGAAACATCCCTAAATCACTCAGAGAAAGATCTCTTTAACTGATTTAACAAATCAATTGGCTCTATATAAAGGCCCCTAGACTCCAAGTCTAAAATACACAGAGATAGAGATAGAGAACTCCTCTAAAACTTTGAGAAGAATTCAAAGAGAAGGAAAAAAGGTAAAACCTTTTGAATAAAAGAAGAATTTCTTTTAAAAAGATCAATGATCTAAGAACAAGATCAAAAATCTTCAAAAAAAAATGATAATATTAATAAAAAAAGAAGTAATTTACTTCTGTATAAAGGCATTGCCTTTTGATGAACCACTGGTTCTTGAAATTTGAGGTAGAACCTTTTTGGAACAAGAAATACTTATTTCTTTGATCTAAAATAGAACAAGATGCGCTCTACGCTATTGAACAGTGCCATGCACTATTAATTTGAGCTTCTGCGCTCTTGGGTTGGCGCAAGTCACCAGAACACGCCACGTGTCAACCCCAGAATAATCTACGCCTTGCGCTTTAAAAAAAAACAGAGCACTGCGCTCTTGGATTGGCGCAAGTCATCAGAGCGCGCCACGTGTCAGCAGCGCACTGCGCTAACAGACTTGCGCTCATCAGCGCGTGACACGTGTCACCTCCACATGAATTTGCGTCTTGCGCTCCTCAATTGGCGCAAAGCGCCTGACAAGCCACATGGGGGCACTGTCAGAACATTTAATGCAATGCATTATTAAAAAAAAGGGTAGAGCCCAATTAAAAGGTCTATCAGACCAAATAAAAAATGCAGTGCATTATTAAAAAGGGCAGAGCCCAAATAAAGGCCCGACAGGCCAAACACAAACAAAATGTTGAATATTCTCAACTGGACTTAGCCCAATTCTGGCCATAAGTCCTCAAATTAAATTGAACTGAGCACAACTGCTCTCTCAAATCAATTTACACCCGGTTCAAGGGTACATCTCTGAACTCCTCTGATATTTGTCCTTGTAATCCTTCAACGTCGTCAGAGAGGTGACGGGTCCCGACAACCACACATTGCTACGGACTGTGGGGTCCTTAAACTCATGGACTAATTCGTCCTTAAACCAATATCCGTCCCCAAAATGGGAATGTCGGACCACCATGTCCCTAAACTGGTGATACGGACTGTGGGGTCCTTAAACTCATGGACTAATGCGTCCTTAAACCAATATTCGTCCCCAAAATGGGAATAATGGACCACCATGTCCCTAAACTGGCAATGGACCACTATGTCCCTAAACTGGAACAATCGAGCCCCCAAATGCTCTTTTGTCGGATCTAAACGATCTTGTTAAGTTGATCTTAGTCTCAAATTAGACTAACGAATCCTTAACTGACGTTTAAGTTGATCTTAGCCTCAAATATGGCTAACGTATCCTTAAACCAAAACCCCAAACCCAAATCTAAGAAAATACGGATTTGGACTAATTCACGTCCTACGGGCGACGACATAAATTAGTCTCCGTATACAATCCACGGGCAACCACAAACAAAACAAACACCCACGACACGAAGTGAAATTCTGGAGAAGGAGAAAGTTGTTATCGCGAAGCGGTAGCGTAATTAACTGCAGAGGCTTGCGCCTGTAGGGAAAAGCATCCCCACAATCAAAAACCCCTCGAGCGAGGGGGAATCTGACGAAGTCTGCTACATCGGCCACATCCGTCTAAACCTCCGATACACGGTGCCATAAATCAACTTGGCATCTTCGGAGAGGTGGACGGATAAAACCAAATAGCATCTGCCCCGAATCTCAGGCGAGACGTCCCTGTCGTCGCGCCGCCATTCGGAGGGGAACAACAGGTAGTCGAGGCTACCGTCCTTTCATTGGAGCCTGCAGCGGTGGCCACTGCTCCTCAATTGGAAGTTGTTATACCGGCCCATGTCCCCGATGATGTGCCTGGGGGCATGGAGGAGGCCACCGAAGCTGCTATCCCTCCAGTCCAGAGCGGGAGGAATATCGAAGGTAGACTTCTATATTTTATTTTAATAATCTCTCCATTATCTGAACCTTTCTGTCTTTTCAGAATTGCGCGGGTTGGCGGCGTCTATCGCTGATCTGTCTCCCAGAAAATCCTTTCAGCGTTTGCTAGAGATAGCCGCTCCGCAGGCGATATCCCCTCAACTCATCGTCCTCTCTTCCGGGCAAGGTTAGCGTTATTTGCCTTCTCCTCACGGCATTATTATTATTTCATATACTGATACCGATGTCTTCTGCAGTTCTGGAAGCCGATGATGAAGTTGAGATTCTTGACAGGCCTGGGGATCCTTCAGACCCTTCTTGCATGACTGTGGGTAAGTAAAGTTTCGACGTTGCTCCACCTGCTCTTTGCTTACAAGTCTCGCTGATGTCTTTTATGAATCTTAACAGTTTTGCCAGTTCTTACCACGCTGGAATCTCGCATCGTCATGCCGCCCATCCCCTACGCTCTACGTGCCTCGGAACGGATGACAAAGCTAAGCCTTCATTCCTTGTCAGCTTTGATCGAAGACCTCCGTGTTGGTAGTTTGATCATGGCCGAAGAATTTGCCGCCGAAGCCAACAGTTTTCTCCCCTTTCTTGCTGCTTACCATAGCGAAACATTGGTGTAAGTCTGGGTTGAGTTTTGTCATCGGGTGGAGGCTTGCTTGTATATTCTTGAATGTACGCGTCTTCCTTTAGAGGTTGTGGCTACAAAAGCGAGCTTACGAGGGCTGATCGAATGGTGCGCCGCAAATATGCTGTCATGCGAGAAGAGGCTCAGCCGAAAATTTTTAGAGAGGAAGCTGGCTTTAACTGCACTGGGGGAACTTCAAGCTAATCTTACGGCCAAGACCACTCGGGCGTATGAACTTTGGCGGGTGCTTCAAGAAGCTATCAGGGAGGTGGTAGCCATTGATAAAGCCGTCATTTTCACTCGCGAAATGGTCGAAGCTTATAAGGTTACCGAAAAGGAGCTTGAAAGTCGGCTTGCCTCATACCAGGCTCAGCAGTCTTAAGCGGAGGCCCGTCTCTTAGCGATAATGAATCATGAAGCCGATGCCCAGCGGAAAAAGGATGAACTGGCAAATCTATTGAATCGTCCGCCGGCTTGAAGAATTGTATATTTTTTATTCTTCTTTTGTACATACTCCTGAATGAGAGTATTTTTTGATTCTTTCATAAATTGTATTTTGTATCCATTTTGATTCATGAAAAAAAGACATATTTTGCTTCATGATGGTGTGTCCCTTTTAGTAAATGCATTTTGTGGATAATCTATTTTGATCTCCTTTTAGGACAACGATGGCTTAGGAGTCAGGTTCAGATCTGTCTCCTAAGGCTTTCCAACTTCATGAGCCGTGAGGGTCCTATAAAGGTATTTCTCATTACGAGTCGTGAGGATTCCTAAGTGTGTTCTTCTCTTGAGTGTTGTAAGAATTTTACAAGAAAGTTTTTCTTGCTTACGAGTCGAGAGGGTTTGTAAGTGATTATTTCTTTTCTTGTCGGAGAGTGTGGCCTGTAGAAAATCTACCTTGACCTCTCTGTGAAGCGACGATGACTTGGGAGACAGGGTTAGGATATGCCTCCTAAGACTTTTCAACTTTATGAGCCGTGAGGGTCTCATAGAGAATTTTCTCTTTACAGGTCGAGAGGATCCCGTAGGTGTCTTTTCTCCTTAGGAATCGTAGGGATTCCTAAGTGCTTTTTCTCTGGAGAGTCGTAAGGATCTTATAAGAGAATTTTCTTCCTTACTAGTCGAGAGGACCCGTAAGTGATTGATGAGCTGACTTGCTCCCGGATCAAAGAATTTTTTTGACAGGGAAGTCGAGTGTTGACTTTATCCGCATTTCACGGAGTCACGATTTGCTCTGGGCGTTTCCCACGGGGTCAGGATTGACATTAGCCGTGTTCCACGGGACCAAAATTTGCTCTGGATGCTTCCCACGGGGTCAGGATTGACATTAGCCGTTTTCCACAGGACCAGGATCTGCTCTGGACGCTTCCCACGGGGTCAGGATTGACATTAGCCGTGTTCCACGAGACCAGGATTTGCTCTGGATGCTTCCAACGGGGTCAGGATTGACATTAGCCGTGTTCCACAGGACCAGGATCCGCTCTGGACGCTTCCCACGGGGTCAGGATTGACATTAGCCGTGTTCTACAAGACTAGGATTTGCTCTGGGCGCTTCCCATGGGGTCATGATTGACATTAACCGTGTTCCACAGGACCAAGATCCGCTCTGGGTGCTTCCCACGGGATCAGGATTGATATAAGCTGTGTTCCACGAGACCAGGATTTGCTCTGGATGCTTCCTACGTGGTCATGATTGACATAAGCCGTGTTCCACCGGACTAGGATCCGCTCTGGATGCTTCCCACGGGGTCAGGATTGACATAAGCCGTGTTCCACGAGACCAGGATTTACTCTGGACGCTTCCCACAAGGTCGGGATTGACATAAGTCGTGTTCCACAAGACCAGGATTTGCTCTGGATGCTTCCCACGAGGTCGTGATTGATAAGCCGTGTTCCACGAGACCAGGATTTGCTCTGGATGCTTCCCATGGGGTCAGGATTGACATTAGCCGTGTTCCACGAGACCGGGATAGGCTCTGGACGCTTCCCACGGGGTCAGGATTGACATAAGCCGTGTTCCACCGGATCAGGATCCGCTCTGGACGCTTCCCACGGGGTCAAGATTGACATAAGCCGTGTTCCACGAGACCAGGATTTGCTCTGGACGCTTCCCACGGGCCAGGATTGACATAAGCCATGTTCTACAGGATCAGGATCCGCTCTGGACGCTTCCCACAGGGTCAGGATTGACATAAGCCGTGTTCCACAGGACCAGGATCTGCTCTGGACGCATCCCACGGGGTCAGGATTGATATTAGCCGTGTTCCACTAGACCAGGAGAGGTTGAGTTTATCCGCATTTCACGGAGTCAGGAGTTGACTTTATCCGCATGTCATGGAGTCGGGGGTTGACTCTCGGTTGTCTGTGTACCGCCGAGTCATGGAATTAGGAATTGTCGCGGTTCCTCTTTGCTGATGTTGCGTCTGTTGTAATGAGACGAATGTTGAGATGATCTCCAGACTGTCTGTGAACCGTCGAGATTTGGCTTCTTTTTCTGATGGAGCCTGGTAGGAAGGTATGGTTCCCTCTTCGTTTGTGCCCCTGGATTGTATACAGGGATTGATATGATCTCACCTGTAGGGCAAAAAGTTTCATTTTATATATTCTTCTTTCCGCGATACTCTATCATTTCAGCTTTTATATCGCGAAAGTCGCGATTGCCCAATCATTTCGGCTATTTTTCGCGGTGCCCAATCATTTCGGCTATTTGTTTTATTTTTACTCGCTGCTTTTTATTGCGAGTTGCCCAATCATTTCGGCTATTTTTTCATGCATATATTTTTACTTGCTGATTTTGTTGCAAGTTACCCCATCATTTCGGCTATTTCATATGCATTTGCCTCGCTGCGAGTATGGGATTTGATACCGATTTAGGTATCAACATCGCTACAACTGGGATATTGCTAGGAGCAAATCATCATTTGCCTCTGTCGATATCGAACAAAGGTGGCTTTGTAAACAGGGTTAGGATCCTGTTGACTAAGGCTTTTTTTTTGACTTTATGAGCCGTAAGAGTCTCATAAAAGTATTTCTCCCTATGAGTCGTCAGGATCTCGTGGGTGCGTTTTCTCCTTAAGAATCGTGAGGAGTCTTAAGTGTATTGTCTCTTATAAGTCGTAAGGATCTTACAAGAGTGCTTTCTCCTTATAATTCGAGAGGACTTCCAAGTGTCTTTTGCCATATGAGCATATCCCCAGTCTCTGGTGGGACTTTTGTTGGGGAAATGTTTATTCGCGCCCGTGGATTGTATACAAGGGTCGATATCGGGACGCTTGTAGGGCAACACTGGAGGTTGTGATGGCTTAAGAACAGGTTCAGATCCCTGTAGGTTAAGGCTTTTGAATCCTATGAGCCGTGAGGGTCTCAAAGGGGAATTCTCCTTACGAGTCGTGAGGATCTCGTAAGTGTAATGTCTCCTTAGGAATCATGGGGATCCCTAAGTGTGTTGCTCCCTTGTGAGTTGTAAGGATCTCACGCAGGTATTTTCTCCTTACAAGGTCGAGAGGACCATGCAAGTGTCTTTTAACGAGATTGCGCCCTTTCGGGCTTTCACAAAGCTCGCCGGTAGTCCTGCTATTTTTACTCACGAAGCCCTCTCGGGTTTTCATCCATGCCCATTTCGCTTATGGACATACCTTTTTTTTGTCAGCCTTGGGATACTGCGGCCCGTAGTAGTTTATCGACGTCTCGGTCAATATCCAGTTTTAGGACATGGTGGTCCATGGTTAATTTAAGGACGTTTCGATCCGATAGCCAGCTACTACTTAAAGAGTTTAGGCTTAGGAAGATAGCGAGCGGACATAGGCATCGTCATCTATCGTTGACCTAGGCCGTGACTCGTTAGGCGTAGTATTTTTTCAGGAAGCGACCGTTTATTGGCCTGAAAGGCCTTTCGCCATTCATGTCCATGAGTAGATAGGCTCCACCCTGGTAAACTTTGTCTATGATATACGGGCCTTCATAGTTCGGCTCGAATTTCCCCCGCTTGGCACGATTAGGTATCATAGGTCTTTTGACCACTAGCATAAGTTCGCCTTGGCGGAATGTTCTCAGCCTAGTCAATCTCTCATATGAGCACGTCATCTTTGCTTTATAAGCCTCCAGATTTTGTTCGCCATGAGCCGGGTTTCGTCGAGGGCATCAAATTCCTCAAGCCAAAGATGAGCATTTTCTTCGTATGTTAGCTCGTAATGAACCGCCACTCGTAAAGAGGGTAACTCTATCTCGAGGGGGAGTACCGCTTCTGTGCCGAATACCAATGCATACGACGTTGTGTTCGTGGCTGTTTTGAACGTAGTTCGATACGCCCAGAGAGCTTCATGCAGTCTCTCATGCCAGTCCTTCTTATTCTCAGACACCATTTTTTTCATGATCTTCGTCAAGGTCTTGTTGAAAGCCTTAGCTAGACCGTTAGCTCGGGGATTATAGACTGAAGAGTATCTCCAGTCTATGTTATACTGTTGTGCGAAGCGGTTGATCTTGTGGCTTCTATAGGCTGGCCCGTTATCGGAGATAATCCGTCGCGGAGTGCCGAACCGATAAATGACGTGTGTCTTGAAGAAATGGAGGATATTCTCCGTCTTCACTTCTCTTAGTGGTACTGCTTCTGCCCACTTAGAGAAGTAATCGGTTGTTGCCAGTATAAACCGATGTCCTCTGGACGACGCTGGTTCGATGGAGCCGATTATGTCAGTTCCCCACATTTCGAACGGCCAGCTAGCCACCGTTGGGTGTAGCAGATTTGGATGCTGATGGATAAAGTTCACGTGAATCTGGCACGAGTGGCATTGTATCGCGTATTTTAGGCAGTCTTGGATCATCGTGGGCCAATAGTAGCCATCCTTTTGATCTTTAGTTTCATCTTCGGCCGGCTTGGTGAGAACCGCAGAGTCCGTCGTGAGTTTCTTGGACAACTCTCCTTGCCTCTTCAGGTCCCAGGCATCTTAGCCATAGAGAATCAAATGATCTCTTATATAGAGTATCATTGACGAAGGCAAAAGATAGAACTCGTATCATGAGCTGATGTCTTGAAGACGCATCTTCAGGCTTTTGACGGGATTTGAAGTAGTGTATAAAGACTTCTCTCCAATCCATAGCCTTTTCCTGGTCTTTTATTTGTAGAGTCGTTTGCTCGGTTGCTTCTTTTTCTTCGAACTACTCTGGAGACATTTCTACTGGTGCAAGAACCCGACGGCTTTGCACAACGATCCTCACGTCATCAAGGTTCTCATCAGCCAATTCCTTAGCGAGCTTAGCTAATGCATCTGCCTTGCTATTCTCCGCATGCGGTATGTTTTCCAGGGCATAGGTGGGAATTTGAGCCAGCAATTGTTGTACCCTTTCTCCATACCTTACCAACTCCGGTTTGCATGTCTGATAGTCGCCATTTACTTGGCTAATGACCAGTTGGGAGTCTCCGTATATGAGGAGGCTTTCAATTCCGATATCGACAGCGATCTCAAGACCTGCTATCAAGGCTTCATACTCGGCTTCATTGTTTGTCCTTAGCTCTGTCAAGGAGAAGGCAAAGCGCATTATCCCTCGTTGTGGAGTCACGAAGATGAGTCCTATCCCTGATTTGATTATGGGGGTGCTTTGTTTGCGCTTCTTCATGGATGATGCTCCATAGAAATAGAGTTCCCACTAGGTATCATTCTCTCCTCTGTCCCGCCGATCGTTTCTAATGCGTGCTCGTCGGGCAATTCGCAGTTCAATGGAGAATCGGCGGGTATCGGATGCTCAGCGAGGAAGTCGGCGATGGCTTGGCCTTTCACTGCCTTCACGGGATGATAAGTTATCGAGAACTCCATCAAGAGCAGGGCCCATTTAGCGAGTCGTCCTATTAGTATGGCTTTTGACATCAAATATTTGAAGGGATCCACCTTTGATATGAGACGGACTTCATGTGCCAACGCATAATGTCCGAGCTTCGTTATCGCGAAGATCAACGCCAGGCAGTGTTTTTCGATGGGGGAGTAGTTACTTTCTGCCCCCAGGAGAACTCGACTCAAATTGTAGAGGGCTCTCTCCTTCCCTTGGTCATTCTCTTGTGCCCACAGCGCGCCTAAGGAACCTTCGAGGGCAGTTGTATACAGAATGAGGGGCTTTCCCTTGATTGGAGCGGTCAGCACCGGAGGATTCCGTAGGTATTGCTTGATTTCGTCCAGTGCGCCTTGGTATTTGCGATCCCAGACGAACGGGGTTCCTTTCTTCATTAGGTGACTGTAAGTACGGCACTTGTCGGAGAGATTGGCTATAAATCGCCGGATATACGCGAGCTTTCCTTGGAGAGACCGCAGTTGCTTGAGAGTCCTTGGCGGAGGCATTTCCATGATCGCCTTGATCTTCGATGGGTCTATCTCGATGTCTCAGTGTCGGACGACGAATCCTAGGAACTTACCCGAGGAAACTCCGAACGCGCATTTGAGAGGGTTCATCTTCAAGTCGCATTTCCGAAGGCGCTGAAACACGATCTTCAGATGCTCTAAATGTTCCTCGTATGATTTGCTTTTAACTACGAGATCGTCGATATAGCATTCGATGATTTCATGTATGAGGTCATCGAAAATCTTCGTCATGGCCCTCTGATAGGTGGCGCCTATGTTCTTTAGACCGAAAGGCATCACTTTGTAGCAGAATATACCCAAAGGGGTCCGGAAAGCGGTATGCTTCTGATCCTCGGGATGCATCTTTATCTGATTGTATCCCGATGAGCCGTCCATAAAGGCGAAAAATTCATGAATGGACGTATTATCTATCATCAGCTCAGTGACCGGTACTGGAAAGTCATCCTTCGGGCAAGCTTTGTTGAGATCCCGAAAATCCACACATATGCGCACCGTCCCATTTTTCTTCATTACTGGGACGATGTTGGCAATCCAGTCAGGGTATTGAACTTCTTGGATGAAGCCGGATTCGATTAGCTTCTTGACCTCAGCGTTGATGCTCATCTCAAGCTCGAGCCGCATTCTTCTCGGTGCTTGTTTGATCGGCTTGACGTCTGGAGAAATCGCCAATTTATGGACAGCAATCTCTGGATCGAGTCCCGGCATCTCTGAATAGTTCCATGCGAAGCAATCTTTATATTGTATGAGCATGTCTTTTAGCGTAGCCATCCTTTCTTCAGACAACGGCTCACTGACGAACGTCGGCCGCGGGTCACTTGCTGTCCCCAAGTCGATTTTTCTGAGGTTATCCGTAGTAGTATGTATCCCATCTTCCAGCTCTTTGGGCGCTGGTGGAAATTCTGAGATCACCTCGTCTTTGTCGTTTTCGAAGCACCAAGAGAGGTCATCCATATTCTTGGGTTCTTCTTCTGACAGCATTATTGCGTGACAGGTACGAGATCGTTTCCAAGACCGATGTTGATCTGGTTCTACTCTCATCGCATAAGTGGCTTTTGATTCATGCTTATGTGGCGGGGTTATCCTCCAACTGCTGGATAGAGCGAACCTGCCTTGCTGATACTGGTCTTCTACCCAGTCTTTGAAGGTGAAGCAGTCCTCGAGAGGATGTCCTATTGCTCGGTGATAGGAGCAATAGTCTGGGTGAAAGACCTCGTCTGCTTGCTCGGGGTGCTTGGACTCCGGGAGCGTCATCATCTGATATTTTATGACAAGATTGAATATCTTCTTTGTCTTGTCTTGGGGAAAAGAATACGCCCGACCTATTTTCTTTATAAGAGACGGATCCCGGCTGCTCGATTCTCGATCGGGTGGCTTCTCAGACCCACTACGCTGCTGTCGAACGTTTTTTCTATTCTTTGGTTTATTTTTGCCTCTGCGCTGGGTTTTTTGTATGACGGGTTGACGATGAAGAGCATTGTCATTCTCCGCGGCCTGCTAAAGGGGGCGCTGCGTCTTGGTTTTCTCGTAAATGGCCATTTCGCGGCTATGGTCATCCCGGACCTTCTGACCCGCTTCCCTTATTAGCTTGTCCATCTGTTCTTCAAACGACGGACTTGGCATTTGTTAGTTATATGTATGCCCTAGAGGCCATTACTGTACATACGATGTATATTGTAGTGGATGCTTGGACATATAAAGGGAGGACTTTCTTGCTCGACATGATAGTACGCTATCTGGTTGCTCTTTATCTTAACATGTACTCTGATTGTCTCTATGTTACATGTTGATAAAGCCCTTAGGATGAGTACTTGACTACCAGGACTATGATGCGGATCATACTAGTGGGGACAGAGTAGTCGCCAAGTACATCCTTCAAATGTTTCTAGTCGTGGGAGTACTGAGACAGGGCATCGATACTCCTGAGTAGACTAGCGTATGCGCTTCTTGACCCATATGATGGGCGATGGATGATCCCATATCCATTGGTGTTTGACATCAGAGAAGGTATACGGGTGCTCGGTGGAGACTGGGTTCACTGGACGGACTCGCCGAGAACTCCCAGATGGTATTATACCTCACGTCAGATGGCAGTTCTCTGGTGACACTGGTACATGTTAGTTTGTAGACCCGGGATTGTCATAGAGTCTTGTGTGATTCCCACTGTGCTTTGATTTCCATCATACCATGTCCAAGAGAGCGTGCAAAAATGTGGCTTTTGGGTACAGTCCCGAATCACATGGAGCCAATGAGCGATAGGAGGGGTTTCGTCTCTCCCGGTATAGGGAGTTGATGTTGCGCTGTGTTCGATTGGCTATAACTGGAAATCCCTGGCCAGGGTTGCTGAGATTTACTGGTAAGTGTTATCAGTAGTTTCTCAAACTGTTATGGACCTCATATCGACACGACTTATCAAGCTACTGGGGTCTGACGTTTGCCACCCCTAGGCGAGATATGCGACATTTCAGACGAAGAGATCGGACTGTACATGAGTTATTCTAGAAGGTTTTCTTTTGTCATGAGCTTAGATATTATGGTTGATATTTTCTAGTGACTCATTGTTTAACCCAACCCAAACCCTAGCCCTAATTAAATCTCTACATGAGTTATTCTTATCATCCTTGACCATAGTTGCATTATTAATCATATATCATTTCATTATTCATCAAAAAAGGAATTAATTCATTTTTCATCTTCTTCTTCAACCTTGAGCTTTGAGAAAGCTTTCTAGGTTTCATTTTGTGATGGATTAAAAGTGAGAATTTGATATAAAAAGAAAGCATAAATACTACTCCATCATCCTCATCTAATCTAGCCGATTAGATTAGGGTGTTCACCTCATTAGAGAGAGAGAGCTTGAGTTATAGAAACTTCGAGGTAGATCATCGGAGAAAAGAAGGACTAAAGCTAGCATGGATCGTTCGAGTTGTGGAGCCTCTTGAGTCTGGGAGATCGTGGATCGCGGCGAAGGGACTTCTACTCGGAGCTTATGAAGCGAAGAAGCGGACTACAAAGGTTGTAATCCCTCACTTTTAGTTGTAAAGATGTTTACTTGCATGTTAAACCCTAATAATCTAGCAAAGATCCCGGCTTTGGGTTGTTCGGCACGTCTAAATTTTAAATCGGGCATGGTTGATGCCTTATAGACCTTTGTATGACTGCCTAGGAACCCTAAATTGTCAACCAGGATCTTGCCTATCGTAATATCATGACAGTATCCCGAGATATAAAGGGGACGGTTATGTTCGTACGTCCCGAGGAGGAGGTCTTCATCGCCGAAGGTGATATCGGCTGTGTGCACTTCTTCCAGCTCATCTTTCATCTTTTCTTTGGCGAGGAAAGCTTGGAATTGCTAAGGCTCTTGTAGTGCCTTGATTAAAGAATTTCTCGCCTCTTTGGATAGCAGAAGGGCATCGAGAATGCTTAGCTGTGAGGGTATTTTCCTCAGGTGTGCCAAAACGTTGTAATCCACCTTGTTTTTCTTGGGCGGATCCTTGGCTGTCAGTTCTTCGACGGCTTGGTCATCAAGGGTGATATTCTCAGGGACCTTTTCTTTTCCCTTATCCTTTTTGGTCGACCCCCTGTTTACTGGTCCGAGATTCTTTTCAGGCAATGTATGATTGCGCAGCTGAATGTTCTCACAGCTCTTCGGTTCTTCCTCTTTTCCTGAGGTGGATTCATTGAAGAGAGGGTCGAAAGTCATTTCTGTTAGTTATATGTATGCCCTAGAGGCCATTACTGTACATTGGATGTATATTATAGTGGATGCTTGGACATATATAGGGAGGACTTTCTTGCTCGACATGATAGTATGCTATCTGGTTGCTCTTTACCTTAACGTGTACACTGATTGTCTCTCTGTTACATGTTGGTAAAGCCCTTAGGATGTGTACTTGACTACCTGGACTATGATGCAGATCATACTAGTGGGGACATGGTAGTCCATAAGTACATCCTTCAAGGTCCCTAGTCGTGGGTATATCGAGACGGGGCATCGATATACCAGAGTAGACTAGCGTATACCTTCTCGACCCATACAGATGGGCGATGGATGATCCCATATCCATTGGTGTTTGACATCAGAGATGATATACGGGTGCTCAGTGGAGACTGGGTACACTGGACGGACTCGCCGAGAACTCCCAGATGGTATTATACCTTACGTCAGATGGCAGTTCTCTGGTGACACTGGTACAGGTTAGTCTGTAGACCCGAGATCGTCATAGAGTCTTGTGTAATTCCCACTGTGCTTTGATTTCCACCTTACCACGTCCAAGAGGGCGTGCAAAACGGTGGTTTTTGGGTACAGTCCCGAATCACATGGAGCCAATGAGCGATAGGAGGGGATTCGTCTCTCCCGGTATAGGGGGTTGATGTTGCGCTGTGTTCGATTGGCTATAACCGGAAATCCCTGGCCAGGGTTGCTGAGATTTACTGGTAAGTGTTACCAGTAGTTTCTCGAAATGTTATAGACCTCATATTGACACGACTTATCGAGCTATTGGGGTCTGACGTTTACCACCCCTAGGCAAGATATGCGACATATCAGACGACGAGACCGGACTGTACAGTAAGTGTTACTGGTTTGATTCACAGGAGTATGAGCGGGCTTGCTAGTCGATCTTCTGATCGTTCAATACCCGGGTGGCCGTTACGTTTAGCAGACCGCTTGCGGCTTGTGGGTGTTTGATATGATCATCACCTGCTGCCGGCGTATTGACGAGTCGTTAGAGTCCTACACAGAGGTTTCCTGGCTCAAGCGAAACGAAATAAGAGCGCATATGAGATATGTGCGGGACCGAGAATAATGCGTGTATGTGATACCGTATTCTATTCTCGCGATGAATGTATCGATTGGTTGTATGCGATATAACCTAGTTATCGAATCAAGGATTGATTCGATAGCCGATACATTAGATATTAGTCGGTCATATGCGATATGACCGGATCGTTAAATCAAGTGTTGATTTAATGATTTAATGCATAATTATATATTTGATATATTACTTTGCATTAATTAGTATTGGTTCACTTAAGATGGATTTTCTCACTTGATGTGCACATTGTATATATGATATAGTTTTGTGCACTAGTATGTATCATGTTTGATGATACATGCAAGCTTGGGTGTAGGTTTACTTTAAACCATGTTTAAGTGAATGGTTAGGGTTTTGTTATCTTTTCTTAACTATTTATTTTGTTTTATTTATTTTAGGGAAAGAAAAGATATGGTTGCTTCTTTTGTTTGTTTTCTTGAAGCTTCAAGAAACTTTGACCATTCTTGTCTCTTTTCTAAACCTAACCATTCACCTAACCCTAGTTTATTCTCTACACTTAACCAAGGTTGCATTATGATAAGAAGGAATGGGATTTTCTTTTTAAGAATAATCCTTTTTATTCTTTCATCTTCATCATCTTCATCAAGCTTCATGAAAGCTTGCTAGCTTCAATGGTGAAATGAGAAAAAGAGTGAGAAATCCAATTCTAAAGTGAACCCACTTCCTATTTCTTCATCCTCTACCACTTGCCAATTAGTATAGGGTGTATTCTTCACAAGTTTCATGACTTGGTGAAGTTGGAGCTTGATCTTGAGTTGCCTCGATGTAGATCATCTTCGGCATCGATATCGACGACCTAGCCCGATCATTTCTTCGACGAAACCATCGCTAGAGTCCGGGATCCGATGATCGCAGCGGAGGGACATCATCACGGAGCTAAGGAAGTGGAGGACCAGATCTACAAAGATTGTAGTCTCTTTCACTTAGCAGTAAAGTTGTTTACTAGCTTGTAGTTTCGCCTATTCTCTAGTTAACGATCCGTATTAGGGTTTCTCGGCACCGGAAAAATTTGAAATTGGCATGGTTGATGCCTTGTGAGACCTCATTTGTGTGCCTAGGAACCCTACAATTTCTTCGTCAGAGTCGCTCCTGATGGTAAGAACTTGCGATCCCCCATAGTCAACCAGAAGGGTTACGGCAGTGCCCCGGCCATCGAAAAGCGGCCAAAATGCGGAACAAAAATTTCTAAAACCGGCGCTACTGTTACCCGATTTACGGATCGACCTTAAACCCTAAACTAGCAAACTAAGAAGAGATTAGAATCGTTATACCGAGTTGATCCGTGTCCTTCGGTCTTCATTCCAAGCTCCTAGTGATCCTTTGATGATGTTTGGTTGCCGGTCTTCCTCCATCTCCGATGATCCACCCGAGAGAAACGGCGCAAGCTCCAACCTCGTCGAACGAGGCAATCGATGCTCCAAATTCGCTAGCGATGGAGAGTAGGGATGTATGAAAGTGTCACTACAATTTTCTCTTATCCATGTGCTCCATGGAGCAACTCAAGAAGAAGATGATGGAGGTGAAGAAGCTTTTGCATGAACAAAGGAAAATGGCTAAGTATTTTTCTTTTATGAACTTGAGAGAGTGTGAGAGTGGGCTAGCTTGTGATAATGTAATGTATCAAAAAAATGAAATCAACCCCTCATCAATTGTGGCCGGCCCTCTCTCTCATCCACCCAAAATTCACATAATAAAAAAAATCTCTTTTTCAATTTCCAATAAACAAATAAGTACCCATCCTTTGCTACATGCACAAAACCATGTTCAACACTATGCACATGCCACCTCACACCCTCCACCTCATTATGAAACAAATGAATTTTCCATAAATGGAAAATCAATAATGAGGTGGCTTCATTTAGAAGCTATTCCGTATAAAATACGGAATACTTTCCGGTACTTGTATTGAAATACATATACGCGTATTCGTACCAAAATACGAATAGCCAAGAGAGAAAATGAATAGTGAGCAATAATACTAGAATACATATATAAAAATACATATGTAAATTATTAAATCAAAACCCGATTTAATAATCTAGCTTAATCCTAAGCCGCTAGTATTATCAACCGTCCGATTAAAGTCCGTGCCGCACATGCACATATTTAATCGGACACCTGTATGTATCAACATACGCCATGTACACCATATTGCCTGAACCGTGAAAACCCTCTGTGTGGGACTCTAAAGACTCATCAATACGCTGGCAGTGGGTTTAACCACAAGCACGTCAGCGGCACTAGCTGTACGTAACGGCTACCCAGGTATTGAGCGAAAGGGAGGCCGACGAGCAAACTCATCCTGAACCCATACTGATCCTGACCGTGACAATATCCGTACAGTCCGGTTTGTTCGTCTAAGAGTATCGCATATCGAGTCTAGGGGGTGGATACAGTCAGACCCCTAACAATGCGATATTTAGTGTCGGCATGATACCCATCACCTCCTGAGAAACTATCGATCCTGGATTGGTAATCCTCGTCTACCATGGCCATGGATTTGTGGTGATGGTCACCCGTACACAATGCGACATCAACCTCCAATACCAGGAGAGACGAATCCCCGACGATCCGATCATTGCCTCCATGTGGCTCGGGACTGTACCCAACTAAAACCTGTTTGCACGACTCCTTTGAGCTGTAGTAGGGTAGTAATCAAAGCACAATGGGAACTCACACGAGACAAATGACGATCTTAGGTTGACAGACTAACCTGTACACATGTCACCTGAGAACTGCTATCTGATAATAGGTATAATACCAACTAGCAGGTTCCCGGCGAATCCGTCCAGTGTACTCATAACCCAATGAGCACCTGCACACTATCTTAGGTGAACAAACTAACACCAATGGCTTGTGAGACCTGGCCACCGCCCCTCGTCGGGGTCTCGATCAGTATACACTAGTCTACACTGGAGTATCGATGCCCGGTCTCGATACTCCTTCGACTAAGGACATTTAAGGATGTGCTTATAGACCCCAGCTCCCACATATATGATCACCATCATAATGCTGGCAGTCAAGCAAGAATCCTATAGGCTCAATCAACATGTACATGATGATAAAGACAAACCGATAGCATACTATCATCTTGAGTAAGACTGTTTTATCGGTATAGGTCCTGCCTCAATCATCATAATCACAAGTCCGCGACTATGATAATTTCCTTGAGGGCACTATAGCCAACAATCTCCCATTTGCACTTAAGGCCAATTATTGCGATGTCGCATACTCACAGCCCGTGTGATACCGAACACCCAACTTCTCTACTAATCAGTTTCGCAAAGCCCATTTGCGAAAAACGATTGCGTTCGAGAAATAGCCTCAGTGAGTGGATTCGCTCCAAAGTTTCTTTCTGTATCTCTCTTAATCTCAATTTCGCGGAGAAAACTATCTCCCGAAATGAGCAATACCTATCTTAGAATATGTCTGGATATTTGATGGGACCCAGTTCTCAAATGAACTCCAAATCCAGCAAACTACTTACACTGTATCATCCACTGAATTTAATCAGTATCCTGCGCCATGCCTTTCCTCAGTATTCGCTTGGACCACCCGTCCAACATACTGTCCCTCAAAAGAGGGAAAACTATAACTCTGACAGTCACTCTGTCATCCAGGTCATCTTGGAAGCTTGAAATGATAACCGTCTCCCGAAGGAGGCTGCCGTAATCATTTCCCAAGAACATTCACTTATGTTCAATAACTGGTTCCCAATGTTTCTCCAGGATTGGATTGATATATCTGCTTATTGCATCTAGTGCAAAAGCAATATCTGGTGTGGTACTTGATATTTCATGATTAACTCAATTGCCTAAGCAAATGATATGTTAATCATCTAGATCCCTCTCCCCTTTAGTCTGTAAGACACCTTTAGAGAGGTTGACTCCATCACATGCAGGTTCACCACCATGCTAGGAGTCGTCCATTCTAAAATATCTTTAGAATAATGTCAAAGTACCCAAATTGGGATACTTCCCAAATCTAGATCTAAAAACATAGATCTAGTAACCAGGAAACTTGATATTATTTCTGTATCCTATGTGGAGAAACAACTGTGTGACAACCAAAGTATAACCGATCGTAGTATAGGAATATCCCTTCCTATCAAGTGCATGTCATCCCAATACCTGGACATCACCCTCTACTACCTTCTTACCAGATCCATCTCCTATTCTGATGAGGTCAAGAACTATGACTGTCACATCAAAAATAGATGATCTATTTCCGCTATACCTGCTTTAGTCTATAAATAGACATAAGCTACTTGCCTACTATACTTCCGCTGCTCCCACTGACTACAACAACCATCTGGCAAAGTCATATACACGTGCACTTCTAAAGCTAGTTTAGAATGACGTTATACTCATCCTCCTGCCGGGTCTTATAGTCTAGAACAACAGCAATGACATGTTTGGGTAAACAAGAACCTCCCTGTCACCGTCACTGAGAAAACCGAAGTACCTCTCGGATGCCTGAGGTTACCCACCAAATCGGCGGAGTGGCTAATGGAATATCAAATCCAATTAAATTCTTAGGTTTTATTAAATTTCTAGTAATCGTTTATGGTTCTGGAATAACTTTCAGTTCTACCATACTCCCACTTCTGTTTTCTGAAAAGATCCATTTTATTAAAACTGTGGCGAGTTAAGAACAATATAAATATTGATCTTCCTGATGGTAGAAAGTTAACCCTCGTCAAAGCCCGGGATAACCTACAAACAGCCATTACTGAAATGTGCCTTGAGTTTATCCGGATTCTGGTTTTAAGTATCAGCCGGACAACTCCCTATATCTTAACATCGTTAAGATATAAATTGATTCTATATATATCTAATACAGAAACAAAAGCACTAATCTAATTTGAACCAGATTCAAAATCATGCAGCTGTCTCCAGTGCATATCAGCCAAATGGAAAGAGGACAATCATCATTACTCATCTAGGAGTGCATCCATATATGAGTAACCCGAAAGAGGAGTAAGTTCTCAAAACCATTACTATCAACGGAATACCAAACACAAGTATCTACATCTTCGACTTCCTCGAAGAATCCTGATACTTACAATAAATGGTTCTCTACTTTATTCTTATACCTATAACTTCTCAAAATCTGAACCTTGCATTTCAACGAAATACATGTCTAGAATCAGAGAAGTTATGAGTAAACAGAATACAGTGCGAGTACCAACCCCATTGTCCTAATGGATACTGGAAAACATACATTACTTTGTATAAGTCCTCTGAGTTCAACAACTCAAAGCCTGTGCGTCGTAGGTTGAAAAACTGTAGTATGGTTAAGAAGAATTACACCGCTGTTGAATGCACCTTACCTAATCACCAGCTGATATAGGTAAATGTCACAGATATAATATCAAAAAGTTATATCTCATTTTATAAAATAAATGTACAGATATATCAGTTTGAAATTGGTGCATAACAACGGATATTCAAAACCAAATATTTGCCATCCGGCAAAATCCAGATGATTTTCTCAAATATCACCAATTACAACGAATTCCGATATAAAGAGAATCTAATCACCCAATTTCCAATACCTTCCTCCCACTCACCATCTATAATATCATACAGATGTGAGAAACTGATCTGGTAAATACATACCCTGGAGTTAGATTCCAATTGGGAAAACAGTTTCCAATTAACATCGCACAGTCAGACTAAAACATGAAAATGTTTCAAAAGGGTTAACTGGAATTCCTAGTAACGCCTCTTCCATTATCCTGAATCATGACAGTAACCATATACTTAGCTGCTCTCACTGCAATCCCTTTATTATGTCTTTACTTATTATCTTCTGTACACCTCCTTTACGCTAATTGGTTTTCTTCATTTCCAACCCTTCGACCCCGGCCTAAGGTTTGGAAGAAGACTATCCAATAAGTGTAATAGGTGTACTCTCTTAATCCTAAGAACCCTCGCAACCTGAGAGAAGGTAAAGAGAAAAGATATCTGAATAATCCTATCCAATTTCTCTTGAACCAGAAACCATCCCCGAATCTGGAACGAATTCCTTCGAGTTCGTATGTAACTATACGACGGCATATCCAATGGAAGTGGATATCCGTAGTGATACAGAGTGTTCTAGCGAAAAGCAAAGTGGATGTAGGAGTGGTAGGGGTATACACGGTCTTTGTCGTGAATGATGGTGATCACAATTTCCTTTGCCATTATTCTAATCCTTTTATATGTCTTTACTTATTTCCTTCTGTACACCACAGTTTAGCTTGTTGGTTTTCTTCCTTCCCTACCGTTCGGCACCTGCCTATGGTCTGGAGGAAGACTATCCAATAAGCTCAATAGGTGTACCCTCTCCTAATCCTAGGAGCCCTCATAACCCGAGAGAAGGTAAAGAGAAAAGACAGCCGAATAATCCTATTCAATCTCTCCAGAACCAGAATCCATCCTCGAATCAGATCCTTCGAGTTCGTATATAACCATACGATGGATTTATCCAATGGAAGTGGACGTTCGTAGTGATACGAGGTGTTCTGGAAAAATGCAAAGGTGATATAGAAGTGGCAATGATGTATGCGACACCGTGACATTCCAAAAGCCAAAGTGTTTTAAGAAAGTTTGGTCAACTTGGTTTCATGAGTTTTAGTCAAAGGTCGGGTCATAGTCGCAGCCAGAGAGAGAGAGAGAAGAAACACTCAGTGTGCACTCTAATATAGATCAGAATGGTTAATCATTTTATCTAATCTGGATGGCTCCCACTGTTTCCTCGAATTCTCCTCCAAACCCAAAAGGAGAATTAATCGGAATCACCTGAGGAAGAATCCTACTCATCAGTGGGAATCGGGATCCAACTATCATCGCATGATAACTTGATGGAAGCCACTCAAGTCACCACACTCCAGAAGGTATGCGCAAGCCTGGCAAATTTCCTGTATGTTTGAAACTCCCGATGTGTGTTTTTACCCCAAGCGGCTTATGACCTTGACAGAGGTCAACATATCATAAGTCGCAAGTCAAGTTCAACCCGTTATTGTCCTGGATTAACTTAGGCCCACCCGCACGAGCCCTTGACAGAGGTCAACATGACCATGCGACTGTCCTAAATAATCGCATATCTATACAACAAACAAGCATTACCCAGCTACCAAGCACTGTGCCTTGACAGAGGTCAACATACACAGCATGAATACTAAGTAATACTTGTAAGAAATGACGGAGGGCTTAGACTGGTTTTTGGCGAAAAAACCTTTACGTACTGAACTTGATATTGTTGAAGGAATCCAAGTGGTTTTACAAATATATGGTGGCGAAAACTTTTGCTAAAGAGGCCACTCCCTGTGAAGGGATCTCGGCTCTTTCCTCGTAGAATGAGGTGCAGGATATTCCAAACTAAATACCACGATGCAAAACAAAAGAATCGACTATAGTGAAATTATTACGTTGACGCAAACTTTTACTCAAGGGGTCACTCCCGATGAAGGGATCTCGGCCCTTGCCTCGTCAAATGAGGTGCTGGATATTCATAACCGAATACCACTGTGCAAAGCAAAAGAGAACGTCTGTAATGTCAGTTTTAAAAAACTTGGTTCTAACAACATCATATATATATGTTTGTTTTATCCTTACATTGATAAGAATCAATGCAGTCCCATCAATTAATCACACCAGAAAAGAACGAAAATAAAATGTACGTATATGCCATCCGTATTCGCCACTGGGTCCCGTCATCACCCGTTAGGTTACTTAATTAACGACAGAGCGGGGACTGGGCTAGCACGGGTTCAAAACATATACAATATCTACTAGTATATATATAAATATATAACAATCGTCCCAGGCATGATATAAGCAACAACATAGAAAACATCACAGAACTAACACATAATGGCGGATAATCTGGAGCCCCGGGTTTCACTTGAGCCGCAAGTGAGACTCGATATTCCCTATCGTGTGGATAGCCTGTGGAATGAAAACCTAGACCCCTACGAGCGCGGCAAGTTACCCGCAAAACCAGAAGCGAGGCAGCCCCCTTCAACAACGTGAATAGGCCACCCAGCACTTTACGGAATCCGGTAACTTGAGCACCCCTCCTGGGTCAGCCTATACCCCCTACGAGTGCGGCGAATAGCGCGCCAATTCTAGAGTAATGTTGGAGATAGTGCTCTCAAAGTCAATTATTGGATCGCAGGTACGTGATTGCAATGATTGAGGCAGGACCTATACCGATATGACAGTCTTGCTCGAGATGATAGTATGCTATCTGGTTTGTCTTTATCATCGTATACATGCTTTAGTTCACTATTGCATGATGATAGAGCCCATAGGATTCTGCTTGACGGCCAGCAGTATGATGGTGATCATATACGTGGGAGCTGGGGTCTATAAGCACATCCTTAAAGTGTCCCTAGTCGTGGGAGTTTCGAGACAGGGCATCGATACTCCAGAGTAGATTAGTGTATACAGTCGAGACCCCGACGAGGGGCGGTGGACGGTCTCATAAGCCACTGATGTCAGTTGGATCACCTAAGATGTATACAGGTGCTCATTAGGTTATGAGTACACCGGACAGGACTCGCCGGGAACATGCTAGTTGGTATTATACATATCGTCAGATAGCAGTTCCCTGGTGACATGTGTACAGGTTAGTTTGTCGACCTGAGATCGTCATTTGTCTCGTGTGAGTTCCCACTGTGCTTTGATTCCTACCCTACCATGCTCAAAGGAGTTCTGCAAACAGGTATTTTTTGGGTACAGTCCCGAGCCACATGGAGGCAGTGAGCGGATCGTCGGGGATTCGTCTCTCCCGGTATTGGGGGTTGATGTCGCACAGTGCACGGGTGGCCATCACTAGAAATCCTCGGCCGAGGTAGTGGAGAATTACTGATTTGGATCAGTAGTTTCTCAGGTGGTGATGGGCTTCATACCGACATGATTTATCGCGTTATTATGGGTCTGACTTTATCCACCCCCCTAGACTCGATATGCGATACTCTTTAGACGAACGGACCGGACTGTATATACATTGTCATTGTCAGGCTCAGTAGGGTTTATAGATGAGTTCGCTCGTCAGCTTCCCTTCCAATCAATACATAGGAAAACGTTATGTACAGCTCGTACCTCTGACGTGCTAGTGGTTATACCCAGTGCCAGTGTATTGATGAGTCATTAGAGTCCTCTACAGACACTTTCCCATGTTCGGGCAAAACATTGTAGAGGCCGTATGGGTTTATGGCAAGGTTCGGAAAATGCACGTGCGTTTTCGCACATGTCGTTTTTCGGGCAGATAATGCTGGTCCGCTTTGGTTTAAGCCGGAACCTAGTATTATACTGTGTAGATATAATATCTTTGTCTCAATTGCATTTGTATTCGGTCGTAATACAAATGCGGGTATGTTTATACTGATACGGGGTTATCCTGAAATTCGTTTCAGGATCACTTTTGGAAGTTTCCATTTTCCAGTTTTCTATCAGCCGTATTTAACATTCGGTTAAATGCGGATTTATCTTTTCTTCTTGGGTGAGTCATGAGGGTGAGTCATGCTTCTAGAAGGTTCTAGAAGTGATGACAAGGTTAGTGACTCATGGTTGTATTTAATGATTCAATTAATGCATGATGACTAGGTTAGAAGGTTCAATGTATGCATTGATTATGTTCATACTAGGTGTCATGGTGATTCATCATCTCATTTAATCTTGTGGTCACCTCCTAGCTCCTACACTCACCTCCCTCCTCTCCTATAAGTGGTCGGCCACCCCCTTGAGGATTGATGATGGTTGTTGTTTTGAAAAGATATAAGTTTTGGTGCATAGAAATTAGATGTGATCGGTTTCTCTTTTCACCCGATCCAAAAGGCAACTTCATTAACCGTTCGTCCATAGCCTTGGACATAACGAGACAAAGTGTTCTACTCATTCTCTACATCATCTTGGTCGTCTCTTCTAGCAAACTTGACGACCGAGTTGCCTCAGTTCAGAGGCGGGAGCCCGTTTAAAGATCCGTCGACGTGGTGCCACCTGGACGAGAAGAATGGAGATTCTGGAGATCGGAGCAGTCACAACAAGCGTGGGATGATGGTTGAAGACCGAAGGACTCGGATCGTTCGGTATAACATTTCTACCCACTTTGTAATTTGTTAGTTTAGCTTTAATGGCAGATCCGGGTTACGGTACACGATAGCGCCAGTTTGTAAAAAGTTTTTGTTCCGCATTTGGCGTCTGTTAGACGGCCGGAGCGCTACCGTGGACTTACAGTGGTATCAGAGCCTCACCATTAAGCTATACTAACTTCTGCTAACACGTTTAAAACATCGATCGAACCGAATTTCGAAAATCACATTTTTCAGCAGCTGAGTTTCTGTCGATTTTTTAAAGGGCCTAAAAATAATTTTGCATATCACAGAAAAGCTTGCAGGATTTTCTAAGCAAACTGCAAAAAGTTGGTCACGTGTTCCTACAGTTCCACCGCTGATCCGCGGTCAAACCTAGGGTTTGACCGCGCATCCGCGAGAAGATTGTAGGAACAGTGATCCAAATTTTTGCAGTAGCTTATTCACTGGAAATTGTGGTTTTTAGTACTGTTCTTTTGGGCCCAGATTTTGTTACTGTACAGCAGATGTACGTGGGGCCCACTTCGGGAAATTTAGTCGATCGAAATTTTAAACTTGTTAGTTTGTAGTATTTACATTATATCTCCGACCGGGAATGTCATTTGATCGGTAAACCGCGTCTGATTGCTATAGTTCTTTTAGACGGGTTTGCGAACATGACATTCGCGTTGATGTTCTGTGTTGTGCTGTGATGTTGCGGATATGTCGTGGTGGATAGCAGTGTGCAATGGTAGTGCAGTTTGGATTTAATTGTACATTTGATATTGCGGGGTGAGCGTCCAACATGTGGACTGTCGTCACTGCCTGTTTGTATAATATTCTTCTGGGGCACGACCGGGTTGAGGTCGATGTACCCGTTGTACATATTTTATTTCTGTACTAGGTTTATCCCGCGACGGAGTGCATGGATAAGCCGGGTTCTGGAGGGCAACGGGTCCGTATCTCATGGTTTTGAGAGGCAGAGGGATCTCACTCTAGAATTGGCAGACTATTCGCCGCAATCGTAGGGGGTACAGGTTGACCCAAGGAGGGGTGCTCAATTTACCGGATTCCGTGAAGTGCCGAGTGTTCCATTCACTATGCTGTGGGGGACTACCTCGCTTCAGGTTTTGGCGGGTAACTTGCTGCATCCGTAGGGGTCTAGGTTTCATTGCATAGGCTATCCACACGACCAGGGGAACGTCGGGTTTCAGCAGCGGCTCTGTGAAACTCGGGGATCCCAGATTATCTGTATTGTTCTGTGATGCTTATTACTTTTCTGTAATGTTGCATATTATCACGCCTGGAGTGATTATTGTATATTGGTATATATACTATTAGATGTTGTATATGTTTTACACCCGCGCTAGTCCAGCCCCCGCTCTGTCGTTAGTTAAGTAACCTAACGGGTGATGACGGGACCCAGTGGCGAATGCGGATGGCATATACGTACATTTTATTTTCGTTCTTTTCTGGTGTGATTGATTGATGGGACTGCATTGATTCTTATCAATGCAAGGATAAAACAAACCTATATTTGATGTTGTTGGAACAAATTTTAAAAAGGTGTTATTACAAAGATGTTTCCTTTTGTTTTGCATAGTGATATTCAGTCAGAATATCCTGCACCTCATTCGACGATGCAAGGGCCGAGATCCCTTCACCGGGAGTGACCCCTTGGGCAGAAGTTTACGTTAGGGTAATAACATGACTATAGTCGATTACAAGTTGCTTTGCATCGCGGTATTCATTTGGAATATCCTGCACCTCATTCCACGAGAAAAGAGCCGAGATCCCTTCACCGGGAGTGACCTCTTTAGCAAAGGTTTTTCGTTACTATATTTTTATAAAAAGCTATCAGGTTCCTTCAACGAGATCAAGTTCATTACGTTAAAGGTTTTTCGCCAAAAACCAGCCGTAGCCCTCCGTCATTTCTTTTGGGTATTCAGTAGTATTCAAGCTATGCATTTTAGCCAAAGTTAAGGCATAGTGTTTGGTAGCTGCTGGGTATTCATCTGTTGCATAGATAGATGAGTTGGTTTGAGACAGTCGTTCTGCTATTTTGGCCAAAGTCAAGGGCATGTGCGGGTGGGTTCAAATTGACCTGGATAGTGACGGGTAGAACTTGGCATGTGACTTATGACATTTTGACCAAAGCCAAGGTCATAAGAGCATGGGGCAAAAATTATATCGGGAGTTTCAAACATACAGGAAACTTGCCAGGCATGCGCATACCTTCTGGAGTGTGATAACTTGAGTGGCTTCCATCAAGTTATCATGCGATGATAGTTGGATCCCGATTCTCACTGATGAGTTGGTTTACTGTTCGGGTGATCCCGACTAATTCTTCTTTCAGGTTTAAAGGATAATTTGAGATTACATTGGAAGATTCCCTGATTAGATAAAATGATAACCATTCTGATCTAGGTTAGAGTGCACGCAGAGTGTTTCTTTTCTCTCTCTCTCTTTGGCAGCGACCTTTGACCGACCCTAGACTATGACTCAGTGACCAAGTTGACCGAACCTTCTTAAAATACTGGCTTTTGGATTGTCCGAGTTGCATAAGTCATTGCCGCTCCTTCTTTTACCCTTTGCATTTCTCAGAACACCCCGTATTACTACGGATATCCACTTCCATTGGATAGATCCATCGTATGGTTATATACGAACTCGAAGGTACTACTTCGAGGATGGATCCAGGTTCAGGAGAAATAGAATTAGTTTATTCAGTTGTCTTTTATTATCACCTTCTCTCAGGTTGCGAGGGCTCCTTAGTTTAGGAGAGTACACCTATTACGCTTATTGGATAGTCTTATCCCAAACCATAGGCTGGTGCCGAAAGGTAGGGAATGAAGAAAACCAATTAGCCTAAGTAGGGTGTGCAGAAGGTAATATGAAAAGACAAGATAAAAGGATTAGAAAGAGGGCAAAGTAAATTGCGACTGCTATCATTCACGACCAAAACCTCATACTTCATCGCCACTCCTATTTCACCTTTGCCTTTTTCCCCAGTTCGGGAGAAATAGAATAAGGTATTATCCAGTTGTCTTTTATCATCACCTTCTCTCAAGTTACGAGTACTCCTAGGTTTAGGAGGGTACACCTATTATGCTTACTGGATAGTCTTCTTCCAAACCATAGGCTGGTGCCGAACGGTGGGGAAGGAAGAAAACCATTTAGCCTAACGATGGTGTACAGAAGGTAACGACTAAAGACAAATAAAGGGATTTGGAGAGATGGCAAAGAGATATACGGTTAAAGTCATGAATTGGTTTATGGAAGAGGCATTACTATGAATACCAGAATACCCCTATAAAACATTTTAATGTTTCAGTGCATTGTTAAAAGAAAACTGATTTCCCAATTAGATACTTACTCCAGGGTATGTATTTACCAGGTATGATTCTCACATCTATATGGTTTTACAGATGATGAGTGGGAGTAAGTTATTGGGAATTAGGTGATCATCTTCATTATATCGGAATTCGTTGTAATTGGTGATATTTGAGGAAATCGCCTGAGTACAGTTTTCAACCTACGACACACAGGTTTTGAGTTATTCAGCGGACTTATACAGAGTATTGTATGTTGTCCAGTATCCATCAAGACAAAGGGGTAGGTCCTCGTACTATGTTTTGTTTACTTGTGACTTCTCTAGTTTTTAGACAAGTGTTTCATAGAAATACAATCTCTAAGTTTTGAGAAGTTATGGGTATAAGAATAAAGTAGAGAACCAGGTATCGCAAGTATCGGGATTCTTCAAAGAGATCGAAGATGTAGATTCTTGTGATTGGTATTTAGTTGATAGTAATGGTTTTGAGAAACTTGTTTCTCTTTCGGGTTACTCATAATTGGATGTTTTCCTAAATTGAGTAATGCTGATTAGCCTCTCTCCATTAAGTTGATATGCACTGGAGACAGGTGCATGATTTGAATCTGGTTCCAATTAAATTAGTGCCTCTATTTCTATATTGTATATAGAATGGTTCATATCTTAACGATGTTAAGATACGGGGAGTTGTCCATCTTATGCTTAAAACCAGACACTGGATAAATCAAGGCACGTTTCTGTAATGGCTGTTTGTGGGTTGACCCTGGCTTTGACGAGGGTTGACATTTCTACCATCTGGAAGATCAATAGTGATATTGTTCTTGACTCGCCACAGTTTTAGTAAAATGGATTTTTTCAGAAAACAGCAGTGGGAGTATGGTAGAACTGGAAGTAATTCCAGAACCGCAAACGATTACGGAAAATTTAATAAGACCTATATATTCAATCAGGTTTGACATTCCAATAGCCACTCCGCAGACATGGTGGGTAACCTCAGACACCCAAGAGGTACTCCGGTAGCATCAAGGACGGTGACAGGGAGGTTCTTGTTTACCCAGACTTGACACTACTGTTGTTCCAGACTATGAGACCCGGCAGGAGGATAAGTATAGCGTCGTTCTAAACTAGCTTTAGAAGTGCAGATATATATTATTCTGCCAGAGGGTTGTCGTAGTCAGTGGGAGCAGCGGAAACATAGTGGGCAAGTAGCTTATGTCTATTTATAGTCTTGAGCAGGTATAGCGGAGATAGATCATCTATTTTTGATGTGATAGTCATGGATTTGACTTCATCAGAATAGGGGATGGATCTGTTAAGAAGGTAGTAGGGTGTGATGTCCTGGTATTTGGATGACATACACAGAGTAGGAAGTAGAATTCATATACTACAATCGGTTATACCGTGGTTCTCACACAGTTGTTTCTTCACACAGGATATGGATATAATATCGGACATTCTGATTACTAGATCTACGGTTTTAGATCTAGATTTGGGTAGTTTCCCAATATGGGTACTTTGACAGTATTCTAAAGATATTTAGAATAGATGACTCCTAGCATGGTGGTGTACCTGCAGGTGATGGAGTCACCCTCTCTAAAGGTGTCTTACAGACTAAAGGGGAGAGGGATGTGCATGATTGGCAGATCATTTGCTTAGGCAATTGAGTCAATCGTGAGATATCAAGTACCACACCAGATGTTGTTTTTGCACTAGATGCGATATGTTTATATTAATCCAATCCTGAAGAAACATAAGGAAGCAGTTTTAGAACATAAGTGTATGTTCTACGGATTTGATGACGGCAGCCTCTTTCGGGAGACGGTTATCATTCCAGGCTTCAAAGGTGACATGGATGACAAAGTGATTGTCAGAGTTATAGTTTTCCCTATGATGAGGGACTGTATTATGGACAGGTGGTCCAAGAGGATACTGTGGGAGGCATGGTGCTGGATACTGATTAGGTTCAGTTATCGATACAGTCTAAGAAGTTTGGATTTGGAGTTCATTTATAAACTAGGTCCCATCAGATATCCAGACATATTCTAAGACAGGTATTACTCGATTCGGGAGATGGCTTTCTCCGCGAACTTGAGATTAAGAGAGACATAGAAAGAAACATCAGGGCGGATCCACTCACTGAGGCTATTCTTCGAACACAAGAGTTTTACAAACTAGTTTTGTGAAACTGATTAGTAGAGGAGTTGGGTGTTCGGTATCACACAGGCTGTGAGTATGCGACATCGCAATAATTAGCCTTAAGTGCAAGTGGGAGATTGTTGGAGATAGTGCCCTCAAAGTCAATTATTGGACCGCAGATACGTGATTGCAATGATTGATGCAGGACCTATACCGATATGACAGTCTTGCTCGAGATGATAGTATGCTATCTGGTTTGTCTTTATCATCGTATACATGCTTTAGTTCACTATTGCATGATGATAGAGCCCATAGGATTCTGCTTGACAGCCAGCAGTATGATGGTGATCATATACGTGGGAGCTGGGGTCTATAAGCACATCCTTAAAGTGTCCCTAGTCGTGGGAGTTTCGAGACAGGGCATCGATACTCCAGAGTAGACTAAAGTATACAGTCGAGACCCCGACGAGGGACGGTGGCGGGTCTCACAAGCCACTGGTGTCAGTTGGATCACCTAAGATGTATACAGGTGCTCATTAGGTTATGAGTACACCGGACATGACTCGCCGAGAACATGCTAGTTGGTATTATACATATCGTCAGATAGCAGTTCCCTGGTGACATGTGTACAGGTTAGTTTGTCGACCTGAGATCATCATTTGTCTCGTGTGAGTTCCCACTGTGCTTTGATTCCTACCCTACCACGCTCAAAGGAGTTGTGCAAACAGGTATTTTTTGGGTACAGTCCCGAGCCACATGGAGGCAGTGAGCGGATCGTCGGGGATTCGTCTCTCCCGGTATTGGGGGTTGATGTCGCACAGTGCACGGGTAGCCATCACTAGAAATTCTCGGCCGAAGTAGTGGAGAATTACTGATTTGGATCAGTAGTTTCTCAGGTGGTGATGGGCTTCATACCGACACGATTTATCGCGTTATTAGGGGTCTGACTTTATCCACCCCTCTAGACTCGATATGCGATACTCTTTAGACGAACGGACCGGACTGTATATACATTGTCACTGTCAGGCTCAGTAGGGTTTATAGATGAGTTCGCTCGTCAGCTTCCCTTCCAATCAATACATAGGCAAACGTTACGTACAGCTCGTACCTCTGACGTGCTAGTGGTTATACCCAGTGCCAGTGTATTGATGAGTCATTAGAGTCCCCCACAGACACTTTCCCAAGTTCGGACGAAACGTTGTAGAGGTCGTATGGGTTTATGGCAAGGTTCGGAAAATGCACATGCGTTTTCGCACGTGTCGTTTTTCGGGCAGATAATGCTGGTCGGCTTTGGTTTAAGTCGGAACCCAGTATTATACTGTGTAGATATAATATCTTTGTCTCAGTTGCATTTGTATTCGGTCGTAATACAAATGCGGGTATGTTTATACTGATACGGGGTTATCCTGAAATTCGTTTCAGGATCACTTTTGGAAGTTGCCAGTTTCCAGTTTTCTATCAGCCGTATTTAACATTCGGTTAAATGCGGATTTATCTTTTCTTCTTGGGTGAGTCATGAGGGTGAGTCATGCTTCTAAAAGGTTCTAGAAATGATGACAAGGTTAGTGACTCATGGTTGTATTTAATGATTCAATTAATGCATGATGACTAGGTTAGAAGGTTCAATGTATGCATTGATTATGTTCATACTAGGTGTCATGGTGATTCATCATCTCATTTAATCTTGTGGTCACCTCCTAGCTCCTACACTCACCTCCCTCCTCTCCTATAAGTGGCCGGCCACCCCCTTGAGGATTTATGATGGTTGTTGTTTTTAAAAGATATAAGTTTTGGTGCATAGAAATTAGATGTGATCGGTTTCTCTTTTCACCCGATCCAAAAGGCAACTTCATTAACCGTTCGTCCATAGCCTTGGACGTAACGAGACAAAGTGTTCTACTCATTCTCTACATCATCTTGGTCGTCTCTTCTAGCAAACTTGACGACCGAGTTGCCTCGGTTCAGAGGCGGGAGCCCGTTTAAAGATCCGTCGACGTGGTGCCACCTGGACGAGAAGAATGGAGATTCTGGAGATCGGAGCAGCTGCAACAAGCGTGGGATGATGGTTAAAGACCGAAGGACTCGGATTGTTCGGTATAACATTTCTACCCACTTTGTAATTTGTTAGTTTAGCTTTAATGGCAGATCTGGGTTACCGTACACGATAGCGCCAGTTTGTAAAAAGTTTTTGTTCCGCATTTGGCGTCTGTTAAACGGCCGCGGCGCTACCGTGGACTTACAAGTTAGGTCCCCTCCGTCCTAACGCCATGTGATCTAGACCAGTTGCCCTCTAGAACCCGGCTATTCGTGCACTCCATCGCAGGGTAATCCTAGTACAAAAAATAAAATAATATACAAGGGTGACATCGACCTCATCCCGGTCGTGCCCCAAAAGAATAATATACAAACTCGTAGTGACGGCAGTCCACATGTCGGACGCTCGTCCCGCAATATCAAATGTACAAATGAAATTAAACTGTACTAACATTGCACCATAGCTACTTACCACGACGATCCAACCAACATCACAGCACAACACAGAACATCAACGTGAATGTTACGTTCGCAAACCCGTCTAAAAGAACATATAGCAGTTAGACGGGTTTACCGATCGAGTGACATTCACGGTCGCAGATAGTAATGTAAGTACTGATAATCATACACACTTAAAATTTCGATCGATTAAACTTTTCCAAATTGGCCCCAAGTGCATAACCTGTACTCAAATGAATCTGGACCAAAACTATATATCACAAAAATCATTTTTCCACCAACTAGAGCTCCAGAAAATTTTTTGGACACTGTAGCCCAAAAAGGGCCGCGTAAGCGCCGCCAAATGTGACATTTCGCGGCGTTTCCGCGGTGGACTTTTGGAGTTAGGTGACCAAATTTTTTCTGTAGCTTTAGTTTTGCCTGCATGTATTTTTAAGATGCCTGAAAATATTTTTTTATCACTTTTAAAAATCGACAGCAAACACAAAAATGGAATCGTGATTTCGGAAATTTCCGTCGATCTATCTTTTAAGCATGTCAAAACAAGCTAGTAGGGTTAAAAAACCTGGCTCTGATACCATGAAGGGTTACGGCAGCGCCCCGGTCATCGAAACGCAGCCAAAATGCGGAACAAAAATTTTTAAAACCGGCGCTACCGTTACCCGATTTACGGACCGACCTTAAACTCTAAACTAGCAAACTAAGAAGAGGTTAGAATCGTTATACCGAGTTGATCCGTGTCCTTCGGTCTTCATTCCAAGCTCCTAGTGATCCTTTGATGATGTTTGGTTGCCGGTCTTCCTCCATCTCCGATGATCCCTCCGAGGGAAACGGCGCAAGCTCCAATCTCGTCGCACGAGGCAACCGACACTCCAAAATCGCTAGCGATGGAGAGTAGGGGTGTATGAAAGCGTCACTACAATTTTCTCTCATCCATATGCTCCATGGAGCAACTCAAGAAGAAGATGATGGAGGTAAAGAAGCTTTTGCATGAACAAAGGAAAATGGCTAAGTGTTTTTCTTTTGTGAACTTGAGAGAGTGTGAGAGTGGGCTAGCTTGTGATAATGTAATGTATCAAAAAAATGAAATCAACCCCTCATCAAGTGTGGCCGGCCCCCTCTCTCATCCACCCAAAATTCACATAATAAAAAAATCTCTTTTTCAATCTCCAATAAACAAATAAGTGCCCATCCTTTGCTACATGCACAAAACCATGCTCAACACTATACACATGCCACCTCACACCCTCCACTTCATTATGAAACAAATGAATTTTCCATAAATGGAAAATCAATAATGAGGTGGCATCATCTAGAAGCTATTCCGTATAAAATACGGAATACTTTCCGGTACTTGTATCGAAATACATATACGCGTATTCGTACCAAAATACGAATAGCCAAGAGAGAAAATGAATAGTGAGCAATAATACTAGAATACATATATACAAATACATATGTAAATTATTAAATCAAAACCCGATTTAATAATCTGGCTTAATCCTAAGCCGCTAGTATTATCAACCGTTCGATTAAAGTCCGTGCCGCACATGCACATATTTAATCGGTCACCTGTATATATCAACATACGCCATGTACACCATATTGCCTGAACCATGAAAACCCTCTGTGTGGGACTCTAAAGACTCGTCAATACGCTGGCAGTGGGTTTAACCACAAGCACGTCAGCGGCACTAGCTGTACGTAATGGCTACCCAGGTATTGAGCGAAAGGGATGCCGACGAGCAAACTCATCCTGAACCCCTACTGAGCCTGACAGTGACAATATCCGTACCGTCTGGTCTGTTCATCTAAGAGTATCGCATATCGAGTCTAGGGGGTGGATACAGTCAGACCCCTAACAACGCGATATTTAGTGTCAGCATGATACCCATCATCTCCTGAGAAACTATCGATCCTGGATCGGTAATCCCCGTCTACCATGGCCATGGATTTATGGTGATGGCCACCCGTACACAATGCGACATCAACTCCCAATACCGGGAGAGACGAATCCCCGACGATCCGATCACTGCCTCCATGTGGCTCGGGACTATACCCAACTAAAACCTGTTTGCATGACTCTTTTGAGCCGTGGTAGGGTAGTAATCAAAGCACAGTGGGAACTCACACGAGACAAATGACGATCTCAGGTCGACAGACTAACCTGTACACATGTCACCTGGTAACTGCTATCTGACAATAGGTATAATACCAACTAGCAGGTTCCCGGCAAGTCCGTCCAGTGTACTCATAACCTAATGAGCACCTGCATACTATCTTAGGTGAACAAACTAACACCAATGGCTTGTGAGACCTGGCCACCGCCCCTCGTCGGGGTCTCGATCAGTATACACTAGTCTACACTGGAGTATCGATGCCCGGTCTCGATACTCCTTCGACTAGGGACATTTAAGGATGTGCTTATAGACCCAGCTCCCACATATATGATCGCCATCATAATGCTGGCAGTCAAGCAAGAATCCTATGGGCTCTATCAACATGTATATGATGATAAAAACAAACCAGATAGCATACTATCATCTTGAGTAAGACTGTTTTATCGTTATAGGTCCTGCCTCAATCATCATAATCACAAGTCCGTGACTATGATAATTGCCTTGAGGGCACTATAGCCAACACAGCCATATGACAGCTGCCGGCAGTTCTTTTACGCTCATCTATCATGCTTTTCCGCTGTCGAAGAGCTTCACGTTTCATCCTCTTAAAGTGTTGTCTGTGAGCGACATACTCTTGCCACCAATTTTTAAAGGCGTTGCATTCTTCAGTAGGGTGCGCAATCTTCCGATGATATAAACAGTAATTAGAATGCACATCCTCTTCATTAAGGTGTATTTCATCAGAAGTGTTTCCTTCGAAGGGTGGCAGCTTCATTCCCGTCGATATGGCTTTGGCGAACCTTTTCCTCGTCTTGAACATGCTTTTATTTGCTGCAGATGTACTTTGATCTAGTGGGAGTGCTTCAACCCTTTCATCCAGTCACCGGCGTTTGGCCTTTTCAAATATGGCCATCTCGTGCTCTCGATCAGCTTTGCTTTTCAGAAGAGCTTCGTTCAGGAATGCATCAATCATTTCGTCTGATGGTCCTAGAAGTTCCGGCTCAGGATCTGCCCCTATTTTTTCTGCGTCCTGGGCTTCTTCACCGTTTATTAATGAGTGAGAGATCACATGGCAGCTTGCCACATAATCCTCGAGTTTATCTGACGAGTCTTCTCCAATGTCATCATCTCCGTCCTCAAGAACGTGGCTGAGAAACTCTTGAAGTGTGACCGGGGTTCGCGCCTTCTGATTATATTTTTCCAGCACGTCAATATGTTTTTGCATGCCCGTGCGCTTGTCATCGGGCTTCTCAGGCCTTTTGGTCTTTTTCTTCTTCTTCGAAGACTTTGACAGCTGGGTGTGGGCGTTTTGACTATCACCACCAATTTTTGGCGTCGGGCGCGGCTTTAGCATTCCCTCAATGATTTCGGGCTCTAACTGATTTTTCCACCTGATCGCCGGGCATGTTTGGAGATCCTTCAGCATTCTTTTTGTTTTGGCTGAAAGAGTGATCTCCTATGGAGCTTCTTCGACCAAAGAGCACGATGCCCCGGTGTGTCCCCCCTTTTAAGAGCGTGCGGCTGCGGCGGGCTTACTTTCCAATTCTCGGACAGTGCGAACTTGCCCTGTTGGTATTGATCTTCAATCCATCCTTTAAAGACGAAGCAATCCTCAATTGGATGGCCTATCACTTGGTGATGGGGGCAATAATTGGGATTATTAGCCTCGCCGGGTTGCAAAGGGCGTTTTGGATTCGGCAAATTGATGAGCCTGTTGCGCACCGCTAGTTCAAACAATCTCCTTATTTTATCCCGGGGAAACGAATAAGGGCGCTTCATTCTCTCATTAAAGAATCGCCGTTTCTCGTCTTGGCGATCAGTTAGCTTCGGGCCACTGGGCTGCTGTTGAGCATTGGCGACAAAGGTCGCTTTCCCCTTCCCTTTTTCATTTCGAGATTCCAGCTTTGAAGAAGACGGTCTATGACCCATCTGGTCGGTCGGGTTGAAGAACATCATGAATTGTGAAATAGTAGCTTAAGGGTCAAGAGTACCCATGAACATGCCTACTGCAGGCGCTTCTTTAATGCGCTGCCCACACTTCGACCATAGATTCCGCCACCATATTGCATACTGAACCCATGTTTCTCCAGGCTTCACCCTGGCATTGATCAATGCCGTGATTAGGGTGCGTTCGCTAGCACTCGAGAAACGCTGGGTGAATAGCAACTCCATCTCTGCAAACGTCTTGATAGAGTCATTCGGGAGTTCCGAATACCATTCGAATACTGTCTCCAACAAGCTGCCAACAAACTGGAGGAGCAGTAGTTTATCATTACCTCCAGTGTTGCCACACAGAGCCCTGAATTGAGCAACATGCTGGTGTAGATTCCCCGTCCCCTTATATACGTGGAATTTGCGGATCGTGTATCCCGGCGGGTACTTTATTTGGTTATACTAACCCGGATAGGGTCGTCCAGTTTTAACAACTTGCCCAGCCGCTTCATTCGCCTGGTGAGCTCGTATTTGCTGAGCGATTTAATCATCCAGGGCAGCTTTGGAGATTGTCTCTTCCTTGGCTGTTGACAGAGCCGGCAGAGGATTTGATGTCTCTCCTATATCATCTTCAATTATTACTGGAGGATTTTCAGCTGGAGGGTCCGGCTGGATCATCATGCCCACCATATCTTGGAACAGAAGGGCCATTTGTTTTATATTGGCCGCTTGTATCGCAGCCTCTTTCTCCTTCTTCTCAAGCATTCTCCGAAGGAATTCAGCATCAGTTTCCTGCACACGGCGCTGCTCCGAGGATGTCTCCAGGTTTGCTTTCGGTCCCGTAAGTGCGGCCATAGCTGTTAGTATTTCTTGGAGCTTTTGTTGTTGTTGCTCCTGAGCCTTAGTCACTGATCGCGTAAGCGGTCGATGACCTATGGATATACGGCTATCCTGTTTTCCGGATGCCATATAAATGGTGTGCACCACCATGCCCTCAGACTTGGGGCGTTTAGATTCAATGTTCTTGCGATTCGTCGCAAACACCGGAATTTTCTCCAGCTTTCTCCTCTTATGAGCGGTCGAAATTGAGGGGGCCGTTGCAGTGGGCACCCAAACAGCTGTCGCCTTTTGTGGCTTGACAGGATGGTTCTCTTCTCGCTGAACTTTCACATTTGTCTGTCGGTGAGAGTAATCTTGATCAATCACCGATTGCTGAACCTGTCGCCAAACATTGTAAATTTTAGAGGACAACCGCTGAGGGGGCTGCTCTAACTTTGCCTTTAGGGAATTCTCTACCGGTAGAGGAGATCTCTTCAGCACGGCAGTCGGAGAGTTTTTGCGCACCCTCCTTAACGGTTCAAAACTGTTTCCAGTTGGAACAGCAGCATCGATTTCCACCGTTGGAGCCGGCGGAGTCAGTCCAGAAGGAGAGTTGCTCCCAGCCTTCCTTACTCGGCGCCAGTGGCGACGTCGAGCGTGTCGAGCCGTTGGGATTGTCTCAGCTGTAGGGGTGACTTCCTCATGCCCCCTGTGTTGGTCAGAAGTTGTCGTTGTCAGCCTATTGAAGACTGATGTCCACTGAGTGGGGATAACCAGCCTATCGAAGGCAGACTTCTGAGTAGAGGAAGCAGCCTTGACGATTTCGCCTGGAACATGAGCTGAAACAGTCAGTCTTGTGAAGACCGACCCTTTGGCAGGAGAAGCCGCCTTAACAACTTCATGAGCAGGAATGGCTATCCTCTTAGGGATAACCTTTTCTAGTATCGTGGGCTTCTTCATAGGCCCAAATGAGCTTTGTCTCAGTCTGTCAAAGACTGAGGCGTTGGAGCTGGACGATCCGTTGAGAGGGGCCGCGGTAGTTGTGAGCCGATTAAAGACCGAGCTCTTCGGAGCTTCTTGCAATGGTACATGGGCATTGAAGCTCATCGGTGGGAGCATGGTCCCGAAGAATAGTCCAGTGGTGGCTTGAATTACCTGCTCCACTGGCATTATGAAAAGGGAGACCGCTTGGGGCCTATAGGTTACACCTCCAGATGAGGTTGAACGGGAGTTGCAGTTGCAGCTGGATCAGTTAGAGGCCATTTCTTTTTTCTGCACGAGAGCAAAACCAAATCTTAGTACCTCGAACCCAAGGGCAACCATATTAAACCGTGATTCGTTGGCGAAAACGACACACGAAGTGTGGAGTGGGAAGAGGAAGAGGTCACA
Source organism: Agapanthus africanus (assembly GCA_030015575.1). Lineage (NCBI taxonomy): Eukaryota > Viridiplantae > Streptophyta > Magnoliopsida > Asparagales > Amaryllidaceae > Agapanthus > Agapanthus africanus. Next base: position 84,935,281 of record CM057344.1, on the reverse strand, counting down.
CCTGGCGTGCCAGAATCTGTTCTCCTCCGACCACAGAGGCGCGACCACGTAGGTTCGTCTTACCTGAATTTGGGGGCAGATGCTAATTGGTGCTATCCATCCACCTCTCCGAAGATGCCAAGTTGATTTATGGCACTATATATCGAAGGTTTAAATGGATGCGGCCGATGTAGCAGACTTCGTCAGATTCCCCCCCCCCCCGTTGAGGGGTTTTTGATTGTGGGGACGCTCTTCCCTGCAGGCGCAAGCCCCTGAGTTAATTACGCTACCGCATCGCGATAACCATTTTCTCCTTCTCCAGATGGTCACTTCGTGTCGTGTGTGTTTGTTTTGTTTTTGGTTGCCCATGGATTGTATAAGGAGACTAATTTATGTTGTCGCCCATAGGGCGTGGATTAGTCCAAATCCGTATTTTCTTAGATTTGGGTTTGGGGTTGGGTTTAAGGAAACGATAGTCTCATTTGAGACTAAGATCAACTTAAACGTTTGTTAAGAATACGTTAGTCTAATTTTAGACTAAGATTAACTTAACATGATCATTTAGATCCAACAAAAGAGCATTTGGGGCTCTATTGTTTAATATAGGGACATTGCGGTTGATTACTAGTTTAAGGATATGGTGGTCCAGTTTAAAGACATCATAGTTTGTAAAGGTTAAGGACATCATAGTCTATGGTCTTAAGGACCCCACAGTCCGAGGTTAAGGATATCATAGTCCATGGGTTTAAGGACCCCACAGTCCGAGGTTAAGGACATCATAGTCCATGGGTTTAAAGGACCCCACAGTCCGAGGTTAAGGACATCATAGTCCATGGAATGATTGGTTATCAGGACCCGTCACCTCTCTGAAGACGTTGAAGGATTACAACTACAAATATCAAAGGAGTGGATAGATGTACCCTTGAACCAAAGTTGATTAGGAGATCTGTAGTCCAATTTGGGACTAAGATCAATTAATTAGATTATGAGAACATGGGCTCAGTTAAATCTGAATTGAGAACTTATGGCCAACTTTGGCTAAGTCCAATTAGGTTTAAAATGTTGGACCTTTGTTTGGACTGTTGAACATTTGTCTGGGTTCAATCTCCTATTATTTAGCAATGCTAAACAGGGATTTGGGGTTCTGACAACATTTTGTCTTTGGCTGAGTACTAACCATTCATTATAGCTCTGGACTTTACTTTGCGTATCATATGAACTAATCAATTTTGAGGTTCAGTTGAAGGGGAGATTTGCCTCTGGAAAACTTAGCCAATTTGGGCTAAGCTTGATTTTAAAATAGTGTTAAACACTATGGGATATTTGGCGATCACGTGTTCCCACGTGATGCGCTTAAATTAGTGTTGAACACTAGGAACGAAGCACTTAAAGTAGTGTTAAACACTAAGACTGAAGCGCTCACATGGGGTCATATGAGGCGCTTGATGATTGGGCCTTGCCTCTGTTATTTGTTCTCAGAATATTCACAGAAGTGTTAAACACTTAATCTTAACGGCCATCACGTGTGGGCACGTGATGGGTACTGATTGGTACGAAAAAGTGTGTTTGTAGTAATTAACCGCAATCAATAACGGTGTCGCATGTAGCTAGACCGAGATGAGTATGGGTCGTCCTCTGGGAAACGTGGAACCTTTTACTCTTACTTTAGATGTGTTGAAAAAGAGAGGAGGGATAATGAATTTTGTGGAAAGGTTTCTAGATCCATGTTAAGCACTAATGCAAAAATATAGATCTAGATTATTTTAGGGATGTAGTTAATATAATAAGGGGGCTTGTAGGGTTCATTAGGATTTAGTAGTTATGGACGATTAATTAAAAGTTACCCTTTTTATCCTTTAATAGATTTAAAACTAGAACGACGGTGATGCGTGTAGATTAGGGTTTCTGGAGGGAAAAGGAATCCCACTCTTAACCCTTATCTCGACACGGAACTCCGTTCATATCTAGCCTTTACCAAAACAATCATTAATCTAATCTCTAATCGCGGTCGGGACTAACAAAGAATTGTTAGCGCGGCCGATTAGGATGTTAATGATTCTTTTGATAAAGTTCATAAACTTTATAGGACTTAAAAAGGGTTTAGGGATGTTCATCATCCATTAGCCTACCCTAATCCTACGAACCCTAACAAGCGGAGAATTACTCGCACATGTTGGGAGAAAAAGAGATGGAGAGAAAATGCATAATTAAACTACGAAGAAATAGAATAAGAAAAAGAAAGCTACCTTTATTAATCAACAATATTCATTACACTTTGATTCCTTAGAAAATGATTAACTTTGATTTCTTAGAAAATGATTACAAATCTAGTTGCTTCTCGATCTCTTCTAAGGAGGTAGATGAACCGTTGATGATCAGCCTGGATGTGTGAGCCGTCTTGGACTTCGTGATCGCGTCGGCTTGATGATTTTTCCAAGAGGCTCTCGGTCCATATTTATAGTCCAAAGCTAGAAACCCTTGCTTCCAAATTAGGTAAATAGTAGTAAAGATTTCTCCACAAAAATTGCAACCTCTATCTCCTAAATCTTGCCGCGGATCCGCGGCCTAAGGGGGGGTATGGCCGCGGATCCGCGGCCATTCAATCATGTCCTTTGATTTTCTTTTTGGGGTATTTCTCTACTTGGCACGTGGAGTTTTCTGGAATCTTTGGATCTTTGAAATCTTCTCGTAGCTGCTGCCAGATTTGATCTCCAAGTTTTGCTTTCTTAATTAGGCAAGTTTTCTTTAACAACTTGATTTTCTTGATTTTAGTCTTGAAAAATTCTGCACAACTTGGAAAAATTCTGCACAACAACTCAAATAATATTTAGTAGACTTTGTTCTACTAGGATTTGGTCAATAATATTATTTGCATACATTTTCCTACCAAATGCTAATTATAATATATCAACACATGGAAAATATTATTTTTACAAATAAACCCTCATATGTATGATATATTATAATAAAGACCTTTTTAAATATGGAAATAGTAGGAAAAATGTAATAACAAATGTGCAGTTTTATCAACTGAACAAATACCCCCAAACTTATCTTTGATCGTCCCGAGCGAACTAGTTTATTCAAGAGAAGGAAAAGAAGGTAGAAAACTAAGCACATTTTCGTAGGCAAACATGATTGCACTGAGCATATGCAACAAGCCGTTAAACCTCTAGGTGTCCCTAATAGGAGGAGTGTTGTCTCCTGAGGGTTTTCAGCGGATTACACCCACAAAATCCAATAATAAAAGAGAGATGGTGAAATTTACATATAAAGATAAGAACCATAAAAGAAATACTTTGAAAATTTAGAGTTTCCAACTATACTAGCTTTTCAGTTGTCATGAGCCCACCTTAATAGTCATGAAAAGATGTTAGAAATCACATCATCCCTCAATAAAACACCGTCTTTATCTTCATTCCTACCTTCATCCAAATATCGATCGTATACCTCTACGTGTGTGTAAAGAACATCCCTACACTCAGAGAATTCAATTCAAGCTATCATACTTTTGTCCATCTGCCTCAGTACTTTTTAATCAATGAATATTTAGTTAAATTTGCTCACACAATTTTCATGCGACCGTTAATACTTCTTGAGGTACTAACCGACCGATTACTCATGTGCTTGCTGATTAGGTGATAGTATTTTCCTCGTCTTGCACCACCTAAGGCTTAGCAGTGACTCCCAAACCAGTTGGTCTAAGGCACTAGGTGATGAAGCACCCTCGCTATATTTTTTTATTGCTGCCTTGGCGATAACAAAACCAGTGTTCATTTTTTTTTTCATTTCACCATTTTTATATTTTCTTCATTTTTTTATTTCCTTCATACTTTGGCATTTAGACAAGAGCATTTCAAGATATCCTCTACTATCCCGAGTTTCAAGACGTGTGTAAGTGCGTATAGTAGGGTATCAACGTTCAAAAATGTTTGGTTTCCAGAATAGGAACTATTTTTCAGACTTATTTTTATGCTTCAGATTAGTGACTTCCTTCATCTTACTAACCCTTGAGACAATGGCTCATAACTACTTATTACTAGTTCATTTAAGAAAACTTCTAATTTTCTTGGTTTTCTTAAATTTTTCTAATCTTTTGGATGTAATTTTTCACTTTCTACTCTTTTGTTATAAAAGATTTTTTTTTTAATTTTTGAAAATGTTGTGCTTATGCAAAATATGATGTAAATTGATGTGTAAATAAGCACAAACCTCCACCAAACTTGTTTTCAACAGTGTCTTTACTGTTGCTATCTGCTGGATCACAAAAACCTGTAAGCTTAGGAGGACATTATTAATAGGGGCAAGAATATATGAAAGTGAAAATCCTCCCCCAAACTTATTTTTGGCTCACAAATTTGAGGACAAAAGTTATGTTCAAGAGCCAAAAATATACCTCCCCTCAAACATGGGTTAGACAATATGAAGCATTTTAAGAGGGGGTAAGTCATTTGGTCAAAGTAAGACTTTACAAAGACCAAAAGTTAACACCAACCATTCAAAGATTTTATCAGTATAGCGTATAGGTTGGTAGAAGAATGTGTTGTATCGAGTCAAGAAAAAATGGGGAAGGGATAAGTGGTGGTCTGGAAAGGGTTTGAAATTAGAGAAAAGAAAGAATGAGGATGAATGTGAATGATTAGGAAAAAGGAATGGTGATGGTTCAACCTCTATAGGTGGAGATTGATCAATCACAAAATCCGTATTGTTTAAAAATTCAATTTCGTCGGCAAAAATTTCTTCAAAACTTTTATCAATGGTGTGATTGAATATTTTGCTGTCAAAGAGTTTTGTTCCAGAATTTATCCTACTTGATTCATCTAAAATCATTGAGGTAAAGGACTCGAAAAACTCATCTACCTCATTTTCAAAAATATCCAAATCAAGTTGAATTTCTGGTATTATTGAACTTGAATTAACGGATTGTGATTCATCAAAACTCACTGAAACTATAGGAACAGAAGAAGAACCAGAGAAAATGGAAGGTGAAATGGGTAAACAAATTGGTGTGTCGAGTGTTGCTGTACCAAATGTGGAAGATGGAGGCTGTATTTCGGTCTGATCTTCGGGTATACCATTATCATCAACTTCAAGACATATTGGGGGTTCGGGAAGAATTAAAGGCTCAAGATGATGACCATAAGAAAGTGAAAGGATTTGATGAATTGGTGGGACAAAATCATCCAAAATTTCGGGTTCATCAATCAATATATCCCCAACGTCAATCACTTCATTCAAGTGAAGGTTAAAATTCTCAAACACCTCATCAAAAGTATGGTTTTCAATCAGTTTTGGTTCAAGAGTGGAGGTGTAGAGATCACAAGGGTTGGGCATGGTTTCACTTGAAATGGACCCTTCACAGTCGGGTAAATCAAACACTACAAAGTCACACAACTTATCAGTCATTCTATTTGGTATACTTGATGAATCTATGAAACTGGAGTTGTGGATTTCAGTTTGAAATGGGGAGGTTTGATTAGGAAGGGTGTACAGTTCTGTCTCACTACCCAAGTCCTTCCTAATTTGGTTTGACAGTTCCAGAAATTTTTCTAATGTCTGCTCCAGACTAGTCTTGGGTTGATAAGGGGTTTCAGTATAAGATTGAAATTCTTGTGGATAATTAAAACTCCCAAATGACTGATTAGAAGAACTGTCTAGAGTAGGTGGAAAAGTCGGATTGGATTGATAGGAATAGAATGGTTGCGAAACTTGGGTAGGAGTAGGATCAATATTATGATAAGAAGAATATTGATATGGATTGGTTGGTTGGCTATTTTCAATAGACATCTTATATGCCATAAACCGCATATCAAACTCTTCTTTGGACAAGGGTGGTGATGGTTGATATTGGTCCGGGTTGAAACTTTGGCCTCTAGATCTAGCTATGTGCTCAGCAATGGACATTCGTCTAGGGGCTTCCTCACTCTGGGTATGAACTGAAACAGGTGTAGGATTAGGATATGGTTGATAAGACCTAGACTGAGGTGGCCAACTGTTTTTTCCTGCTTGTTCTATATGATCTCGTAAGGACATGGAAGAGCCGGACGGTATACCGAAGGGATTACGAAAACAAGAGATATCTGGTTGTGGACAGCAAAACTCGGCAAGTGTTCTTCTGTTTAGGTCACCCATTATAAGAAGAGAAGAAAGGGGAAGGGGAGAAAATAATTGGTTTGTTTTGAAAAATGACGGATTTAGACGAATCACACAAAAATGCACAAACAACCCTAGAACTATAGTTACCTAGGTCCAGTCTTTAGACCGCTCCTAAACTTCCAAAGGACAAGCCATAGGATCAATCCTCTACCGCCTCTTTACTACCCTTGTAGGCAGGTAAGTGCCAGGTAAGTGGGAGGCTCCCCACTACGAAAGTAGTGGTCCTAATTAAGTAACCACTTGCCTTAGACACACTTACCTAGACACCACAAAAGTAATGCGGATAAGCGATAGATTACCCACGACCTTCCTCTGTCCTTATTGAGCGCGACAGTCCTTAGAGTCTGGTCTAGATATTTTTTAAATTAATGTAGGGTTGATGCAGATGCTCGGTTTGTGATTTGTAGGGCTTAGGAAGGGTGATGAAATCCTCACTTAATCTGGATTTTGGTCTTGCCCCTTAAAAATCCGTATTAAAATATGCAAAAACAAACCGCAAAACAAAATTTTGCAAAAAAATTTTTGAGCGGCGATATTTTGCAAAGAATCCTGCAGAAAAGATATTTTATTGGATTTCAGAGGAGAGAGAAAGAGGTTAGAATCTTACCAGGGAAGTTTTGAGCCCTAGATCCTTTAACTGGCTGCGCTTCCGCCACCGATGTGCACTTCCGGCCGCAAGAGAGAGAGAGATCAATTGATGAATTTTTTTTCTGTGGCCTTCTCTACTTCTTTAGATCTTAATGAATGTATCTGTCTCATGTTTCCTCAAGTCTGTGACTCCAGATTCTCTCGCAAAATTCACACAATAATTGTTAAATATACAATTTGCAGTTTTGTTTTATTTATGATACAGATCGTATAAGAATTCAACACAAATAGTAAGAATAAAAAATTATGCACGTATCCCCGGCAACGGCGCCATTTGATTGGTGTGCGAAAAAGTGTGTTTGTAGTAATTAACCGCAATCAATAACGGTGTCGCGTGTAGCTAGACCGAGATGAGTACGGGTCGTCCTTTGGGAAACGTGGAACCTTTTACTCTTACTTTAGATGTGTTGAAAAAGAGAGGAGGGATAATGAATTTTGTGGAAAGGTTTCTAGATCTATGTTAAGCACTAATGCAAAAATATAGATCTAGATTATTTTAGGGATGTAGTTAATATAATAAGGGGGCTTGTAGGGTTCGTTAGGATTTAGTAGTTATGGACGATTAATTAAAAGTTACCCTTTTTATCCTTTAATAGATTTAAAACTAGAACGACGGTGATGCGTATAGATTAGGGTTTCTGGAGGGAAAAGGAATCCCACTCTTAACCCTTATCTCGACACGGAACTTCGTTCATATCTAGCCTTTACCAAAACAATCATTAATCTAATCTCTAATCGCGGTCGAGACTAACAAAGAATTGTTAGCGCGGCCGATTAGGATGTTAATGATTCTTTTGATAAAGTTCATAAACTTTATATGACTTAAAAAGGGTTTAGGGATGTTCATCATCTATTAGCCTACCCTAATCCTACGAACCCTAACAAGCGGAGAATTACTCGCGCATGTTGGGAGAAAAAGAGATGGAGAGAAAATGCATAATTAAACTATGAAGAAATAGAATAAGAAAAAGAAAGCTACCTTTATTAATCAACAATATTCATTACACTTTGATTCTTTAGAAAATGATTACAAATCTAGTTGCTTCTCGATCTCTTCTAAGGAGGTAGATGAACCGTTGATGATCAGCCTGGATGCGTGAGCCGTCTTGGACTTCGTGATCGCGTCGGCTTGATGATTTTTCCAAGAGGCTCTCGGTCCATATTTATAGTCCAAAGCTAGAAACCCTTGCTTCCAAATTAGGTAAATAGTAGTAAAGATTTCTCCACAAAAATTGCAACCTCTATCTCCTAAATCTTGCCGCGGATCCGCGGCCTAAGGGGGGGTATGGCCGCGGATCCGCGGCCATTCAGTCATGTCCTTTGATTTTCTTTTTGGGGTATTTCTCTACTTGGCACGTGGAGTTTTCTGGAATCTTTGGATCTTTGAAATCTTCTCGTAGCTGCTGCCAGACTTGATCTCCAAGTTTTGCTTTCTTAATTAGGCAAGTTTTCTTTAACAACTTGATTTCCTTGATTTTAGTCTTGAAAAATTCTGCACAACTTGGAAAAATTCTGCACAACAACTCAAATAATATTTAGTAGACTTTGTTCTACTAGGATTTGGTCAATGATATTATTTGCATACATTTTCCTACCAAATGCTAATTATAATATATCAACACATGGAAAGTATTATTTTTACAAATAAACCCTCATATGTATGATATATTATAATAAAGACCTTTTTAAATATGGAAATAGTAGGAAAAATATAATAACAAATGTGCAGTTTTATCAACTTAACAGGTACCCATGCATTGATTATTAAAGTGTTTATTAGGGGTCACGTGGGGACACGTGAGGGCTCCCAAAATTGATTATGCCCTTGCTTTGTTCTTTTATTTTGAGGAATTTATCCAAGGGTCACGTGGGACCACGTGACCCCATCTTATTCATTCTATTCTGACCATACAGGGGGAAGGTCACGTGTTGCCACGTGATCAAGTTGGGCACTGACTTCTTTTACGTGCATGAAAAGTCCAAGTCCCTTATTTAAGAATTAAATTCTTAAGACCCTAGTTCTCCCTCTAAGTTTTGGATCTGCATGGCAGAATCTTCCCGATGAGAATTAAATTCTCAACTTATGGGGAGATCTGCTTCTGCAGATCTTCAACCATGAAGAAGAACTAAGTTCTTGTTTTAAGGGTTAAACCCTGTCTCTGTTGAAGGAATTAAATTCCTAAGTATTTGGAGGAATTAAATTCCCAAAACTCAATTCTCTCTCTAAGTTTAGGATCTGCATGGCAGAATCTCCCCGATGAGAATTAAATTCTCAACTTATGGGGTGATCTGCTTCTGCACATCTTCAACCAAAGGAAGAACTAAATTCTTATTCAGAAGTGTTAAACTCTTAATTTGAGAATTAAATTCTTTTTTTGTTTTATGAAGCTTAGATCTCTTTCCCTTTCTCACCTAGGGTTTCTTTCTCTTTTGAGAGAATCTTCTTTTCTCTCTGGAGAATTAAATTCTCTTCTTTTTATTTGTTGTTGTATCTCTCCAGAACCCCCCCTTCTTCTCTTCTTGGCTCCTATTTATAGGAGAAAGAAAAGACTCAGTTTTTTTAGTCAATCTTTCATTGAAAGATTTCAATTGATTTTGTAACCAACATGATCTTTTAAATCACTCAGTGAATTTTATTCACCATTGGATTTTTAATCCAAAAGATATTCTGTCTGTTATTCCTGGAAAATTTCAGGGAAATCTTTCCTTGTATAGAATCTTTCTATAAATTGGCGATTTTTAATCCAACGGTGCTCCACTTTATAGAGCACAATCTTTTTTGTTTGGAAAGATTTAGAGAAATATTTTTCCAGTTAGGGTTCTCGATTCCCTCTTAATTAGAATTTAATTCTAGTAGTTCAGAAGGCTTAAGAGCCTGTCACATGTTGGCACGTGACCTTCTGATTGACCATTTAATTAGAATTTAATTCTATTATTTCAGAGATCTTAGGATCCCATCACGTGTTGACACGTGACCCCCTGATTAAGAATTAACCAGAAATTAATTCTGTTGTTTTAAAGAGCTCAGGAATTATCACGTGTGGGCACGTGATGTCCTATTGGGGTTTTTCCCTGTTGTTTTATTATACCTTTTTCAGTGGGTTTAAAGGCCCATCACGTGTGGGCACGTGACCCAATTTGAAGTTGTGTATCTCAGCACCTATAACTTTGCCCATAGAAGGTCACGTGTCCCCACGTGATGCCCGATCACGTGTGGACACGTGATGCTTCTCTTGTGTATTTCTTTGCTGCTTTATTCAGTTCCCATGAGGGAATAACCAACAACTGGCCTTAGAACAGACATTGGATATTCGGTACGCCAATTATAGGCCTTAGTGCAAGTGGGAGATTGTTGGATATGTATGCCCTAGAGGCCTGTATTGTATAGGATGCTTGGGATATGTATGTATAGGACAATCTTACGCAGTTGTATATAGTATATTATTTGAGTTATCTTTATCTTGATATGTGTATTTCATTCTATTGACGCTTTATATTACTTGCACATATTAATAAAGACTCGATACAGTAGTATACTATTATGGTTTGACTCTTAACATGTGCATATGTTATACTCGATATAACATATGGCAGTTACATGTTGATAAAGCACATAGGATTTTGCTTGACTACCAGCGTTATGATGGCAATCATACTTGTAGGAGCTGGGTAGTCTATAAGCATATCCTTAAAGGTCCCAAGTCGCAGTAGTATCGAGATCAGGCATCGATTTTCCAAAGTAGACTTGTGTCTACATTTCTAGACCCCGACGAGGGGCAGTGGTTGGTCATACAACCTTTGGTGTGATCATCTAAGATTGTATACAGGTGCTTACTGGGGGTGAGTACACTGGACGGACTCGCCGAGAACCTCTAGATGGTATTATACCTATCGTCAGATAGCGGTTCTCAGGTGACATGAGTACGAGTTAGTCTTAAGACCTGAGATCATCATTTGTCTCATGTAAGTTCTCACTGTGCTTCTATCACTACCCTACCATGGCTCTACTGAGTCATGCAAACAGGTTTTGGTTGGGTGCAATCCCGAGCCATATGGAAGCAGTGAGTGATTGTCAGGGATTCGTCTCTTCTGGTATTGGGAGTCGATATCGCACTGTGTCCGTTTAACTAGAACCATAAGACCTTGGCCAAAGCAGTTGAGAACTACTGATGGTTAGATCAGTAGTTTCTCGGATTGGTCCTGAGCCAAATCGACATGACTTATCGGGTCAGTAGGAGTCTGACGTTTACCACCCTTAGACCCGGTATGCGATACTCTTATACGAAGAGACTGGATTGCACGAAGATTGTTACGGATAGGCTCAGTAAGGGTCCGGATGAGCTTGCTCGTCGGCCTTCTTTTCGATAGGTACCTGGGTAGCCATTACATACAGCTAGTGCCGCTGACGTGCTTGTGGTTAAACCCACTGCCAGCACACTGTCGAGTCTTTAGAGTCCCACACAGAAGGTTTCTCTGATTCAGGCGAAACGATGTGGTGGCCGTATGTTTATACGTGCAGGGTTTCGATCGAATGATAATACTAGCCAGCTTAGGATTAAGCCGGATTATTAAATTAGGTTTTGATTTAATAATTTACGTGTACATATTTCGATATGTATATTCTAGTGTTATCCAGATTTTTCGATCGAACGTTTGATAATACTGGCGGGCTTAGGATTAAGCCGGTTCATTAAATCGAATATTGATTTAATGCTAGTATTATTTTAGTGGTGTTATTCTATCTCTTGGTTATTCGTATTTTGATACGAATACGGATATATATATATGATAGAACGTATTTTGTATTTATACAAAATACGTCCTAGAAGATGACGCCTCGTTTGTTTATTTTTCTATTTGTTGAAAATAGAAAATGAGGTGGAAAAGGAAGAGATGGCTTGAAGCATGGTATGAAGAATGGTCTTGGTATTTATTGCTACTACTATTGAAGTATGGTCGATTTTAAATGAAAAGAAAATACTTCATAAAAGAAAATCCTTAGCCATTCTCATGCTCATTCTTGAGTTGCCTTTCTCTCTTATCTTTGAGAGCTCACTCTCTTTTTCTTCTTGAGTTCATTTTCATTTCAAATCCTTAACCTTCTCATGTGTTGAGAGACAAAGGATTTGAGATAGAAGCTTACCGCCAAACATTACCACATCATTTAAGAAACTAGATTAGCAAACTAGTTTGCTTAGTTTACTTCACTTTGAGCAGGAGCTTGAATCAAGGACCTTCAGGTGGATCATCTAGGACCTAGAAGACCGGCCATCAAGTTTGATCAAGATCGCCTAAAGGGCTCAAGAAGAGGAGTGAAGACCTGAAGGACCCGAGTCTTTAGGAATAACTCCTTTTCACAGTAGCTAGATCTCTTAAGATAGCTAGTTTTGGTTTATGGATAGATTCTCGGATGTGTTTTCTAGCACCGGATCTTTAAAAAGTTAAAGTTTTTCGTTCCGCAGAGGCCGCGGTAGGCGGCCAGGGCGCTAGGAAACCCAATAGTTTCCAAGAGGACACCAGTCTATCTACACTTGGAAGAATGAACCTAGTGTTCGCTCGACTCACGTTATCTCGTCTCCGGGATGAGGGGGACACCGGTCTATCTACACTTGGAAGAATAAGCCTAGTGTTTGCTCGACTCACGTTACCTCATCTCCAGGGTGAGGGGGACACCGATCTATCCATACTTGGAAAAATAAAAATGAAAACGAAAACTTTCCAATCACACACATCAGAGGCGAGCAAAAATACTTCATTAATTTCAAAATTATGTACAAGGTATTATGAGTTCTTCAGCTTTACAAAATTGCTAAAACATTGCTCGAATGCTTACAAAGGAAAAGAAAGAGAGCAAGGAGAGCGGCGGCTTCAAGACGTCTCCTCGGCGGCTTCAAACATCTTCTCGACCAAGGTCTCCTCACCGCCCGCCTGCTCGGTGCTTCCGCCCTTTGGCTCTTTCTCTGGGAGGGGGTACCTCACGTGGAACTCCTGGTCATCGAATATGGGCACCATCTCTTTAATGGCGTCAAGGGCATTATACCCCCAATGGCCACAGAGTCAGCAAGATCGACGTAGAACTGTTCGGACATCTTATAATCCTCCACAGCTTTCTCCGCCTTCTCCTCGGCCCTTTTCGCCGTCTCGTTGGCCATCCGGGCATCCCCTTGAACGAGTCTCTTTGCTTCCTTATGGCATTAAAGAGCTCGTTGACTTCGCCGACCTGGGGCCTGGAGGGCCCGTTTGGACTAAGTCAAAGTTCGGTGGGACTCCTTCAGCCTCATGGCCTTCACCACCTTCGAGACCAGCCGCGACTTAAGAGAGGCAGCGTTATCCTCGGCTTCCTTCAGCCTGGCGAGGAGTTCTTCCTCATGCGAAGATATCTCCTTGGCCTTTTTTATCGTCGGGGCAACTTCTTCGATCTCCATGGCGCCCAGGAGGGCACAATGTTGAAAAACCTGCAGAAAAAGGCAGACAACATTTGTCAAGGACTGAGCAGAGGAAAAATTACTTGGAAAATTTACGGAAAAATTACCAACCTGGACGGCCTCCTAGACTATGACAACGACCTGGGCTTTCATAGTGCCCTGATGTATTTTGACCCCCGCTGCTTTCTTCATATCCGCCAGCAAGCTGTCGACCACATATAACCCCGACGACACCTCTTGGCAGAAGTCGCCCTCCTGCACGTGTATCCCGGCCGAAGACGGCTGGGAAACCACCTTCTTAAGCTTCTTGGTCGGAGACTCGGTGGAGGAAGGCGCCTCCGACCTTACCCGGGAAACCTGTTCCGGGCTTGTTTCTGCCCTTCACTCCTGCGCTCCTCGGGGGCAGACGGAGGGACGACGATCTTTACTGAGGGCCCCTAGCAGAGCGTCCCACTCGCCGTGGGCTTGGACGAGCTGCCGTCACCGCCCTTCCTATCCTATACCTTGGCGGCCAAGGCGACCATTATCTTCGACCGGTCCATAGGCTCTGCAGGAGGAAACAAAAAGGATTAGTGATAAAATAAGTGAAATATACCAAGTCTAAATTGAATTGCTAAGACCTAACTTACCTACGAAGCGTGCGGGACTGAGTCCCGCCCAGCTCAGGGCATACTCGGAAAGCAAGGCATCGGCGCGTTAGATCGGCTCCCACTGGGACATGATCCCCGCTTCCAAGGAATTCGACAGCTTGGCCTTCGAGCAATCTATCTTATGCCACTCGGTGGGTACCAGCCACTCCTATACTTTCGGAGGACCGACGAAGATGAAATTCTCCTTCCACTCGTGGATAGAGGAAGGGACGACCACTATCTCCGATCCGGATGTTGATTGATCTTTTTAAAGAGAAGTGCTGTAAATAAAGTAACCGCAATCAGGACGGTGTCGCTAGTAGCTAGCCGCGGTGAGTACGGGTCGTTCGCAGGAAAACGTGAACATTTTTCTTGTTTTAGACGAGTTGATGGAAGATGGGTGATTGGTTGTAGATCTAATTTGATACGAATTTAGAATTTATAAAGAAGAGACTTGTAGGGTTCATAGGACTTAGTAGTAATGGATGATTAATTAAAAATGACTCTTTTTATCTTTTAATAATTTAAAACTATATCGATGGTGATGAATGTAGATTAGGATTCTTTTGGAAGAAACTAGGGTTTCCCCACTGCTAACCCTTGTCATTGCATTGATCTCTATTCATGTCTAACCCCTAACAAAACAAGTGTTAATCTAATATCAAATCATGGTCGAGACTATCAATAAATTGATAGCGCGCCCGATAAGGATGTTAACATTTATTTTGCTAAAGTTTATAAACTTTAAAATGTATAAAAAAAGTTAAAATATTTTATCATCCATTGATCTACTCTAGCCTACGAACCCTAGCAAGTTAGGAATTACTCACACATGGTTGGAGAAGAAAGAATAAAGAATGAGATCATAATGTAAGATACAAAAATTAAGTGCAGAAAGTAATTGCGAAAAGACTAATAAAAACTCTACCTTTATTAATCAACTATATCATGTACAAATCCTTTTAAAGTAGAGTACAAGAACCCTAGTTTTTGCTCTCGATCTCTATCTTTTTGGAAGTAGATGAATAGCTGATGATCAATTCGGATGCATGGATCGTCTTAGACCTCTTGATCTCTTCGGTTGATGATTTTTCATGTGAAGCTCTCGGTCTTTTAAATAGACACAGAAACTAGAAACCCTAGTTTCCATACAATAATATATGCTGTTAAAATTCTATCCACAAAATCTTAAATCCTACGGCTATCAAGAGGTCACGGATCCGCCGCATATATGTGTGTTTGGCCGTCCAACCACGGCGGAATAATGGAATCAGGACTTGAAATTCTTCTGCTCTCTTCTGTTGACATTTGGAGATCACTTAGATATCTATATACTTCAAATCTTACTCTGAGTCTCTGCCGTTGCTAGATCTTATGATTTTCTTCAATATTTCGGCAGATTTGATTCCGACATCTCGGATCTCTTGATCTCCAGACCTGAGCTAATATCTGCACAATATCTCAAGTCATAGTGTTAGTAGTATTTGGTATTATTTTGAGATATTATCCTAACCATTTTATATGATATTAAATCTTAAGAATATTGATTAGAGATATTTGATATGATATGCATATTTTAATTAAAATATTTCAAATAAATATTATATGCATGTATTTTCCCTCATTATGTTAATTATAATGTAGAAACATATGATAATAAACTTTTCACACATAAACCCTCATATGTTCTATAATTGCAATAAACACCTTTTAGTACTTAACAATAATAAGGAAATATTCATTCAAATGTGCAATATTTCAGACTAATCAGCTGTCCTACACTTGAGCTTCTTAAAAGAAAAGTATACCCAACTCGGCTCGTCTTTACGGGTGCCCGGATGGTTCTTATAGCAAAGAAAGGACAAGAGAAGCCCTAGGCTAAAGGGGATCCGATCGATTTTAAGACGGACCAGGAACCCGAGGAGAATCCTCGATGAATTTGATGCTAGCTGGCGAAGAGTGAGTTGAAAACAGTGAAGGACTGCACAAATCTTAGGCGAAAAGGGCAGACGCATCCCTGCTCGGAACGCTTCTAAATATAGGACAATCTCATTGCCCTGTACCTGATCTGCCCGCTCACCCTCCCTAGCCAGACGGAGCATGTAGCTAGAGGGAATGTTGAAACAAGTCCGTATGTCAGAAAGCTCGTCCAACTTGTTCAGCGCCGAGGTAGGGTCACGAGTGTTCTCGATATGCACCTTAAGAGCCTTCATGGCCCCTCGACGACGGGGAACAAGGGAATCTCCACCCCTTGGGGGCGAACCCGACATAGAGGAAGAAGAACTTCTTCGGCTATCGGAAGCTAAGTGTAACAACTCTGTTCAGTGTACAGGAAATTTGATTAAATTTTAATGTACAAATGGAGTATTTGCAATCCTGTGTACACTATAAGTATTTGAATTGCTTTTGAACAGGAAGAAAGCACTTGTAGCTCATTGGTAAAGCCTTTCACTGCTGTGACATAGCCCTTGTGTTCAAACCCTCCCAGCCACATTATTTTTTAATTTATTTTTCTTTTAATCTTTTAGAAGTCCAAAGGTTTACACGTACACTACACGTAAAATGAAAAGTCACAAAGAAAACAAACATGTGCGCTGAGATATAACAAACGACACCAACACGTGGCAAGCATCCCATCCCCATCCTACCGGTTTTGGCCGGCGAGATGCGCATAGGGGGCCGGCACCGCCGGTCATGTCCGTAGTGGATGCCTCCAATTTTTAACCCCAGAACCCCTTGGCCTACCCCCACTACCCCCATGCTGTTTGATTTCTTTGCACATTTCCAGAGAATTAAAAATGGGCATTTATCCACATTTTAATGCACATTTTAATTCTATTCTTCATCACCCTAAACCCTAATTTTCCTTATAAATACCACACTCCATTTCACCCCTCCTCATTCAGAATTCCATTACAAAAACTCTCTAAAAATTTCTAAGTCCCAAGTTGTGCAAGTGAAGTTAGCAAAGGGCAAGGTTCCGGCGAAGTTTCGGGAAGAATTTGGCGACGAAACGACGCCCCGGTGGTTCCAATAGCTTCCCCTCTCTCTCCTTTTGTTTTACAATTAGTAAGTCCCCACTCCCCTCCTCCATCTCTATTCTAAAACAATCTATTTTCAAAACTCGTCGGAAGCGGAGTTATTCCGACTTCCGATTCGTTTTTCTTTAAAAACTCCATTTTTCTTAAACAATAAAATAACATATTCCCTCATAATGATCAACAAACATAAACAAACACATTAGAATAAGTTTCATCTCAAAATAATCTATTATGCAACTTTTATCGCATTTTTACGGTTAAATACCATGTACTTTACTTTCAACACAATTCAATATATTCCCTTGTATTACCTTTAGAAAACTCATGAGGTAATGACCTACTTCATCACAACACACATTTTTAATATAGCACGATAACTCTTGGGACATTAGTTATGGGGAAATACTAGTTTACGATTAAATACCTTAAACATTCAAAAACCGTTTTCTTTAAAAAGTGTGTTATTTAATTCCGTGCAATTGCGCCTTTACAACCCATTTTAAGGAACCCCGATAGGGATGGTGCGGGTTATCGCATATCCTTGGGCCTAGTAGAGCGAGATACAGACCTCCGCAAGGAGCATTCGATCTCGATGGAATTTTTAATGCAAATTTTAAGAAAAATGTGATTTCTATTTAATAAATAAATTCTATATTTTTTATAAATATTAGATATATATAAATACTATCAAAATATCTACTTTAAGTATACAATATATATATTCCATGTTTTCTAAATCAAAGGAATCATAAATTTCATGAAACTACCTTTACAATTCAATACCATTCCAAGATTACACCAAAATACCATATACAATGAAATCTAGGTTATATTCACTAGAATATTTCACTTTATAAAAATTATAATTATGAAAACCCTAAAGACGATAATTAAATACTTGAGGTGTATTTTGAAAATATATCAAAACTATTTTTCATAAAACCCTCTCAAGTCATATTAATTTACAATAAGGACCCTAGTAAATATAGGTTTAAGCGGGACCGGTTCTCTTGAGTCTCAGGGAGCCAGAGAATATGGGTGCTTACATATCTAAGGTATACAACCTAACAACGATGTTATCAACACAGTAATTGTCTTGGAAAAAAACACAAATCCTGCCGTCCATGTGCAGCAGTTACTGATAACATCAAAACTAATTCAGGACTTCAATTTCTTTTCAAAGCGTCTGACTTAGACAAAGTATCCATCTAATATGAAATTAATCTGACTTGAATCCAATTCAAGTATAACTATAATACAACATGAATCTGTTTATACCAGAATTCCATCTATATCAACAGGACTCGACTTAACCGAACCATGGATATACTCTGATTATATGACTATCCATTATATCCATTCTGTTTACATGATATCATGGTTTCGGCAAGTCATCCATCTATAAAACAAAACAAAACAATACAATCAATACAAAAGACATTACGGGGTTTTAAAGGGGTAGACTGGTACGGAATGTGTTAGAAGTAGCACGAGACGGTCACTTTAATACACCTAACCTGAATATCCATTGCTGTTGTACCGTGGTTTAATGGTTCCTTGTGCTCCGTATACCTTAGTCTCCGGAATAGTGGGACTCCTCTCGTATACACTGGCATATTCTGTACCAAGCTACAAACAACTGCGATAACAGAACAAAAGATAACATTATACAGGTATATTCTCTTTTCTGTCTATTCTACTTCTCTCTTTCCTTGGGAATTACTGAGTGATTGTTCGCTGACGACATTTCTTTTCTTCTTTCTTTGGAATGTTGTCAGGTGGATCCGACTCACTAAAGATCGAGCCCAGTACCGAGGACTTGGAGCAGTTTTCTATCAACCCAGAGTTGTAGGCACTTGTATATACTTTTCATTTCAGTTATGTCATTGTTTAGGCATTGCTTTCTATTTCTGTATTTACATTTTCAGTTGTACTTGTAAAGAATTGTTAAATAAATAAAAGTTGCTATTCATTTATATTCATGTCCATTGTGTACGTTTTACTTATATTGCTTAGATATGCTTAGCGTGTTTACATCTAAGTAAATACGTCGCGTAACCCGTCGCATCTCCTTACCGTATACCGGGAAGCGGGGCGTGACAGGTTTTGTTGGTGGCCCATGCAGGTCAGTTCTGCATGGACATGCAGGTCAATTCTGTATGAAGTCCTAAGCAATATAACACAAGAATCATCAACTAAAAATATTCTTTACGTTTCATATTTCTTGAATCTTACAATTTCATATACTTTGAATCTATCCTAACCCTATTTTTATTTCAAGGTTATGGATTCTCCAAACAATACCAGCACCAACTTCAACAACACACCACCACCTCTATCGCTTACGCCTACCGTTGGTGCTCCAATCAATGAGCAGACGGTACTGCTTGAGGCAATCCGAAGCCTCCTGGAAGGAAAGCAGCAACAAACTGCTATATTACTAAATCGTCCAGAAGCGGAAGCGCCCGGAGTAAAGCGATTCCGGGCATTGCACCCAAAACAATTTTCAGGGAAAGAGAGCCCTCTGGAAGCTGAAGAATAGGCTCAGAGTATCGAGAACGATCTGGCAGCAACACAAGTGCCAGAGATTGCTTGGGTAAGAGTTGCGAAGCTGCAACTCACCGACAATGCCCGAATTTGGTGGAAGGCGGAACAAACCCGTCTTGACCAGCCGATCGAATGGAAAACCTTTCGCGACATGTTCGACGCGAAGTACTTTCCAGAGACTGCCTAATTTGACATGGAGTAGCAATTCATCCACCTACAACAGAGTTCGATGTGGACCAAATCTGTGGATGAGTATGATGCTAAGTTTACCATGCTCAGTAGGTTCGCGGCACACTTGATACCGACTGCTGAGATCAGGTCCAGACGATTTCAGCAAGGGTTAGATCCGGAGATCCAAGCTTCCTGAACTACAGGGGATTTCCCAACCTACGAACTAGCCTTGAAAGCTGCCCGTCGATATGATGCAGTGGTGAATATGAAGTGTAGACACCAATCTGCGGGGATGAAGCGCCTGCCACTCAGATGGCAGGAGGAGCCTCTTCAAGGCCACCTTTTATGCCCAGGAGACCGGGAGTACCAATCAACCGGCCCAGCACAGCCTTTTGCACCTACTGCAGGAGGGATGGACACCTAGTGAAGGACTGCCAGCGTGCAAATTGCCTTTGCTTAGTCTGCGGCTCAGCCACACATGATATTGGGTCTTGTCCTCGAAGACTCAATCCAAATGTTGCACCCAGACCAGCAATCACTTGTCAGCAGTGACCAGCCATCCAGGCACTTGCTCCACAACTAGCTCTCCCAGCTCCACCACCTCATGGACCGACTGCACCTCATCCTCGTCAGTTCCATCAAGCTCAAAGGAACTTACCTCAAGGACAACGGAATGGACAGAGGAATGCTCCTCCAGTAAGGAGGAATGTACCGAGGCGACAGGCTTTTACAATGACTATGGAAGAAGCTGAAACTACTGTCTAAGTCATTACTGGTAAACCTTTCAATTTTCAAAGCTGTTAAATACTTGTATATATATCCATATATTTTTCTATACCTAAACCTATCCCACATAACTTAGGTACAGTCTTAATAGCCTCACTTCCTGCACTAGCACTCTTCGATACTGGAGCATCTCATTGTTTTATGTTGCAATGGTTCATCCGAACTCATGCAATTCCAGTCAAACCTCTCGTATCCAACTGGAATGGCAGTTCAGGGAATGGCGTTCTAAGGGCAATAATGGGATATGACCTATGTCCAGTGGTCGTCTGCAGCAGAGAATTCTATGCTAACTTCAAGATGCTGGACATACCAAATTTTGATATCGTTTTGGGTATGGATTGGCTCGGACCTTTTTACGCTACCATCGACTGTTGTCAAAGGAGAGTAGTGTTCGAGATTCCAGACCATCCAGTCTTTTATTTCAAAATTGGAGACCGTACCCTAGAGCCAAGAACATACAAGGCAAAACCAAAGAAGGCAGTGATTGCAGCACTTCAAGTTGAGGAAGGATTGAAGCCAGATATAGTTCGAAAGTTCGACGATGTATTTCCTGAAGACATATCAGGTTTGCCTCCTGATCGAGCCCTTGAATTCAGTATTAATTTAGTACCTGGAGCACAACCGGTGATCAAAGCACCGTATCGGTTAAGCCCTGAAGGTTTGAAGGAGGTCCGTACTCAGTTGGGCGAATTATTGACGAAAGGATGGATTCGTCCCAGCACATCAAGTTGGGGATCGCCAGTTTTACTTGTGAAGAAGAAGGAAGATTCATATCGAATGTGCATTGATTATAGAGCTCTGAACGAAGTAACTATAAAGAACAAGTATCCACTTCCGCGCATCAACGACCTGTTCGATCAGCTTAGTGGGTCTTGCGTTTTTTCCAAGTTAGATCTTCGTTCGGGTTATCATCTGGTGAAGGTCAAAGAATCTGATATCCATAAAATGGCATTCAGAACTCGCTATGGACATTACGAATTTCTTGTGATGCCATTTGGAGTGACCAACGCACCAGCTATATTCATGAACCTAATGAATCAAGTTTTCCGAGAGTACCTAGACAGATTTGTTGTCATCTTCATCGACGACATGCTGGTGTATTCTAAGAGTCGGGAAGAACATGCCGAATAGCTATGAATTGTCCTGGAGACTTTACAACAGTATCAACTCTATGCCAAGTACAGCAAGTGCGAGTTTTGGCTAGATCAAGTCAGTTTCCTCAGACATATTGTATCAAGCGATGGAATCTCTGTAGATCCAGTTAAAGTATCAGCAGTAAGCGAATGGCCGACATCGAAGCCAGTGAAGGATATTCGAAATTTTTTGGGTTTAGCAGGATATTACAGTAGGTTTATTGAAGGATTTTCGAAGATCGCAACACCCCTAACCAAGCTCACACGTAAAGATGAAGAATTCATGTGGTCAGAAGTATGCGAACGAGCTTTCGTAGAACTCAAGTCAAGATTGACATCAGCACCTATCCTTATCATACTGGACCAATCTGGAGGTTTTGAAGTGCATTGCGATGCATCCGGTAAAGGATTATGATGTGTTCTATATCAGCACGATAAAGTTGTAGCTTATGCATCATGACAGCTGAAGATTCATGAGCGCAATTATCCGACGCATGATTTGGAGTTGACGGCCGTAATCTTTGCACTCAAGATTTGACGCCATTATCTTCTTGGTGAACGAGTGGACATATACACAGATCACAAGAGTCTTAAATATGTGTTTACTCGGAAAGAGTTGAATATGCGGCAGAGAAGATGGTTAGAACTTATGGCAGACTTCGACATCAACCTACAAAATCATCCAGAGAAGGTAAATGTAGTACCTGATACACTTATTCGCCAACCATTAGCATTGAATCTCACCGCACAGTGGAAGCTTCAACAAGATTTATATCAAATGGAGATAGAAGTGGTTATGCCAGGTAACACTTCAAGTTTGATGAACTTACAAGTTCAATCTACCATTGTCAATCAGATCAAAGTAGCTCAAGCATGTGATGCTAAGTTGCAAAAGATCAGAGAACAAGTAGAAAGTGGACTTAGAACAGACTTTATCATCCATGAAGACGGATCTTTGAGATAGACAATAGGTTGTGTGTACCAAAAGGTTCTGTGCGGGAAGAGTTGATGAAAGAAGCTCATAGCTCTCCTTATTCAGCACATCCTGGAGGCATAAAGATGTACAAAGATCTGCGTCAAAATTACTGGTGGCATGGAATGAAACATGAAGTAGCCAGAAGTGTCGCTAAATACTTGGTGTGTTAGCAAGTAAAGGCTGAACATCACAGGACGGCTGGTTTACTTCAACCATTACCTATCCCAGAATGGAAGTGGCAACACATCATTATGAATTTCGTGAATGCACTTCCTCACAGCACGAAAGATAATGATGCAGTATGGGTTATTGTGGATCGGCTCACAAAGTCGGCTCACTTCATCCCATTTCGAGTTGGTCAATCTACCGAGGCATTAGCAAGGAAGTACATGGAGGTAAGAATCTAAGTAATATCTAAACTTTTCAATGTGTACTATCTCTGATACCGATGAACTCATACAGGAAATCGTGAGATTACATGGAGTACCGGTTTGCATTGTATCCAATCGTGACACCAGATTCTGATCACAATTTTTGCAGAGTCTGCAAGCTAGCGTGGGAACAAGTCTGAACTTTAGCACAGCTTACCATCTACAAAAAGATAGACAGTCTGGGCAAACTATTCAGATACTTGAGGATATGCTAAGAGCGTGTATGCTAGACTTCGGAGGATTATGGGAAGATAACCTACATCTTTTGGAGTTTTCATACAACAACAGCCATGAATCAAGTATAGGAATGGCATCATTTGCAGCTCTATATGGAATGAAGTGTCGATCGCCATTAAGTTGGGACGGCATCGGAAATAGAGAACTCTTTGGACCTGAGATGATAGTAGCAAAAGTCGATGTAGTTCGCACTATCAGGGAAAGAATGCGCATAGCCCAAGATCGACAGAAGCACTGGGCTGATAAAAGTGCATGTTGGCTATAGTTCCCTCAAGGCAATTTTCATAGTCGTAGGCAGGTGATTATGATGATTGAGGAAAGACCTATACCGGTAGAATAGTCTTACTCGATATGATAGTATACTATCTGGTTAGTCTTTATCATCATGTACAGCATTAGGTGGCATTACAGATCACTATTTCATATTGATAGAGCCCATAAGATTCTTTCTTGACTGCCAACAGTATGATGTCGATCATATACGTGAGAGCTGGGTAGTCTATAGGCACATCCTTAAATGTCCCTAGTCGTGGGAGTTTCTGTTGGATATATGTATGCCCTAGAGGCCATTATATGATAGTGGATGTATCTATACATGTATATATATATTCAGTATGCATTCTTGCTCGACATGATAGTATGCTATCTGGTTCTTCTTTATCTGACATGTTGATTTGATCATGCTTTTATTCATTCATACATGCTGATAAAGCCCTGAGGATATCGGCTTGACTACTCTGATTATGATGGAGATCATACTAGTAGGACATCTGTAGTCTATAAGCATATCCTGGAAAGTCCCTAGTCGAAGGTATATCGAGACGGGGCATTGATATACCAGAGTAGACTAGCGTATATGATACTGGACCCATACGATGGGCGATGAATGTTCCCGCATTCATCGATGTTTGACATCAAGATCATATACAGGTGCTCAGTGGTGACTGGGTACACTGGACGGACTCACCGAGAACTCCTATATGGAGTTATATCTATCGTCGGATAGCAGTTCTCAGGTGACACTGGTACAGGTTAGTCTGTAGACCCGAGATCGTCATAGAGTCTTGTGTGTTCTCCCACTGTACTTTGATTGCCACCCTACCATGGCTCTACTGAGTCGTACAAACAAGTGGCCGTTGGGTACAGTCCCGAGACACGCGAAGGCGATGAGCGATAGGAGGGGTTTCGTCTCTCCCGGTATTGGGAGTTGATGCTGTGCTGTGCCCGACTGGTTATATCAGTAAGTCCCTGGCCAGGGCTGCTGAGATTTGCAGATAAGTGTTATCAGTAGTTTCTCGATCTGTTATAGACCATTCACCGGCACGACTTATTGAGTTATTGGGATCGACGTGACCATCCCTAGGCTCGATATGCAGCATATCTGACGAAGAGACTGGACTGTACGATAGTGTTGCCAGTTGGCTCGACGGGAGTTGTAGCAGGTTCGCTTGCTTTCTTCTGATCGCTCAATACCCGGGTGGCCGTTACGTTTAGCTGACCGCTTGCGGCTTGGGGGTGCTTGATATGATCATCACCCACTGCCGGCGTATTGACGGGTCTTAGAGTCCCACAAAGAAGTTACCTAGTCCAGGCGAAACGTTGTGGTGCGCGTATGCGATATGCGCATGGACCCGGTTGAAATGCGCGAATGAGATACCGTATATTAATTGGGCGGATTGCTTTTGGTCGGGTCGTATGAGATATGACCGGGTTGATAAATCAAGTGTTGATTTATCATTTAACCATTAGCTTCTCACTAGAAATCCTATCTTGTTTCTTTTGGATGTATGCATGCATGTATGCATTCATTCTTGTTCATGCACATATGGATGTGCATGCACACATGTATACATACATCATTCTATCATGGTTGTTCATACATTGAGAATGGTGGCAATATAAGACTCACACCATGGGTTTTTATATGGATTATTATTGCATTTGTGCTAAACAAAAGGAAAAAGAAAAAGGGTTAATTCATAGAATGTTTCTACACTCTTCTTCATCTAACCATGCTCACCTACTTATTAACCCTTGGTTATTTTTCCTTTGGTGTTTTAAACTCAAAGTCAATAATATCTTTATCATTAACCATGGTTTGCAATGAGAAGTGGAAAATATATATACTTATATTTTTCATTTTCTCATTAGAGTTTATCTTCTCTTCTTCTTAAAAAAAGCCATCATCTTCTTCAACCTTGATCTCTTGCTCTCTAGACTTTTCAAGTGAGCAAAATACTCAAAAAGATAGGATTTTGAAGTGAGAAAGAGAACCACAACACCATTCTACACAAGTCTAGCCCACTTGTTTAGAGTGTTAGCTTCATTTCATCCTCTTGTTAAAGTGAAGTTGCTAGCTTGGACAAAGGAGCTTCGGGTGGATCGTCGTGGACGTTAGAGGACTTCAAGCTAATCGTTTTCCAACTCTCAAGTGGCCAAGGAGTCTACAAAAGGGAGCTACAAAGGTTGTAGTCTAAAACCCTAGCCTTTGTTACATATGATGTTGGTTAAAGTTTTTGAAACCCTAATTTTTCTAGGATAGATCCTTTGTATGCTTACTTAGCACCATAAAAATTTGATCTTTGTGACATGTGATGCTTCCAAACCTCTCATAGGGTGCTAGGTAAGCCTAACATTGGTATCAGAACCGACCTAGAACATTAGGCGACACTTTTACGAAGTAAAAATCCCGATCGGATCAAAATACGACGTTTCGAGACCTTCTCTGGACATTTTTTAAAATCTGACATTTTTCAGAATTAAAAATACTTAAAAAATACAGCCGGAAAATATAAGAAATACTATGAAATACGAACCCATGATCTGCACAAACCGCCGCGGAACCGCGGCAAATCCTTGTTTAGGCCATGGCTCCACGGCCGTACAGAGGCTTCATGGCTTCATTTTTCTACAGTAATTCCTAAAACTGCTTGTATATTGTTTTTAGGTATGTTTAATCTGAATATAGTACTGTTTATTCTGGAGATGGTTTTGAACTCGACGATTCGATCGGAATTTTCGTTTCGTTGCTTTTCCGGGTAAATTAGAAAGTATTAAAGTGTTCGAACGAGTATCATTTGCTCACTATTCACGGGGTTTAAATATTTTGGAGATACGTGCAAGTTTTGTGGTGGACCCTCTAGAAGAAAACAAACCTTAACTTGATTATGTGACCGTCTTGAACTGTCCTTTGAACCTTAGGGTTTGGGGCAGTACGGCGTGCCACATGTGAGGCGTTGGCTTGACCCTTCTACGGCTGGACCGTTACTACTGTGTCACACTCCGGGTTTTTGAACTCCGCTCAAGTGTTGAGCTTTAGGGGATCTTGGGTGTTTGATTATTCATTCGAAAACTTTAATACTGTCTATTTATCTGGAATGTGATACAATATGTGGAATTCATATAGTTTATGCATGAAATACGAAGTATGCGATATTTCGCATTTATGATGTCTAAAGAGAATGTGGATTCCAAATATTGTAGTTTTACACTTTCTTTTCTGTGACCGTAAGTGTAGTATGTTCGATATCGCCGGTTTCGTTGCTATACATCAACGACAATCGGGGTACGCATACTTACTTACGTTGATGATATATGATATTATGTGTTGCTGAGATATGATGTGCAGGATTATCGCGATCGAATAGCCGGGGGGTTTTATGTGAGATGAGAGTTTTATATTTTCATTCATGTAAATTCAAATGTAATGTAATATTCTTTTATTTGGGGCACTTCCGGGTCGAGGTTGTGTCACCAGTGTTGTATATTATTTACTTTTCCGCATTAGGATGGACCCAAGGAGGGGAGCACAGGTGACCGGGTTCTGGGGTTCAGTGGGAGGCCATCTCGAGGAGTCGAGACCGGGTCTCCTAAACTCCAGAATTGGTAGGGTCGCTTGCCGCTCTCGTAGGGGTCCAGGGTGTGGGCTTGGCTATTCATCGCGACTGTGGAATCCGTATTTTCTATTCTGGCTAAATACTAAATACGGACGTTCTAGTATATCCCACATTATATCTATGTTTCTGCTGCCTGTGTTCTGTGATATCTGAGACGAATGACATATTATATATATGATATATAGTAGACGTTGCTTATGTTTTACACCCGCGCTAGTCCCGTCCCGGTATGCCGTTAGTTAAGTAACCTAACGGTGCATAACGGAACATTGCGGCGAATGCGGATGGCATAAGCGTACGTGTTATTTTCGTTTCTTTTCTGTGATTGGCTTAAGGACTTAAATGATGGGATTACATTAATGTGATTAATGTAAAGAAAATAAACCTAAAAAGATGTTGTAGAATTGGATTTGAAAACCACTCGGCTATTTATGAAAAAGTTATATTTCAAAACTGCGGAGCTTAAGCCACTCCTTTTGAAAACCATTTGATTCTACAACGATATCAAGTTCAAAGCGTTAAAGATTTTCTTAAAAATCATCCGCAACCCTCCGTCATTTTAGGAAGTAGAGTACTTAGTATTCGTGCTACGTTTGTTGACCTTAGCCAAGGCGTAGTGTACGGTAGCTAAGTGATGTCTTCCTACAAATGCATATGATGCAGATTAATTAGGACGGGCATATGACTTTGTTGACCTTAGCCAAGGGTCATGTGAACGGGTATAATTATTCAAGAAATGACGGGTTGAGCTTGACTAGTACTCGTGATTTGTTGACCTTAGCCAAGGTCACGAGTGCTAGGGGTAAAAACCACATCGGGAATTTCAATAGTTGAAATTTGCAATGAGATTGCATACCTTCCATGTGATGGTTGGATCCCGATCCCACTGTGGGCAATAGTTGCTCCTAGGAGAGTTTTACAGTTTACAATTAGCTAACTCATTAGGTGTCTAGAAAGGTGTTAACGGGGCTCCGCCTCTGGGAAAACGAGGTTTACTTTAATTAGGTCCGTGCGAAAGCACGGGGAACCTCCCTCAAGTACCGACACTAGCCTGGCTGAACGGTTAGCGAAGTTGTAGACTGTAATTAATCCTGGCTAGTTTTTCTTTTTAAGATTTGAAAGAAAAACTCAATAAAAGCAGTGGGAAACATCGATTAGACAAGATAATAACCAATCTGATCTATGCAAGAGCTTTCGCTGAGTGTATTCTTTTCTCTCTCTTAATGGCAGATACCCATGACTGGACTCAAGCTTCTACTAGATAAAAACAAACTGAATGGGACCAATTATAAAGACTGGCTGAGGAACCTGAAAATTGCCTTGACTTATGATAAAGTATCATATGTCCTCACGGCTTCAGCCCCGCCCATCCCAAGTCCGAAATCCTCAGTTGCGGACATTGAAGTCTGCAAGACATGGGATGCTGACTGTGCCACGACCAAATGCCTCGCGCTTGCATCGATGGATAACACACATCAAAAGCAGCATGAGGATATGGACATTCACGGTATATTGCTCCATACAAAGGAGTTGTATGGAGAGCAATCCCACGTATTACGATACGAAGCATCAAAGAAATTGTTTCAGATACGAATGGCCCCTGGCACACCAGTAGGAGACCATGTTCTGAAGATGATAGCTCTTATAGAAGAGCTTGAGGACCTTGGATGGACGATGGACGATGAACAATATATAGATATTATTCTGCAGTCCCTCCCCTCCACCTTTGCTCAATTCATAGTGAACTTCAACATGCATGGCATGGGGAAGGAACTCCCTGAACTCCTTAATATGTTAAGGAGTGCAGAGAGCACTATGAAATCAGCAAAAACTCCCGTTATGACTGTTGGACAGTCTTCCTCTTCTCGCCCGAAAGCTAAGGCCAAGGGAAAGAAAAAGAAGAAGCCCACCAATCCTAAGGGTGGAGTTAAAAAGGTGAAGGGAAAGGAAAAGTCCAAAGCTGGAGACTCGGGGAAAGGCGAATGTTTTCATTGCCACAAAACAGGACATTAGAAGCGCAACTGCACAGAGTACTTAAATCTCAAGAAGAAGCATGGGGATACTTCTGCTTCAGGTGCGTTTGTGACAAAAAACTGTTTTTCAATAAACTCTACTTCCTGGGTATTGGATACCGGTTCAGGTTCTCACATTTGCAATTCTATGCAGGGGCTGAGAAATAGCAAAGTTTTGAAGACAGGTGACCATACTCTCCGCGTTGGAAATGGTTCCAATGTACATACAGTCGCAGTGGGAGAGTATCACTTGGGGTTGCCATCTGGATGTATTTTGGTTTTGAATCCATGTTATTTTGTACCAAGTATGCTATGTAATATAATATCAGTTTCTTTGTTAGACAATGAAGGATATAACTTTATATTGCAGAACAATGTTATGAACATTCACCTGAATCAAATGTTGGTTGGGTATGGTACACTTAATAACGGGATATACGTCCTAAATCAACACACGGTTTTCAGTATACAACGCACTAATAAAAGAAAACTTTCAGAATTAAATGAAGCTTTTCTTTGGCACTGTAGACTTGGTCATATTAACGAAACAAGACTAAATAAGTTACACAAAGATGGATATTTAAACTCTTTTGAATATAAATCTTATGCGACTTGCCAGTCTTGTATCAAGGGTAAAATGACCAAAACTCCGTTTACCGGACACGGAGAAAGAGCTACTGAGCTCCTAGGCCTCATACATAGTAATGTATGTGGGCCAATGTCTACACAGGCTAGAGGCGGTTTTTCATACTTCATTACGTTCACTGACGATTTCTCCAAATTTGGTCATGTATTTTTATTAAAGCACAAGTCCGAAGCTTTCGAGAAATTCATTGAATATAAACAAGAAGTAGAAAAACAAACCGGCTTGAGTATCAAGATGCTTCAATCAGATCGAGGTGGTGAGTATCTCAGTACAGAATTTGCAAACTTCCTAAAAGAGAATGGGATTCTCTCTCAGCTCACTCCTTCCTACACACCACAGCACAACGGTGTGTCAGAACGACGGAATAGGACCCTATTAGATATGGTCCAGTCCATGATGAGTGACGCTGAGTTACCCGTCTTGTTTTGGGGGCATGCATTGGAGACTGCAGCATTTCTACTAAACAGGGTTCCAACCAAAGCCGTATCTACCATGCCATATGAGATATGGCATGAGAAGAGACCATCTCTTAAGAGAATTGATATTTGGGGTTGCCCGGCCTATGTTAAAAAGCAGAATCCGGACAAACTCGAGACACGGTCAGTCATGTGTAATTTTATGGGGTATCCAAAGAATTCTTATGGATATCTATTCTACCACAAAGAGGAACAAAAGGTGTTTGTTTCTCAACATGCCACATTCTTGGAAAAAGAGTTTTTCACAGATAAAGATGATGACAAGGTGGTGGATCTAGAAGAGGTTCTAGAGACACAAACTACAAATAACGATTTGGTTGAACCGGCTGTTGCAATAGAAAATGAGGAACCTCGGCCACTCCGTAGGTCTGGTAGGACTTCTCGCCCACCGGAGAGGTACTACGGTTTCCTCATTGATGGTGACAGAGAAGACTGCATCATGGATGATGATGATCCTACCAGTTTTCAGCAAGCTGTCACGAGTGGAGACTCTGTGAAGTGGCTGGATGCCATGAGATCCGAAATGGAGTCTATGTACACCAACAAAGTATGGACTTTGGACGTTGTACCCCCTGGGGTAAAACCTGTGTGGTGCAAATGGATCTTTAAAAGAAAGATTGGTGTAGATGGGCGGTGGAGACCTATAAGGCAAGACTTGTGGCGAAGGGTTTTCGTCAAATACCAGGTTTGGACTATGACGAGACATTTTCTCCCGTGGCCATGCTTAAATCCATTCGGATCCTACTTGCTATTGCTGCTCACTACGACTATGAAATCTGGCAGATGGACGTTAAAACCGCATTTCTAAATGGAAATTTAGAAGAATGCGTTTATATGGATCAGCCAGAGGGCTTCATTGACAGTGGGAGCAGCGGGAAAGCATGTAAACTGCTTAAATCCATATATGGGTTAAAGCAGGCATCACGGAGTTGGAACATCTGTTTCGATGATGTCATCAAAGAGTTTGATTTCATCAAAAATCCAGATGAACCTTGTGTTTATAAAAAGGCTGTAGGGAGAGCTGTCACATTCCTCGTATTGTACGTGGACGACATTCTTCTGATAGGAAATGATATTCCTATGCTACAGTCGGTCAAATCTTTCCTATCACTGAGGTTCTCCATGAAGGACCTAGGTGATGCCACATACATCCTGGGCATAAGGATCTATAGGGATAGATCCAAAAGGTTATTGGGATTGTCCCAAACCAGGTACATTAACACCATCCTAAAAAGGTTTAGTATGGAAGACTCCAAACGGGGTGCCTTACCCGCTTGCCATGGGGTCACTCTCTCCAAGGATTCTTGCCCAAAGACCGATGAAGAGAGAGCTCGCATGAGTGTTATACCCTATGCTTCGGCAGTAGGATCTATAATATATGCAATGTTATGTACACGCCCAGATGTAGCTTATGCACTTAGTGTTGTAAGCAGGTATCAATCAAACCCAGGGGAGAATCACTGGACAGCTGTGAAGAACATTCTTAAGTACTTGCGAAGGACTAAAGAATTGTTCTTGGTGTATGGTAATGGAGATCTCCAAATGGAGGCCTTTACCGATTCGAGCTTCCAGAGCGATAAGGACGACAACAAATCTATCTCTGGTTTGTATTTACCCTCAATGGAGGGGCGGTAAGTTGGAAGAGTTCCAAACAAGATACCGTTGCAGACTCAACGATGGAAGCTGAGTACATTGCTGCGAATGATGCCGCCAAGGAAGCCGTCTGGATGAAGAAGTTCGTCTTGGAGCTAGGAGTAGTTCCAACCATTATTGATCCAATACCTTTGTATTGTGATAATAATGGGGCTATGGCGTTAGCCAAGGAGCCCAGATCCCATCAGCGGTCCAGACACATCCTGAGGCGTTTTCATTTGATCCGGGAGATTGAAGATCGCCGTGAGATCAAGATTAGGAGAGTAGACACAAAGAATAACGTCGTGGATCCATTCACCAAGGCCCTCCCTCAGCCGCAGCATGAGCGACTTTTTGAGATGTTGGGTATGAGATACGCCAATAACTGGCCTTAGTGCAAGTGGGAGATTGTTGGATATATGTATGCCCTAGAGGCCATTATATGATAGTGGATGTATCTATACATGTATATATATATATTCAGTATGCATTCTTTCTCGACATGATAGTATGCTATCTGGTTCTTCTTTATCTGACATGTTGATTCGATCATGCTTTTATTCATTCATACATGCTGATAAAGCCCTGAGGATATCGGCTTGACTACTCTGATTATGATGGAGATCATACTAGTAGGACATCTGTAGTCTATAAGCATATCCTGGAAAGTCCCTAGTCGAAGGTAAATCGAGACGGGGCATTGATATACCAGAGTAGACTAGCGTATATGATACTGGACCCATACGATGGGCGATGAATGTTCCCGCATTCATCGATGTTTGACATCAAGATCATATACGGGTGCTCAGTGGTGACTGGGTACACTGGACGGACTCACCGAGAACTCCTATATGGAATTATATCTATCGTCGGATAGCAGTTCTCAGGTGACACTGGTACAGGTTAGTCTGTAGACCCGAGATCGTCATAGAGTCTTGTGTGTTCTCCCACTGTACTTTGATTGCCACCCTACCACGGCTCTACTGAATCGTACAAACAGGTGGCCGTTGGGTACAGTCCCGAGACACACGAAGGCAATGAGCGATAGGAGGGGTTTCGTCTCTCCCGGTATTGGGAGTTGATGCTGTGCTGTGCCCGACTGGTTATATCAGTAAGTCCCTGGCCAGGGCTGCTGAGATTTGCTGATAAGTGTTATCAGTAATTTCTCGATCTGTTATAGACCATTCACCGGCACGACTTATTGAGTTATTGGGGTCGACGTGACCATCCCTAGGCTCGATATGCAGCATATCTGACGAAGAGACCGGACTGTACGGTAGTGTTGCCAGTTGGCTCAACGGGAGTTGTAGCAGGTTCGCTTGTTTTCTTCTGATCGCTCAATACCCGGGTGGCCGTTACGTTTAGCTGACCGCTTGCGGCTTGGGGGTGCTTGATATGATCATCACCCACTGCCGGCGTATTGACGGGTCTTAGAGTCCCACAAAAAAGTTACCTAGTCCAGGCGAAACGTTGTGGTGCGCGTATGCGATATGCGCATGGACCCGGTTGAAATGCACGTATGAGATACCGTATACTAATTGGGCGGATTGCTTTTGGTCGGGTCGTATGAGATATGACCGGGTTGATAAATCAAGTGTTGATTTATCATTTAACCATTAGCTTCTCACTAGAAATCCTATCTTGTTTCTTTTGGATGCATGCATGTATGCATTCATTCTTGTTCATGCACATATGGATGTGCATGCACACATGTATACATACATCATTCTATCATGGTTGTTCATACATTGAGAATGGTGGCAATATAAGACTCACACCATGGGTTTTTATATGGATTATTATTGCATTTGTGCTAAACAAAAGGAAAAAGAAAAAGGGTTAATTCATAGAATGTTTCTACACTCTTCTTCATCTAACCATGCTCACCTACTTATTAACCCTTGGTTATTTTTCCTTTGGTGTTTTAAACTCAAAGTCAATAATATCTTTATCATTAACCATGGTTTGCAATGAGAAGTGGAAAATATATATACTTATATTTTTCATTTTCTCATTAGAGTTTATCTTCTCTTCTTCTTAAAAAAAGCCATCATCTTCTTCAACCTTGATCTCTTGCTCTCTAGACTTTTCAAGTGAGCAAAATACTCAAAAAGATAGGATTTTGAAGTGAGAAAGAGAACCACAACACCATTCTACACAAGTCTAGCCCACTTGTTTAGAGTGTTAGCTTCATTTCATCCTCTTGTTAAAGTGAAGTTGCTAGCTTGGACAAAGAAGCTTCGGGTGGATCGTCGTGGACGTTAGAGGACTTCAAGCTAATCGTTTTCCAACTCTCAAGTGGCCAAGGAGTCTACAAAAGGGAGCTACAAAGGTTGTAGTCTAAAACCCTAGCCTTTGTTACATATGATGTTGATTAAAGTTTTTGAAACCCTAATTTTTCTAGGATAGATCCTTTGTATGCTTACTTAGCACCATAAAAATTTGATCTTTGTGACATGTGATGCTTCCAAACCTCTCATAGGGTGCTAGGTAAGCCTAACAGTTTCGAGACTAGGCATCGATACTCCAGAGTAGGCTAGTGTATACTGATCGAGATCTCGACGAGGGGTGGAGGCCGGTCTCACAAGCCATTGGTGTTAGTTTGTTCACCTAAGATGTATACAGGTGCTTATTGGGTTATGAGTACACCGGACGGACTCGCCGGAAACATGCTAGTTGGTATTATACTTATTGTCAGATAGCAGTTCCCTGGTAACATATGTACAGGTTAGTCTATCGACCTGAGATCGTCATTTTTCTCGTGTGAGTTCCTACTGTGCTTTGATTACTACCCTACCACGGCTCAAAAGAGCCGTGCAAACAGCTTTTAGTTGGGTACAGTCCCGAGCCACATGAAGGCAGTGAGCGGATCGTCGGGGGATTCGTCTCTCTCGGTATTGGGGGTTGATGTCCCGGTTGTGAACGGGTGGCCATCACCAGAAATCCTTGGTCAAGATAGTCAAGAATTACTGATCTAGAATCGGTAGTTTCTCAGGTGGTGATGGGCTTCATACCGACACTAAATGTCGTGTTACTAGGGGTCTGACTTTATCCCCCTAGACTCGATATGCAATACTCATAGACGAACGAACCGGACTGTATGGATATTTTCACTGTCAGGCTCAGTAGGGTTTTAGGATGAGTTTGCTCATCGGCCTTCCTTTCGCTCAATACCTGGATAGCCGTTACGTACAGCTAGTGCCGCTGACGTGCTTGTGGTTGAACCCACTGGCAGCGTATTGACGAGTCTTTAGAGTCCCACACAGAGGGTTTCTCTGTTTCGGGCGAAACGATGTAGAGGCCGTATGGTTTTATGGTAGGTTCGATCACGTACGTGTACTTGTGCACGGATGATGTTCGGATGGATAATACTAGTGGGATTTGGTTTAAGCTGGATCCTAGTATTATATTGTTGGATTATTTTCGTTTCATTGTATTCGTATTTTTCGGAATACAGATGCGGGTATGTATATACGGTTGAGGGGTATTCTTGTAATTTATTACAAGATTACTTGTAGAAGTTTACACCTCATCATGATTTAGACCTTTTTGGATTAAAAGGTTATTGAGGTGTAAGATAAGGTGTTTATTGCATTTTTTGGTGGCATGGCTAATTAGTGACCAATGGTTACTATTCAAGCATGCTTAGGGTTTTTTTTGTTGTGAGATTATATTGACTTGAGATATTTTTGTTGATTCTAGATATTTTGGAGACTTGAAATATTTATTGTTGTAACACCCTAGTTCGTTATACCATGCTTGATTTGATCAATTTATATATTGAATGGCTATTCTTGATTTAATTCTGTTATGGGTGCGAATATTGAAATTGGTATCTGTGTTTGCATCCGACCCGACCCGTATGCTTGAAACCCGTCTTGACTCCTGTTTACGTATTATCCCGGCTAGTTATGAGAATCCGTGCACTTTCATGTTGTTTATGCTGCATACTTGCATTATATCTGGCATCTGCATTTTTTTTTATAAAAACAATTATAATCTAATAATATATATTAGAAATATCTAGCATGGCCTGCATCATACCCCTGACCCTGTGGTAGCATCCGTACATCTTGTTCTTGTTCCGTTCAGTAAAACAGACTCGTTTGGATAGCTACGTGCACACTACATGTATCCATTCTTGGGGTATGCATTTTCGTTTCCCGGATATCCTATTTTTGGTTTGGTTGACACATATATTATCCGTATTTTCAAATCATAATTTTAGACCTAACCCTGGCGTGTTTTGGAGTAGTTTTGTATTAGCCTGAAAACTCAAAATATTCAATATTATATTCTAATATATATTTTAACTATTTAATATATTTTTAAACTTAAAAATCTAAACTAACAGATCTCATTCTTTCTCTCTTTCTAAATATTTTCCTAAATCTAATCTCACAGTCCCCACATCTCTCCTATATATATACTATATATATAATATACTAATTTTCAAAACCTATTTCCTTTTAATCCCCACGTTCTCTCTCTTCTTCTTCTTCTTTATTTCTTCTTTCTTCCTCACCTTGTTTTCCCGCTCGAACCCACGCTGAGCCCTCGCCTCTGCCCTCGCTCGCTCGCCGTTGTCGCCACCATCGCCGCCACCCTCGACGTCGGCTTCTCTCCGCAACCACCGCACCTCTCTCCTCCTATACCCCACAATGAGATCCCTGCAACCCGACGAACTCGCAGAACCCAGCCCCCTGCCTTCGTTGTCGTCATCATGCTCGCCGCCGCCGACCTCATCGTTGCCTCCTCACCTTGCCACTACCCTCGTCCACTCGTTGACGTCACCACCTTCATCACCTCCCTATTCCATGCCCAACGACCCCAACCTCAACTTCACCGAACCCAACTCTGCAATCTCATCATCGCCGACCACCCCCGTCGGTCTCACCTCCTCTCGTCACCAGCACCGCTTCCATCTCCTCACCAACACCCCCAAGCCAACTCCGACGATTCCCTGCACACCCTGACGAGAACCCACTGCAACCCGAGCACCCTCGCAACACCTTGTCGGAGCTGTAAGTGCACGGCGGCGCCCCGGCCGTCAACCCGACGCCGGAATGCGGAAACGGTGATAAACTTTAATTTTGCGGACTTAGCAAACCGACACCCCCGCGCACTAAACATCCGGATCGAACCATTAATTAGTCCTAGCTACCAACAAGAAAGGGAAGAGAGATACCGAGTGATCCGAGTCCTCCGGTCTTCTCGTCGTCGTCCCGATCTCTCACGGAATGTCCGGTCTCCACCTCGTCGCCGGAAGGGCACCACGTAGCCGGATTCTTTTACGGGCTTCCACCTCTATACCGAGGCAACTCGGGCGCGAAGTTGGCTAACCGACGCGCCCAAGATTTGCTGTAGAATGTATAGTATAGTTGTCTCTTTGGGGTTTAGGATAGTTGCCATTATGGAGGAATTTTGTAGACAAGAATTTTTCCATGGATGCTTAAGAAAAATGGATCATCCATGCACCATTGAGCTCGGCCAGCCCCTGTTTTAGCTCACTGGAAAAAATCAGAAGGAAGCAAGCTCACTCTCTTATGTGAATGAAAGTGTGTATGAATTAATCCATCATCCAAACAATCCAGCACCCACATCAAAGGTCAATGTAACCATTTATATTAATTAAACCATACACACAAAAATTCTCCTGCACACACACAAGAGGGGGGCCCACGAAATTTGCAAGAAGGAAAAAAAAACTCACCAAATAAAAACCCACTCCAACAGTGGCCGGCCCCCCATAACCAATTTCCAACACAAAATCAAAAACCCATACCCTCTCTAATCATAATAAATGCAAGGGATGGAGCAAAGGATAATGATGCTATCATAATCAATCTTTTACATAAAACCCCTCCACAAATGTGTTATTTGCAAACTTGCAAATAACACCCTCCATCGGAAAAGTCCGGCCGGGAAAGAACAAAGGAAAACCGGCCGGAACGGAATGCAAACTGGCAACTCCAGAAAACTGGTCCCATAATAAATTACAGGAAAACCCCGATACTGTGCATACACACCCGCATCTGTATTCCGTCCGGATACAAATGCAAAGAGACAAAACTACACTATCAAATACTAAGATCCGGCTTAAGCCAAAGCCGGCTAGTAAAAACTGTCCGATCACGATCTGTGCAATACCGCACGTATCTGATCGAACCCTGCCATATCTCCATACGGCCTCTACAGCGTTTCGCCCGAAAGCTTGAGTAACAGAATGAGTGGTGGACTCTAAAGGCTCGTCAATACTATGGCTGTGAATTTAACCACTAGCACGTCAGAGGTATAAGCCAATACGTAACGGGCCACCAGCTATTGACTAAAAGGGACGTCGATGAATGAACTCATCCTGACACCCTACTGATCCTGTCAGTGACAATATCCGTACAGTCCGGTCCGTTCGTCTATGAGCATCGCATGTCGGGCTTAGGGGGTTGGTAAAAGTCAGACCCCCAAAAGCGGTACAAGTCGTGTCGGAGTGTAGCACAGAACACCCTGAGATACTACTGGAATACCTACCGGTAAATCTCCTGCCTTGGCCAAGGACTTCGTGTAATGGCTCTCCTAGACACAGCGCGACCTCACCCCCAATACCGGGAGAGACGAACCCCCGAAGATCCGCTCACTGCCTCCATGTGGCTCGGGACTGTACCCAACTAAAACCTGTTTGCACGACTCCTTTGAGCCGTGGTAGGGTAGTAATCAAAGCACAGTGGGAACTCACACGAGACAAATGACGATCCGCAGGTCGATGAACTAACCTGTACACATGTCACCTGGGAACTGCTATCTGACGTCAGGTATAAGACCAACTAGCATGTTCCCGGCGAGTCCTGTCCGGTGTACTCATAACCCAATGAGCACCTGTATACATCTTAGGTGAACCATCAGACACCAGTGGCTTGTGAGACCGGCCACCGCCCCTCGTCGGGGTCTCGACTGTATACACTAGTCTACTCTGGAGAATCGATGCCCTGTCTCGAAACTCCCACGACTAGGGACCATTTAAGGATGTGCTTGTAGACTCCAGCTCTCACTTATATGATCGCCCTCATACTGCTGGCAGTCAAGCAAGAATCCTAGGGGCTCTATCAACGTGCAATAGTGACCTGTCAGGTCACCTAAAGCAGTACACGATGATAAAGGTAAACCAGATAGCATACTATCATCTCGAGTAAGACTGTTCTACCGGGATAGGTCCTCCCTCAATCATTGCAATCACGTGCCTGTGATCCAATAATTGACTCTGAGGGCACTATCTCCAACAATCTCCCACTTGCACTCAAGGCTAATTATTGCGATGTCGCATACTCACAGCCCGTGTGATACCGAACACCCAACTCCTCTACTAGTCAGTCTCACAAAGCTCGTTTGCGAGACTATTGCGTTCGAGGAATAGCCTCAGCGAGTGGATCCGCTCTGATGTTTCTTTCTATGTCTCTCTATATCTCAAGTTCGCGGAGAAAACCATCTCCCGAAATGAGCAATACCTGTCTTAGAGTGTCTGGATGTCTGATGGGACCTAGCTCATAAATGAACTCCAAATCCAAACTTCTTAGACTGTATCGTCAACTGAACTTAATCAGTATCCTGCGCCATGCCTCCCTCAGTATTGCCTTGGACCACCTATCCAAAATACTGCCCCTCGTCAGAAGGAAAACTTATAACTCTGACAATCTCCTTGTCGTCCAGGTCACCTTGGAAGCCTGGAATGATAACTGTCTCCCAAATGAGACTGTCGTTATCATATCCCTAGAACATCCACTTATGTTCTAAAACTGCTTCCGACTGTTTCTCCAGGATTGGATCAATGTCAACTTATTGCATCTAGAACAACATCTGGTGTGGTACTTGACATCTCATGATTGACTCAATTGCCTAAGCAAGTGATCTGTCAATCATGCACATCCCTCTCTACTTTAGTCTATAAGACACCTTTAGAGAGGGTGACTCCATCACCTGCAGGTACACTACCGTGCCAGGAGTCGTCCATTCTAAATACTCTTAGAATGCTGTCAAAATACCCTGATTTGGGAAACCACCCAAATCTAGATCCAAAACCATAGATCTAGTAACCAGTATGTCTGATATAATGTCCAAGTCCTATGTGGAGAAACTACTGTGTGACGACCAAAGTATAACCGATCGTAGTATAGGAATATCACTTCCTACTACCTTCTCAACAGATCCATCCCCTATTCTGATGACATCAAACCTACGACTGTCACATCAGAAATAGATGATCTATCTCCGCTACATCTGCTTTAGTCTATAAATAGACATAAGCCTGATGTCCACCAATGCTTCCGCTGCTCCCACTGACTACGACAACCCTCTGGCAGAGTCATATAGACGTGCACTTCTAAAGCAAGTTTAGAACGACGCTATACTCATCCTCCTGCCGGGTCTCGCAGCCTGGAACAACAACAATGGCAAGTGTGGGTAAACAAGAACTTCCCTGTCACCGTCCCTGAGGCTACCGTAGTACCTCTCGGGTGCCTGAAGTTACCCACCTTATCTGCGGAGTGGCCAATGGAATGTCAAATCAGATTGAATCTTTAGGTTCCTTATCAAATCTCCAGTAATCGTTTGCGGTTCTGGAATCGCTTCCAGTTCTACCATACTCCCACTACTGTTTTCTGAAAAATAACCATTTCTTTTTAAAATGTGGCGAGTTAAGAACAATATCACTATTGATCTTCCAGATGGTAGAAAGTCAACCCTCGTCATAGCCTGGGTCAACCCACAAACAGCCATTACAGAAACGTGCCTTGAGTTATCCAGAGTCTGGTTTTAATCATAAGCCGGACAACTCCCCGTACCTTAACAATGTTAAGATATGAACTGTACTATGTCCAATATAGAACCAAAGGCACTGATTTAATTGAACCAGATTCAAATCATGCAGCTGTCTCCAGTGCATGTCAACTAAATGGAGAGAGGCCGATCAGCGTTACTCAACTTAGGAATGCTTCCAATTATGAGTAACCTGAAAGAGAAGCAATTTCTCTTTATCATTACTATCAACCGAATACCATACACAAGTATCTACATCTTCGATCACCTTGAAGAATCCCGATATTTGCTACACCTGGTTCTCTACTCTATTCAAATACCTATAACTCCTCAAAACTTAGACCCTGTGTTTCTACGAAACACATGTCTAAGAACTAGAGAAGTTAAAAGTAAACAGAACATAGTATGAGGACCAACCCCTCTGTCCTTATGGACACTGGACAACATACAATACTCTGTATAAGTCCGCCGAGTCTAATAACTCTTTCACTGTGTGTCGTAGGTTGAAAACTGTACTTATGGTTAAGAAGAATTACACCGCTGTTTAATGCTCCTTACCTAACCATCCACTGATATAGGTAAATGTCATCGACATAATATCAAAAGGTATATCTCACTCTATGAAAATAGACGTACAGATATATCAATTTGAAATTGGTGCACAACAGCGGATATTCAAAATCAAACATTTGCCGACCGGCAAACAGCCCAGGTGATCTCCTCAAATATCACCGATTACAACGAATCCCGATATAATGAGGATGATCACCCAATTCCTAATAACTTACTCCCACTCATCATCTGTAAAACCATACAGATGTGAGAATCATACCTGGTAAATACATACCCTGGAGTAATTATCTAATCGGGAAATCAGTTTTCTTTTAACAGTACACAGTGAACTGAAACATTGAAATGTTTCGATGGGGTATCCTGGTATTTCTAGTAATGCCTCTACCATTATCCAGATTCACAACTATAACCATATAATTCTTTGCCACCTCTCCAAATCCTTTTATATGTCTTTAGTCATTTCCTTCTGCACACCCCTTTAGGCCAATTGGTTTTCTTCCTTCCCTACCGTTCGGCACCAGCCTATGGTTTGGAAGAAGACTATCCAATAAGCATAATGGGTGTACTGTCCTAATCCTAGGAACACTCGCAATGCGAGAGAAGGTGAAGATAAAAGACACCTGAATAAATCTTATTCCTATTTCTCCTGAACCAGAATCCATCCCCGAACTGGAACAAGTTCCTTTCGAGTTCGTATATAACCATACGATGGAGTATCCAATAAACTGTGGATCTTCGTAGTGATACGGAGTGTCCTGGAGAAATACAAAGGTGATTTAGGATTGGCGAAGAAATACTTGGTTTGGTCGTGAATATCAGTTGCAATTTACTTTGCCCTCTTACTAATCCCTTGCTTTGTCTTAATCTTAATACCTTCTGCACACCATCGTTATGCTAATTGGTTTTCTTCATTCCCCACTGTTCGGCACCAGCCTAAGTTTTGGAAGAAGACTATCCAATTTGCGTAATAGGTGTACTATCTCCTAAACCAAGGAGTACTCATAACTTGAGAGAAGGCAAAAGGGAAAAGACAACTGAATAATCCTATCCGTTTTCTCCAAAACCGGAAACCATCCTCGAATTCCTTCGAGTTCGTATCTAACCATACGATGGCTTTGTCCAATGGAAGTGGACGTTTGCAGTAATACGGGGTGTCCTGGAGAAAAGGGTAAAAGTAGGAGTGGCAATGAGGTCTGCAACTCTGACAATCCAAAAGCCAGTGTTTAAGAAGGTTCGGTCAACTTGGTCACTGAGTCTTAGTCTAGGGTCGGGTCAATGGTCGCTGCCAGAGAGAGAGAGAAAAGAAACACTCAGCGTGCACTCTAACCAAGATCAGAATGGTTACCAATTTATCTAATCTGGAAACCTCCCACTGTACCTCAAATTCTCCTCCAAACCTGAAAGAAGAATTAGTCGGGGTCACCCGAGGAGTAAACTAACTCATCAGTGGGAATCGGGATCCAACTCTCATCGCATGATAACGTGACGGAATCCGCTCACGTCAGCACACTCCAGAAGGTATGCGCATATCTGGCAAGTTTCAGTACTTTTGAAACTCCCGATGTGGATTTTTACCCCATGCTCTTATGACCTTGACTTTGGCCAACAAATCATAAGTCACATGTCAAGTTCTACCCGTCATTCTCCAGGTTAATCTGAGCCCACCCGTACAAGCCCTTGACTTTGGCCAACAAGGCTATACGACTGCCCCAAACCAACGCATCTATCTATGCTGCATATGAATAACCAACAGCTACCAAACACTGTGCCTTGACTTTGGCCAACAAACACAGCTTGAATACTATTGACTACCCATATGAAACGACGGAGGGATACGAATGGTTTCTGGCGAAAACCTTTAACGTAATGAACTTGATATCGTTGAAGGAACGGATAGCTTTTTATAAAATATAGTGACGAAAATCTTTGCTAAAGAGGTCACTCCCGGTGAAGGGATCTCGGCTCTTTCCCCGTAGAATGGGGTGCAGGATATTCCAAATGAATACCACGATGCAAAGCAAAAGTAATCGGCTATAGTGAAGTTAATGCCCTGACGCAAACTTCTGTCCAAGGGGTCACTCCCGGTGAAGGGATCTCGGCCCTTGCCTCGTCGACTGAGGAGCAGGATATTCAAATGAATACCACGATGCAAAACAAAAGTGAACGTCCTTGCAATAACAGCTTTTTGAAAAGTGTTCCAACAACATCAGAATAGGTCTGTTTAACTTGCATTGATCCGAATCAACGCAGTCCCATCAATTAATCACACCACAAAGAACGAAAATATACTGACGTACGTATATGCCATCCGCATTCGCCACTGGGTCCCGTCATCACTCGTTAGGTTAGCTTACTAACGACAGAGCGGGGACTGGACTAGCGCGGATGAAAAACATATACAACATCTACTAATATATATACCAATATATAGTATTTCGCTCAAGGCGTGAATAAAATGCAACATCACAGAAATGTACAGCATCACAGAACAATACAGATATCTGGGATCCCCGGGTTTCACAGAGCCACTACTGAAACCCGACGTTCCCCTGGTCGTGTGGATAGCCTGTGCAATGAAAACCTAGACCCCTACGGGCGCGGCAAGTCACCCGCCAAAACCTGAAGCGAGGCAGCCCCCTTCAGCACCGTGAATGGACCACCCAGCACTTCACGGAATCCGGTAACTTGGGCACCCCTCCTGGGTCAACCTGTACCCCCTACGAGTGCGGCAAATAGTCCGCCAATTCCAGACTGAAGCCCCTCTGTCTCAATGCCCTGAGATGCGGGCCCGTTGCCCTCTAGAACCCGGCTATCCGTGCACCCCTCGGCGGGGCAACCCTAGTACAGAAAGTAAAATATACATACACCGGGTACATCGACCGCAACCAGGTCGTGCCCCAAAAGAATAATACAAACAGGCAGTGACGTCAGTCCACATGTCGGACGCTCGCCCCGCAATATCAAATGTACATAATACAACAACACTGTACTAGCATTGCATCCAGGCTATCCCCACGACCGATCCGCAACATCACAGCATAAACATAGAACATCAACGTGAAAGTCACGTTCGCAAATCCGTCTAACCGGGCTATAGCAGTTAGACGACTTTACCGATCGAGTGACATTCACGGTCGCAGATATAATGTAAATACTGTGAAAAATGTGTTTAAAATATCCGATCGATCAAATTATAACAAGTGGGCCCCAAAGCAATACTGTAGCAGTTACAGAAATTATGAGCCCAATTTTAATGTCCCAAAAACCCTATTTTCACAACAGAAGCCCAATGGAAAAAACCAGCCCACTGATCCCTTCAATCGGCCGCGGAACCGCGGCTCCATGTAGGGTTATGCCGCGGTTCCGCGCTTCGATGAAGGGAACAGTGTATCGTATTTTTCCAGTGGCCTTAATTCTTCTAGTAAAGTACTTTTATACAACCTGAAAAATTTTTAGAGACCAAAAAATTTCAACAGAAAACTGTCGTGACAAAATACGGGTTTTGGGACATTTCGATCGATCGGAACTGAAAAACACATTACACAAAGCTAGACTATGTTAATGGCGAGGCTCTGATACCACTGTAAGTGCACGGCGGCGCCCCGGCCGTCAACCCGACGCCGGAATGCGGAAACGATGATAAACTTTAATTTTGCGGACTTAGCAAACCGGCACCCCCGCGCACTAAACATCCGGATCGAACCATTAATTAGTCCTAGCTACCAACAAGAAAGGGAAGA
This sequence comes from Agapanthus africanus, assembly GCA_030015575.1. Classification (NCBI taxonomy): domain Eukaryota; kingdom Viridiplantae; phylum Streptophyta; class Magnoliopsida; order Asparagales; family Amaryllidaceae; genus Agapanthus; species Agapanthus africanus. Next base: position 84,890,342 of record CM057344.1, on the reverse strand, counting down.
GAGATACCGAGTGATCCGAGTCTTCCGGTCTTCTCGTCGTCGTCCCGATCTCTCGCGGAATGTCCGGTCTCCACCTCGTCGCCGGAAGGGCACCACGTAGCCGGATTCTTTTACGGGCTCCCACCTCTATACCGAGGCAACTCGGGCGCGAAGTTGGCTAACCGACGCGCCCAAGATTTCTGTAGAATGTATAGTATAGTTGTCTCTTTGGGGTTTAGGATAGTTTCCATTATGGAGGAATTTTGTAGACAAGAATTTTTCCATGGATGCTTAAGAAAAATGGATCATCCATGCACCATTGAGCTCGGCCAGCCCCTGTTTTAGCTCACTGGAAAAAATCAGAAGGAAGCAAGCTCACTCTCTTATGTGAATGAAAGTGGGTATGAATTAATCCATCATCCAAACAATCCAGCACCCACATCAAAGGTCAATGTAACCATTTATATTAATTAAACCATACACACAAAAATTCTCCTGCACACACACAAGGGGGGGCCCACAAAATTTGCAAGAAGGAAAAAAAAAACTCACCAAATAAAAACCCACTCCAACAGTGGCCGGCCCCCCCATAACCAATTTCCAACACAAAATCAAAAACCCATACCCTCTCTAATCATAATAAATGCAAGGGATGGAGCAAAGGATAATGATGCTATCATAATCAATCTTTTACATAAAACCCCTCCACAAATGTGTTATTTGCAAACTTGTAAATAACACCCTCCATCGGAAAAGTCCGGCCGGGAAAGAACAAAGGAAAACCGGCCGGAACGGAATGCAAACTGGCAACTCCAGAAAACTGGTCCCATAATAAATTACAGGAAAACCCCGATACTGTGCATACACACCCGCATCTGTATTCCGTCCGGATACAAATGCAAAGAGACAAAACTACACTATCAAATACTAAGATCCGGCTTAAGCCAAAGCCGGCTAGTAAAAACTGTCCGATCACGATCTGTGCAATACCGCACGTATCTGATCGAACCCTGCCATATCTCCATACGGCCTCTACAGCGTTTCGCCCGAAAGCTTGAGTAACAGAATGAGTGGTGGACTCTAAAGGCTCGTCAATACTATGGCTGTGAATTTAACCACTAGCACGTCAGAGGTATAAGCCAATACGTAACGGGCCACCAGCTATTGACTAAAAGGGACGTCGATGAGTGAACTCATCCTGACACCCTACTGAGCCTGTCAGTGACAATATCCGTACAGTCCGGTCCGTTCGTCTATGAGCATCGCATGTCGGGCTTAGGGGGTTGGTAAAAGTCAGACCCCCAAAAGCGGTACAAGTCGTGTTGGAGTGTAGCCCAGAACACCCTGAGATACTACTGGAATACCTACCAGTAAATCTCCTGCCTTGGCCAAGGACTTCGTGTAATGGCTCTCCTAGACACAGCGCGACCTCACCCCCAATACCGGGAGAGACGAACCCCCGAAGATCCGCTCACTGCCTCCATGTGGCTCGGGACTGTACCCAACTAAAACTTGTTTGCATGACTCCTTTGAGCCGTGGTAGGGTAGTAATCAAAGCACAGTGGGAACTCACACGAGACAAATGACGATCCTCAGGTCGATGAACTAACCTGTACACATGTCACCTGGGAACTGCTATCTGACGTCAGGTATAAGACCAACTAGCATGTTCCCGGCGAGTCCTGTCCGGTGTACTCATAACCCAATGAGCACCTGTATACATCTTAGGTGAACCATCAGACACCAGTGGCTTGTGAGACCGGCCACCGCCCCTCGTCGGGGTCTCGACTGTATACACTAGTCTACTCTGGAGAATCGATGCCCTGTCTCGAAACTCCCACGACTAGGGACCATTTAAGGATGTGCTTGTAGACTCCAGCTCTCACTTATATGATCGCCCTCATACTGCTGGCAGTCAAGCAAGAATCCTAGGGGCTCTATCAACGTGCAATAGTGACCTGTCAGGTCACCTAAAGCAGTACACGATGATAAAGGTAAACCAGATAGCATACTATCATCTCGAGTAAGACTGTTCTACCGGGATAGGTCCTCCCTCAATCATTGCAATCACGTGCCTGTGATCCAATAATTGACTCTGAGGGCACTATCTCCAACAGGAGCTCCGACCCATTGCCGTCTCGCTTCCTTGCCACCTCCTCTGACCCGAGACAACCCCAGAGAACAGCCACAGCCCTTCTCTTCTTCTTCTTCTCTTCTTGTTTCTTAATTTCGCATTTTCCGGTCACCGCCGAAGTCGTGCCATCGCCGACGATCCGGGTGATCCAGTGGACATCCCCATCCAGCGTAGTCACGTTCTTGCTTCGCCTGGTTTAGTTCTGTATGCCCGTGTGTTCATCGCGACATTTACCGACGTCAGACGCGGCATAAGCACCCCGTATTGAGATCCGATCAGGCAAGTTTACCTTGCTACATGCTATGATACATATTTTGCATCCATATGAATAAAAATATCACATGTTTACTGCATTGTACATCCGTATTACTGTTTTACTGTTTTCGGATAGCCGTTCGTATCCGTATCATTTATCACATATATAGTCGCATACAAGTTTACCTTGCTACATGCTATGATATATCTTTTGCATCCATATGAATAAAAATATCACATGTTTACTGCATTGTACATCCATGTTACTGTTTTACTGTTTTCGGATAGCCGTTCGTATTCGTATCATTTATCACATATATAGTCGCATGCAAGTTACCCTACTACATGTTATGATACATATTTTGCATCCATATGAATAAAAATATCACATGTTTACTGCATTGTACATCCATGTTACTGTTTTACTATTTTCGGGTAGCCGTTCGTATCCGTATCATTTATCACATATATAGTCGCATGCAAGTTTATCTTGCTATATGCTATGATAAATATTTTACATCCATATGAATAAAAATATTACATGTTTATTGAATCGTGCATCATATGTTACAGTTTTACAGTTTTACAATATCCGTTCGCATCCGTACAATTTATTATATATCTAGTCGCATGCAAGTTTAACTTGCTACAGGCTATACAACATATTTTACATCTATACGAATAAAATTATTACATGTTTATTGCATTTTACATCCATGTTACAGTTTTACCGTTTTTACGATAACCGTTCGTATCCGTGTTATTCATTATATATCTAGTTGCATGCTAGATCATATTACATCATGTTACTATTATATTAGTACACCATGCTTGATAATGTGCATCATACGTAGTCATGGAGTTATAGATGTAATCCCTGATAGATACTTATGCATCTGTGATTTTATCGTGTTTCGATACTTGCTACAGTTTTACTTTTAGGCATCCGTTCGATACATTATGCACTTGTTCATCACAAAATACTGCATTTTATACCGCCCATTCTTACGCTCGTGTGTTTATAGGTAGGTGCTTTTTATCCGTGTTTGTTACATGTTTACAGATTACAGGTTTCCAGTCCAAATATTGTAAATCAAGACAAAATCTCCACAGTTCCGTCAAAATACAGAACACCTGTCACAACAGATAAAAGCCGGGTTCCGGTCATCCATATCCGTCTAGTGCCGAGTACCAGTTCCAGAGACAAAACAGATGACAATGGTCATTCGTGTCTGGGACAAGCACAGAGCACGAGGGGGGCTGCACAAGATTCAATGGGTGCGCGGAGCTCGAGGGAGATAAAGTCAAAAGTAATGAAAAGAAAGCAATCTTGGACTAAGGAATTCTGCTGATATTCTGGAAGACTTTTGTGCAGCTTTAAGATTTCAAACACAAGGAAAAGCCAAACCAGGGATCCCCACAAAACCACACAGCCCAACTCCACTAATGGGCCGCGGATCCGCGGCCAATAGGGGGTACTGGCCGCGGATCAGCGGCCGTACAGTCTCTGTAGGGTGTCGTTTTCTGTGGGCAGTTTGGGTACTTCATAATAAGCCATATTCTTGCCCTAACTTTCCCATTCCCCTCCTATAAATACCCCAGTTCTGATCAAACCAAGGGAGCTATTCTTTTGTTCCTCTTTTTGTTAGTTTTAGTTCTTTTTCTTCTTCTTCTTCATTCTTTTTCCATGAAAATTGTAGTGAGAGCTTTTTGAGTGGGAGATTAATGAAGATGAGGGTTTTGTATCATTCTCTTTTGTTTCTTCTTCCCCTTGAGATTCTTGCTTTCTCTTGATCATTCAACCTCTTCATTGAGCTTGAATGGTTAAGGGTTGGTTATTAATCTCAAGGGTCGTATTTTCTCACGGGACTAGTTCTTCACTTCACATGCGTTCTCTACCCTTCTCTTGATCTTGCAACCTCTTAATTGAGCTTGCAAGTTTAAGGGTTGGCTATTGATCACATGCTTGTCTTGAGTTCTAGTTTCTTGTTCTTTTTATTTGCTTATTTATTACTTGCTTTTTATTTCTTGCTTTAATTACTTGCAATTTAATTCCATGCACTTTAATTACTTGTAATCTTTTCTTTTCTCTTTTCTTTGTTCTTTTCTTTTGTTCTTTGTTGTTCATTTTGTGAATGTTGTAATTATCGTCGTTGTTAAGAATCAATACGGTATTGTAAGTTAACACTTCTTTCCTCATTTCCTTTTCCCGTTATTTTCCATTTGAACTCTGCCCAAACGTTACGCAAGCGCTCCGTTAGGCACCCTACCCTAACAAGGTAACGGTGATTCCTAACCGCGACCGGTTGCGTTCGGTTTGGCCGGAGGCGAAAGCAAGAGACAAGAACGGAAGGACAAGGGTAAATAAGCCGGATTCCACGAATACCGCGCTTAAATCCCCTAATCCACGTTGTTGCCGATTGCTCTAGCTTCAATTGGTTAAGACTCGGCTCAAAGGTTTTGAGTACGGATTTCTTTAGCTTACAATTTCGTATCTTTTCTTAACAACTTTATTCTTGCAAATAATACACATAGGGTAGTCTCGAACAAACATACACAAATTCTTTATTGACTCGTCTAAAACAAGAAAGAACATACAACCATCTCCCTGTGGATCGACACGTGCTCAACCGGCTAGCTGCATAGCGACACCGTCCTGATCGCGGAAAACTTTAGAACTTTGAACATCCGACACGCCAAAAGCGTGCGATCAAATGGCGCCGTTGCCGGGGAGACGGTAGCGTATTTTCTTTCTCGTTATTCGGGTTAATATTCTTTTTGTATATATTTATAATAAAAAATAAAATATAAAAAAAAAAAAAAATCTTTTTGTTTTTTTTTGATCATTTTTGTGGGCAAGTGTGCAGATTTTTGCGTATTTGCAAACTGCGATTGTGGGGAGCAAAGTGTGCATTCAAGGCAAAGGTGATTACGAAGTACAGTGCCAAAGATCCGGGTAGTTTGACCCGCGCAAGCGAACCTTTCAAGCTTACCGGATTTGATTCAACGGGGGTTTCCTAACCCAAAACTTAACGGTACGTACTTTACTAACACCTTCTTCTCAAATCCGACGCTTCCAATATACTATTCTTTGCAGGATTCTTTGCAAGTTTGCTAGCAAACGCTAAAAATTGACTAACCCGTATTTGTTGCAGTGCCGTGCTTAAACTAAAAAACGATTGTTTGATTCTTTACAGAATTTTTGAATTGCGCATTGCATACATTAATACGGACTTAAGGGCAAGCGAACCCCACAAGATACGGTAAAGGATTTCATCACCTTTTCCGTGGCCCACAAATCACGAACTTAAGCATAACGTTTACCCGCAAAAAATTTAAAAGAAACTAGACTTTAAGCCTTAAGGACTTCGCGCTCACTAGGAGAAGTTAACTGTGTTTAGAACCTTGCTTAACGGTATATTGTTTACGGGGTGTCTAGGAAAGTGTTAACGGCGAAACCGCCAAAAGAGAAAGGGTTATTTAATTAAGGAACTTCGCGAAAGCGTTGGAAAACCTCCCCTTATCTCTGCACTTACCTGGCCTCGTGATCAGTGTATCTTGAGCCTGTTTCTCGACACAGTTTTACTTCGACAATCAAGTTCTGGAGCAGGTCTAGTTGACCTAGGTTAACCCTAGAACGATTAGGTGTGTGGTATTTTTTTTGTGTCGTGATTATTTTTGTCCATATTGTTTTTTATTCTTTTGTTAATATATAAAAAAAAATAAAAAAAATATCACATTCTTTTCCCTCCCCTTTTCTCTGCCTTCCTTCCTTTCTCTCTTCATATCATGGGTACTCCACCTCGAAAAACTCTTGCCGAACTTTAGTACCCACAACCAGAAATTACTTCTTACGGTTCTTGCTTTGGCCAAACTTCGAACGACCCCTCCATGCCCAAAATTTCTTTGAAAGATCGGATAGACGCGTCTAGGACGAACAATTTGACTCCGCAATCCACTTCGTATCAACCATTTCATACATTCACCCCTTCTTACGTTGATACCCCTTCTTCGAGTCATGTTGCAACTCCAAGACCTATGTCTATTGCAGAACGTATTGAACAATCTCGTAGCCGATCTTTCACTCCTTTCACCACTTCAAATTCTTGGGATCAACAATCTCATTCACCTTCTTATCCAACTGTTGATCCTACCCCTGTCCAACCATTCAATTCCTACCAGTCCTACCCAACTTTTGCACCTTTCCTAGACATTGCTTCTACACAGCCTTTTGGGAATTTTCAGTATCCAAACAACTTTGAATCTTTTACTGAAACCCCTTCACAACCAATGTCTAGTCTAGAACAGTCATTAGAAGACTTTAGGGTAGCGTCAAGCCAACAGATGATGGATTTGAATGCGTCCATGGCCGCTCTCATACAACCTACTGACCCGGTAGCTAGTTTCCAGCTAGCTCCAAATTTTCCAATGTATGATGAGGCGGTAGGACAGGCGAAGAATTTAAGTGGAGAAAGTGAGTTGTATACCCTTCCAAATCAAACCTACCCGTCTCAAATTGAATCCCACAACTCCTGTGTTGAAAGTCTATCAAGTGTCCCAAATGAATTATCAGTTGAAGATAGAATGTTTAATGAGTTGTGCGACTTTGTAGTGTTTGATTTGCCAGATTGTGAAGGGACCTTGCCAAGTGAAACCACACCCAATCTTTTTGACCTCTACACCTCCATCTTAGAACCTGAATTGATTGAAATCCATGCTTTTGATGCGGTGTCTGAGAATATTGATTTTCACTTGATTGAGGATATTGACGCTGGGGATATTTTGGATGATGAACCCGTAGATTTGGCTGAGTTTGTCTTTTCAAATCATCATCCCGAGTCTTTAACTGTTTTTCTCGAACTTCATATGCGTCTTGATTTTGAAGAGAAGTGCATGGATGTGCTAAATTTTGAGGAGAATAATGAGGATAGTTTTGAGGATGAACCAGTTTTAATTGATGAGTCGGATTTTCCAATTCATCCTATTCCTTCCACTGACTGTGTACACCCTCCAGAACCCTTAACCGATTCCCTTCTTCAACCACTTCCCTCCATCCTTTCCATCGTTCCGACCTTGCAAGAACCCGTACCATTTTCACTTCCTGTGTTTGGTTTACCAAGTTCGGCGTACCCATGGCTTCTTACGAATCTTGAGGGATTTGACCCAATCTCTCGACGGATAAATATATTAGCACAATCACTTTTCACACATCAGTCATCACACATTGTGCTAATCTATTTACTCCGTTTGCACCCTCAAGTTCGTGTTCCACTTCTTTTTCCCTTCCGTCATTCTTCTTCCTCTCATATACCGAGACCATATCCCGCTTCTCTCCGCATATGGTCTCGCGTATTCTCCATCTCTTTTCTCTACGCCTTCTTCCACCGACCGGTACATTATAGCGATAAGATCTTTGAATGGTTGGTGTTAACTTTTGGCCTGTGTAAGGCCTTGTATAGCTTGATACTGTTCTCTTTCCCCCCTAACCCTGAATTTCAACGCTTAACAGTGGAAACACTGTTTTACTTAAGTTTGGGGGGGACACTCTTTTTTGTATATATTTTTTGTTTTCTTTGTTGTATATAATTTGTTTTTAGGGAGCGCCGGCAATTTTGACCCTCTTGGTATAGCCTGACAGTGAGGGCACTGTCAAGTTTAAGTTTGGGAGTGTGCTCGGTAAGCTTTCTTCCTTCGCATTCATATGTATATTTTGCATCTGCATATTAAATCCATAAAATCCATAAAAATCTGAAAATTTTCTAAAAACATAAAAACTTTTCTGTCAAGTAGCTAGTGGAAAAACTCTGATTCAACATTTCGACGGTTTTTGTTTGAAAAGATAGGAATAACTAAATCTTATATTTAGATTTTGAAAACCTGAAAGATAACTCTCCTTTGAAGTTAACTATAGCTGATATACGTCTTTACATCACACTACACGTGTCGTGAGTTTTTGGGAATTAGATGACAAGTCTTTTATGTTTAAAAAAACTTTTAAACAGATAAATGATTTTCTAAGGATCAAATAGGTTTGTTCTGAAATAAGTAATATCAAGAATAGTTTATGAAGTAAAGCGAATATGAAGGAATATTATTGATACCGTAATTGGAACTAAGTCTGAAAAATAACCCATCTGAAACTTGATTGGAATGATTACACACCAAACCCACTAAACACGTCTTTTATCCAAAAAATAATTGAACTGCCGGTTATATCTCCGTTCGTATTAAATCATCTGATTTTCACGCCAAACTGTCTTTTGTTTTTGGACCTAGGTAACTTGAGTAATTAAGTCCGCTGGGGTGTTTCTACACCTAATGCCCTAAAACCAACTGGTTTGGGTGCATTGGCCCAAAGCTCGCTAAGAAGCCTAGAAAGTCCAGGTTAAAACAAAGTCAAGCAAGTGTTCTCTCCGAGTTAAAATTCCTAACGGTTCTTTGTGTGAGAATAATCTTGATAAAAGACAGGCTTTTTAGAAAAAAAATTTAGCGGAGATATGAAGGTTTTATTCTATGATAAAGACTATTGCACGTTCACAGAGGTGTGTATGAAATGAAAACAAGAAAAAGGTGGAGTGAAAAATACGACTTAGTTTCCTGTTATGGAAGATAGAAATTCTGAAGTTGAAACCTTACTGGAAAACGAAACTTGAAAAATGCTTAACTCTTTATAAAACTTATGTGATCCTTTTAAAATTGTTATCTGGGCTTTATTGTGCGACGTGATGACTTTATTCGACCTTTCGGGAACTTAACGACACTATTTGCACTGCACGTAAAGACATATAAAATCTGTAGTTAAATAAGAAGCGAGGTGTGAAAAATAAAGGTTCGATGGTCTAGACTTAAGATTATAGAATTGTTATTTTCTAAAAACAAAACTTTAGGATTTGAATCTTAGTTATTTTACGAAACCAACTTGACCGGATTTTGTGGGTAGTATCCGCTGAAAACCCTCAGGAGACAACACTCCTCCTACTAGGGACACCTAGAGGTTTAACGGCTTGTTGCACGCGCTCAGTGCAATCGCGTTCCCTGCGAAAGTGCGGTAATCATTTTATTTTTTTGTGAATAATTGGTTTTGCTCGGGACGAGCAAAAGTTAAGTTTGGGGGTATTTGTTCATCACAAAATACTGCATTTTATACCGCCCATTCTTACGCTCGTGTGTTTATAGGTAGGTGCTTTTTATCCGTGTTTGTTACATGTTTACAGATTACAGGTTTCCAGTCCAAATATTGTAAATCAAGACAAAATCTCCACAGTTCCGTCAAAATACAGAACACCTGTCACAACAGATAAAAGCCGGGTTCCGGTCATCCATATCCGTCTAGTGCCGAGTACCAGTTCCAGAGACAAAACAGATGACAATGGTCATTCGTGTCTGGGACAAGCACAGAGCACGAGGGGGGCTGCACAAGATTCAATGGGTGCGCGGAGCTTGAGGGAGATAAAGTCAAAAGTAATGAAAAGAAAGCAATCTTGGACTAAGGAATTCTGCTGATATTCTGGAAGACTTTTGTGCAGCTTTAAGATTTCAAACACAAGGAAAAGCCAAACCAGGGATCCCCACAAAACCACACAGCCCAACTCCACTAATGGGCCGCGGATCCGCGGCCAATAGGGGGTATTGGCCGCGGATCAGCGGCCGTACAGTCTCTGCAGGGTGTCATTTTCTGTGGGCAGTTTGGGTACTTCATAATAAGCCATATTCTTGCCCTAACTTTCCCATTCCCCTCCTATAAATACCCCAGTTCTGATCAAACCAAGGGAGCTATTCTTTTGTTCCTCTTTTTGTTAGTTTTAGTTCTTTTTCTTCTTCTTCTTCATTCTTTTTCCATGAAAATTGTAGTGAGAGCTTTTTAAGTGGGAGATTAATGAAGATGAGAGTTTTGTATCATTCTCTTTTGTTTCTTCTTCCCCTTGAGATTCTTGCTTTCTCTTGATCATTCAACCTCTTCATTGAGCTTGAATGGTTAAGGGTTGGTTATTAATCTCAAGGGTCGTATTTTCTCACGGGACTAGTTCTTCACTTCACATGCGTTCTCTACCCTTCTCTTGATCTTGCAATCTCTTAATTGAGCTTGCAAGTTTAAGGGTTGGCTATTGATCACATGCTTGTCTTGAGTTCTAGTTTCTTGTTCTTTTTATTTGCTTATTTATTACTTGCTTTTTATTTCTTGCTTTACTTACTTGCAATTTAATTCCATGCACTTTAATTACTTGTAATCTTTTCTTTTCTCTTTTCTTTGTTCTTTTCTTTTGTTCTTTGTTGTTCATTTTGTGAATGTTGTAATTATCGTCGTTGTTAAGAATCAATACGGTATTGTAAGTTAACACTTCTTTCCTCATTTCCTTTTCCCATTATTTTCCATTTGAACTCCTCCCAAACGTTACGCAAGCGCTCCGTTAGGCACCCTACCCTAACAAGGTAACGGTGATTCCTAACCGCGACCGGTTGCGTTCGGTTTGGCCGGAGGCGAAAGCAAGAGACAAGAACGGAAGGACAAGGGTAAATAAGCCGGATTCCACAAATACCGCGCTTAAATCCCCTAATCCACGTTGTTGCCGATTGCTCTAGCTTCAATTGGTTAAGACTCGGCTCAAAGGTTTTGAGTACGGATTTCTTTAGCTTACAATTTCGTATCTTTTCTTAATAACTTTATTCTTGCAAATAATACACATAGGGTAGTCTCGAACAAACATACACAAATTCTTTATTGACTCGTCTAAAACAAGAAAGGACATACAACCATCTCCCTGTGGATCGACCCGTGCTCAACCGGCTAGCTGCATAGCGACACCGTCCTGATCGCAGTAAACTTTAGAACTTTGAACATCCGACACGCCAAAAGCGTGAGATCAGCACTACCTGACATGCCCTAACACACTACTTGGCCTATTATTTGGATCTTATTACTAATGCCAACAATTCAGGCTTGTTGTCCTGATGGACGTTATTTTTGTCTACATAGACAAAACCTGTACCTGTTTGATCCTGTGTTGGCATTAAATATCGATTGGCAATACGTGACTTGAACACAAACCTGGGGGAAAAGGGGAAATCAAGAATGTAACCGAACGTAACTCAAAACTCTATCATATTGTTTTCCGTTTTTCCAGGCGTTACGGAATATATTGTTTGCCGTTTTTCCGGGCGTTACGGAATAATCCTGTTACCGTGGTCCCATGAGGAATGAATGGGGCATAGACTGATGGGTTGCAATGAGTATTACATTAATTGATTTCAAAGACTTTAGAATAGATAAACCAGTAGTATAGTTTAGATCACTCACTGCACTTCACATACACATATACACCTCACTGTTTCATATTGATGTTTACCTGCTATATTCATGTCATCGTTTATATGAGTGCGTGCATACCTCATTTCATTCTGATTATTTATTCATTGTTTGATATTATGACGCACTGACATCTGGGTTATGCATGGCCCAGTTCCTCTATCTTTGTCGCAGGCTGATCAGGAGTATTTCAGCCGTCAGGCCGAGCAGTGAGGGTCTTGCTAGTGTTTAGTTTAGTTTAGTTTTCTTTCCGCGGTTTTATTTCCTGATGTAAGCCCATATTGAGACGTATTTCCAGATTGTTACTGTTTATTGGATTTATGACTTCCGCATATTATTTCTTGACTCGTTTATTTTGGCGGATGTACATGTATTAGTTAGTTGTATATTTTTCCTGTTCTTGATATCTTATAGACAGCCGTAATGTGACTGTGGAGGGATGTTTCCTAACCACAGGTAGTATGGTTGGCTCTGTCATGTGCCGATCTTAGCGCACTCTGGGAAGCGGGACGTGACAATTGTGATGGCTCCATTATTTCTAATCAACTCTCACAACAAACAACAAACAAAAACACAAGCCATTATTCATTTTTTTTACTCTTTCTTGAGTTGCTCTCAACACCTCATTCTCATGGCATCTTCTTCTTACTCTAGCTCCACCCAAACCCTCTCATGAGTTAAGAATCCTTGGATGTCTTGAGACAAATTAATCATTCATCACTCTCTACTTCATCTACGGTATCTATGTTAGTGATATATGCCCTAGAGGCCATTATTGTATCATACTGGATTGTATATTACTTAATGGGAGCTTGGGATATACACGGATATAGTAACAGTCTTGCTCAAAATGGTAGTATACTACCTGGTTTATCTCTACCTTAATATGTGCATGTGTTTTCTTAACATATCATTTATACATATTGGTAGAGCCCTTAGGATCTTTGCTTGATTACCAGTGTTGTGATGGCAGTCACACTAGTGGGGGCTGGGTAGTCTATAAGCACATCCTATACATGTCCCTAGTCGTAGGATTATCGAGACGAGGCATCGATACTCCGGAGTAGACTAGTGTATACGCTTCTCATCCTAGCATGGGAGATGGTCTGTCCTACAGCCATTAATACGTCGTACTGGAGATAGTATGCAGGTGCTCATTAGGTTATAAGTACACTGGACATGACTCGACGGGAACTGTTGGTGGGTATTATACCTATCGTCGAGTAGCAGTTCCCAAGTGACTTGAGTACAGCTTAGTCCGTCGACTTGACACTGCTGCTTCGCCTCGAGTGTGTTCCCATTGTACTTTGATTACTATCCTACCACGGCTCAAAGGAGTCGTGCAAACAGGTAGTAGTTGGGTGTAGTCCCGAAGCACTTGGAGGCGGTGGCGGTTAGATAAGATTCGTCTCTCCCGGTATTGGGGGTTGATATCGTGCTGTGTTCGGAGAGCCATTACACAAAGTCCCTGGCCAAGGCAAGCGAGATTTACTGGTAGTTATTCCAGTAGTTTCTCAGAGTGTTTTGGGCTACACTCTGGCACGACTTATTGTGCTATTAAGGGTTTAACGATTACCTCCCCTAGGCCCGATATGCGATACTCTTAGACGAACAGACCGGACTGTACAGAGATTGTCACATTCAGGCTCAGTAGGAGTTCGGATGGGTTTTCCTCATCGGCCTTCTTATCGACATCTACTTAGGGACCGTTACGTGCAGCTAGTACCGCTTGCGGCCTGTGGTTAAACTCACTGCAAGCGTAGTGTCGAGTTTTTAGAGTCCCACATAGAGAGTTTCCCTACACCGGGCAAAAGGTGTAGAGGCTGTATGGTTTTACGGCAGGGCTTCGATCACTTACGTGCACTTGTGCGCGTATGATGTTCGGGCGGATAATACTAGTGGGCTTTGGTTTAAGCCGGATCCTAATATTATATTGATGGATCAGTTTCGTCTCTTTGTATTTGTGTTTCTCGGAACACGGATGCGGGTATGTATATACGGATGAGAAGGGCATAGAAGGAAACACCTCATTAGGGTTTTGACTATTGACTTGATTAAAACAATTATGAGGTGGAGGAAAGTATTTGTTATATTTGTAAATGATAATTGTAGCATGGCTACTTGTATTGACCACTTGACTTGGTTTGACCACTTGACTTGATTTGACTAGATATTTCTTGTGAGATATTTTGGGGCACTGGATATTTTGGGTGAGATATTTTCTTGCCATACTTGTGGTCAAATCAAGAGAGCCATCACATTTTCTATTATCATTATTAAAAACCATTTCTCTTTCCTCATGTTAGCTCTCTTCTTCCTCACAACTAAAACCCTTAAGGTCTCATGAGTTGAGTAAACTAGAGTTTCAAGAGACAAATAAATCCATCTTCATTCTCTACATCACCTATGCCATCAAGTTTAGCAAGCTTGTTGCTTTAGTTACCTCGGTTTCGAGGTTGGAGCTCGGACTATAGACTCTCGAGTGGATCGTCTTTGACTCGAGGAAGCCGACGAGGAAGTAACGATCCGGATCGATCCTTTGAGCCTACGATGATGAGGAGGACAGTGGAGAAAACCCGAAGGACTAGTATCATTAGGTCTACCATTATTTCCGAGTAATTAAATCTCATGTAGTTTGCTAGCTAGGGTTTATGGACAATCCTTGGTTCTAGTCGGTGTTGCGAAGCCCGTAAAAATCATTTTTTGCAAATTCCGCCTCCCCCGCGAACACGTGGGGTGCGCGACATCGACTTACAATCTAGAGTAGCAATCTAAGTGCCCTAGTTGCCTCGAATATGAGGTTGGAGCTCGTTGCATAGACTCTCGGGTGGCTCATCTTCGATGGAGGGAGACCAAAGATCAAGCTTGATCAAGGAAGCCCCTAGAAGGTTGGGATGATGGTTGAAGACCGAAGGACACCGATCTATTCGGTATAACCATTCTAACTCATTTGTATGTTTTGTTATCTAGGGCTTATAGGTAGATCCGGGTAATTGGTTGTGGTGGAGCCAAGTTTTATAAATTTTTCTTCCGCGTTTGGTCACGGATTGATGGCCGGGGCGCTGCCCATAACCCAACATGGTATCAGAGCTACTCCATAAGCCTTAGTTAACTCATTGCGACATTAGAAATCCTCCGTTTTTGTCGTACAAAAACTGCCGACAAAAATAGTTCCGAAAACTGAAAGTTTGAGATGTTTGCACACCCCGCGGGCTCACGGTTTGAACTGAGAACCCGCGGGGAGATGCATAGGCACCCCGGGGAATCCTCGAGGGGACCGAACAGCTGGGCCCACTCCCCAAGACCACCACAAGGTGATCTTGGCAGTCGGGACCCGAAACTGCCCCACCTTGGGCAGTTTCGGGTCTGCCTCACCCCCTGGCCACCTCATGGTGGCCTCAGGGGTGGGGTACCCCCTCTAGGCCCCCCGACTCGAAGTTAATTTCGTGCTCTAACTCCCTGCGAAGGTTTGGGCGCGTTTCGTTTTGATTCAGACTTCCGAATTGGGTTTAAACGGTCGGTTTTTGGAACTTTAGCTCACTGTTTTTTCATGGTTTTGGAAATTGGCTTAGTTTGCTAATCACGTGCAAAATTCTAATGTCGTAGTTTTCAGTACATACATTACTATCTGCGACTGTGAATGTCATTAGAGCGGTACAACTTGTCTAATTGCTATAGTTCTTTTAGACGGGTTTGCGAACGTGACATTCACGTTGATATTCTGTGCTGTGCTGTGTTGTGGTGGAATCGTCGTGGTGGATAGCTTGGATGCAATGTTAGCACAGTTTAGTTTCATTTGTACATTTGATATCGCAGGACGAATGTCCGACATGTGGACTGTCGTCACTGCCTGTTTGTATATTATTTATTTGGGGTACGACCGGGTTGAGGTCGTTGTCACCATTATACATAATTTCTTTTCTGTACTAGGATTACCCCACGATGGAGTCATGAATAGCCGGGTTCTAGAGGGCAACGGGTCCGCATCTCATGGCATTGAGACGGAGGGGGCCTCACACTAGAATTGGTGGGCTATTCGCTGCACTCGTAGAGGGTACAGGTTGACCCAAGGAGGGGTGCTCAAGTTACCGGATTCCGTGAAGTGCAGGATGGCCCATTCACTTTGATGAAGGGGGTTGCCTCACTTCTGGTTTTGGAGGGTAACTTGCCGCGCTCGTAGGGGTCTAGATTTTCATTACACAGGCTATCCACACGACCAGGAGAACGTCGGGTTTCACTTGCGGTTCAAAGGAAATCCGGGGCTCCCAGATTATCAGTACTGTTCTGTGATACTTATTGCTTATCTGTGATGTTGCATTTATCATATCTGGAGCGATTATTACATATTGCTATATATATACTAGTAGATTTGTATATGTTTTGCACCCGCGCTAGTCCAGCCCCCGCTCTGTCGTTAGTTAAGTAACCTAACGGGTGATGACGGGGCCCAGTGGTGAATGCGGATGGCATATACGTACATCATATTTTCGTTTTTTTCTGGTGTGATTAATTGATGGTACTGCGTTGATTCTGATCAATGTAAGGAAAACAGACCTATTCGATGTTGTTGGAACAAATTTTCAAAAGTTGTTATTATAAGGACATTTTCTTTTGTTTTGCACAGCGGTATTCGGTTATGAATATCCAGCATCTCATTCGACGAGGCAAGAGCCAAGATCCCTTCACCGGGAGTGACCTCTTGGGTAGAAGTTTGCGTCAGGATAATAACTTCACTATAGTCGATTACTTTTTGCTTTGCATTGTGATATTCAGTTTGGAATATCCTGCACCTCATTCTACGAGGAAAGAGCCGAGATCCCTCCACCGGGAGTGATCTCTTTAGCAAAAGTTTTCGCCACTATATATTTGTAAAGCTATTCGGTTCCTTCAACGATATCAAGTTTATTATGTTAAAGGTTTTTCGCCAAAAACTATTTGTAGCCCTCCGTCATTTCAGACGGGTGATTAGTATTCATGCTATGTTTGTTGGCCTTAGTCAAGGTATAGTGTATAGTAGCTATTTATTACTTTTCTATTGCATAGATAGATGCGTTGGTTTAGGACAGTCGTACAACCTTGTTGGCCTTAGTCAAGGACGAGTACGGGTGGGTTCAAATTAACCTGGACATTGACGGGTAGAACTTGACAAGTGACTTATGATTTGATGGCCTTAGTCAAGGTCATAAGAGCATGGGGAAAAAATCACATCGGGAGTTTCTAAAGAAACTGAAACTTGCCAGGCATGCGCATACCTTCTGGAGTATGATAACTTGAGTGGATTCCATCAAGTTATCACGCGATGATAGTTGGATCCCGATTCCCACTGATGAGTTGGTTTACTCCTCGGGTAATTTTAGATGATCCCGACTAATTCTCCTTTGGGTTTGGAGGAGGATTCGAGGAAACAGTGGGAGCCATCCGGATTAGATAAAGTGATTAACCATTCTGATCTAGGTTAGAGTGCACGCTGAGTGTTTCTTTTCTCTCTCTCTTTGGCAGCGACCATGGCCCGACCCTAGACTAGAACTCATGAACCAAGTTAACCGAATCTTCTTAAAACACACTGGCTTTTGGATTGTCAGAGTTGCATACTTCATTTCCACTCCTACTTTTACCCTTTGCTTTTCTCCGGAACATTCCGTATCACTAGGAAGATCCACGGTTATTGGATATGACCATCGTATAGTTACATACGAACTCGAAAAAACTTGTTTCAGATTCGAGAATGGTTTCCGTTTTGGAGAAATTGAATAGAACTATTCAGTTGTCTTTTCCTTTTACCTTCTCTCAGGTTGTGAGGGCTCCTGGGATTAGAAGAGGGTACACCTATTGTGCTTATTGGATAGTCTTCTTCCAAACCTTAGGCCGGTGCCGAAGGATGGGGAAGGAAGAAAACCAATTAGCCTAAGTGTGGTGTATAGAAGGTAATGAGTAAAGACAAATAAAGGGATTAAAATGAGGGCAAAGTAAAATGCGACTGCTATCATTCACGACCAAACCGCGTATATCATCGCCACTCCTACTTCACCTTTGCATTTCTCCATAACACCCCGTATCACTACGAAAATCCACATTTATTGGATAATCTATCGTATAGTTACATACGAACTCGAAGAAACTTGTTCCAGTTCGAGAATGGATTCTGGTTCAGGAGAAATAGAATAAGAATTATTCAGTTGTCTTTTCTCTTTACCTTCTCTCAGGTTGTGATGGCTCCTAGAATTAGGAGGGTACACCTATTACGCTTATTGGATAGTCTTCTTCAAAATCTTAGGCTGGTGCCAAAAGGTAGGGAAGGAAGAAAACCATTTAGCCGAAGTACGGTGTACTGAAGGTAATAAATAAAGACAAATAAAGGGATTGGAGAGATGGAAATGAAATATACGGTTACAGTCATGAATCTGGATAGTGAAAGAGGCATTACTAAGAATACTCGGATACCCATTCGAAACATTTTCATGTTTCAGTTTCACTGTGAGTTGTTAATTGAAAACTGATTTCCTAATTAGATTCTTACTCCAGAGTATATATTTGCTAGGTTTGATTCTCACATCTGTATGGTATTACAGATGATGAGTAGGAGTAAGATATTAGGAATTAGGTGATTATATCCTCATTATATCGAAATTCGTTGTAATTGGTGATATTTGAGCAAATCGCCTGGGTTTTTGCCGGACGTCAAATATTTGGTTTTGAATATCCGTAGTTATGCACCAGTTTTAAACTGATATATCTGTACGTTTATTTTATAAAGTGAGATATAACTTTTTGAAATTATGTCTATGACATTTACCTATATCAGTTGATGGTTAGGTAAGGAGCATTCAACAACGGTGTAATTCTTCTTAACCATAGTACAGTTTTCAACCTACGACGCACAGGGTTTGAGTTATTGAACTCAGGGGACTTATACAAAGTATTGTATGTTGTCGAGTGTCCATTAGGATAGAGGGGATGGTGCTCGTGCTATGTTCTGTTTACTTGTGACTTCTCCAGTTTTAAACAAGTATTTCGTAGAAATACAATGTCCAAGTTTTGAGAAGTTATAGGTATAAGAATAAAGTAGAGAACCATGTGTTGCAAGTATCGGGATTCTTCAAGGTGATCGAAGATGTAGATACTTGTGTTTGGTATTTCGTTGATTGTAATGGTTTTGAGAACTTGCTTCTCTTTCAGATTACTCATATCTGGATGCACTCCTAGTTGAGTAATGCTGATCGGCCTCTCTCCATTTAGTTGACATGCACTGGAGAAAGCTGCATGATTTGAATCTGGTTCCAATTAAATTAGTGCATCTGTTTCTATATTGTATATAGAATGGTTCATATCTTAACGATGTTAAAGTATATGGAGTTGTCCGGCTTATGCTTAAAACCGGACTCTGGACATACTCAAGGCACGTTTCAGTAATGACAGTTTGTGGGTTATCCCGGGCTATGACGAGGGATAACTTTCTACCATCTGGAAGATCAATAGTGATATTGTTCTTGACTCGCCACACTTTTAGCAAAATAAACTTTTTCAGAAAACAGTAATGGGAGTATGGTAGAACTGGAAGTGATTCCAGAACTACAAACGATTACTGAAAATTTAATAGAACCTAAAGATTCAATCGGGTTTGACATTTCATTAGCCACTCCACATATATGGTGGGTAACCTCAGGCGCCCGAGAGATACTTCGGTATCCTCAAAGACGGTGACAGGGAGGTTCTTGTTTACCCAGACTTACCATTACTGTTGTTCTAGACTATAAGACCCGGCAGGAGGATGAGTATAGCGTCTTTCTAAACTATATTTAGAAGTGCACGTGTATATGACTCTGCCAGATGGTTGTTATAGTCAGTGGGAGCAACGAAAGTATAGTGGACAAGTAGCTTATGTCTATCTATAGACTGAAGCAGGTATAGCGGAGATAGATCATCTATTTTTGATGTGATAGTCATAGGCTTTGATTTCATCAGAATAGGAGATGGATCTGTTAAGAAGGTAGTAGGGTGTGATGTCCTGGTATTTGGATGACATGCACTTTATAAGAAGTGAAATTCCTATACTACGATCGGTTATACTGTGGTTGTCATACAGTGGTTTCTCCACATTGGATATGGATAATATATCAGGCCTTCTGGTAACTAGATCTATGGTTTTAGATCTAGATTTGGGTAGTTTCCCAATATGGGTACTTTGACACTATTCTAAAGGTGTTTTAGAATGGACGACTCCTGGCATGGTGGTGTACCTGCAGGTGATGGAGTCACCGTCTCAAAAGGTGTCTTACAAACTAAAGGGGAGAGGGATGTGCATGATTGGCATATCACTTGCTTAGACAATTGAGTCAATCATGAGATGTTAGGTACCACACCTGATATTATTTTTGCACTAGCTGCAATAAGTTTATATTGATCCAATTCTGGAGAAACGTTGGGAAGCAGTTTATGAACATAAGTGGATGTTCATGGGATATGGTAACAGCAGCCTCCTTCGAGAGACAGCTATGATTTCAGGCTTCCAAGGTGACCTGGATGACAGAGCGACTGTCAGAGTTTTAGTTTTCGCTCTTTTGAGGGGCAGCAGTTTGGACAGGTGGTCCAAGCGGATACTGAGGAAGGCATGGTGCAGGATACTGATTAAATTCAGTGAACAATACAGTCTAAGAAGTTTGCTGGATTTGGAGTTCATTTGTGAACTGGGTCCCATCAGATATCCAGATATATTCTAAGACAGGTATTGCTCATTTCAGGAGATAGCTTTCTCCGCGAAGTTGAGATATAGAGAGATACAGAAAGAAACATTGGAGCGGATCCACTCACTGAGGCTATTTCTCGAACACAATAGTTTTGCAAACGATTTTTGCAAGAATGATTAGTAGAGGAGTTGGGTGTTCGATATCATACGGGCTGTGAGTATGCGACACCGCAATAATTAGCCTTAAGTGCAAGTGGGAGATTGTTGGCTATAGTGCCCTCAAGGCAATTATCATAGTCCCAGGCAGGTGATTATGATGATTGAGAGAAGACCTATACCGGTAGAACAGTCTTACTCGATATGATAGTATGCTATCTGGTTTGTCTTTATCATCATGTACAACATTAGGTGGCATTACAGATCACTATTACATATTGATAGAGCCCATAGGATTCTTGCTTGACTGCCAACAGTATGATGTCGATCATATACGTGGGAGCTGGGTAGTCTATAGGCACATCCTTAAATGTTCGTAGTCGTGGGAGTTTCGAGACTGGGCATCGATACTCCAGAGTAGACTAGTGTATACTGATCGAGACCCCGACGAGGGGCGGTGGCCGGTCTCACAAGCCATTGGTATTAGTTTGTTCACCTAAGATGTATACAGGTGCTCGTTGGGTTATGAGTACACCGGACGGATTCGCCGGGAACATGCTAGTTGGTATTATACCTTTTGTCAGATAGCAGTTCCCTGGTGACATGTGTATAGGTTAGTCTATCGACCTGAGATCGTCATTTGTCTCGTGTGAGTTCCCACTATGCTTTGATTACTACCCTACCACGGCTCAAAGGAGTCGTACAAATAGGTTTTAGTTGGGTACAGTCCCGAGCCACATGGAGGCAGTAAGCGAATCGTCGGGGGATTCGTCTCTCCCGGTATTGGGGGTTGATGTCCCGGTTGTGCACGGGTGGCCATCACCAGAAATTCTTGGCCAAGATAGTTGAGAATTACTGATCTAGGATCGGTAATTTCTCAAGTGGTGATGGGCTTCATACCGACACTAAACGTCGTGTTATTAGGGGTCTGACTTTATTCACCCCCTAGACTCGATATGCGATACTCATAGACGAACGGACCGAATTGTACGGATATTATCTCTGTCAGGCTCAGTAGGGGTTTTAGGATGAGTTTGCTCATCGGCCTCCCTTTTGCTCAATACCTGAGTAGCCGTTACGTACAGCTAGTGCAGCTGACGTGCTTGTGGTTGAACCCACTACCAGCGTATTGACGAGTCTTTAGATTCCCACACAGAGGGTTTTTCTGCTTCGGGCGAAACGATGTAGAGGCCGTATGGTTTTACGGCAGGGTTCGATCACAAACGTGTACTTGTGCACGGATGATGTTCAGACGGATAATACTCGTGGGGTTTGGTTTAATCCGGATCCTAGTATTATATTGTTGGATTATTTTCATTTCATTGTATTCGTATTCTTCAGAATACGGATGCAGGTATGTATATACGATTGAGAGGTATTCTTGTAATTTATTACAAGATTAATTTTAGAAGATTACATCTCATCATGGTTTAGACCTTTTTGGATTAAAAGATTATTAAGGTGTAGGATGAGGTGTTTATTGCAGTTTTTGGTGGCATGGCTAATTAGTGACCCATGGTTACTATTCTAGCATACTTAGGGTTTTGTTTGTTGTGAGATTATGTTGACTTGAGATATTTTTGTTGACTCTAGATATTTTGGAGACTTGACATATTTATTGCGATGGCTCCATTATTTCTAATCAACTCTCACAACACACAACAAACAAAAACACAAGCCATTATTCATTTCTTTTTTTCTTTCTTGTGTTGCTCTCAACACCTCATTCTCATGGCATCTTCTTCTTCCTCTAGCTCCACCTAAACCCTCTCATGAGTTGAGAATCCTTGGATGTCTTGAGATAAATTTATACTTCATCACTCTCTACTTCATCTACGGTATCTAGAATAGTGATCTAGGTTCCCTAGTTGCCTCGGATATAAGGTTGGAGCTCGTTGCATAGACTATCGGGTGGATCATCTTCGATGGATAGAGACCGGAGATCAAGCTTGATCAAGAAAGCCTCTAAGAGCTTGGGATGATGGTTGAAGACCGAAGGACACGGATCTATTCGGTATAACCATTCTAACTCCTTTGCATGTTTTGTTATCTAGGGTTTATAGGTAGATCCGGGTAATTGGTTATGGTAGAGCCAAGTTTTATAAATTTTTGTTCCGCATTTGGTCACGGATTGATGGCCGGGGCGCTGCCCATAACCCAACATGGTATCAGGGCCACTCCATAAGCCTTAGTTAACTCATTGCGACATTAGAAATCCGCCGTTTTTGTCGTGCAAAAACTGCCGACAAAAACAGTTCCGAAAACTGAAAGTTTGAGATATTTGCACACCCCGCAGGTTCACGATTTAAACTGAGAAGCTGCGGGGTGGTGCATGGGCATCCCAGAGGGACCGAATGGCTGGGCCTACTCCCCAAGACCACCACAAGGTAGTCTTGGCAGCGGGGACCCGAAACTGCCCCACCTTGGGCAGTTTCGGGTCTGCCTCACCCCCTGGCCACCTCATGGTGGCCTCGGGGGTGGGGTACCCTATCTAGGCCCCTCGACTCAAAGTTAATTTCATGCTCTAACTCCCCGCGAAGGTTTGGGCGCGTTTCGTTTTGATTCGGACTTCCGAATTGGCTTTAAACGGCCGGTTTTTGGAACTATAGCTCACTGTTTTTTCATGGTTTTGGAAATTGGTTTAGTTTGCTAATCGCGTGCGGAATTCTAATGTTGTAATTTTCAGTACATACATTACTATCTACGACCATGAATGTCATTAGAGTGGTACAACTTGTCTAATTGTTATAGTTCTTTTAGACGGGTTTGAGAACGTGACATTCACGTTGATATTCTGTGTTGTGCTGTGTTGTGGCAGAATCATCGTGGTGGATAGCTTGGATGCAATGTTAGTATAGTTTAGTTTCATTTGTACATTTGATATCGCGGGACGAGCGTTCGACATGTGGACTGCCGTCACTGCCTGTTTGTATATTATTTATTTGGGGCACGACCGGGTTGAGGTCGATGTCACCATTGTGCATATTTTCTTTTCTGTACTAGGATTACCCTGCGATGGAGTGCACGGATAGCCGGGTTCTAGAGGGCAACGGGTCCGCATCTCATGGCGTTGAGATGGAGGGGGCCTCACTCTAGAATTGGCGGGCTATTCGCCGCGCTCGTATGGGGTACAGGTTGACCCAAGGAGAGGTGCTCAAGTTACCGGATTCCGTGAAGTGCATGGTGGCCCATTCACTTTGATGAAGAGGGTTGCCTCACTTCTTGTTTTGGAGTGTAACTTGCCGCACTCGTAGGGGTCTAGGTTTTCATTACACAGGTTATCCACACGACCAGGGGAACGTAGGGTTTCACTTGCGGCTCAAAGGAAACCCGGGGCTCCCAGATTATCAGTATTGTTCTGTGATGCTTATTACTTATCTGTGATATTGCATTTATCATACCTGGAGCGATTATTATATATTGCTATATATATACTAGTAGATGTTGTATATGTTTTGCACACGCGCTAGTCCAACCCTCGCTCTATCATTAGTTAAGTAACCTAACGGGTGATGACGGGGCCCAGTGGCGAATGCGGATGACATATACGTACATCATATTTTCGTTCTTTTCTGGTGTGATCAATTGATGGGACTGTGTTGATTCTGATCAATGCAAGGAAAATAGACCTATTCGATGTTGTTGGAACAAATTTACAAAAGTTGTTATTATAAGAACGTTTTCTTTTGTTTTGCACAGCGGTATTCGGTTATAAATATCCAGCACCACATTCGACGAGGCAAGAGCCGAGATCCCTTCACCGGGAGTGACCTCTTGGGCAGAAGTTTGTGTCAGGGTAATTACTTCACTATAGTCGATTACTTTTTGCTTTGTATCGTGATATTCAGTTTGGAATATCCTGCACCTCATTCTACGAGGAAAGAGCCGAGATCCCTTCACCGGGAGTGACCTCTTTAGCAAAAGTTTTTGCCACTATATATTTGTAAAGCTATCCGGTTCCTTCAACGATATCAAGTTCATTACGTTAAAGGTTTTTCTCCAAAAACCATTCGTAGCCCTCCATCATTTCAGACGGGTAGCACTTAGTATTCATGCTATGTTTGTTGGTCTTAGTCAAGACATAGTGTATAGTAGCTATTTGTTACTTTTTTGTTGCATAGATAGATGTGTTGGTTTGGGACAGTTGTACAGCCTTGTTGGCCTTAGTCAAAGGCGAGTACGGATGGGTTCAAATTAACCTGGACAATGACGGGTAGAACTTGACATGTGACTTATGATTTGTTGGCCTTACTCAAGGTCATAAGAGTATGAGGTAAAAATCACATCGGGAGTTTCTAAAGAAATTGAAACTTGCCAGGCATGCGCATACCTTCTGGAGTATGATAACTTGAGTGGATTCCATCAAGTTATCATGCGATGATAGTTGGATCCCGATTCCCACTGATGAGTTGGTTTACTCCTCGGTTGATTTTAGATGATCCGGACTAATTCTCCTTTGGGTTTGGGGGAGGATTCGAGGAAATAGTGGGAGCCATCCGGATTAGATAAAGTGGTTAACCATTCTGATTTAGGTTAGAGTGCATGCTGAGTGTTTCTTTTCTCTCTCTCTTTGGCAGCGACCATGGCCCGACCCTAGACTAGAACTCATGAACCAATTTAACCGAACCTTCTTAAAACATACTTACTTTTGGATTGTCACAGTTGCATATTTCATTGCCACTCCTACTTTTACCCTTTTCTTTTTTCTAGAACATTCCGTATCACTACGAAGATCTACAGTTATTGGATATGACCATCGTATAGTTACATACGTACTCGAAGAAACTTGTTTCAGATTCGAGAATGGTTTCTGGTTCTGGAGAAATTGAATAGGACTATTCGGTTGTCTTTTTTTTTTACCTTCTCTCAGGTTGTGAGGGCTCCTGGGATTAGAAGAGAGTACACCTATTGCGCTTATTGGATAGTCTTCTTCCAAACCTTAGGTCGGTGTCGAAGAATGGGGAAGGAAGAAAACCAATTAGCCTAAGTGTGGTGTACAGAAGGTAATGAGTAAAGACAAATAAAAGGATTAAAATGAGGGCAAAGTAAAATGCGACTGCTATCATTCACGACCAAACCGCATATATCATCGCCACTCCTACTTCACCTTTGCATTTCTCTAAAACACCCCGTATCACTACGAAGATCCATATTTATTGGATAATCCATCGTATAGTTACATACGAACTCGAAGGAACTTGTTCCAGTTCGAGAATGGATTCTGGTTCAGGAGAAATAGAATAAGGATTATATTAGACGGGGTAAGCTCAGTCCAAGATATATTAGATCGTTCGACATACTCGAACGAGTCAGAAAAGTGACTTATCGCTTGGTATTTCCATCTTCATTAGAAGGAGTGTACAATGTATTCCACATATCTCAACTCAGAAGGTATGTGAGTGACCCCAGCCATATTCTTGATCACTCCGAGCTCACTGTACAGCTAGATTTTTCCTGTGAGCAACAACCTGTTGAAATTCTGGATAGAATGTAACAACATGGGAACAATGAAGTAAACTTGGTTCGAGTGATGTGGAGAAAAGACTCACCAGGATAATCAACATGGGAACGTGAGGACGACATGCGTGCAAGACACCCTCAATTGTTTGTAAGCTAGTCCCTAAAATTATAAATTTTGAGGACAAAATTTTTGTAAAGAGAGTAGAATGTAACAACTCTGTTTCAGTGTACAGGAAATGTGATTAAATTTTAATGTACAAATAGAGTATTTGCAATCCTGTGTACACTATAAGTATTTGAATTGCTTTTGAACAGCAAGAAAGCACTTGTAGCTCATTGGTAAAGCCTTGCACTGCTGTGACATAGCCCCATGGTTCAAATCCCCCCAGTCACATTATTTTTTTATTGATTTTCTTTTAATCTTTTAGAAGCCCAAAGGTTTACACGTGCACTACACGTAAAATGAAAAGTCACAAAGAAAACAAACATGTACACTGAGATATACCAAACGACACCAACACGTGGCAAGCAGCCCATCCCCATCCCACCAGGTTTGGCCGGCAAGATGCGCGTAGGGGGTCGGCATCGCTGGTCATGTCCGTAGGGGATGCCTCTAATTTTTAACCCCAGAACCCCTTGGTCTACCCCACTACCCCCATGCTGTTTGATTTCTCTGCACATTTCCAGAAAATTAAAAATGGGCATATATCCACATTTTAATGCACATTTTAATTCTATTCTTCATTACCCTAAATCCTAATTTTCCCTATAAATACCACACTCCATTTCCTCCCTTCTCATTCAGAATTCCATTACAAAAACTCTCTAAAAATTTCCAAGTCCCGAGTTGTGCAAGTGGAGTTAGCAAAGGGTAAGTTTCCGGGAAAGTTTCGGGAAGAATCTGGCGACGAAACGACACCCCGGCGGTTCCAATAGCTTCCCTTTTCTCTCCTCTTATTTTACAATCATTAAGTCCTCACTCCCCTTCTCCATCTATTTTCTAAAACAATCTATTTTCAAAACTCATCGGAAGTGGAGTTATTCCGACTTCCGATTCGTTTTTCTTTAAAAACTCCATTTTTCTTAAACAATAAAATACCATATTCCCTCGTAATGATAAAAAAACATAAACAAATACATTAGAATAAGTTTTATCTCAAAAGAATCTATTATGCAACTTTTATCTCATTTTTACGGTTAAATACCATATACTTTACTTTCAACACAATTCAACATATTCGCTTGTATTACCTTTAGAAAACTCACGAGGTAATGACCTACTTCATCACAACACATATTTTTTACATAGCATGATAACTCTTGGGACATTAGTTATGGGAAAATACTAGTTTACGATTAAATATCTTAAATATTCAAAAACCGTTTTCTTTAAAAAGTGTGTTATTTAATTCTCTGCAATTGCGCCTCTACAACCCATTTTGGGGAACCCTGATCGGGATGGTGCGGGTTATCGCACATTTTCGGGCCTAGTAGAGTGAGATGTAGACCTCCGCAAAGAGCATTCGATCTCGATGGAATTTTTAATGCAACTTTTAAGAAAAATGCGATTTCTGTTTAATAAATAAATTCTATATTTTTTTATAAATATTAGATATATATAAATACTATCAAAATATCTACTTTAAGTATACAATATATATATATATATATATATATATATATATTCCATGTTTTCTAAATCAAACGAATCAAAAATTTCATGAAACTACCTTTGCAATTCAATACCATTCCAAGATTACACTAAAATACTATATACAATGAAATCTAGATTATATTCACTTGAATATTTCACTTTATAAAAATTACAATTATGAAAACCCTAAAAACGATAATTAAATACTTGAGGTGTATTTTGAAAATATATCAAAACTATTTTTCCTAAAACCCTCTCAAGTTATATTAATTTACAATAAGGACCCTAGTAAACATAGGTTTAAGCGGGACCAGTTCTCTTGAGCCTCAGGAAGCCGGAGAATATAGGTGCTTGCCTATCTAAGATAGACAACCTAACAACGGTGTTATCAACACGGTAATTGTCTTGGAAAAAGACACAAATTCTGTCGTCCATGTGCAACAGTTACCGATAACATCAAAACTAATTCAGGACTTCAATTTCTTTTCAAAGTGTCTGACTCAGATAGAGTCTCCATTTAATATCAAATCAATCTGACTTGAATCCAATTCAAGTATAACTACAATACAACATGAATTCATTTATACCAGAATTCCATCTATATCAACAGGACTCGACTGACCTGAACCATGGATATACTCTGATTATATGACTATCCATTTATATCCATTCTGTTTACATGATATCATGGTTTCGGCAAGTCATCTATCTATAAAACAAAACAATACAATCAATACAAAAGACATTACGGAGTTTTAAAGGGGTAGACTGGTACTGAATGTGTTAGAAGTGGCACGAGACGGTCACTTTAATACACCTAACCTGAATATCCATTGCTGTTGTACCGTAGCTTAACGGTTCCTTATGCTCCATATACCTTAGTCTCCAGAATAGTGGGACTCCTCTCGTATACACTGGCATATTCTGTACCAAGTTACAAACAACTGCGATAACAGAACAAAAGATAACAACAGCTATATTCTCTTTTCTGTCTATTCTACTTCTCTCTTTCCTTGGGACTTACCGAGCGATTGTTCGCTGACGACATTCATTTTCTTCTTTGTTTGGAATGTTGTCAGGTGGATCCGACTCACTAGAGATCGAGCCCAGTACTGAGGACTTGGAGTAGTTTGCCATCGACCCAGAGCTGTAGGCACTTGTATGTACTTTTTATTTCAGTATGCCATTGTTTAGGCATTGCTTTCTATTTCTGTATTTACATTTTCAGTTGTACTTGTAAAGAATTGTTAAATAAATAAAAGTTGTTGTTCATTTATATTCATGTCTCTTATATACGTTTTACTTATATTGCTTAGATACGCTTAGCGTATTTATTTATAAGTAAATATGTCGCGTGACCCGTCGCGTTTCCTTACCGTACACCGGGAAGCGGGGCGTGACACTGAGGAAGACCCACTAGACTCGGCTTCATAGGTCGAAGCCTCAACGCCTGACTCTACGCTAACTACATCTACTAGAGGATCTGAGAAAGACATCTGACCCGATTCAAAAAAAGGGAAGCTAAAGAAAGGTTTAAACTGTAGATCCGACCTAAGAGAGGGAGTGTCGAGCAATCCATAGACGACAGAAGGCAAGTGAAGTAAAGGTGTTTCCTAGGGATAGTCCTCCCCTGTTTATACACATAGCAAAGGCCATCTAGCGACCCAAATCCGCTCCCGCCAAAATGAAGCGTTGTGCCCAACAGTCTGGATGGCGCCATGTGGTAGCCAACCATTGGACGCTTCTCCCTCACATGGATCCGATCGGCTGAAGCGACATCTCACAGTCCGCCACCCAAATGTGGCCATATGACACGAAATCGACAGTCGGCCTGTCACCACGACAGCCTGAGCAAGCGAAGCGACATCTCCATGATGGCACCGTCCTCTCAGCGATCCGCTAACGTTATCGAGGATACGCGCGGAAATCAAGACACACGGTGAAGACCACATGGACCCGAAAATTAGGGAGACACGAACCCCGAATGCAGTGCCATTCTTGAACGTTCCACCGTGTAGATTCCTCGGCAAAAAGCTGGAGGTTGAAGACCAAGCGATCCACCCATGACCCGACCTATGAAACAGGTCGGGGCAAGTGTGGGGGGCTAATGATGATACACATAGATGGGGATTTCCCAGATCATGACACGTGGCAGATGACGTGTCGTCCACATAAGCCCACTAGGTTCCTGGGGGCTATGGAGTTGGAATAGGTATAATGCATTGGGGATATTCCTCGGCGCCTCGTCTCCGAGACAGCATCCGACCTTTTAGGGGGGCCTCCCCTAAGTACGCTCCCTCTTCATCTAACCACCAGCCAATTGCTCATCTCCGAACAATCATAGAGTTGAGCTTTCTCAACTTCCTAGCTCGTTTCGGAGCTATCCTATAACTGAGGTTCCTCGGCTCTCTTGCTCGTCTTCGAGCTATCTTATAGCTGAGGTTCTTCAGCGTCCTTATTTGGCCGGGAGCATGGAGCACAGGCATCCACGTAACGGCTCCGTGTATCTCGCCATAACAAGTTCTCCGCCGCTCCACGTCCTACCTCCCGCTCCGTGTATCTCGCCACGACAAGACCTCCGTTGCTCCATGTCCCGCATCCTACGCCAGCGCATCTCGCCATCAATGTGGACGTTACGCATGGGTGAAACGGGCGGCGAGAATCTCGTATCGACTCGCCTTCAGGCGACCCCTATATAAACCCTTCCTCTAGATGATTCAGGTAACTCGAACTTAATTTAATACGCCGCTACTCTGCCCAATTATTTCCCGGTACTTACTTGATCATCGGAGGGTCGTACGTGGCTTCTTATCCCGGGACTTCTTGCAGGTAGTTCGGCGTCAACAACCTATTGAGGTCTACACCCAACCTCCACCACAAATCTTAACCGTTCAGCCCCGCTGGCCACAAGATCGATGGAGGACAACAACTGGGAGAGATTCCGATCTCCATCATCAGTAGTGAAATATTGAAGTATTATTAAGCAATTTACCCTAAATTTTAAGAAGAGAAAATGGAAAATATGCAGCATGCCTTTCATGTAACCTTATTTTTATGTAGGGTGTATAAAAGTACATGACTCGTCATGAGATGCATGAAGCAAAAGTTAAAATAACGTCTTATTAATCAAAATTGCAAAAATTAAAGAGGCTAAACATCTAATGAAAAATAACAACATAGCAGTAGCCATATATCACTATAAAAACTGTAGAGCTTTGCATTACGAATATTCATCTACATGTGTACTATCTACAACATACGCTTCATAAAAGTTGTGGTATAAACAACCACGATAGCGGAGATAATCGATATACGGAACAATACTAGAACCAACAATCACGCAACAACAACGCGAAACTAACGAAAGACAAACAATAAAGTGTGAGAACAAATAGAATCACACAAACCAGAAACGAGAGATTTGTTAACGGGGTTCACCCACATTATGGCAAGTCCCCGGCAGATCGGAATCTGCATTAGTCTAGTAGATCTTAGAATTAAGTTACACCAACGAGCAATCCTAGAAGATTTCTCTCAAATCTCTTTAGATCTTAACTGTCACCCTCTCTCTATACAATAGTCTCTAAAATTTGGCAGTACATTAATCATATGAGAGATCCCTATAAATAGGCAAATCCTATTCTTACCCAAAATAAGAGATTAAGCCAAATTACAATAATTCGGTTCATACAGAAATCCCAACGACAGACGTCTGCATCAGACCCGGTCAGACTTCTGCCTCTTCTCTACTTCTCTTCAGCTCCTTGGGCAAACGTCCGCACCTTTACTATCAGATGTCTGTCGTTATTCTGGATTGGGATTCAACTTCTCCAGACACCCAGATGTCTGGTTATACTCTGTTTTTTGGCTAAGTCTCTCTGCAGACGTCTGCACCTTGGCCTTCAGACATCTACCGTTGCTATGTTATTTTGACATGTTCTAGATGCACGTCCAGACATCCGCACCTCTTACTTCAAACGTCTGCCGGAAGTTTCTCCACATTTCAACAATGTTTGCATTGTCTCTTAATATTATTACATCAATTACTAAGAGATTACATAAATCAATTTTCACCGTCATATAAATATATGGCTTATTTCTTGTAAACACACTTATACTTTGGTCTAATTCTTGAAAACCTACTCGAGCTTTCTTCGTTATCCAATACCCCTGCAATTTAATTCTGTTACCTTATAACCCTCTTGTTTTTTTATTCTATTAAATTTTGTGAAATAACAATGGGAAATAAATCACGTGTAACACCGGTAAACCCTGTTTTTCTTTTCTCTTTCTATTGTTGCCCTCTATACCTGATGATGCTTGATATCGGTGATCTCCCAGATCAGTACACATTGCAGATGACATGTCCCAGAGCATGCAAGAAAGGACTTACAGTGGTCGACCAGACTACACCTACGCTCGTCCTACTGAGCGCCCGCTGGCTCGCTTCCGAGCCCGCTGCACAACTAGCCTCCTCGGCCTCACAGCTCGTCTCCGAGCTACCGCAGAACCAAGATACCTTGGCTCTCCCGCTCGTCCGCGAGCTCTCCCGCCGAGTTCATCTTCCTCGGTCTCATTGACCGACCAACAGCACCGCTTGCAGGCGTAACCGCCATCCCATGAATCTCGCCATGCGCGAGATCTCCGCCGGCCACATCCCACGTTCCACGCCACCACGATCCCTCATTAACGAGCCTGTCTCACCATTAATGGGAGGTCCCACTCATCACGCAGGCGTGACGTCGGGAGCGTAACGGTCGGTGTGATTCTCGCGCCTGCCTCGCCTGCTGCCACCGCTATATAAACCCCTTCTTCAAACGGTTCAAGTAAGCCATTTTTACTCAACTAAGCCGTTACTCTGCTCGGATCTCTAGTCTAACTTGATCGTCGGAGGGTCTTCGGTGGTACAACCACCCCGGGACTTCCTTGCAGGTAACTCGGCAACCACAACCTCAAACCCATTGAGATCCACATGCTTCCGGAGCGACAGCTTCCAGATCCAATCTCAACCACCCATCGCCGCCATCAGCAGATCAACAGGAAGCAACATCTGAAGGAGGTTTCAGCCCTCCGTCAGCTGGCGCCGTCTGTGGGAACTCCTTGATTCCAAAAAAACAAAAGTTCGCCTCCCGATCTCAACCTAATGGCGAGCGATCATCACGACGATCCAAGCCCCAGCCGCCGCCTCCCCTTCAACGGAGGCGCAGACGAATCTCCTACGCCGAATGCCATCAGCGCCCTCGCCGGCCGGATAGACCGACTCGCGTCCGTTGTGGAGGCACTGATCCGCGTCCAAACGGCGGGGCAAGGTCACCAAGTCACCGCTCCCCCGCCTTAGGGCCAGGACCCCTACAGGGGGGAGAGAAGGCTCCGTCCTTGTCGGCACTGCCGACCACCGCCTCACTACTTCCCACAGCCGAGGATCTCCCAGACCGATACGTTCTGAGACCCACTGGGCGCCCCAAAGTTCGACACCCAGATCCGTCGCCAGAGCACCTCGCCCCGAGATCCTCCGCACGCCTGTCCCTCCCGAGGAGATGTCTGTTAGCTCGCCTGCTACCAGACATGACCGACACCACCTCCCTCGATGGGGTCGCACGGACAGAACTTGCCACGGCGGCTCGAAGACCACCTCGCCGGGGGATTTAAGGAACCTCCTTGAGAGGAACCGGAGCCGCGGCCAGACGCAGGCCTCCAACAGAAGAGGCCGAGGATCAGAATGCGCCGAGTCGTCGAGATACCACGACCGACTTGACGCCCTCGAGAAGAAGATCGAGAGTTTGAATCGGGAGGGTCACCGTTCGAGCAACGAGGCTAAGTACGCTGCCGACTCGCTCACCAAACCATTCACCGAGGAGCCGCTCACCGTCCACGTCTCCTCCCGCAATAAGCCCCCAAAGGTCTCCCTCTTCGACGGCAAATCTGACCCGAAGGACCACTTGGATGCATTCACCGCGGGAATGAGCTTCCAAGACCACTCCGACGCCGCCCAGTGCCGAGCTTTCCCGACCACTCTAATCCGCTCTGGGCGAGACTGGTTCCGAGGACTCGAGCCTCGCTCGATCTCAACCTTCGACGAGCTGGCTACACAATTCCTTGGCCACTTCGTCGGGAACAGGCGGCAAAAGCGCACGGTCGACTATCTCTTCACGATCAAAAGCGGGGACAAGGAGACGTTCAAAGCATATGTCACCCGCTTCTACAACGCCCTTCTCGAGGTCCCAGAGCACCGGGATGAGACGGTCATCACGGCTCTGAGGTCTGGTCTTAGACACAAGGAGTGGTTGCGCTCCTTTGCATTAGCGCAACCTAAGACCATGGCCAAGGTAAATGCCTAGACCGAACGCGAGGTCCAGCTCGAATCCGAAGTGAACGCAAACCTCCCCCGGGCCGAGCAATCCGACCAAAAGAAGAGGGCAAGAGAAGAGAGAAGGGGACCTAAGCGGCAAAAACCTTACCTCCCAAAATTCCAGGAGTACACCCCGCTCAACGTCTCCCAGGCGGTGCTACTAGAGGAGGCCAAGGGTGAGGGGTTCTTCAAGCTTCCTCCGGTCCCGCGAATGGCCTCCAAGCGAACCCGGGGCCCCTACTGCGGCTTTCATAGGTCGCTGGGCCACTCAACGGAGAGCTGCAAACAACTCTAAGACTATATTGAACAACTCATCCATTCGGGGCAACTCGCAGCGTACCTGAGGGACAAGCGGCAAGCTGACCACGAGCAGGAGCAGCATCCCCCTCCAGCTGAGCTGACCATCAGCCAGATCATGGTAGTGTCAGCGGAGGATATGTCCGGTACCCACGAAGCTCGGTACCTTATGCCGGGCATAGATGCCAACAGACATCCGGGGGGCTCGAGCTGCACGAATAAGAACATCTACTAGCATGTATTTTCTTTTCAGAGCGATGTACATCTTTCTTGAGATCTTTTGTTTATATAATAAAGGGATCAATAGAGCATTGCAGAAAAGAAAAAGTGTTTTATTCGTTCAAGAGGTACTATAGGCTTCTCAGCCGTACATAAAAAAAAGAGAAGATTACAATAGCGGGGGAACATGGTGCAGAGAACACTGCTCGTAGTACTCTGACGATATTTCCGCCAGCCGAGCCCTCGCAGCATCCAGCCTCTGCTTTCGATCCCCCCGCGAGCGTCGGCATCGTGCCTCAATTGGTAGCACTCGCGAACAAGCGCTTCCGAGCGGTCTAGCCGACTCGCAGAGATCAGGCCGAACCGCCTCAGAGACCTTAGCTTGCCTATGGCCTCGTCGATCAGCATTTCGGATAAGGGGTTGTAAAGCCCCGGCGATGCCCTCCAGATGGAGTACATCAGCAGCCGAAGGAGGGAGGACCGCCGGGGGAGCAATCGGCCGAAATGGTCCTCAATCCTGCCTATTACCAACTGCACCGTGTCCTCAGTGCAGTACGGGTCGTAGAGGTTGACATCCTCGAAGTTTATGATATCTTCGATGGTGAAAGGGAAGTCCTGCATTCTTGCGTTTTGGGTGTGGGGGAAGGAGTCATCAACAATCGCTCCATTTTATAGCCCACAACGCCCCTGGAGTTCAACGGTCGCCCGTAACTGTGCCGCCACGCGGCAGACACCGCGCTACTCGATACGAAATCCAAACGACGCGGCTCTGGTGCTTCGCCTCCTCCACGCGTTCGTGGCACGTGTCAATCATGACTATCCATCTTCCCGAAGCCCTCACGCAGAGGCAGCCCAGCAGCTACCCTGCTTGGCCATCC
Source organism: Agapanthus africanus (assembly GCA_030015575.1). Taxonomy (NCBI): domain Eukaryota; kingdom Viridiplantae; phylum Streptophyta; class Magnoliopsida; order Asparagales; family Amaryllidaceae; genus Agapanthus; species Agapanthus africanus. The sequence continues at coordinate 84,854,974 of CM057344.1, read as the reverse complement.
TTGGCCGGTAGCTTCCCTACCCCATAACGCCAGGGATCAAAGCCCTCACCAAGAGGCAGCCTTATAGCTACCCTGCTCGGCTATCCCTGGCCGGTAGCTTCCCTACCCCACAACGCCAGGGATCAAAGCCCTCGCAAGAGGCAGCCCAGCTGTAACAACTCCATTTTTGGTGTACAAAAATTTGCTTTAAAATTAATGTATACTTGGAGTATTTACTTCTGCTGTTATCACTTTAAATATTTAATTCACTCCTTAATTACAAGAAGGAGCTTGTAGCTCATTGGTAATACCTTGCACTGCTGAACCAAGCTACCAGAGTTCAAATCCCATACCCCGCATTATTTTTAATATTATTTTGTTTTAAATTTTTTAGAAGTCTAACAGTCAACACGTGATAACTTCAGAATTTTCCACTACACCTGAAAACCTAAATGTTCCAGAGGCTTCACCAAGCGACCCCCTACCTTCCCAGCTCCCGACTCGGCCTGACTCGGCCGAGTCGGCCGGCGGACCGGCCGACTCAGGCCGGCGCCGCCGGCCGGACTCGGCCGGTCGGCCGAGTCATCAACACCAAAAAGTTGCCTCTTCATCTTCTTAACCCCCCTGCACACTCCATTTATTCAGATCGTTTCCAGAGAGCTTTTAATACCTCTTTTACTCCATTTTTAATGAATTTTCATATATTTTTTACATTTTTTAAATTAAAACCCTTCATCTACCCTAAGCCTAGCCTAACCCTATAAATACCAACCCTACACACTACCCCCTCACCCCAAAACTCTGAGCCAACTCTCAAGAATTTCCATTAGAAACCTTGTGTACTTTGAAAACGAGCAAGAAGCGAAGGTACAACGAGTTTTCCGGCGAACTTCCGACGACCATCCTAAGAGCTCCCGGCGACGAAATGACGCACCGGCGACTCCTCCCAATCTATCTCCCTCTCCTTGTTGTCCTAAACCCATAAGTCCCCATTTCTATCTTTCTTTTCTTTCTAAAAAATACGGAATTACAAAACCCGACGGAATCGGAACAAATCCGATTTCCGATTCGGTTTCTTTATAAAACTTCACTTTTCTTTAATACAATTATGCTTAAACCCTTTCATGATGACTATTAAACACTAATCAACCAAATTGATCAAGTTTCATATCATAAAAATAATTGCTATTTCATTTTACCGTATTTTTCATTTAAATACCACATAGTTTCAATTCTACATTTAACATCACAAAAATTGCTATACCATTAAATAGATCACGAGGTAATGACCTACCTCCTCACACACTCATATGCAACATAACACAATACCCTTGGGAATATAGAATACGGGAAAACAACATCATTGCAAATAAATACCATTTACTTAATAAAACCGTTTTCTAAAGGATTTAGTATTTATACAAATCTTTGCAAAGCGCCGCTACAACCCATTTGGGGAACCCGTTCGGGATGGTGCGGATTATCGCACATCCTCAGGTTTAGTAGTGCGAGATTCAGACCTCCGCAAGGAGCATTCGGTCTCGAAAGATTTAAAATACGACATCTTAAGAAAATGAGATTTTTAGAATATAAAATATATATTAAAATTATTTTTATATAAATATATGTATATTTATCATTACAATACCTATTTTGTTATGAAATAAATATTCTACCTTTTTCTAAAAAATCACAAGAATCAATTTTATTCTAAAATACCATGAATTCCATACAAAACCAATATTACAAATAAATACCATTTATTATGAATTAGGATATTTCCACTAGAAATATCACAATATAAAATCTACATTCATTACAACTCTAAAGACGATTAATAAATACTTGGGGTGTATTTTGAAAAGTATATAAAAGTATTTTTACATAAAACCCCCTCAAGTTCTATAATTTATCCTAAGGACCCTAGTAAATATAGGTTTAAGCGGGACCAATCTCTTGAGCCTCAGGGAGCCGGAGAAGTGGGTGCTTGCCTATCTAAGGTAGACAACTTAACAACGGTGTTATCAATACGGTAATCGTCTTTGAAAAAAATACAAATCCTGCCGCCCATGTGTAGCGGTTACCGATAATATCAAAACAATCAGGACTTCAATTTACTTTGAGTCTCATTATAATCTGACTTGAATATGATTCAAGTACAATCTACAATCTACAATTTACAATATTCTGATTCAACATGAATCCCTATATTCAACCTATTTAATACATTCAATCTACATTGACTGAACCGAACCATGGATATACATCCATTTACATGATTCTACAGTTATTCCATTTACATGATTATACAGTTACATCCGTTTACTGATATCATGGTTTTGATCAGTCATCCAACTATACAATCTTTACAATACAATACAACAATACAATCAAAACACTACGGGGTTTAAGGGGTAGATTGGTACGAAAGGTGTTAAAAGTGGCACGAGACGGTAAGATTAAGACACCTAACTTATATCCCGTTGCTGTTGTACCATGGCTTAACGGTTCCTTGTACATTCCGTTTGCCCTGGTCTCTAGCATATAGAGACCACTCTCGTATACACTGGCATCCTACTGTACCAAGCTACAAACAACAGCGTTAACACAACATTACAACAATATAATACAACTTTAAAAAATACCTCTTATTCTGTCTATTTTTCCCTTACCTTTGGGACTTACCGAGCGACCTGTTCGCTGACGACATTCTCTTTCTTTCTTCTTTGAATGTCGTCGGGTGATCTGGACACTTCAGAGATCGAGCCCACTGCTGAAGACTTAGACCAGTTCGTTGAAGACCCCGAGCTCTAGTCATTGTACACTTTCCATTCAGTACTTTTCATTTCTGTTATGCTATTGTTTAGGCATTGCTTTATTTCAATTGTATTTACTTTCCATGCATTGTACAGAAAGAATGTGAATAAATAAAGTTGTTGTTTTTATTATATCTTGTCTCTTGTGCTTTATTTTTATATTGCTTAGATACGCTTAGCGTATTTACTTCACAGTAAATACGTAGCGGCCTCGTCCCGTCCCTTTCGCCGTATACCGGAAAGCGGGGCGTGACACCAGCAGCTACCCTGCTCGGCTATCCCTGGCTGGTAGCTTCCCTACCCCATAACACCAGGGATCAAAGCCCTCACCAAGAGGCAGCCCTGCAGCTACCCTGCTCGGCTATCCCTGGCCGGTAGCTTTCCTACCCCACAACGCCAGGGATCAAAGCCCTCACCAAGAAGCAGCCCTGCAGCTACCATGCTCGGCTATCCCTGGCCTATAGCTTCCCTACCACACAATGCCAGGGATCAAAGCCCTCACTAAGAGGCAGTCCTGCAGCTACCCTGCTCGGCTATCCTTGGCCTATAGCTTCCCTACCACACAACGCCAAGGATCAAAGCCCTCACAAGAGGCAGCCCTGTAGCTACCCTGCTCGGCTATCCCTGGCCTGTAGCTTCCCTACTACACAACGCTAGGGATCAAAGCCCTCACCAAGAGGCAACCCTGCAGCTACCCTGCTCGGCTATCCCTGGCCTGTAGCTTCCTACCACACAACGCCAGGGATCAAAGCCCTTGCAAGAGGCACCCCTGCAGCTACCCTGCTCGGCTATCCCTGGCTGGTAGCTCCCCTACCCCACAACGCCAGGGATCAAAGCCCTCGCCAAGAGGAACCGGGCAGCAACCCTGTTCGGCCATCCTTAAGGACAAAAAGCCCTCGCCAAGAGGCACCGGGCAGTAACCCTGCTCGGCCATCCTTAGTAGGCCACTTACGGACCCTCCCACACTAAGGATGAAAAGCTCTCGCAAGAGGCAACCGAACCCGCTCTTGTGCGGTTATCCCTGCCTGGTAGCACCCTACCCCAACAAACCAGGGATCAAAGTCCTCCCAGAGGCAACCGGACCCGCCCTTGTTCAGTTATCCCTAGGTGGTAGCTCCCTACCAAGCCAGGGGTCAAAGCCCTCGCCAAGAGACACCGGGCAGTAACCCTGCTCGGCCCGTCCTTAAGGATCAAAGCCCTCGCAAGAGGCAACCGGGCCCGCCCTTGCTCGGTTATCCCTGGCCGGTAGCTCCCTACCCTAACAAACCAGGGATCAAAGCCCTCGCCAAGAGGCACCGGGCAGCTACCTTACTCGGCCATCCTTAGCAGGCCACTCACGGCCCCTCCCGCGCTAAGGATCAAAGTCCTCGCCAAAAGGCACCGAGCAGCTACCCTGCTCGGCCATCCTTAGCAGGCCAGCCATAGCCCTTCCCGCGTTAAGGATCAAAGCCCTCGCAAGAGGCAACCGGGCCCACCCTTGCTCAGTTATCCCTGGCTGGTAGCTCCCTGCCCCAACAAACCAGGGATCAAAGCCGTCACCAAGAGGCACCGGATAGCTACCCTTCTCGGCCATCCTTAGCAGGCTACTCACGGCCCCTCCCGCGCTAAGGATCAAAGCCCTCACCAATAGACACCGAGCAGCTACCCTACTCGACCATCCTTAGCAGGCCAGCTATGGCCCCTCCCGCGTTAAGGATCAAAACCCTCGCAAGAGGCAACCGGGCCCGCCCTTGCTCGGTAATCCCTGGCTGGTAGCTCCCTACCCCAACAAACCAGGGATCAAAGCCCTCGCCAAGAGGCACCGAGCAACTACCCTGCTCGGCACCATCCTTCGTAGGCCACTCACGGCCCCTCCAACAACTGAGGAACATGAACTCAATAAGAGGCATCCGGTTCTACGTATAAGCAATCTCTACCTGGACTTCGGGGCCATGGAGATACCGTCTTCGCACCGGTCTTTGCACACTCGGCAATCGAACAGATCCAACTCAATTTGTGACCGCTAGACAAAGAACCGACGCAAAATGAAGAAAGTCTATGCAAATACAAGTATCTACCAATAAAAGGAAGTACAAGCACAAACACTGCTGCGAAAACAAAAAATCTTTATTCAAAGAGTCAAGAGTCTTTACAAGGGTATTATGGGCTCCCCAGCCTTACAAAAATGACCGAAAGCCTACAAAATACTCGATGTGGCAAAAAGAAGAAAAAAGCATGAAGACAAGGGGCTTCAGGCCTCAGAGCCGGACGCGATACCGATGAGCTCGACGTCCACCGCAACTGGGGATGCGTCCGTCACAGGAGTCTCGGCGTCGCCCTCACCGAGAGTCCTGATTGTTTGTGGTTTAGTATGTGCGTTTAAAAATTTTAGAATACCGCAATCAAGACGGTGTCGCTTGGTAGCTAGCCGGTTGAGTACGAGTCGATCCACAGGGAAATGGTGTTCTTTTCTTTAAGTTCTAACGAGTTAAGTCCTATTTTTAGTAGGTTTTGTTTTAATATCTAAGAATGAGGATAAATTGATTTAAAGGCTTACTAGGGTTAGGATTAAGTTAGTTCGAAAAAGGGATTCTTCTTGCTTCTAACAATGCCCTAGTTAAGAATGTAGATGTTAGGGTAATAGTCAACAACGGGGATTAGCACGACTAGGAAGAAACTTAGTTTCTTCCTTTTGGTCCTTGTCCGTCCGTTCTTAACTCTTAGCCCTAACCTCCAGTTAATTCAACCACAACCGGTCTAACTAGGGAATCACCGTTATCATTTAGGATAGGGTGCCGTAGTGAGTGGTGTGTGGTTGAATTAAATAGAGTCCATATTTTAAAATTACATGGGCAAAGAAAGGAGTGAGAGAGATTTCCTTCTCTCAAACCTTCCCTATCCTAACCCTAACAAGTGAGGAATTACTCACTCATTAGGAAAGTGACGATAAAATTCATTTTTATATTTTTGTTTAATGACCTAAATTGCAGATAATAAAAGAACAAAATAAAAATAGCAGATAATAAATTGTAGATAAAAAAATGCAAGATAAAAATAAAACTCATTTTTATTGATGACCTCTTAGCAATGCATTACAACTTGAATAAAAATTTAAATCTAAGAATTAAAAAGAGGCATGCCTTCATTTGGCTTTCGGCTTTCCTATTTATAGATAGGAAAAAACCCTAGGTTACAATCTGATCCATACATGAATTTACCAAACTACCCTAAGAAAGCTGGGTCAAAGCACCGACACCCACCGACACCTGCACCGACACGTGCACTATGCGGCCGCGGATCCGCGGCAGAAAGGCATGTTTGGCCGCGATTCCATGGCCATATTGTGGGATTTCTGGCTTGATTCTTCAGGGTTACTTCATGTTGCTTTTAACTTCTGTTTTCTTCACTTGGTTTCTTAGAATCTCTTCTACTTTCTTCCAGATTTCCAACAGTGCAGAAAAATGTGGACTTTTGCCGTGAGCTTCGCGTTGAAGTTTTGAATCTTGTGCTTCCCTTATGCTTTGTGCATTTGAACCGTCTACTGATTTTCATTTGTTCCTTGAACTGATAGGCGGTATCATACGGATTCATCTATTGTTGGTCGTAGTCTCACATTTGTAGCAACTTTTCATGAATTTCATTGTAATATTCCGAGAACCTGTAACGTGCAACTATTTAGCAGATATGGATCAAAAGCACCTATTTATATGTAATGTGATTAAGAATGGGCAATATAATAATGCAAAATTCTGATATGAACAAATACCCCCAAACTTATTTTTTGCTCGTCCCGAGCAAAACCAATTTTATTCTGTTAAAATCCAAGCCTCACTTTCGCAGGGAACGCGATTGCACTGAGCTCGTGCAACAAGCCGTTAAACCTCTAGGTGTCCCTTGTAGGAGGAGTGTTGTCTCCTGAGGGTTTTCAGCGGATACTACCCACAAAATCCGATCAATTTGGCATGTTGACTTTTATTCTTCAATTCGGTATTCTAGCAAGAAATTCTATTATCTTCAACTTAGAAATCATCAACCCATATTTTTCATATTTCCTTTTCATTTAACTTAAGATCATATATGTTCTGCAAATTTATTAAGTTTTCAGCATCTTTTGAATTTTCCTTCTAAGGTGTAATCTTAACTTAGGAATTTTTATCATCTCTACTGAAGGTATAAGCCATATCTGTCATTCCTATCTCTCATCTAAACCCTAATCATATACCCCTACATGTGTAATTATCACCCATATAATTGGAAATTCAATTCAAGCTATCATTCTCTTGTCCATCGTCCAAAGTACTTTTAGTTGGTGAATTTTAGATGAAATTGCCCGCACATTCTTCATGCGACCGTTAATACTTCTTGAGATACTAAACGACCGATTACAAAACGTGCTTGCGCATTTAGGCGTAATTCCTCGTCTTGTAATACCTAAGGCTTAGCAGTGACTCCCAAACCAGTTGGTCTAAAGCACTAGGTGATAAAGCACCCTCGCTATATTTTCTTTTATGTTGCCTTAAGAAATTACAAAACCAGTGTTCAGTTTTTAATGTCTCTTTATTCACCTTTTATACTTTTATTTTATTTTCCTTCATACTAAGGATTTTAGACAAGAGCATTTCAAGGTATCCTCTGCTATCCCAAGTTTCAAGGTACGTGTATGTGCTAGTTGTAGGGTATATATTTTCAAAATTTAGACTTAAGATTCAGAATTATTTTTCAGACTTACACTTCAAATAAAAATTTCAATACTCTTCCCTTATTTTGACTTAGCCCAAGAACTGAACTCAAAATTTGCCTATTTCTAAATAAACTACAAGGACATATATTTTCTACAGTTAAAATTTAAGAAAGGTTATTTTTAGGGTTTTTAATTTACTAAGTTTAGGATCTGGTTTTTTTTCCTACTATTCAACCGTCATGTTGAACTTAAGTCAAATATGGCCAAAATTGAATTTTTCAATTTTTATAATTTTTTTTAAAAATTTCTTCAATTTTTTATTTGGTTTTATTATATATATATATATTATTTTTTATATTTTTTTTATAAAGATACAATGCGGAATTAAATATGCAAAGAAAAAACAAATATGTACAAAAATAAAAATATGCAAATGCAATGCAAAGATAACTATTTACAGACCACCTCCACCCCCAAACTTATCAAAAGCAGTGTCCTCACTGCTCATGGTCTCGCCGTCCCCTCGATCTTGAACGGAATCGTTCCTCTCTAACCAGCAGGGTGGTCATGCCGTGCTCCAAACCTGTGACTCGCTGATCAAGGTTGGTCACCATCCCAATCAATCTGTCTATTCCCCTATTGGCTCTCCTAAGTAAGCGTGCTTATGCCACGGGGGTAAGCTCTTCCTCGCTCGCGGTCGAGCTGGAGCCGGGTGTCTTGGCGGGTACGTCCTCAGCCGGCTCGGTGCGCGACCATACATCATGTAAGCGTGTGTAGAACGTGGATACGCCCTCAAGAAGAGGTCTAATGGGGATACCTCCATGCATATAAAACTCAAATTCCTCCATAGGGAGGAAATGGCAACACAGTTGTGTCACCAACATAGGACATGGATAGTTGGCAGCCCTCTTGCCCGCACCAATTGAGTGAAGTAATACCGTGCACATATCATAGCTGGGGTTTCTAGTCATCAAAGTGTGCACGATATGAAGGGATGGGGTGAAAAATGTAGTGTTGTGCGAACTACCAAAAATATTATTTTGTGCCCAAAGGCACACAGTTAATACATTCGCAAAAAGGGTTCTAGCCTGGATGCCCTTGCGTGGCTCTCTCGCACAATCGTTACCCATCAAGGGTAGGTAGTCCTCAAAACAGAGGGGTTGATCATGAATAGGTAGTCTAGGTAAGATGACTTCATGGATGAAGTCCCTATCGATTATTATTTCCCTATCCCCCCAAATTAGCCTAATATAACCGTGTTGTGAGAGGCAACCATCCTCCATGCACTCGTAAAATCGGGTGACAAGATCCGGAAACGCGAAGGCACTCGGATGGTTAAATAGTAAAAAATTCCATCCGCGCCTTCGGATCTCTTCACCGAAGTAACTTCCAAAGACCGTGTGTGCAAAGATTTGTGAGAAATCTCTCTCAAACTGTAGAGTTGGTGCCATCACAGAGAGCAAATTGAATTTTTTTTAATTTTAACAGAGAGGGAAAGGTAGTGCAAACCTCCTCTGAAGATTTCAGAGGGCGACGACACCAACAGGCGGCGGAAGCGCGGCAGGAAGCAGGCGTCGGCGGCGGTTGCGCGGCGGATTGGAGAGATCTCCCTTCTCTGTCTGCTGCGGCGGCTAGGGTTTTTAGAGAGAAATAATTTAGGGTTTGGTAAAATCTGAAAAGGGGTCGGGTTGTATTTATAGGGGGTGTTTTGGTTATTTGCAAAAAGGACCTCTTAAAAAGAGGAATTTATTTGTAAATAAATTTTTTATTTTTTATTTAATATTTATTAAAACTGAAAATTTACAAAAATACCCCCAAAATTTGAATTTTTTTTTATTTTCTTTTTAATTTTTATAATTTTTTTTATATATAATTACAAGTATGACATAACTCCAAACTTATTTGAAACAGTGTTTCCACTGTTTATGGCTGGATAACCGAAATTTGGGAGTAGATGGAGGAAGATCAGTTAATGTAAATCGGCTTCTGCAACAGCAAAAGCTCCTCCGAAGGGTCCGCGGTGAGGAACGGTTTAAATCTATGTCCGTTCATTTTAAATAGTGAACCGTCCTCCGGATTCTCTAAGTCGACCGCACCGTGCGGATATACGGTACGTATCAAAAATGGCCCTTTCCATCGAGATCTAAGCTTGCCGGGATGGAAATATAGCCGGGTGTCGTAAAGTAAAACCTGTTGACCAGGTTTGAATGATTTGCGCATCAGGTGTTTATCGTGAAACACATTCGTTCGGTTTTTTACGACAACCGCGTTCTCGTAAGCTTCATCCCGAAGCTCGCTTAATTCATTTAATTGCAACTTTCTATGGCTGCCTGCATCTTTGATAGATAGATTCAACTCTTTTATCGCCCAAAATGCGCAATGCTCAATTTCAACTGGAAGGTTGCAAGCATTTCCATAAACAAGTCTATACGGAGACATGCCAAGATCGGTCTTATAGGCAGTTCGAAATGCCCAAAAGGCATCAGTAAGGTTTAGAGACCAATCTTTACGGTTTTTGGAAACCGTTTTCTCCAATATCTGTTTAATTTGCTGATTTGAAATCTCGGCTTGCCCACAAGTTTGGAGATGATAGGGCATTGATAGCTTGTGATTAATGGAATATTTCCGCATTAAGAACTTGAAAGTCCTATTACAGAAATGAGTTCCATTATCGCTGATGATTGCGCGGGGGTGCCTAAACCGAGAGAAAATGTTTTCTTTGAGAAATCTAACGACAACCTTGTTGTCATTAGTCCGGCTGGGCACAGTCTCGACCCACTTAGAAACATAATCAACAGTGATGAGAATATACAAGTTCCCAAAAGAATTGGGAAACGGCCCCATAAAATCAATCTCCCAAACATCAAAAAATTCTACAACCAATATTGGTTGGAGCGGCATTTCGTTTCTCCTAGATATCCGGCCCAAGTGTTGGCACCGGGAGCATGTCTTGCAGTAATCATGTGCGTCTTTAAAAAGTTGTGGCCAGTAGAAGCCACACTGCAAGATCTTTTCGGCTGTCTTTTTAGGGCCAAAATGCCCGCCACACGCTTGATCGTGGCAAAATGACAGCACGCTCTTAAATTCATTGTCGGAGACACACTGACGAATAATTTGGTCGGGACAGTATTTGAATAGATAAGGTTCATCCCAATAAAAATGTTTTATCTGGGATAGGAATCGGAGTCTGTTCAGATTCGACCATTCATTTGGTATAAGTCTGGTGGCCAAATAATTCACAATATCTGCAAACCAAGGTTTGCATGATACAGTTAAGAGCTGCTCATCTGGAAAAACGTCTTTTATAGGAAATTGAAGCGTCGGCGAAGAAGGGAGACGTGAAAGATGGTCGGTGACTACGTTTTCGCATCCTCTTTTGTCTTTGATGACAATGTCAAACTCTTATAGTAAAAGGATCCAACATATCAGCCGAGATTTAGCATCCTTCTTCGCAAAAAGATGGCGAAGAGCTAAATGGTCAGTGTATACGATGACTGGAGAGCCGATTAAGTAAGGCCTGGACTTTTCTAATGCAAACACAACAGCTAAGAATTCCTTCTCAGTTGTTGTGTAATTTAATTGGGTCTTGTTCAAGGTTCGGCTAGCGTAATAAATCACATGCGGTATTTTATTGATGTGCTGTCCAAGGACAGTACCAATGGCAAAATCAGATGCATCGCATATAATCTCAAATGGATGCGTCCAGTCAGGAGACGAAAGAATGGGAGCAGAAGTAAGTGAGTTTTTCAATGACTCGAACGCCTTCATACAGCTCGAGTCGAAATCAAATGTGGTGTCCTTGGCCAACAAAAGAGTCAAGGGTCTAGCAATCTTGCTAAAATCCTTAATGAACCGTCTATAGAAACCGGCATGGCCAAGGAAGACTCGAATGTCTCGGACGCATTTGGGAGGAGGGAGATTAGAAATGACTTCAATCTTCGCTTTATCTACCTCAATGCTATTTTGCGAGATGATATGTTCTAAGACAATACCTTCTCGTACCATGAAGTAGCACTTCTCCCAATTTAAAGTAAGGTTCTTATCCTTAAACCGGGTAAGGACTGCGTCGAGATGTAGCAAACACTCATCAAAGGAGTCGCCAAAAATGGAGAAATCATCCATGAAGATCTCCAAAAAATTTTCCACCGTGTCTGAAAAAATTCCTATCATACACCGCTGGAAAGTAGCGGGTGCATTGCATAACCCAAAGGGCACGCGACGGTAAGCAAACGTACCGAAAGGACAAGTGAATGTGGTCTTGTCTTGGTCCTTTTCGGCGATGGGAATTTGATTATAACCGGAGTATCCATCCAAAAAGCAATAGTATTCATGCCCAGCCAATCGTTCTAGCATTTGGTCAATGAAAGGTAATGGAAAGTGGTCTTTCCGTGCTGCGGCGTTGAGTTTTCTATAATCGATGTATACTCGCTACCCAGTTTGGGTGCAAGTAGGTATTAACTCATTCGCCTCATTAGTTATGACTGTTATGCCCGATTTCTTTGGGACAACGTGAATGGGGCTAACCCACTGGCTATCAGAGATAGGGTAAATGATACCACTATCAAAACATTTTACGATCTCCTTTTTAACAGCCTCCTTCATGACTGGGTTGAGTCGTCTCTGTGGATCCCTTGCTGGCTTGCCATCATCCATCATATGAATATGATGTTCAACAATTAGAGGACTAATCCTCTTGATGTCCGCCATAGTCCAGCCAAAAGCTTGCCGATTGCTTTGCAAGACCGTCAAAAGGGCTTTCTCTTGCTCTGGGGCTAGAGAAGCCGAGATGATAACAGGAAGGGTCTCATTCTCACCTAAGTAAGCGTATTTAAGGTGAGACGGCAATAGCTTGAGTTTGAGTGTTAGAGGCGAAACAATTGAAGGTAAAATCGGTGAAATTGTCTTAAACTCGAAGGATTCTAACAGATGTTCAAAACGAGTGTAAGCAACCGAGTCGGATGGTTCAACTAACTCATCCGAAAATTCAAAGGATTCAAACTCGGGTGGTGATTGGTCGAGATTGTTTGAGAAAGTGAAACACTCATAGTCATTATCGGGCGTGAAAACAGTATCAGGTTCAAGGAGGAATGCACTAGTGGCGTCAAAATTGCTGTGATTGAACAGAAATTTCTCGAGCTCACAGTCCTCCTGGGTGATCTCTTGGATCGAGCAAACATCAAGTATATTAGCATTAGGTTCGGAGGGCTGATTCTCCAACTTAAAAATGTTGAGTTCAATTGTCATGTTTCCAAAAGATAGGTTCATCGAACCATTTCGACAATTGATCACCGCATTAGAAGATGCAAGGAATGGACGACCGAGTATCACCGGAATTTGATTCCGGGGATTAGCTACAGGTTGTGTATCGAGAACAATAAAATCAACGGGGAATATGAAGTCCTCTACTTTAATTAACACATCCTCTAACTCACCCCTAGGATGGGTGATGGATCGGTCAGCCATTTGGAGAGTACAATGCGTGGGTTTCAGCTCTCCTACACCTAATTGTTTATATACCGAATATGGAAGCAGGTTAACACTGGCACCAAGATCTAAAAGTGCGCGGTTGATGTTCTTATCCCCAATAGTTATTGAAATTGTAGGACAACCAGGGTCCTTTCGTTTTTGAGGTAAAGGTTGGGTAAGAGCATCACTTACTGTACTAGCCAAGAAAACTTTCTTAGGTACCTGTGATTTCCTCTTCTTGGTGCATAAGTCCTTCAAGATTTTAGCATAAGACGGGACTTGTTGGATTGCATCCAAGAGGGGAATGTTAATGCTAATCTGTTTAAATAACTCCACAATCTTCTCCATTTGTGGATTTTGTTTATTGGATCTCAACCGGTTTGGAAATGGAACATTTTGAAAGTTGGTTGAGTCCAAAGCTTGTGGAGGAGATTGCGGAGTTGGAATGGACCCCAGTGCTGGTGTTTTCGTGGAGTGAGATGTGGGTCCGTTCGGAGCAGTAGAAGAAGTAGAGCCTTGTGAAGAATGGAGAACAGGCTCTGAAGACGAAGAAGATGAAGATGATGATGAAGAAGAAGAAGCGGCGGCCGGGGTGTCATCATCAGTGCCAACATTGTTGTGCAACATCCTTCCAGATCTCAATGTAGTCACGGCACTCACATTATGGTTTTGTTGTTCAAGAGCAACATGTGCATTTTGTGAGTGACCAGGATTTGGCAGTGGTTGAGATGGAAGCTTCCCCTTCTTTTGCTCGCTTAAAGCTGCATTCAGTTATGCAATCTGGGCTTCAATGGTTTTGATGTTTTGCCCATGTGATGCCGTGTGTTGCACCAAAGACTGAATGGAAGACTGGATGTTGGCCGAGGATTGAGTTGATTGTTTTAAAAACGCCTCCAGACTTCGTTCTAGCGAAGAAACCTTATCGTTATTTGGTGGAACAAAATTGTTTTGAGGAAAAGAGTTGTTTGGTGCAAAATTGTTCATTTGATTTTAATAAGGTTGGGGTTAGAAAGGTTGCTGATATTGAGTTTGTTGAGGAGCTTGTTGTTGAGGAGGAGGCCTCTGGAAATTGTTATTGCCTTGGAATTGTTGTTGATTTTGATTCCAAGCAAAATTGGGGTGGTTCCTCCAACCAGGATTGTACGTTGAAGAGTATGGATTATTTCTTTGTCTTTCCTGAAAGGCACCATTGACTTGATCCTGTCCTTGAGCAGGTGGGTTGTAAGGACACTCTTCGGTCAAGTGGGATGGATCCAAACAACAAGCACATATAGTGCGAGGGGGTAAAGCAGGGGCAGGAGAAGGCGATGAGAATTTGCTCTCAATTGCTTCTAGTTTTCGTGTAATTGCTGCCATTTCGGCTTTCATTGCAATTGACATATCAAGTTGATGAACGCCTGCACTAGACGGACCAGATGAAGTGGATGAAGTCGTTTGTCTAGTGCTTTCCCACTGAAGCGTTTGTTCAGCAAGATCGTCGAGAAATTGCCAAGCTTCCTCGTCAGATTTGGTAAGGAAGTGACCTTGACAAATGGTTTCCAGTAAATGCTTAGTTGCTGGGTTCAGTCCTTCGTATAAAGTTTAGCAAAGTTGCCATCTCTCAATACCATGATGAGGGTACTGAACAAGAAGGTCTTTGAATCATTCGAAACACTTCTAAAAAGGTTCGGAAGGAAGCTGGGAAAATTGGTTAATTTCATTACGAATTCTCGCGGTCTTGTGATGTGGGTAAAACTTTTTAAGAAACGCTTTAACAAACTCTTCCCAACTGTTTATAGAATACGATGCAGTACTATATAGCCACTTTTCAGCTAGGTCACATAGAGTGAAGGGAATGACTCGTTGCCTTATAGCATCATCGGACAGTTGGGTGGTCTTCATCATTGCACAAACATTCTGGAATTTGTTAATGAAGATATAGGTATCTTCGGATTCCAGCCCATGAAATTTGGGCAACATATTGATGAAGTGGGGTTTAATTTTGAAATTATCCCCATTTGCCGGTGGTAGTGAAAGACAAATAGGAAGTGCGGAGTGGGTGGGATAGAAATGATCCTGGAGCGCGATTCGCTGTGGCGCTTCAACAGGAGGTTGTTGCGGGTTATTCGCACCCAGTTGAGGTGGAATCAGTCCCGAGGTAAGTACAGGGTTGTTAGGATTGAATCCTGACATCTCTTTAGAAGATGATGAATGTGAAGATGAAGGTAAAGATGAAAAAGGAGTGGAGGGAGTTTCGACTTCGGAGTCGAACGTGTCGTCGGTAGTGACTAACGAAACACGGACTAAGCGAGCACTAGTGTCTCTAGTCCAACCGTACATACACTAAACGAGTTGTAGTGTAGTCAAAACGTAGAATATGAGGGTAAGAAAACGTCAATGGGGAAATGTGAATGAAGGTTGGGTGCAATGGAATTCTAGTGACAAATGACAAGTTTTTGTAATAATTTTGTTTTGTGTTATTTTTTTTTATAAAGAGTTTTGCAAAAAATTTTGTATGGAACTACGACACACTTTCAAACAGTCACAATTTAAGCATACACAATCAAGCCCAGAGCTAGGGTCTCCTAAGTCAACTAGACTGCTCCTAACTGGTCCAAAGCGACAAGTTGTGAGATATCCCTCAAATCGCCTCTTCACCGCCAATTGTGGCCAGGTAAGCACAAGTGAAGAAAGGAGGGTTTCGCTCACGAATCACCATGAGACAGGCCTTTTAAAGTTACCTTTCTCACTTGTCTAGCCTAGGCACCACAAAGTCAGGTTTAGATAAACGACCGAATGCCCACAACCTTCCTCTGTCCTAATGAGCGCGATAGTCCTTAATTGGTTGAGTCTAGATATTTTTTAATTAGCTCAAAGGTGATGCATATGCTTTTAGTGATTTCTGGGGTCTTAAGAAGGGTAATGAAATCCCCACCCAATCTTAATTGGTATTATAGCCCCTTAGATTCCGTTTTAAATATGCAAAGCAGTAACACACAAAATCTAAAACACTTGCCAAAATTTTTTTCTTTTTATTTGCGGTGCAAAGAATCCTGCATAAAATGATTTATTGGAGAGGGAGAAGAAGTTGCTGTGCAAAGAATACCTGCAGGAAAGATTTTTCAGTGGAGTGCAAAGGGTAGGAGGAGAAAAAATATGCTCACAGAGAGTTTTTAAAACGATGACGTCACCCGCTTGACCGCGGTTCCGCGGTCAAACCCCTGCTTTAGCCGCGGTTCCGCGGTGGTTCAGTTGGTTTAGGCCTCCAAAATTTTTCTGTGTGCTGTTATGGTTCTCCTCTGTCTGTTCAGATCCTCTGTTTCTTGATTTGTTCACTGGACTTGCTCCAGATCTGAATCAGTCCGTCTTTTTTTCCTGCACAATTCACACAAAACCAATCAAAAATAACAAGATGATTTTTTTTATGTATTTTTTTATCTTTTCAATTTTTATATTTTTTATTTAATTAACCCGAAATTACAAAAAGAAATAAACTACCCTTTCCCCGGCAACGGCGCCATTTGATTGTTTATGGTTTAGTATGTGCGTTTAAAAATTTAAGAATACCGCAATCAAGACGGCGTCGCTTGGTAACTAGCCAGTTGAGTACGAGTCGATCCACAGGGAAATGGTGTTCTTTTCTTTAAGTTCTAACGAGTTAAGTCCTATTTTTGGTAGGTTTTGTTTTAAGATCTAAGAATGAGGATAAATTGATTTAAAGGCTTGCTAGGGTTAGGATTAGGTTAGTTCGAAAAAGGGATTTTTCTCGCTTCTAACAATGCCTTAGTTAAGAATGTAGATGTTAGGGTAATAGTCAACAACGGGGATTAGCATGACTAGGAAGAAACTTAGTTTCTTCCTTTCGGTCCTTGTCCGTCCGTTCTTAACTCTTAGCCCTAACCTCCAGTTAATTCAACCACAATCGGTCTAACTAGGGAATCACCGCTATCATTTAGGATAGAGTGTCGTAGTGAGCGGTGTGTGGTTGAATTAAAAAGAGTCTGTATTTTAAAATTATATGGGTAAAGAAAGGAGTGAGAGAGATTTCCTTCTCTCAAACCTTCCCTTTCCTAACCCTAATAAGTGAGAAATTACTCACTCATTAGGAAAGTGACGATAAAATTTATTTTTATATTTTTTTTTAATGACCTAAATTGCAGATAATAAAAGAACAAAATAAAAATAGCAGATAATAAATTGCAGGTAAAAATGCAAGATAAAAATAAAACTCACTTTTATTGATGACCTCTTAGCAATGCATTACAACTTGAATAAAAATTTAAATCTAAGAATTAAAAAGAGGCATGCCTTCATTTAGCTTTCGTCTTTCCTATTTATAGATAGGAAAAAACCCTAGGTTACAATCTGATCCATACATGAATTTATCAAACTACCCTAAGAAAGCCAGGTCAAAGTTCCGACACGCACCGACACCTGCACCGACACGTGCACAATGCGGCCGCGGATCCGCGGCAGAAAAGCATGTTTGGCGGCGGTTCCGTGGCCATATTGTGGGATTTCTGGCTCGATTCTTCAGGGTTGCTTCATGTTGCTTTTAACTTCTATTTTCTTCACTTGGTTCCTCAGAATCTCTTCTACTTTCTTTCAGAGTTCCAACAGTGCAGAAAGATGTGGACTTTTGCTGTGAGCTTCGCGTTGAAGTTTTGAATCTTGTGCTGCCCTTGTGCTTTGTGCATTTGAACTGTCTACTGATTTTCATTTGTTCCTTGAACTGGTAGGTGTTCATAACATAATATTGCATTTTGTATTCCCCATTCTTATGCATTTTACAATAAAAACAGGTGCTTTTGACCCATGTCTGCTACATGTTACAGGTTACAGGTTGTTGGAGCAAAAGCAGTGAAAAACACAAAAGACGACACAAAAGAAGGACTTTTGACCAACAATTAGGAGGATCTTAGTAAAGCCCAGCAGAAAAACGATTCACCATCAACAAGGCAACTCAAGATCCAAATTTGCAAGAAAGACGGATAAAAGATCCATTGCAAAGAGTTCGCTGAAATCTGGAATTACTGCAGAAGCCCAACTGATAAAAAGAATAAATAAACAAGAAGCCCAGAAGAACCAAAAGAAGCCCAAGAAAAATCCAATGCTGATCCCATCATTGGGCCGCGGATCCGCGGCCCAAAGCCCACCAAGGCCGCGGATCCGCGGCCGTTTGAAGCCCGTGCGCGAATGAAATTTTACCAAATTTTAGTGGCGGCTATGGAAAGATTTTCTGGGGGTATATTTGTAATTGTAGACATGCGGTGCAAATTGTAAACCTAGGGTTTCTATGTCCTATAAATAGAACCCAAGACCTTGTATTTTCTTATGCCTCTTTTCAATCAATAAAATTCAGAATTTCTGGGAGTAAATTTCAGATCTGTTCTTCTTGTTTGAAGGGAGCCGTCAACCTAGTAAGTCTTTTATTTCTTTTAATTATAATGTCTTCTCATCCCCTAATGAGCGAGTAGTCTCCTCGCTTGTTAGGGTTAGCCTTAGGGAAAGGGTTGAGAGATGAAATCTCTCGCCCCTTTCAATGCCACCTTCACCTAATGAATTAGAACTTCACGCATACGAGCACAACCGCTCCCTGCGGCATCCTACCCTTCGAGGTAACGATGAACCGTAGTATAAAGGGCCGGTTCCGCGCGTTTTCCGTGAGGGTTAGGATAATTATCAACAAAGATAGGGTACAAATCTAGAGGAAGAAACATCTTCCCAAAAGATTTGTATCCACTTTATTGATAATTAACTTAACACCTAATAGATCTAAAAAAGGAAGGTATTGAAAGCGGTGAGGAAAAACATTAATTTCCAAAACTTCCCCTAATCCTAACCCTAGCAAGATTCTTAATTAGATTAATTAGATCCAGTCTTTAGATTTTTTATAAACCAACCAAAACTACAAATAGAATCAACTCGTTAAAACACTTTAAAGAAATTTACCCGTCTCTGTGGATCGACCCGTACTCACCGGCTAGCTGCGAAGCGACGCCGTTTCTGATTGCGGTAAACTCAAATTTTTGGTATAATCAAATGGCGCCGTTGCCGGGGACGGCGTAATCTTTCTTTTTGTGAATTTTCGGGTTGATATAAATTTTAAAAATTATAAAAATCTGAAAATATAAAAAAAAATAAAAAAAAAATAATCAAATTTGATCTGTTTGAAGGGCGTATCTTTTGGATCTTGCAGGAACAGCGAAGAATCACGGATCTGGAATTTTACAGAGGGCAAATCAAAATTTGGTGCAGAATAACAGAGGCGAAATTGGACAGAGAAGCAGTACAATTTTTTTCAGAACCTGAAACCCTAATACAGCCGCTCTTCCGCCGCATAGGTGTGCCTCCCGCCGCGGTTCCGCGCTTGAAGTGCCACGTCAGCGCACAAAATTTTTCTGGTTTGATTTTTTTCTCTCTCCTCTGGAATCTCCCATATATCTCTCTGTAAAAAGTTTTCTGCAGGATTTCTTTGCGTAAAAATCTTTTTCCCCCTTCTAAATAATAGATTTCTGCAGGTTTCTTTGCGCCGCGCAAAAAAAAAATTCTGATTGCAAGTGAAATTTTATTTGTTTTGTATAATTTAACCGGGCTCTAAGGGGCTAATTGACCAAACTCAGATTGGGTGGGGATTTCATCACCCTTCCCAGGACCCCAGAAAACACCTAAAGCATTTTGCATCGACCACCTTTAATTAAAAAAGATTAGACTCAGACCTAAGGACGGCGAGCTCAATAGGAAAAGGACTAGGGTAGGCATCGGCCGTTTATCCTAACCGACATTGCGGTGTCTAGGCTAGTGGTTATTAATTAGGCCCACTGTAGTGGTGGTTCCTTCCCACTTACCTGGCCGTATTTGTCCGTGAAGAGGCGGTTTGAGGTCTATTTCTAGCCCTAGTTAGGAGCTGTCTAGCAGACCTAGGCAACCCTAGATCTAGACCTGATTGTGCATGTGTGGTTGACACATTGGTGTCACGAGTCCATTTCCTAAAACCGTCTTGCAAAACTCTTCAATAAAAAAAAAAATAAAGAAAAATCTTTTCAAAACTTGCAACTTGCCGCTAAGAAAACTTGCAGACTCACTTCCACCACTTCTTCTCACTGACGTTATCTTACCCCCACATTCTGTTTTTCTCTTTTTTCTGACTGCACTACCCTTTAGTGTATGTCATCTTGGACTAGGGATACTAACGCCCGATTAGTCCGTGTTTCGTTGGTACCGACCGACGAACCCTTCGACGAACCCTTCGTCGACGTTCCCTCCATCTCCTTACCTCCATCTTCAAATTCTTCTTTCGAAGGTATGTCGGGACACGACCCCAACTATACCTTACCGACGGGAATGATTCCACCTCCGCCAGGTGCGAATAACCCGAATCTCCCGCCTGTAGTAGCGCCCGCACGAGTCGCGCTCCAGGATCTCTTCTACCCCGTCCGCACTTCCTTACCTACATGTCTTTCACCCCCACCGGCGAATGGGGATAATTTTGAAATAAAACCACATTTCATCAATATGCTGCCTAAGTTTCATGGTTTGGAATCCGAAGATGCATATATTTTTATTAATAAATTCCAAAACGTTTGCGGCATGATGAAGACAACCCAATTAAGTGATGACGCAATAAGGCTAAGGGTCATTCCTTTTACCTTATGTGACCTAGCCGAGAAGTGGCTATACAGCACCGCATCACATTCCATTAGAAATTGGGACGAGTTTGTGAGAGCTTTTCTGAAAAAGTTTTACCCTCATCATAAAACTGCTAGAATCCGAAACGAGATTATACAATTTTCACAGCTTCCGTCCGAACCATTCTGGAAGTGTTTCGAGAGATTTAAAGACCTACTTGTTCAATGCCCTCATCATGGGATAGAGAATTGGCAACTTTGCCAAACTTTATACGAGGGATTGAACGCAGCAACGAAGCAGTTGCTAGAAACAATATGTCAAGGTCATTTTCTCTCCAAGTCTAGCGACGAAGCTTGGCAGTTTCTTGAGGACCTAAGTGAGCAAACAATTCAGTGGGAGAGTACCAAGACCACATCATCTTCTTCAGTTGGTCAATCTAGGGCAGGCATACATCAAATAGATATGTCGATAGCTATGAAGGCCGAGATGGCCTCACTTATGAAAAAGCTAGAAGCCATTGAGACCAAAATCTCATCGACTTCTCCTGCCCCTACTCTACCCACACGAACTGTTTGTGCTTGTTGTTCTAATCCATCACATCTCACCGAAGAGTGTCCTTATAATGCACCCATTCAAGGGCAGGATCAAGTCAATGCTGCATTTCAGCAACGACAAAGAAACGATCCGTACTCTTCGACATACAATCAGGGGTGGAGGAGTCACCCAAATTTCGCTTGGAACCAAAATCAACAAGTCCAAGGAAATAACAATTTTCAAAGACCTTCTCTACAACAACAACAATCACCCTCACCAACTCAAAACCAGCAACCTTTCCAACAACAACCTTACACAAATCAAACGAACAATTTGGTTCAACCTAATGATGATAAGGTTAGCTCGCTCGAGAAAAGTCTTGAAGCATTTCTCAAGCAAACTACAGAATCCGCAGCAAGATTTGAAAGTTATGTTCAATCTTTAATGAATAACAATGCCTCACACGATCAAAGTATCAAATCTATTGAGGCACAAATTGCACAATTAACTGCTGCGTTGAGCGAGAGAGAAAAGGGAAAGCTTCCATCTCAACCAATGCCCAATCCCGGTCACGCACAAAACGCATATCACAATCACAATATAAATGCGGTGACCACGTTGAGATCCGGAAGAGAGTTGCAAAATAATGTGGAAACTAGTGATGACATCCCCGCCGGTGGTTCTTCTTCCCCTTCTTCATTTTCTTCACTTCCTTCTTCACCTTTTTCTTTAGAGCCTATTCTCCACCCTTCACACGGCTCTACTTCTTCTGACTCGAACGGACCCATTTCTCACAACACGAACACATCCACACTGGGATCCGTTCCTACTCCACATTCTACTCCACAGACTTTTGACTCAACAAATTTTCAGAACGCTCCATTCCCAAACAGGTTGAGTCCTAATAAACCAAATACACAGGTGGAGAAGATTGTGGAGATATTTAAGCAGGTTAGCATAAATATACCTCTCTTGGATGCTATCCAACAAGTCCCTTCATATGCGAAAATCTTAAAGGGCTTGTGCACCTCGAAGAGAAAGGCATCTCAAGTACCCAAGAAAGTGCTAGCGGCTAGTGCAGTGAGCAATGCTATTAACCACCATCAAACCTTACCCCAAAAACGAAAGGACCCCGGCTGTCCTACTATTTCAATCACAATTGGGGATAAGCAAATTAATCGTGCACTTTTAGATCTTGGGTCTAGTGTTAACCTGATTCCTTACTCCGTGTACGAACAATTAGGGGTTGGAGAGTTGAAACCCACTCGTTGCACTCTCCAAATGGCTGATCGATCAATCACCTATCCAAGGGGTCAACTAGAGGATGTGTTGATCAAAGTCGGGGAATTCATATTCCCCGTTGATTTTATCGTTATGGATACACAACCTGTTGCTAACCCAAGAAACCAAATTCCGGTGATTCTTGGTCGACCATTTTTGGCCACTTCCAATGCCGTAATAAATTGTCGCAATGGCTCCATGACTCTATCCTTCGGAAAGAGGTCTAGTGAGTTCAATATTTATAAGATGGGAAGTCTGCCCCCCGTGCCTAAAACTAGTACACGAGAAGTTTGCTCTATTCACGAAATCACGCAGGAGGACTGCGAGCTTGAAAGATTTCTATTTGATGAAAACAGTTTTGACGCCACTAGTGCGTCCCTCCTTGAGCCTACTACCATTGACACAACCGATGCTGATTATGAATGTTTCACTTTTTCGGATGACGACGACTCACAGCCCGAATATGAGTCGTTTGAATTTTTGGATGAGTCAGTCGAACCATCCGAATCGGTTGTTTGCAGTGATTTCGAACCTGTGTTAGAGTCCTTTGAGTTCGAGGTAGATTCCGCAATGGTTCTTTCGCCTCAGAAATTCGAACTCATGCCCTTGCCGTCTCACCGTAGATATGCTTACATAGGTGAGAATGAGACTTTTCCCATTATCATATCAGCCTCTCTAGCCTTCGAGCAAGAGAACGCTATTTTAAAAGTCTTACATGATAGGCGGCAAGTTTTCAGTTGGACTATGGCGGACATCGAGGAGATCAGTTTCCTCATAAGTGAATATCATACACAATTGATGGATGATGCCATGTCAATAGAGGACCCACAGGAACATCTTGGGGGTATTGTGGTGAGCCAACTTCCCCCCTTAGAAGTTGAAATACCCCTATTTCTTTTAATAAGGTACGAGAATGCCAACACTCCACTGATTGCTGATCATTTACATTCTCGTATCGATGCATCACCACCACATGTATATTTACCTCCACACCTCCCATACCACTACTTCTATCTTCCCCAATTCTTTGCGGACCACCACAACTTATTTTTTCACCCACCAATATTCTTTACTGATAAATTTTTCAAATGGTTGGTGTTGACTTTTGGCCGATGCAAAGTTGGGCAGTATTGTCTAACATAGTTTAATTGAAGTTTGGGGGAGGGTCTTTTTGTATATATTTTTTGTTTTTCTTAACAAAAAAAATAAAATATATATATAAATAAATAAACAGGGGAGTATCGGTATTTTGACCCTCTTGGTTTAGCATGACAGTGAGGGCACTGTCAAAGTCAAGTTTGGGGGTATGCTCGGTACGTCTTCTTCCTTCGCATTCATTTGTACATATTTTTGCATTTGCATACTTATTTGAAAACCTATAAAAATTTGAAAAATTTCAAAAAAATTATAAATAAATGTATTCAATTTTGGCTAATTGACTAGAGTTTGACAAATAGGTCAACTGGTTAGGAACAACTAGATCTTAGACTTAGTAGATTAAAAACCCTAAAAATAACCTTCCTTAAAGTTTAACGGTAAAAAGTATATGCCTTGTAATTTATTTAGAAATAGGAAAATTTTGGGTTCACTTCTTGGGCTAAGTCAAAATGAGGGAAGAGTATTGATGTTCTTATTAGAGTATAAGTTTGAAAAATAGTTCCCAGCTTAAATCTAAATTCTGAAAATGTATACCCTACAAATTGCACATTCACGCACCTTGAAATTTGGAATAGTAGAAGAGACCTTGAAATGCTCTTGTCTAAAGTCCTTAGTATGAAAAAGTGTGAATAAAGAAAAAAAAAAAGGGACACTGGTTTTTGTGATTATTTAAGGCTGCAAAAATAGAAAAATATTTAGCGAGGGTGCTTCATCACCTAGTGCCTTAGACCAACTGGTTTGGGAGTCACTGCTAAAGCCTTGGGTGTTGCAAAGACTAGGAAGTACGCTTTAAAGTGCAAACGCATTTTGTAATCGGTCGTTGGTACCTCAAGAAGTATTAACGGTCGCATGAAGGATGTGTAAGCAAATTTCATTCACCAAATAATTAGTACTTTGGACAATGGACGAGAGTACGATTGCTTGATTTGAATTTCCAAGTGTAGGGGTGATCTATACACACACGTAGGGGTATGTGATTGGAATCTAGATAAGAGAAAGGAATGAAGAATAGAATTTGTATCTTTAATAGAGTTGATAGAAATTCCTAAGTGGAGATAAAACCTTAGAAGGAAGACTTAGGAAATGCCGAAAGCTAAGTAAGTCTACATAACATATATAATCTTAAGTTAAATAATGAGGAAGTGTGAAGAATATGGGTGGATAATTTGCGAGTCAAAAGATAATAGAATTCCTTGTTAGAAAACCTAATTGGAGAACAAAAATCAATGGGCCAAATTGATAGGATTTTGTGGGTGTAATCCGCTGAAAACCCTCAGGAGACAACACTCCTCCTACTAGGGACACCTAAAGGTTTAACGGCTTGTTGCACGAGCTCAGTGCAATCGCGTTTCCCTGCGAAAGTGCGGTTAGGTTTTTTGTAGAGAATAAAACAATAAGTTTGCTCGAGGACGAGCAAAAGATAAGTTTGGGGGTATTTGTTCATAACATAATATTGCATTTTGTATTCCCCATTCTTATGCATTTTACAATAAAAACAGGTGCTTTTGACCCATGTCTGCTACATGTTACAGGTTACAGGTTGTTGGAGCAAAAGCAGTGAAAAACACAAAAGACGACACAAAAGAAGGACTTTTGACCAACAATTAGGAGGATCTTAGTAAAGCCCAGCAGAAGAACGATTCACCATCAACAAGGCAACTCAAGATCCAAATTTGCAAGAAAGACGGGTAAAAGATCCATTGCAAAGAGTTCACTGAAATCTGGAATTACTGCAGAAGCCCAACTGATAAAAAGAATAAATAAACAAGAAGCCCAGAAGAACCAAAAGAAGCCCAAGAAAAATCCAATGCTGATCCCATCATTGGGCCGCGGATCCGCGGCCCAAAGCCCACCAAGGCCGCGGATCCGCGGCCGTTTGAAGCCCGTGCGCGAATGAAATTTTACCAAATTTTAGTGGCGGCTATGGAAAGATTTTCCGGGGGTATATTTGTAATTGTAGACATGCGGTGCAAATTGTAAACCTAGGGTTTCTATGTCCTATAAATAGAACCCAAGACCTTGTATTTTCTTATGCCTCTTTTCAATCAATAAAATTCAGAATTTCTGGGAGTAAATTTCAGATCTGTTCTTCTTGTTTGAAGGGAGCCGTCAACCTAGTAAGTCTTTTATTTCTTTTAATTATAATGTCTTCTCATCCCCTAATGAGCGAGTAGTCTCCTCGCTTGTTAGGGTTAGCCTTAGGGAAAGGGTTGAGAGATGAAATCTCTCGCCCCTTTCAATGCCACCTTCACCTAATGAATTAGAACTTCACGCATACGAGCACAACCGCTCCCTGCGGCATCCTACCCTTCGAGGTAACGATGAACCGTAGTATAAAGGGCCGGTTCCGCGCGTTTTCCGTGAGGGTTAGGATAATTATCAACAAAGGTAGGGTACAAATCTAGAGGAAGAAACATCTTCCCAAAAGATTTGTATCCACTTTATTGATAATTAACTTAACACCTAATAGATCTAAAAAAGGAAGGTATTGAAAGCGGTGAGGAAAAACATTAATTTCCAAAACTTCCCCTAATCCTAACCCTAGCAAGATTCTTAATTAGATTAATTAGATCCAGTCTTTAGATTTTTTATAAACCAACCAAAACTACAAATAGAATCAACTCGTTAAAACACTTTAAAGAAATTTACCCGTCTCTGTGGATCGACCCGTACTCACCGGCTAGCTGCGAAGCGACGCCGTTTCTGATTGCGGTAAACTCAAATTTTTGGTATAATCAGTAGGCGGCACCATACGGATTCATTTATTGTTGGTCGTAGCCTCACATTTGTAGCAACTTTTCATGAATTTCACTGTAATGTTCTGAGAACCTGTAACCTGCAACTATTTAGCAGACATGGATCAAAAGCACCTATTTATATGTAATGTGATTAAGAATGGGCGATATAATAATACAAAATTCTGATATGAACAAGTCCCTTCCCCGACAGCGCTCCCGGGGGCATCCCCTGCTCGTCATCCCCGTGGGGATATTCTGCTCGGAGCTCTTCATCAGCAAACTCCGACACCCGGGCCTTGACGGCGTCGAGAGCCTCGTGCCAGATGAGGGTAGTGGCCGAGGCAAGGACGGTGTAGAACTGCTCCGACTTCTGGAAGTTCTCCACCGCCTCCGCTGCCCTGAGGTCGGCCCACTTCACCGCCACTACCGCAACCACCAGCTCCTTTCGGAGGGTGCTCACTGACTTCTTCATGGTGCCGACGAGCACCTCGGAGCCCTGAAGCTTGGCCTCGGCGGCCTGGGCGGCCTCGCGGAACCTGACCACCTCCTGCTTCGCGGCCGTCGCCTCCTGCTTCACTGCCGCCGCCTCCTGCTTCGTGGCTGTCGCCTCCTGCCTCCCGGCAGCCACCTCGTCCTCAAGGGCAGCGACCCTCGCCATCGCTGCCTCCAGCTCCCGCTTCGAGCTCTCCCCCAGCGAGGAGAGCTCGCCCGCGGCTCGCATCGCCGGGGCTATTGTTAGTGTATATGCCCTAGAGGCCATTACTGTATCATACTAGTTTGTATATTACTTAATGGAAGCTTGGGATATTCACCTTGTATATACAATCTTGCTCAAAATAGTAGTATGCTACTTGGTTTGTTTCTACTTCAATGTGTACATGTGTTTATTTTTGTATATCACCTATACACATTAGTGGAGCCCTTAGGATCTTTGCTTGATTACCAGCGTTGTGATGGCAGTCACACTAGTGGGGGCTGGGTAATCTATAAGCACATCCTTATGCAGGTCCCTAGTCGCAGGACTATCGAGACAGGGCATCGATACTCCGGAGTAGACTAGCGTATGCGCTTCTCATCCCAGAGTGGGAGATGGTCTGTCCCACAGCCATCAGTACGCCGTACTGGAGATAGTATGTGGGTGCTCGTTAGGTTATGAGTACACAGGACAGGACTCGTCGGGAACTGACCGGTTGGTATTATACCTATCGTCAGTTATCAGTTCCCAGGTGACATGAGTACAGCTTAGTCCGCTGACTTGACACTGTCACTTCGCCTCAAGTGTGTTCCCACTGTACTTTGATTACTACGCTACCACGGCTCAAAGGAGTCGTGCAAACAGGTAGTAGTTGGGTGCAGTCCCGAAGCACTTGGAGGCAGTGACGGTTAGACAGGATTCGTCTCTCCCGGTATTGGGGGTTGACATCGCGCTGTGTCTAGGAGAGCCATTACACGAGTAGTCCCTGGCCAGGGCAAGCGAGATAAACCGGTAGGCTTCCGGTGTTATCTCAGGGTGTTTTGGGCTTCACTCCGGCACGACTTGTACCGCTATTAGGGGACTGACGTTTACCGCCCCCTAGGCCCGCCATGCGATGTATCAGGCGAACAGACCGGACTGTACGGAGACTGTCACATTCAGGCTCAGTAGGAGTTCAGATGGGTTTCACCTCGTCAGTCTTCTTAGCGGCATCTACCTGGGGACCGTTACGCACAGCTAGTGCCGCTTGCGGTCTGTGGTTAAACCCACTGCCAGCGTAGTGTCGAGTCTTTAGAGTCCCACACAAAAAGCTATTCGCCTTTAGGCAAAAGAGTAGAGGTCGCATGGTTTTGCGACAGGTCGCATGGTTTTGCGACAGGGTCCGGTCACATCCATGCACTTGTGCACGTACAGTGTCCGGACAGTTAACACTAGCGGGCTTTGGTTTAAGCCAGATCCTAGTGTAAGTTTTGGGATTGATTTTATCTCGTATGTATTCGTGTTCCTCTGAACGCGGATGCGGGTGTGTATGCACAGTTGACGGAGAGACAGAGGCAGAGAATTCTCATTAGGGTTGTTGACTGTTGACTGTTGACCATTGACTTCTTGCTAAACCCTAATGAGAATATGATATATGATTAACAATAATATTAATTAAGTATTATGGTGATATGGTTGTTGAGGGGTTGACTTTGTTGACTTGTTGACCGGTTGACTAGGTTGGACTAGTTGACCATCATGATGACAATGGCTATCATTTCATGGCAAAGACTTTTTGCTTGCTTGTTCTCTTATGCATGAAATGATATGGCTATTGTAGCTTAAACCATCACATAATACTTGATTGCTATGATTTGTTATGATGGCTTTGGATTATGAGAGCCAAGAGAGAAAAGTCTTTCTCATTCTATCATTTTTCATTCTCTCTCTTGTTCTTGAGCTCTCATCCTCTTCCTCTTGCTCTCCCTCTCTTTAGTCTATGGTTCACTTGTCTCATGTGTTGAGAACCAAGAACCATAGAGAAAAATCCCAACACACTCTTCTCTACTCACTCTAGTTCACAAGGTTTAGCAAACCGAGTGAACTAGTTTCTTCAAAGCTCGAAGAAGAAGCCAAAGGTAGAAGCTTTCGGGTGGATCGATCTTCGGCGCAAGGAGACGACGGGGTGAAGCCGATCCGTACACCATCGAGGTTTGAAGACGAAGGAGTTCAAGAAAGAAAGGTATAACCCCCTAACCGAGTAGTTAACAACTCCTAGTTAGGTTGTTAGTTAGATGTTTAACAAAGATCCGGTTTTGAGTCCATATTACCGCCTCTAGAAAATTGTTTTTCATTAAATTCCGCATGCCCGAAAGTACCGGGAGAGGTAGCATGGATTTACAGTGGTATCAGAGCCTAGTTAAACACTACCTAACATGTTAGCATAGTAACTAGAAATTCGATCGGAGAAAAAGTCGCGAAATACTCCCGGATTTCATGTTTGCTGTCGATTTTTAAAGTTCTGTAAAAATTATAAATCATGCTTCAAAAATCGACTCAGGGTTTTTATAGTGCACTGAAGAAAAACGATCAAGAGATCTCATCAAAGCGCCGCGGAAACGCGGCAAGAGCTTGCTCTTGCCGCGGTTCCGCGGCCGATTGAACTCCTCTGTAGATTTTCTTCACTGCAGTATAATTAGTGGGGTATTTTGGGAATTTTGGTATATGTTTTTTCAGCCCAGATTTTCCAGAAAGAAAAATTTATTTTTGGGGCTTTAAAAACCGTATTTTGATCGAGTTTATAAAGACTTAAGCTGACGGGTATTTCTGTGATGTGATATTTGTATTGAACGTCTGCCAATCGCTATATGTCGATTAGTGGGGGTTATACAAATCTGTGATATGTAATGATGTTGGTTTGTGTATATGAATTCATTGGATTGTCGCGGGTGAATAGCCGGGGGTTGTGAGATGAGAGTTTTCTTTTCTTTCAATTCATGTAAATTTGTAAATTGATGTAATAATTATTTGTATGGCCGCACAACCGGGTCGGGGTTGTAGCCGTCATTGTATAATTTCTTTTTACTGTTTTTGCTCCTAGGATAGACCCATGGAGGGGGTGCACAAACTACCGGGTATCCCGAAGTGCCGAGTGGCCTACACACGGAGTTGAGGGAGGTTACTTCGCTTCGGGTACTTGGCGGGTAGTTTGTCGCACCCGTAGGGGTCTTGGGTGGGGTATTGGCTATTCACCGCGACCGTGTAATCTGCTTTTCGTTACAGGCTCGTACGAATTGCGGGTTCCTAGTATATCCAATGTGTTCATCTGTGATCTGAAATGGCTATCATTGCAATATATCTATATATGATATTATTTAGGCGTTGCTTATGTTTTACAGACACGCTAGCCCAGCCCTCGCTCTGTCGTTAGTTAAGTAACCTAACGGGTAATGACGGGGCCTCGTGGCGAATGCGAATGGCATAAGCGTACGTCATATTTTGGTTGTTTTCTGCAATGGTAGGATTAAATGATGGGACGCATTAAAAGAACTAATGCAAGAATATCACGCATTAAAAGAACTAATGTAAGAAAAATAAACCAAGTAAAAGTCGTTGGAACACTTTCGAAAAACCACTCGGTTCTTTTCAAAACCAACTTTTAAAATGCGGAGTTTGAGCCACTCCTTTTAAAAGCTATCTCGTTCCATCGATTATATCAAGTTCACTACGTTCACGGTTTCGCCAAAACCATTCGTAGCCCTCCGTCGTTTCACATGGATAGTCAATAGTATTCAAGCTATGTATGTTGGCCAAAGTCAAGGCATAGTGATTAGTAGCTATTGGGTATTCATGTGTAGCATAGATAGATGCGTTGGTTTGGGACAGTCGTACTGCCATTTTGGCCAAAGTCAAGGGTAGGTACGGGTGGATCCAAATTAACCTGGAGAATGATGGGTAGAACTTGACATGTGACTTATGATATTTTGGCCAAAGTCAAGGTCATAAGAGTATGGGGCAAAAATCCACATCGGGAGTTTCATAAGTACTGAAACTTGCTAGCGCTGCATACCATTTGGAGTGTGATAATTCTGGTAGGATTCCTTCAGTTTTGTCACGCGATGATATTTGGATCCCGATCCTACTGTGAGTATATGCTACTCCTCGGGAAATTTCTCACTTAACGATCAATACTATAAACTAAGTAGGTGTCTAGAAAGGTGTTAGCGGGGCTACGCCCACAGGGAAAAGAGGTTATTTAATTAAGAAACTTCGCGAAAGCGTTGGAAAACCTCCCTCAAAGTACCGACACCAGCCTAGCCGAACGGTTAAGCAAGAATTGTACGGTGAGATTGATCCTGACTAATTCTTCCTTTTTTGTTTGAGGAGGGATTCGAGAGACAGTGGGAGCCATCCTGTTTAGACAAACTAAAAACCACTCTAAACTTGCAAGAGCATCATGCTGAGTGTTTCTTCTCTCTCCTAATTGCAGCGACCAATCGACATGACTGGACTTAAGTTACTTCTAGATAAAAACATACTGACAGGGCCAAACTACAAAGATTGGCTCAGGAATGTCAAGATGGCAATCACTTACGACAAGCTGGGGTATCTTCTTACCACCAAAGCTCCCCCTGTCCCAGGTCCCAAAACCAGCGTCGCGGATAAGGAAATCCGTAAGACCTGGGAAATCGACTGCGCGAAGGCCAAGTGCCTTGTGCTTGCCTCTATGGACAACGAACATCAGAGGAGGCACGAGAATATGGACCTCGAGTCCATATTTCTCCATACAAAAGAACTGTATGGAGAGCAATCTTGTATCGCAAGATACGAAGTGTCGAAGAAGCTATTTTCGGCAAGGTTGGCCGTCGGATCATCGGTAGCGGAACACGTGCTTAAGATGATTGGCTACATAGAAGAGCTCGCGGACCTTGGCACCACGTTGGAGAATGAGCTCTATACGGACTTGATTCTCCAGTCCCTTCCTTCCACTTACGCCCAGTTTATCCTGAACTTCAACTTACAAGAAAAGGAAGTTGAACTTTCAAAACTCCTCAACATGCTGAGGAGTGCAGAGGGCACCCTACAAAAAGGTAGGGAAACATCCACTTTGTTTGTAGGAGGATCTTCTTCTTCTAGGTCCAAGGCGAAAGCCAAGGGAAAGAAGAAGAAAGCCCCCGCCAAACCAAGGGGCGGTGTTAGTAAAGTGGATACGAAGGAAAAGGCAAAGGCAACAAAGAAAGTAGGGAAGCTTGTGGGAAAAGAAGAATGCTTCTATTGTCATAAGAGTGGACACTGGAAGAATGATTGCAGGGCTTGGAAAGCCAGAACACAGGAACTGAAGCAAGTTGCGGCTTCAGCTTCAGGTGTGTATGTTATTGATAACTGTCTTTCAATAAACTCTACTTCCTGAGTATTGGATACCGGATCAGGATCTCATATCTGTAATTCTTTGCAGGCGTTGAGAAACCGTAGGTTTTTGAAGGCAGGTGACATGACCCTCAAAGTTGCAAACGGAGCTAGCATGGATGCTAAGGCCGAGGGGGACTATCACCTGGGAATGTCAGATGGACATGTTTTGGTTTTACGTAATTGCTTTTTTGTACCCAACGCAACTTGTAATATCATTTCTGTATCTTTGGTTTCTAAAGAAGGTTATGAATTTGCGTTTGTAAGTAATGTTGTAAACATTCACCTTAATCAAGTCTTGATTGGGTCAGGTACATTGAGCAATGGTATATACATATTAAACCAACCACAGATTTTCAATGTCCAGAATACACACAAAAGAAAGTCTCCGGAAATCAATCAGACTTTCTTATGGCATTGTAGACTGGGTCACATCAATGAGAGAAGGTTGACGAAGTTACATACAGAAGGATACTTGAATCCGTTCGAATATCAATCGTATGCCACTTGTCAATCCTGTCTCAAAGGAAAGATGACAAAGACTCCGTTCACTGGACACGAAGTAAGAGCGAGCGAGCTCTTGGGACTTGTACACAGCGACGTGTGCGGTCCAATGTCTACGCATGCGCGAAGCGGTTATTCTTACTTCATTACTTTTACGGATGACTTTTCAAGGTACGGTTATGTCTTCTTAATGAAACATAAGTCCGAAGCCTTTGGAAAATTCCAGGAATATAAGCATGAAGTAGAAAAACAAACCGGCAAAAGTATCAAGATTCTAAGATCGGATTGAGGTGGTGAATACTTGAGTGCCGAGTTCCTGGACTATTTAAAAGAGAACGGAATTCTCTCTCAGCTTACTCCTCCATACACTCCATAACATAACGGTGTATCGGAGAGACGGAACCGAACCCTATTGGATATGGTACGGTCCATGATGAGTAACGCTGAGTTACCGCGATCATTCTGGGGGTATGCGCTAGAATCAGCTGCATACCTTTTGAACCGAGTTCCAACTAAGACTGTGCCTACTACACCATATGAGATGTGGTGTGGGAAGAGACCCTATCTTAATCACATTAAGACATGGGAAAGTCCAGCTTTTGTCAAAAAGCAGCATGCGGACAAACTCGAGGCACGCTCAGTACAGTGCAAGTTTGTGAGATATCCAAAGAACTCCAAGGGATATTTCTTCTACTGCGAAGAGGAACAAAAGGTTTTTGTTTCTCGGCATGCCCACTTTTTAGAACACCAGTTCTTGGAAAAGGAAATTAGTGGGA
Organism: Agapanthus africanus; assembly: GCA_030015575.1. Taxonomy (NCBI): domain Eukaryota; kingdom Viridiplantae; phylum Streptophyta; class Magnoliopsida; order Asparagales; family Amaryllidaceae; genus Agapanthus; species Agapanthus africanus. The sequence goes on along the minus strand of CM057344.1, from coordinate 84,821,594 downwards.
GCGCAGTAGAACTGGAAGAAATTCCAGAACCACAGACTATTACTGAAAGCTTAGTGGAACCAGAGGGTTCAAAAGAACAGGACATTCCTACGCCGCTCCGCAGGAGTAGTAGGCAGTCTCATCCGCCCGAGAGATACTACGGTTTTCTCATAAACGGGGATAGAGAGGATTGCATCATAGATTATGATGAGCCTACTAGCTTCCAGCAGGCCGTTCAGAGCGTTGACTCGGTAAAATGGCTGGATGCAATGCGGACCGAAATGGAGTCCATGTACACCAACAAAGTATGGACGTTGGACGTTGCTCCAGACGGGGTAAAACCCGTAGGATGCAAGTGGATCTTCAAAAGGAAGATTGGTGTAGATGGACAGGTTGAGACCTATAAAGCTAGACTGGTTGCAAAGGGTTTTCGTCAAAGACCTGGTTTGGACTATGACGAGACCTTTTCTCCAGTAGCTATGCTGAAATCCATTCGGATCCTTCTTGCCATTGCTGCTTTCCACGATTATGAGATTTGGCAGATGGACGTAAAGACCGCTTTTCTAAATGGAAATTTAGAGGAGTGTGTCTATATGGACCAGCCAGAGGGTTTCATTCAGAGTGGGAGCAGCGGAAAGGTGTGCAAGTTGCTTAAGTCCATCTATGGACTAAAGCAGGTATCGCGGAGTTGGAACATCTGTTTTGATGAGACAGTCAAAGAATTTGGCTTTATCAAAAATCCAGATGAACCATGCATCTATAGTAGATTTATAGCGAGAACTGTAGTATTCCTCATTTTGTACGTGGATGACATTCTCTTAATAGGAAATGACATTCCTATGCTACAATCTGTCAAGGGGTTCTTGTCACACAGGTTCTCCATGAAAGACCTGGGTGATGCCTCATACATCCTGGGGATCCGGATCCATCGTGATAGATCCAAGAGGATATTAGGACTTTCACAGTCCAGGTACATCGACACCATAGTGAAAAGATTCAGTATGGAAGATTCCAAGCGCGGTAACCTACCGGCTTGTCACGGGATCACCCTCTCTAAAGAGATGTCTCCCAAGACTGATTTGGAGAGGGATCGCATATCTATTATACCCTACGCTTCTGTGGTAGGCTCTATAATGTATGCGATGTTGTGTACCAGACCGGATGTAGCTTATGCACTTAGTGTAGTAAGCCGGTATCAGTCAAACCCCGGGGAGAAACACTGGATAGCGGTAAAGAACATTCTCAAGTACCTGAGAATGACTAAGGAGATGTTCTTGGTGTATGGCGGAAAAGACCTCCAGATCGAGGCCTTTGCTGACTCCAGCTTCCAGAGTGACAAGGATGATTCCAAGTCCATGTCGGGTTTTGTCTTTACCCTCAATGGAGGGGCGGTGTGTTGGAAGAGTTCCAAACAGGAAACCGTTGTTGACTCGACTATGGAAGCGGAATACATCGCTGCATCTGATGCCGTAAAAGAAGCCGTCTGGATGAGGAAGTTCTTGAAAGAACTTCAGGTGGTTCCGTCCATTGTTGATCCAATACCTCTATATTGCGACAACAACGGGGCTATAGCTTTAGCGAAGGAACCCATGTCCCATCAGAAATCCACACATCTTGAGGCGGTATCACCTGATCAGGGAGATCGTAGATCGCCAGGAGATCGAGGTTCGGAGGGTTGCTTCAGAGGATAACACTGTAGATCCATTCACCAAGGCCTTGCCCCAGACTCAGTTCGAGCGGCTGATCGAGATGATAGGTCTTCGATACGCCAGTACATGGCCTTAGTGCAAGTGGGAGATTGTTAGTGTACATGCCCTAGAGGCCATTACTGTATCATACTAGTTTGTATATTACTTAATGGAAGGTTGGGATATTCACCTTGTATATACAATCTTGCTCAAAATAGTAGTATGCTACTTGGTTTGTTTCTACTTCAATGTGTACATGTGTTTATTTTTGTATATCACCTATACACATTAGTGGAGCCCTTAGGATCTTTGCTTGATTACCAGCGTTGTGATGGCAGTCACATTAGTGGGGGCTGGGTAATCTATAAGCACATTCTTATGCAGGTCCCTAGTCGCAGGACTATCGAGACAGGGCATCGATACTCCGGAGTAGACTAGCGTATGCGCTTCTCATCCCAGAGTGGGAGATGGTCTGTCCCACAGCCATCGGTACGTCGTACTGGAGATAGTATGCGGGTGCTCGTTAGGTTACGAGTACACTGGACAGGACTCGTCGGGAACTGACCGATTGGTATTATACCTATCGTCAGTTATCAGTTCCTAGGTGACATGAGTACAGCTTAGTCCGCTGACTTGACACTGTCACTTCGCCTCGAGTGTGTTCCCACTGTACTTTGATTACTACCCTACCACAGCTCAAAGGAGTTATGCAAACAGGTAGTAGTTGGGTGCAGTCCCGAAGCACTTGGAGGCAGTGACGGTTAGACAGGATTCGTCTCTCCCGGTATTGGGGGTTGACATCGCGCTGTGTCTAGGAGAGCTATTACACGAGTAGTCCCTGGCCAGGAAAAGCGAGATATACCGGTAGGCTTCCGGTGTTATCTCAGGGTGTTTTGGGCTTCACTCCGGCACGACTTGTACCGCTATTAGAGGACTGACGTTTACCGCCCCCTAGGCCCGCCATGCGACGTATCAGATGAACAGACCGGACTGTACAGAGACTGTCACATTCAGGCTCAGTAGGAGTTCAGATGGGTTTCACCTCGTCAGTCTTCTTGTCGGCATCTACCTGGGGACCGTTACGCATAACTAGTGCCTCTTGCGGTCTGTGGTTAAACCCACTGCCAGCGTAGTGTCGAGTCTTTAGAGTCCCACACAGAAAGCTATTCGCCTTTAGGCAAAAGAGTAGAGGTCGCATGGTTTTGCGACAGAGTCCGGTCACATCCATGCACTTGTGCACGTACAGTATCCGGACAGTTAACACTAGCGGGCTTTGGTTTAAGCCAGATCCTAGTGTACGTTTTGGGATTGATTTTATCTCGTATGTATTCGTGTTCCTCTGAACGCGGATGCGGGTGTGTATGCACAGTTGACGGAGAGACAGAGGCAGAGGATTCTCATTAGGGTTGTTGACTGTTGACCATTGACTTCTTGCTAAACCCTAATGAGAATATGATATATGATTAACAATAATATTAATTAAGTATTATGGTGACATGGTTGTTGAGGGGTTGACTTTGTTGACTTGTTGACTTTGTTGACCGGTTGACTAGGTTGGACTAGTTGACCATCATGATGACAATGGCTATCATTTCATAGCAAAGACTTTTTGCTTGCTTGTTCTCTTGTGCATGAAATGATATGGCTATTGTAGCTTAAACCATCACATAATACTTGATTGCTATGATTTGTTATGATGGCTTTGGATTATGAGAGCCAAGAGAGAAAAGTCTTTCTCATTCTATCATTTTTCATTCTCTCTCTTGTTCTTGAGCTCTCATCCTCTTCCTCTTGCTCTCCCTCTCTTTAGTCTATGGTTCACTTGTCTCATGTGTTGAGAACCAAGAACCATAGAGAAAAATCCCAACACACTCTTCTCTACTCACTCTAGTTCATAAGGTTTAGCAAACCGAGTGAACTAGTTTCTTCAAAGCTCGAAGAAGAAGCCAAAGGTAGAAACTTTCGGGTGGATCGATCTTCGGCGTAAGGAGACGACGGGGTGAAGCCGATCCGTACACCATCGAGGTTTGAAGACGAAGGAGTTCAAGAAAGAAAAGTATAACCCCCTAACCGAGTAGTTAACAACTCCTAGTTAGGTTGTTAGTTAGATGTTTAACAAAGATCCAGTTTTGAGTCCATGTTACCGCCTCTAGAAAATTGTTTTTCATTAAATTCCGCATGCCCGAAAGTACCGGGAGAGCTAGCATGGACTTACAGCTATCTCCTCCTCCTCCATCCGGGTGACGATAGCGACGTGCTGGAGGACCTGAAGAAATCGGATGGGGGTCAGAAGGAAAAAGGGGCACCAAATCTCGCAAACAATAAGACGATGTACGCGCGCTAACCTGCAGGGCCTCTTGGGCGATGGACGCCAGTTGAGCCTTCAGCGTCCCCCCAGCGACCCAGCCCCCGGCCGACCTCTCCATGTCGTGCAGCAAGCTGTCAGCGATGGAAAGCCCCGAGGGCACCTCGAAGTGGAGCTCCCCCTCGTCCACCAAGATCGGAGAGGCCGGGGTCCGCAGGACTGTTCGGGGGAACCTCTTGAGAGACGACGGCGGAGAGCTCGTCTCCACCTCCGAAGCTCGGACGTCCTCTCCCCGAGCCCTCTTTCTGCTCGGCAACTGGCTGGGCCCCGGGGCACGGTCCACACTCGAGCGCTGGGGCGGGACGGCTGCCGGGGAAGCCGGGACCAGCGTCTGACGGGAAGAGCTGGCCCCTCCGGCCTTCGACCCCTTCTTCGGCTTGCGCATAGCTGCTCAGAGGAGGCCCGCGTCTATGGTTTCTGCACAAGACAAGATATAGTGGAATCAGCGACACAAGCAAAGTAAAAACAAATATCAGCTCTTAACTTACCGACGAACTGGGCGGGGCTGAGCCCGGCTCAACTGAGGGACCGCTCAGAAAGCAACACATCAGCCCGAAGAATAGGCTCCCATGCCGCCACTCTCGCCGCGTAGAGGTCATTGGAAGGATTTCCCTGCCAGCACCTATCCCTAGACCACTGGACGGGTACGGGCCAGTCTTCACCCTGTGGCGGCCCAACGAAGAAAAACTTCTTCTTCCAATCGTAGATGGAAGAAGGCAGGACGACAACCCCTGACCCGGCTACACTCCCCCACTGTTTCCTAAAGGAGAGGTAAACCCACCTCGGGTCGCCCGCACGAGTTCTAAGGTGACTTTTATAAATAAGGGAGGAGGCGAGGATGGACAGACTAAAGGGGATCGTCTGCAACTTCAGCCGGACCAGGAACCCAAGGAGAATTCTCCAGGAGTTCGGCACCAGCTGGTCCGGGGCTAACCCAAAATAATTTAACGCAGCTACAACCTCAGGAGAGAAAAGCAGGCGCATTCCGACCCAAAGGGCTTCCAGGTACAAGGCGATCTCTCTACTCTTCACCTGATCTGCTCTCTCTCCTTCCTCGGCCCATCGCAGCGTATAGCCGAAGGGAATATGGAAACGAGCCCGAGCGGTGGCAAGCTCGTCCTCACATCTTGCTGAGGACGACGCACCAGGCGCGTCCGCCACCACCGCTCCCAGACACGCCCCCCCGAGGGAGAGGATTTGACCCCAACATCTCGAGGGGGCTCCAACCCAGGGGAAGAATCCTTAGTATCTACCCCTACGACATCTACAGACTCCTCAAAACAAGACATCTAACCTGATGGGAAGAAATCCTTGAGAAGAGAAAACGCTGAGATCCGACCTAAAGAAGAGAGCGCCGAGCTAACAAGACTCAGAATCAGGAAAATGGGAAGAGAAAGAGATCCTTAAATAGGCCTCCCTTCGATTTATACAGCCGGCGTCCTCATCCAACGAAGACGGTCGACTCCCGCCAAAACGGTTCGCTGCACTCAACGGCCACGATCGCACCACCTGTCGCAAGCACATTGGTAGCGTCCCATCGGATGCCAAAAGCTTGCGGCATGTCACATCAGCCAACCGGCACCCGACACGTGGCCCGTTGCTTCACCAAAGAGCACACGATCCGGCGCACCCTCTTTAATGAAAAGGGTCTTGCCTTGATTCGCTGGCCTCATCCAGAAAAGACAACCAACTTCCTAGAGACACGCCCGACGATATCTTCGAAAAGAAGCTCACCTCAGGTGACCCGGCAAACTACTCTCGACCCGACCCATCAGCTGGTCAGGACGAAAGTGGGGGCTAATGATGATGCTCGATATCGGTGATCTCCCAGATCAGGACATGTGGCAGATGACGTGTCCCAGAGCATGCAAGAAAGGACTTACAGTGGCCGACCAGACCACACCTATACTCGTCCTACCGAGCGCCCACTGGCTCGCCTCCGAGCCCCCTGCACAACTGGCCTCCTCGACTTCACAGCTCGTCTCCGAGCTACCGCAGAACCAAGATACCTCGGCTCTCCCGCTCGTCTGCGAGCTCTCTCGCCCGTCCGTGAGCTCTCCCGCCGAAGTCATCTTTCTCGGTCTCATTGACCGACCAACAGCACCGCTTGCAGGCGTAACCGCCATCCCGCGAATCTCGCAATGCGCGAGATCTCCGCCGGCTACATCCCACGTTCCACGCCACCACGATCCCTCATTAATGAGCCTGTCTCACTATTAATGGGAGGTCCCGCTCATCACGCGGGCGTGACGTCGGGAGCGTAACGGCCGGCGTGATTCTCGTGCCTGCCTCGTCTGCTGCTACCGCTATATAAACCCCTTTTTCAGACGGTTCAAGTAAGCCATTTTTACTCAACTAAGCCGTTACTCTGCTCGGATCTCTAGTCTAACTTGATCGTCGGAGGGTCCTCGGTGGTACAACCATCCCGGGACTTCTTTGCAGGTAACTTGGCAACCACAACCTCAAACCCATTGAGATCTACACGCTTCGGGAGCGACAGCTTCCAGATCCAATCTCAGCCACCCATCGCCACCATCAGCAGATCAACGGGAAGCAACATTTGAAGGAGGTTTCAGCCCTCCGTCAATACCCTTTTTTGGCAACAACCCATAAGTTTTGGAGGAGAGGGTTGAGCTTCTATGCCCATGAATTTTTTTCCATGTAATTGATTGAAAATCTCTATTGCCACTGCAAGTGGATGGTTTCAAATCCAAGACCTACAGCCATGGTGGGGGAGTGTCTTATTGTCGCTCGACCAAAGGCTCTATACCCCATTAAAGTTGCTTCCCAACGTTCTTCCCCAAATTAAACTTTGCAGCTAGCTCTAGTTCTTCTTTTTTAGTGTCTTCTATTGTTGGGTGGCTCAAGTGATGACAAATTCTCGGCGTAGGTCCTCACACTCAGTTGGGAAAGAATTAATGTTTGATAAAATGCTTGTATGAATTGAGATGTGAGCTTTGTTTGTCTTAAACATCCACCATCCGTTGATAACTTTAAGGGATTGGAGATGGGTGAGTGAATTGGAAGCGGGTGCCCTAGTTAGGAAATTAGGATAACCTATAATTGAAAAGACAATTTTTTTCATTTTAAGGGGGGAGCAAATATATCTTTTAGCTGGGATTTAACAGCAGAGGGTTAATAAATAACGGAATTAAAGTGCAAGGGGAATTGGATAACAAAGAAAGCTCATATAGGTTTTCAAGAATTAGGCCAAAGCACAAGTGTGTATACAAGAAATAAGCCTATATCTAACAAATAATTAACATGTAGATAGACTGGGACTATACTTGAAGGATGAAGGATGCCACACAGATGGGAACGCAAATGCATAATAATTAATTAATTCAGGGAATAACAAGTGCATAATAATTAACCCGTGCAGACCCGGGTGTGTGTGTGGGTGGGGGCGGGGGGGAGGGGAGGGGGTTGAGAGTTCTCAATAGACTAATCCTATATCCCAAAAACAAGAAAATTGTATCAACATATATATGGTAACAAATTCTCATATTAATTGTTAAAATGCATGTCTGCACAATCGATGTATGCCACATAGGTTGAGCGTTTGCGCTTTGGATGGGATTTGAAGGCATGTCATGGGAATTTTTCCTTTTTTTTGGTTGAGTTTCTTCAATGTATTTCCTGCACATTTAAGCAAATTATTAGAGGACCTCATGTTTTCCCTTAAGAACTCGTGGGGGTGCGGCCAACCTAATGAGTTGCATTCCATAGTCCGGAAAACATTTGGATACTTAAAGGGACTTCCCTATGGTTACAAGGGAGTGTTAGAATATATAATATATTCCCTCATCACTCATCAAAACTTCAAAGTTTTGGTGCAGTGGAAGAGACTTTTCGCACAGTACCAAAGTAAACTAGATTTGATTCTCACTGGACGTGTGTTAAATGTGGATTTATTTAAATTAAAAATATCGCTGCGCAAAAGCCATATTTGGCCCAAAGAGTTGCCCCTAGACTTATCCCAATCAGGTTAGCCGGCCATTCCAACTTAGTCAAAAGAAAGAACTCAAGCTCTTGTTATCTACCTAAATATACATAACAAGATGGAATGAGGGGGGAAATGGTATTGGATTGGTGGAGAGAGTCCTCATTGTCAAGCTCGAGAAGCCTTAGCGTTTTCGTACATGCAACCCATGTAAATGGTTTTCGGGATGGTTTTGCCCTTATTATAGCTGAGAATTGCAGAAGATTTCGAAGATCCATAGGATGAATCAACATAAATATGCTTATCCCTTCCGCAACTCTTTTTTGAAAATGAAGACACCATCAATACATAAAAGGGATGGTTGTATATATGGGAGTGACGGAGATCTAGCATTGACCCAATTGTTCCAAGAAAACTATGAGAATCAGCGGCTAGAAGATCCACAAATAGAAGACAATGTCAACAAAACCATCCATCGACGAGGAAAGGAAAGACCATGAAGGGTCACTATCGTGCACGGCCATCACATCACCAATTTAAAGAAGAAGAGAGTCAGATAGCTCAGAAACCGAAAATTGTTCAAAAAGAAGGATTAAAGAAGCGATTAATAAACAAAGCGAAACCAATAAAAAGTCGGCCACAACTCAAGAAAAACACACATAAAGTTAAAAAAGCGATGTACGTGGGAAATTCAAGAGATGTGAACAAATCGTTCCTTAGACACAATTTACCTTCATCCCACCATCCTTTCGTCCTTGGAAGAAATCCAGAAGATGATAGGCGAAAAGATCATTATATTAAATGGGTAGATGGCCTAAGAAATGCCACTCTAATCCAACCATCATGCAAAAGATGAATGCGACCGGCAATCCCAATCGACAACCCGATTCTCAACGCAGCGTGTTAATGCCCCCCTTTCATGCCCATAACGAATTGTACAAGTTTAGAACCATTCTCTGACGAATTCAGAAGTTCCATTCCTCCATTCTTATGCTACAATAAATCCTGTCACACACGGTCAACACAACCATCAATATATGGCCTTTTGGGAGCATGACTTCCTGCAAAAATATCTAGCGAAATTGGTCCATAAGAACTGCCGGGTCGGGTCCCATCTGGTTTCAAACCGCATCCGACCCAATCAGAGCACCACCTTCTCCCTTTTTTTAGGAGCCTCTCTCTACGAATCCCCGTGCTCAAGTTCGCATCCACAGAAAACCAAATCTCTCTCTCTCTCTCTCAAAATCATGGCTTTGGGATCTCCATCTCTCGTCTCATACTCTTGCTTCCCACCAAGCCCTAACCCTAACCCAGAACCCTCTCCTTCTTCTTCCTTGTTTCGATGGCCCCAAAAACAACTGCTCTCGGTTTCATGGCGCGGCGTCAAACGATCCAGAGCCTTCTACTCGAGCAATCCATCGTCGGTAGCGATTCCAGAGAACGATGCGGAGGTGGTGCAGTTCTTGGAGAACAACTCGATATCGGATTTCATGAGGTTTAAGAAAGGGGATGGGAGCGGGGAGCTGCAGACTGCTGTTGTTAGCTACAGGAAGAAGTTCCCTTGGTTGCTGCTGCAACCTTTTCTTCAGGTTGGTTGATGTATGCCGTGCTTTTCTCCTTTTACGCGTGTTTCGTTCTGCAAAGTTTGAGTCTTTTTGGGGATTTGATGTGGGGTTTTGTGTTTGCAGGTGGATTTGGTGTCCACGATACACATTGCGGACAAAGAGTATGTTTTTCCAATTCTTTATGTGGCGATTCATTGTGGTTTCATTTGTAGAGGAACTATTTATTTAATTTTTTTAGGGCCTGTTTGGATATACAGTTAATTAACTTTGATCAGATTGGACTTGAGATAACTGCAGTTTAGGGCTGAAAAATTGCAGGTATCTCAACTCTAAAATGATTGCCAAACAATGCAGAATTTTGGAGTTAACATTTACTAAATTTATGAAACCGCAGCTTAGAAAAGTTAACTCCATTCCCAAACAAACTAGTAGCTAGTTTGCCTTTAAACCTTTTCTTATGGGATCTCCAATTGAAAAGTAAGGTGTCCGCTACGATCTCTAAGTAACAGGCAACTAATTCATCCCCCTCGATGAAGATTGGACTAGCCTTCTCGCTAGACCCATGTTTAGATGATCTGCCAAGTTATCCACGAATTTCAAAAAATCCAACGATATCATACCGCGTGCAATTTTATCTCGCACATCCTCCAAACAGAGTCTCAAAAGTCTTTTGGCTGTATCACAATTAGATTGTTTAGTTATATCAATACAAGCCTTGCAATCATAATGAATTGAAATAGGAGATGAAGGTTTACTAACTAAAGGTATGTCCATCAAAAAACATTTTATCCATTCGGCTTGAGAGCAAGCTAAATCTAATGCAATGAGTTCAACCTCCATTGTGGATCTTGCTCTAACTGTTTTCTTGGAGGATTTCCAAGATACAACCGTACCACCCAAAATAAATACATAACCGCTAGTTGATTTGGTCTCATCCGAATCAGAGATCCAATTCGCATCGGTGTAGCCCTCTATAATATTTGGAAAATTGGTATAATGTAATGCATGATTGAAAGTACTCGTGAGGTATTTGAATACTCTCCCGAGTGATTTCCAATGATCGAATTAGGGTTGCTAGTGTATCTATTTAATCTTCCTACATGTGAAATGTCATGTCTAAAACAATTTGCAAGATACATTAAACTTTCTATAATTTGAGCGTATCTATAATGATTTACCGGTGAACCAGTGTACTTTAAGATGAAAATTAGGATCATAAGGAGTAGCAGCTGGATTACAATCAAAATATCCAAATTTTCTTAATAAAGACGCAACATAATGAGATTGAGAAAAAATAAAATCAGATGATGATCTAATCAGTTTAATGCCCAAAATAAAATCAGCAAGTCCAAGATCTTTCATATCAAATTCACTAGAAAGAAAAGACTTCGTTTAAAAAATAATAGAAGTAGTAGAACCAAATAGCAATATATCAACGTAGAGACATAAAATAATGCATGCATCACCTTGAAATTTAGAATATATGCATCTATTAGATTCATTATTAACAAAACCAGCCGATAAAACAATTTTATTAAAGTTTTGGTTCCATTGCTTAGGTCTTTGCTTAGGTCCATATAAGGATTTAACAAGCTTGCATACTTTGTGCTCTTGTCCGGGTAGAACAATACCTTCTGGTTGGTCCATGTAAATCTCCTCTTCGATCACCATTCAAGAATGCTGTTTTAACATCCATTTGATATACTTCTAACTTATGAATGACGGCAAGAGCAACAAGCATTCTAATAGAGGTAATTTTAGTTACAGGTGAAAAAGTGTTAAAATAATCAACTCTCTCTCGTTGACAATAGTCACTATACCATTTTGCAACTAATCATTCTTTAATATCTATTGAACTATCAGCCTTAAATTTTCTTTTAAAAAACCATTTGCAATTTGGAGGCAAATCAATTAAAACCTGAGTATAGTTTTGCATGATAGAATCAATCTCGCTATTTATAGCCTTTTTTCAAAAATCAGCATCAATAGAATGCATGACATCATGAAAAGTTTTAGGATCTTCTACAAGAAAAGTAACAAAATCGCTACCAAATTTTTTAACTCTAGGTCATTTGCTCCTTCTAAGTTCTATATCAACATCATTCATTAGTTATCTAAATGTTCGTGCACATCAGTATGATTAACATAATCGTTAGATCTCAAACATTCACCAACAACAACAATTTATTTTTGAAAGGAAAAACATTAAAAATAAATATCGATATGTCTACTATCAATAATAGAATTAATTCTAATATCAGAAAAATCAGATTTAAACACAAGAAATTTAATTGCATTTGAATTTTCAACATGCCCAAGAAAAATACAGTTAATTGATTTAGGGCCTATTTTTTATTTTATTTCAGAAACTTTCATTTTAGCAAGTAATCCCCACACTTTCAAGTATTTGAGGCTAGGTTTCCTGGAGGGAAATAATTCAAAAGGTGTCTTATCACCATGCTTAAAAGGAACTCTATTTAAAATATGATAAGCAGTCAAAAGAGCATCCTTCACATTCTAAGGTCTACCCGGATTCAGCAAGCATGGAATTTATTATATCAACAAAGGTTCTATTTTTTCTTTCGGCTATACCATTCAATTGTGGGTTATAAGATGATGCATGCATTATTTTATATCTCTACGTTGTTATATTGCTATTTGGTTCTAATACTGCAATTATCTTTGAAACGTAATCATTTCTTTTCAGTCAATTTGATATGAAGATCTTAGACTTGCTGATTTTATTATGGGTATTAAACTGATTAGATTATCATCTGGTTTTATTTTTTCTCAATTGTTGGAAAAAATCATGCAGTAGGGTATTAGAAATATTTATCAATGATAATTATAAAAAATAAAATTTGTTAAGAGGTCCTGTATGCGTAGTCACGGTCGTAAATACTGTCCTAAGAACGGAAATCGTCTTCACTTTTGCACAAGAATCCTCGACGCTCTGTTTCCAAAATAAATTCGCTACAACTATTAATCTTCTCAATGGTGCAACATCGAGAAGTTTGAACCGGACGCTCACCTTTGTCGCCAAAATTAAAATGAACAAATAATTGATCTCGACCTTTAATTGAGTAAAAGCACCGACACACAAATATGAGCAGATTTTTTGATAGTAAGAATTTAGATAAGAGAATGAGAGGAGTTGTTTGTATTCTCTGTATATCTTTTTTCTATAGAACCACTCTGCTTAATAGAAAAAATAAATCTTATATTTTAGTGTGAGCAAATATCTCGCCGATTATCGGAACATTAACAACAAATTGAGAGAGATTTGGGGCTGCATGATTTGCTCAACAATCAAGGATTGGGTCAAAAGATAATTTAAAGGTTTAACAACAAAAATATCAGTAAAAAACAACCCACATGGGCCAACCTCACATGTCAACAGCTATTGAACTCTGCATGAATCCTCACTTTATAAATTATAAACCAAAAGACATACTTTAAAAATTAAAATTTGAATCACAGGAAAAATAAAGATATTTATCCAACATTCCCCCACATGATTCATACTAACAAAAATATTAAAATACAAGGAAAATATAAAAAACAAATAATACTTGCATACACAAAAGCAGAACTCAAAGAAATTTGGCGACTTAATATTTCGTATTCAGAGAAGTAGCTTTTGGCTTTGAACCCCACCTAGCATAACATATATCCAATCCTTATCGAGGGGAATGGGTTTACTGCCCGTTAGGCATCGTAGTGGATATCTTACTTTTCAAGTGGGGATCCTATGAGAAAATGTTTTAAAGAAAAATTAGCTACTCGTGTGACCTATTTAAGCATGAATTAATTTTCTAATATATATATGAGTTCAACTCCAATACCTTCCCTATGATGATAATGCTTATGACAGTTATGATTTAGGAAGAGCAATAGCTCTGAATAAGTTCAAGGTCTATAAAATAGGATGTAGGTCCATGTAGTGCAATGTTGGATAAATATATTTATTTTTCATGTGATTCAAACTTTGATTTTCGAAGTATATGTCTTTTGGTTGGTAATTTATTAAGTGGGAGTTCATTCAAAGCTCAAGGAGCTGTTGACATGTGGGCTTGACCCATGTGGGTTGTTTTTTACTATGAGATTCTTGTCATGCCTTTAAATTATCTTTTGACCCAATTCTTGATTGGTTGAGCAAATTATGCAACTCTAAATCTCTCTGAGTTTGTTAACGTTCCCATGATCAGCGAGATATTTACTCACGCTAAAATAGAATGAGATCGATTTTTTCTATTAAACGTCAGAAAAAGATATATAGAGAATACAAACAACTCTTCTCGTTATCCCTTCTCATCTAATTTCTTGCTATAAAAAATCTGCGCATTTTTATGTGCCGGTGCTTTGCTCAATTAAAGGTCGAGGCCAATCCTTTTTTTATTTTAATTTCGACGATAAGGGTTAGCGACCGGTTCGAGCTTCTCGGTGTTGCACCATTGAGAAGATTAATAGCTGTAGCAGTTTTATCTTAAGAACAGAGCGTCTGAGATTTTTGTGCAAAGGCAATTCCTGTTCTTAGGACAACGTTTACGACCGTGACTCCGCATACATGCCATCTTTTATCTAATTTTATATCCTATAATTATTATTGATAAATATTTCTAATACCCTACTACATAATTTTTCCAACAATCTAAAAACCGTTGGAAAAACTTAATTCAAAGAAATGAGTTGGGTAACAAAACTAGCATGCAATCTTATCATAATGAATAGTAATGAAAAGGAAGCAAGTTTAAGATCCGAGCCGCGTGATCACTATCCTACTAACAGATTTCGCCACCGTTTGCACCGATTTACTGACGTCCTGCTTCCAAGATAAAACCACCCCAGCCGACGCTACTCGGTGCAACAAAGGAGTTCGAACCCGGTTACCGACTTTCGTCGCCAATTAGAAGTACAAAAGATATAAAAATCTTAACCCGGTCACTGGAACGAGCACACGTAAATAGATTAGGGAATGCGTTTGGGAACCGAGAAAAGCTTGAGGAATAGTTCTTTGTATTTTTTTCTGTGTTTTGAGAGCAGTCGATCTCCCAGTTAAATAATAGATTTATCCTCATCGTGGAGTGTATGGGCCAAAGATCACGCAGCTAAAAAAATCAACCAACTATTCTATTTATGTGGGCAACGTTCAGTGACTTAGTCAGAGGATAAACTTGATTGACAATAAAAATCAAAACCGAGAGATGCACGTCAAAAATATCTATGATGTGGATGCTTTATGTGCTCATCCAGAACATGAGGTAAATCCCATCATATGCCTAACCTTGCCTAATCAAAGAGAACCATGTTCTCAATGCTGACAAATAGCTCCCTATAAAAAAACATATATTATTACCTCTCAAAGTTTGAATCAATAAAATATCATACAAAATATTTCAATATCCCCCACATGATTCAAACTTAATTTTTTTATATTATAAATAAAAACACAAATAAAATTAAATCGGTCAAATAAAAGAAATAAAAGAAATTGGTGACTTAATATTTTATATTCAGTGTAGGTAGCTGTTGACTTTGAACCCCATCTGGCATAACATATTTTCATTCGAAGGAACGTGGTGAACTAGGTCTTGAACTAGACCCTTTAAACCAAATTTTCATATGCACCACAACAAAATATAAGGTATTAGACCGGGTTCATTAATCGGTTAACGCTTTACGGCCATGCGCTTTGGTCTTGTCTCATGAGTTCTCTAAAGAATGTTCTTTTTCTTATAGATCCAGGCCACAAGGATTAAACTCACACAGTAAAGTTCTCCAAGAATGTATTGGACCTACATCCTGTCTTATAGTGCTTGAACTTATTCAGAGCTATTGCTTTTCCTAAACCATAACAGTCATAAGCACTATTATCATAGGGAGGATATTGAGTTGAACTCACACATATATATTAGAAAATTAGTTAGTGCTTAAAAAGGTCACGCTAGTAGTTAGTTTGCCTTTAAACATTTTCTTACGGGATCACCACTTGAAAAGTAAGGTGTCCACTACAATGCCCAAGTAACGGGCAACAAATCCTTCCGCCTCAATGAAGATTGGACTAGCCTTCTCGCAAGATCCTTGTCTAGATGACCCGCCAAGTTATCCACGAATTTCATAAAATCCAATGATATTATACCACGTGCAATTTTATCTCGCATATCCTCCAAACAAAGTCTCAAAAATCTTTTGCCTGTGTCACAATTAGATTGTTTAGTTTTATCAATACAAGCCTTGCAATCATAATGAATTGAAATTGGAGATAAAGGTTTGCTGACTAAAGGTATGTCCATCAAAAAATATTTTATCCATTCGGCTTGAGAGCAATCTAAATCTAATGCAATGGAGATAAAGGTTCAGCCTCCATTGTGGATCTTGCTCTAACTGTTTGCTTGGGGATTTCCAAGATACAACCGCACCACCCAAAATATATACATAACCACTAGTTGATTTGGTTTCATCCGAATCCGAGATCCAATTCGCATCGGTGTAGCCCTGTATAATATTTGGAAAATTGGTATAATGTAACACATGATTGAAAGTATCCGTGAGGTATTTGAATACTCTCATGAGTGTTTTCCAATGATCGACATTAGGGTTGTTAGTGTATCTACTTAATCTTCCTACATCATATGAAATGTCATGTCTAGAACAATTTGCAAGATACATTAAATTTCCTATAATTTGAGCATATCTATAACGATTTACCAGTGTACTTTAAGATGAAAATTAGGTTCATAAGGAGTAGCAACTGGATTACAATCAAAATATCCAAATTTTCTTAATAAAGATTCAATATAATGAGATTGAGAAAAAATAAAACATCTAATCAGTTTAATACCCAAAATAAAATCAGCAAGTCCAAGATCTTTCATATCAAATTCGCTAGAAAGAAAAGACTTCGTTTCAAAAATAATAGCAGTATTAAAGCTAAATAGCAATATATCATCAACGTAGAGACATAAAATATTCCATGCATCACCTTGAACTTTAGAATATATGCATATATCAGATCCATTATTAACAAAATCAGCCGATAAAACAATTTTTTTAACAAAACCAGCAGATAAATTATGAATGGCGTCATGAGCAACAAGCATTCTAATAGAGGTAATTTTAGTTACAGGAGAAAAAGTGTCAAAATAGTCAACCCCTATTCGTTGACTATACCCCTTTGCAACCAATCTTGCTTTAAATTTATCTATTGAACCACCAGCCTTAAAGTTTTCTTTTAATAAATCATTTGCAACCAATTGGTTTGCAACCTGGAGGCAAATCAGTTAAAACCGAAGTATGGTTTTGCATGATAGAGTCAATCTCACCATTTATAGCCTCTTCCCAAAAATTAGCATCAATAGAATGCATGGCATCATGAAAAGTTATAGGATCTTCTACAAGAAAAGTAACAAAATCGCGACCAAAATTTTTCACAACTAGAGGTCTTTTGCTCTTAAGTGCTATATCAACATCATGATCACTAGGGTTATCTAAATGTTCGTGCACATCAGAATTATCAGCAGAATCATTAGATCTAGAACATTCACCAACAGCAGCAGTTTTATGAATGCTCTCTTCTTTGTTGAAAAGTTATTAGTCATGGACAATTAAGGCATTTTCTTTTCTAATTCAAACTTCATAATTGCAAAATATTTGGAATAGTTCAGTGCAGTACCTTGCTAGCTCCATTTTTTTTGTAACATTTAACATTCAAAACAGTTATCACCATAGCATGACTGTCATAAACATGCAGGTACTTTGACACCCTGCAGAAGGGACTTCAGCTATATGATTGTGTCCTTTATGAGATGGTAGCAAGCAAGGAAAGTCTAGAAAATAGGCGAAATTCGACAAGTACCAGGAGGCTGAAAGCTACACGGTCCAGAGGTTTCAGTATTCTTGGATTTATACAGAGGCAGCTGGCTAGAGTCCTCGCTCTTGATTTCCAATTAGACTGTCTCAATTACCAGGCGGAGAACTGGCTGCATGCAGATCTGGACTTTGAGACTTTTAAGATGCTTCAGGTGCTTTATATGTCTAATATCCTAGCCTATAATTGATTTTCCTTTGATTTCTTGAATTCTCCCATTATTATAAAGTTTGGTTTTTTTAAACAATGTTCATGTTGCCGCGTAGCTTTCTGTATATGCTTAACGAGGATTCTTTAGAAGTATTCACGACGACAATGACCCTCTATGTACTAGGGTATAAAGATGTTATTAATAGTTGGTGGCTTACTTTCCTTTTATCTGTTGATCATTATTCATTATTCATTCATATTCCCAGTACTCTCATTTTGATGTTCTCTTTTTCCTTTTCCTTTTAAAAATTCTAGGCACATGGTCTATATAAAATGCGGTTTCTGTGTTTATGCACAGTCTATGGTGTTTAACTTCTGAATGCAAGTATCACCATATGACACATTCTTTTTGACTTAACTAAAAGCATATTTAATGCATGCACAAGTTAAATTACAATATGAATTAGTTGCTAATCTTGTATATCTCCAGCTTGAAAGAGGTGAAAGCTTGTTCACTTTCGCTCGAGACATGACAATTAGATCAACAAAAGCCTTGGTGCAACAAGCTTCTATTCCGGAAGATCTTGGTCCTTGGAGATCTAAGCTCCTAATGATGTCCCGGGTGCTACCTATGCCTCTAGTTGGCCTGCTTATCATAGGCGGTGTCTGCGCACCATCAGAAAAGCAAACAGCAGAGTACCCTGAGTTAGAAGCACTCTCTAGGCTCGATGTTGGAGCTGCTCTGAAGATATTCTTAGCAAAGAGGCTTACTTCAGAGTAAGATTTCTTACATTGACCCTGATGATATCTTGCATTTTTATTGCAGTGCATTCATGTTTCGCTATGTTAAGAACCACTTTACCCAAAATCTTAAGCTATTGGGCAGTGAGATAACAATGTATCCAGCTAACATACCTCTGAACACTTCTCATGTGGGCATTTGGTCATGTGGAAAGGCCCCTAGCGGAAACTCTGGCTAGTAAAGGCAAAATAAAAGGGTAAATAATACATATTTAAACTGCAGTAATGAGTTTTTAAACAGGACTTCTTGAGAACCTGGTGCACTAAGCACTTTACCCAAGAGCTTATGATGTTGGGCCTCATAATAATAATGTAAATCAAGCTGAGTAGCTGACTTAACTCTTTAATCGTCCACCTCACGTGGGCATTCGGGCCACGTGGAAAGGCCTCTAGTGCAAATTCTCGCTTGTGAAACAGAACAAGTGGTAGTAAATAAATATTAAAACCGACAATGATGGGGTTTGAATTCAGGGCCTCCTTAAAATCTAGTACCTGGTGCTTTGATACCATGTCGAGAACCACTTTACCTAAACCCTAAAGCTGTTGGGAAGTGGGATAACAAATTAACAATGCATATCAAGCTAATGCAACGTTCCATGAACAACATGCATCACACACCCAAAGCATGTCAACAAAAAAAGAAAGAGAAAGGAAAGGGCAGGGAAGAAGCCAGCTTAAGCTATCCAAATTTGACGTATTAATATTCATTCTTTCCATGCAAAATTGAGGTGAATTTGAAGGTCTGAAAGATGATTTTTGTTACATGTATCCTATTTCTTTATCCAGGTATTTAGTTAAAGGAATTTCATTGTTCAGATATATTACGACAAAAGGTGTAACTAACGTAGTTGTATATCATGCTATACTTTGAGATACAATTTGGTAAATGATGTAAGTTTTGGTTGAACCAAGTTTCAGTCGTCGAAAGCAGGCTATCTAGGATGGAAACAGTGCCTACCTTAAAGAATAATAATGCATAAAATCTGATGATTCACTTATGATTCACAACAATAAAGTTTAAGTTAGAATGTAATATAGTCAATGGTATCTAGGAAGATGTTCTATCAGAGTAGAAAAGAGCTTGATGTCAGTTAATGTAAGCAAAGTTAGGGGAAATCGGTAATGACTGCCTGTAGATTCAAGGGCCTTTCCATAGTATGATAACTGGCTGCTTTTAGTCATTATGGTTCCATAACTACATCAATTATGGAATTCCAATACGTTAAGTTAGTTACCGTACTGCTTGTTGTAATTGAGTCAACAATAATAAGCCTAGTTGGAAAAATCGAAAAGTGTGTTCACTGTTCACGCCTTTGTCATGTATAAGCATGCATAAAGACTAAAGTAAAAAAATACAATACAGCATAAAACTTGAGGACACATCTGAATGGTTTTCAACACATGTCCAAGGAGTGTTTGAGAAGCGTTGGTGCCCGGCATGTGTCAACATGGTACGGATTCATCATTCATGTTAGAAAATTACACCCTGCATAGAGTGGCAATGGGAATTTGTTTCATTAGCAGGTCGAGGACAATTATAAGAACAAAAAAGAATATGTTTCTCTATACACTAAATTTCCAGCCATTATTCTTTTGGAATTGTTTCAATGGTTTATATTGATAAAATATAAACAGCTCTGGGGCACCTTAAAAAAGTACCTACTTTCTGTCGCTAAGAGCTTAGAGATTGTTAAAGTTTTAAAGATGCAACATAATAGTATTTATTATTAGTGAGGTCATAATTATGGGTTATACAAGCAATGGTGCTACAGAAATATTTCTGTTCTCTCAGATAGTGCTGGTTTAATCTTTTTCTATTAACGAATCGACAAACAAAAGTGACATAAAAGGTTTTGAAACACAAGGATTTAGGTCACTATGTATAAACTCAAGTCCATGATTCAGACCAGATTTGACCCATCTAATAACTTAGTTGTTTAGGTCTACACATTTGTGATCCGATCTGTGTTACGCCCAACTAATACGTGTTTAACTTTGTTAAGTTTTTGGGTTTGGTCAAGCATGCCAGCCCTAATCATCAACATGCTTATAGGTTTGGGCTTGCTTACCTATCAGCTAGCTCAGGATGTCGTTTTATGTAGGTAATTATAGGCAAACATAGCTACATCTTGACTGAACAAATTAAGGCACAATCCATAACGTTTGCTCAGCTTGGATGTCATTATATTATGTTTGATTGAATGCAGTTTTGATGCTTCTAATGACCTAGACGGACTATTATCATGCAACCATGAGCTTTCATCACATATATCAATTTTTTCAGCAAGTCGGTGATTAGGTGCCCATTAGACGTGTTGGACCTGCATGCAGATCAACCACACCATACTCCGAACTTGGGCGTAGTCTGATATTTGACATCTAGTTACAACTTTTAAATGGGCTTAAATTTTTTTAGTTAGTTCTGCACTCAAATAGAAAACAATTCAAACTAGTTCAGTTTTGCCTTAGAAAACACTTTCTAACATGTCAGCATAACACATACAGACAAATATTCATGATCCCAAATTGTGGCTGGTTCCGCAATCAGATAAAACAATTGACCACAAATCCATATATGGTATTTGGCGCTGCATACTCTGCAGCTAAATGCACCACACAACGAAATGCACCTTGCAACAGTATCTGGGCACATATTTATAGAGTTTGAAGTACACGGGAATGTTTCCAATATTTATCCATATTCTTAACTCGCTGTTAACAAAATACTTGTTACCGACACTAAAGAAATAGTAAAAGTTAGATCAATTCAGAAGTGGCGGAGCCTAAACTTTCTGTGAGGTTGGGCCAAAAAGATTTAAGTGGCAACTTTGAGTTAGTTGTTTGGTGCGCAAAAAAACATTTAAATTAGTATATTAAAAAAGTTGTCAAAAAGAGGGGCTTGTTCGTTTGTCAACTTCATCTTAGTTTAAGTCTCAAATCACCAGCCTAACTTCAATAATCGATACAAATATAAAATCTATCTATTTATAAATATTTTCAATCCATTACATAAGTCATGCCCCCCCCCCCCCCCAGTTTACACCGGATTGTTTTATGTTTAATGGAGTCTTAGTCGGTTCAACACTTTACAACTTTCAGTAGTTTGTATACATCGAAATCTTTTGAATGTAAATGGGGAGGATCTTATTCTTAAAAAGAAAAAATATAAAAAAAAAGAAAAAGAAAATATAACTTTATTTGGGGACTAACAAGGAGCTATATTTGTGAAGGTTCACTCAAATGACTGCCTCCATAGAAGAAAAATCAGTAATCATTGGCGAGAGAAACAAAGTAGCAACCGAGGCACTACATAGAGCAATCGAAAGCGGACACAAGAGAATAGCCATACTCTATGGAGGCGGGCACATGCCCGATTTAGGAAGGCGATTGCGTGAAGAATTTGATCTAGCCCCTTCTCAAGTTCAATGGATCACTGCTTGGTCCATAAGAAACCGAGAGCTCGATAGCAAATCCTTACCGTTTCTGAAAACCCTCGCTGAAATATCAGGCTGGCCTTTGAATCGATACCAAACATTGGCTCTGTTTATCTTCTCGTCTGTCCTTGCTGTAGATCTCTGGTTCTGGGAGCTGTTTTTTGGGACTGTTGTTGATTGGGGTTCTTGGGCTGCTGCTGAAATTAATGTCTTAGCTGAAAATATGAGGCTTATGTGATTACTGTGGTATAAACATTTATACGACCTTTTCTTTTATTTGCGAACTATTGTTTATGTAAATAGTGAACCACAGGAGTTTGTTATTATATTCTGGAATGTACAAATCTTGCTGTACATGAAATTTCTCTTTAGAGGCTTTCTCTCCCCTTCTATCTTGTATATCATGCTATAACTTAACCCAGATTGGTTTGCTTTATATACTATTTTGAGATTAAAATAATATTTTAAAGTAAGTCATAAATGAGTAATTTGAAAGAAATTACTAACCCAGCACTTTTAGTTTTACGAAATTCCAGCAACAAATTAGAAAAATTAAAATATTATTTTGAGATTAAATAATATATATACCATATTATAGAAAATTATACTTTTCCAAAATTATGAGATAACCTATGAAATTTCACAGAATAAATTTCATATGCGCTTCAAGTAATATTTTTATGTTGAACCATTTTATTATTTTATAACATGTATAAAAAAAACTTATTATTTCTCATCAAAATCAATTGCATGGAAGTCTAGGATTTCCTATGAAATTAATTTCAATCTGAAAATTGTTGAACATTGATGACTATGATTAATTGACAATAAATTTGAACCCACTTAAATGATATATGAATATAAGTATGTGTATTAAGATGCGAATAGTAGAGGTATTAAGGTGCACTGTGTCAAGTCCTATTTTTTTCATTTTTGGATATGTAGGAAAATTAATTTTAAAGAGTAACTTATAATATAAACTTTATATTTTCCAACAATACCATGCAAAGTGCATCAATATTCATTACATAATTATAGTAAAAGGTTTTATACGCAAAATAAATTTATTAAAAGGGTTACTAAAAGTTCTTCTTAACAATAATTTACCAAGGCATGAGCCCCATTTGTTGAAGATGGGGTTGAATTCTTGATAGCAGGTAGAAGTGATGGACATAAATATAAATAAGCAAAAGTTCACTATTTATGTTTTTCACTATCCTTAATCTCCATTGCAGTAATATTATAGAAGATTGATAGATAGATATGGAAGATAGATAGATAAAAGCCATATGGAAAAAGATTCACACTTCAAGCTATATTTTTGTCCTCACTTGCCCATAAAATTTCATCCCCCACCTAGCCCTAGATGTCTTTGCAAATCACACACATCAAGCTTCTTTCTTTTTTTGTCCTCACTTGCTCACAAAATTACAAAGTAGCTGGAAATTGGGTTGAGCCATCTTCTCAAGTAAACTATAGATGAAAATATACATAAGAGATTACAATCATTTCCATGTCTCTATTGAAATCCATAATCAAATAACAGAAATAAATAGTTAACAATAACTATCTGGAAAAAAGTAAAATTATATTTGTACGTAGTATAAGAAATCGTATATTAAATCGGATATGGATACAGAAGGAATATATATGTTACTGTATCCGTATCTCGTTATCGTTGCCAGATACAAATTCGAGTACGGATAGCCATTGCATATAAAAAAATATCCATATTTTATAAAAATTGAATATGAAAATGGATTCCATTCCGTATACGTCTATATCTATACTTGCAATCATAAAAAAATATTTCATTCAAAGTATCAATTGATTTTTCTTAAATTAATTTGATCAGGTTTATTTTTGACTTTACACTTTACAGACTTTACAGGTGGTAGAGTGTTTTTTTTTTGCTATTTTAATTTGTTATGATCTAAGATTTTTTATATTTAGTGCATTCTTTGCTCTTGCATGGTCATTGTAAACATTAATGTGTAATATATTTTGACAGATTAAACTTTCATCAAGCACAATCATCGTTACATGATATTAACATTTTTTAAAAATAAAACTAAAGCTAAAAGTTACCGTGTTTTATTAAACGACGATTTAACGAAACTACATCAAAGGTCTACCAAAATAAATGCAAAAGAAAAGAAAAGCATAAAAAACAGAAAAATGACGATGGGGCACACACCCCGTGCATAAAAGCAAATACATGATTACTCTTCGCAAATAAAAATAAAAACAACCTCCTCTCTCCTCTCAAAACCATCCCCGAAAACCATCACCTCCTTTATCGTACCTTGTCTCGTCCGTCAATACGAAAGAAGCTGAATCACAATGGCGTATTTATGATCTCTCAATCTCTGTAATAGCCCGTGGCCTTTTATTAGCCCTCTGTACTGCGCCATCTGACCAAAACACAATGTTGGCTTCAATTACATTTACAATATTTAACACCGTTCTCCACGAGTTATTACAAATTATATTGTTCCTCTCTAACCAAATATTCCAATATACAGTAGAGACCATAGTTTTCCAATTTCACAAAAGCCCATTATCTATTCGACTCCTATAGTGACTCTAAAGTTCACCAAAGATACTTGGTGAATTTGATTTCCTAAAAGAACCCGAATACCTATCCCAAATATTCCTAGCTACCTGACACATGAAAAATAGATGATCCACCGTCTCTGGTTGTGGCTCACAGATACCGTAATGCACAAGGCCTACCCATTTCCTTTTGCCTAGCTTGTCTCCGGCCATAATTGCGTCATTGGACGCCAACTACAAAAAAACATGGACTTTTTAACGGAACCGAGATCATCCAAATATTCCTATCAACACTTGACTCAAGACTGCCATAAATGAGAATAGAATAAAAGGATTTAATAGAGAATGCCCGATTTGACGACCATTTCCATGATGTGACGTCTTTATTTTCTCTCTCCATAGGTTCACAATATTAACATTTTGCTGGAGAGCAAAGATTCCGGCTTCAAGCTTTTTTTCGTCTTCTTGCATGGAAATCAGACTCCACCCTTTCTATTTAACAAAATTTGCTTTTAGCCCCTTCCAAGTTTATCCACGTACAGTTGTTATTCGACCCCTTGACAGAAATTAATCCTCTGTCCTTATATCTTAAGTTAATATGTATTTGACTCTCTCTAAGTTTATCTTCATATTTACACAATATATTTTCGGATGAATTATTTATATTTATCTTCATATGAGTTATAACTATTCAATCTAGGTTGTAGCATAACATTTATGGAAAACATTTTCTTCCTAGACACATATTGATGGAAATTAGATAAGGAGTTTTGATATTTTTTGAAAATTGCAATCAACGTCCATTGTTATTTTGTATATGTACATGCATGGAAAATTAAATGAGGCTCATATGTCTTTTGAAATTTCGCAATCAACCTTTCACTAAAATTTTGTATACGTTCTTATCGATTGGATACGGATCGGATGTAGATATTACCATATTCGTATTATGTTGTCGTTAGCAGATGCAAATATGGATATGGATAGTGATAACAACTAAAAATCCGTATATTATATATCTACTACCAATAAGGCTATGAAATAAATATTAAAAGTTATATGCACTTTGGAAATACATATTAAAAGTTGTGAGTTTAAATATGTAATATGAAAATTAACAAGAGAAGAGTCCACATGATGTGAAGATAACTGATGATGCTCGATATCGGCGATCTCTCAGATCGTGACACGTGGTAGATGACGTGTCCCAGAGCTCAGAAGAAATGGCCTACGGGGGCCGACCAGGCCACCCCTGTGCCCGACCTGCAAGCACAATGTTAGTTATGTATATGCCCTAGAGGCCATGTTGTACATATGATGTATATTATAATGGATGCTTGGATATATATAGAGATGACTTTTTTGCTCGTCATGATAGTATGCTATTTGGTTTTCCTTTATCTTAACATGTTGACTTATATTAGTTAACTGTCTTACTCTCACATGTTGATAAAGCCCTTAGGATCTGTACTCGACTACTGGGACTATGATGAGATCATACTAATGGGGCCACGGTAGTCTATGAGTACATCCTATAACTGTTCCTAGTCGAGGGTGTGTCGAGACAGGGCATCGATACACCAGAGTAGACTAGCGTATACGCATCTTGACCCATATGATGGGCGATGGATGATCCCATATCCATCGGTATTTTGACATCAAGGATGGCGTACGGATGCTCAGTGGAGACTGGGTACACTGGACGGACTAGCCGAGAACTCCCATATGGTGATATACCTCACGTCAGATGGCAGTTCTCCGGTGGCACTGGTACAGGGTAGTTTGTAGACCCGAGATCGTCATAGAGTCTTGTGTGATTCCCACTGTGCTTTGATTTCCACCTTACCACGTCCAAGAAGGCGTGCAAAACGGTGGCTTTTGGGTGCAGTCCCGAATCACATGGAGGCAATGAGCGATAGGAGGGGATTCGTCTCTCCCGGTATAGAGAGTTGATGTTGTGCTGTGTTCGATTGGCTATAACTGAAAGTCGCTGGCCAGGGCTGATATAGAGATTTACTGGTAAGTGTTATCAGTAGTTTCTTGACCCGTTATGAGCCTCACATCGACACGACTTATCGGTTACTGGGGTCTGACGTATACCACCCTTAGACTAGATATGCAACATATCAGACGAAGAGACCGGACTGTACGAAAGTGTTACTGATTGGATTCACAGGAGAATGTACAGGCTTACTTGTTGATCTTCTGATCGCTCAATACCTAGGTGGCTGTTACGTTTAGCTGACCGCTTGCAGCTTGTGGGTGTTTGATATGATCATCACCTGCTACCGGCGTATTGACGATTCTTTAGAGTCCTACACAGAGGTTTCTTGACTCAGGCAAAACGGAGTAGGGGCACATATGTGATATGTGCAGGACCGAGAATAATACGATATGAGATACCGTATTATATTCTCGCGATATTTGATATCAGCCGGGTCATCGGATCAAGTGTTGATTCGATGAATCGGTACATGATATATTAGTCGGTTATATTCGATATAGCCGGATTGTTGGATCAAGTGTTGATTCGATAATTTAATGTATAATTATATATGTGATATATTACATTACATTATCTAATATTGGCTCGCTTTATTATTTCATTTTCTCACCGGGTAATACATTGATATATATGCGATATATGTTAATTGTATTATTTTCTTTTATTACAAAATATATTATATATGTGATATATAATATTGTAACATGATATGATTACTAATGCAACATATTTAGTAGAGATTAAATAAGGTTAGGGTTTGAATTGGGTTAGTTCTTTCATGAACCTTCTAGAAGGTTTTCTTTTGTCATGAGCTAAGATATTTTTAGTGACTCATTCTTAACCCAACCCAAACCCTTAGCCTTAGTTAATTCTCTACATGAGTTAGCCTTGTCGTAGTTAACCATGGTTGCATTATTAATCATATATCATTTCATTATTCAACACAAAAGGTTTTATCCATTATTTCTTTTTCGTCTTCAACCTTGAGCTTTGAGAAAACTTTTTAGGTTTTCATTTTGTGATGATTAAGAGTGAGAATTTGAAAATAAAAGAGAGCACAAATACTACTCCATCATTCTCATCTAATCTAACCAATTAGATTAGGGTGCTCACCTCATTAGAGAGAGATAGCTTGAGTTATAGAAATTTTGAAGTAGATTATCGGAGAAAAGGAAGACTACAAGTTAGCATGGATCGTTCGAGTTGTGGAGCCTCTCTTGAGTCCGGGAGATCGTGCATCGCGGCGAAGGGACTTCTACTCGGAGCTTATGAAGCGAAGGAGCGGACTATAAAGGTTGTAATCCTTCACTTTTAGTTGTAAAGATGTTTACTTGCATGTTTAACCCTAATTATCTAGCAAAGATCCCGGTTTTGGGTTGTTCGGCACGTCTAAATTTTTATTCGGGTATGGTTGATGCCTTATTAACTCTTGTAAGAGAACATAGGAACCCTACAGTGGTATCAGAGCCTAGCTAGAGCATTAGGCGACGTGCATACGAAGTTAAAACTCCGATCGAGCCCCGATACATCAAACTAGACCCCTCTCTGGAAATTTTGTAAAAATGCGATTTTTTCTGCATTAAAAATACTCAAAAAAATCAGCAGGGAATTCTAAGAGTTACCGTGCAAAACGACACCAAAACTCCATTAAAGCGCCGCGGAACCGCGGCCGTACCATACCTTCTGCGGCGGTTCCGCGGCAGCACAGTAGAGTTAGGGTTAGCTTTTTGGCACAGTACATCCGTAGGTGTTTGCTGCTGCTTCTGGGTATTTTTAATCTGACTCAAGTGTTGAGTGTTCTGGGAATTATTTTGAATTCGTTGATTCGATCGGAAAGTTTAATCTCTTTATGTTTTCCGGATATTTTAGAAACTGTTAAAATGTTCGAACGGATATCATTAACTCACTTTTTCCCGGCACGAAAAACTTTCAAGTGTTGAATTTTTCACGAGTTTAAATCTTTCGGAAAAATGTGCAAGTAACGCGGTGGTCCCTCTAGAAAAACACAAACCTTAACTCGATTATGTGACCGTCTGAACCGCCTCTAAACCTTAGGGTTTGAGGCAGTACGGCGTGCCATATGTGAGGCGTTGGCTTGACCCTTCTACGGCTGGACCATTGGTACTGTGACATATTCTAGGATTATTTGAACTCCGCTCAAGTGTTGAGCTATTTAGGAAATCTTGGGTATTTGATTATTCGATCGGAAAGTTTAATACTGTCTATTTATCTGGAATGTGATACAATATGTGGAATTCATATAATTAGGCATGAAATGCGAAGTATGTGATATTTCGGATTTATGATGTCTAAAATGATTGTGGATTCCAAATGTTGTAGTTTTACAATTTCTTTTCTGTGACCGTAAGTGTAGTATGTAGTTGTATTGCCGGTTTTCGTTGCTATACATCAACGACGATCGGTGTATGCATACTTACTTACGTTGATGATATGAGATATTATATTGTGAATAGCCGGGGGTTTTATGTGAGATGAGGGTTTTTATTTTCATTCATGTAAAATTCATTTGTATGTAATACTTTTATTGGGGCACTTCCGGGATGAGATTGATGTCACTAGGGTATATTATTTACTTTTCCGCATTAGGTAGACCCAAGGAGGAGAGCACAAGTAACCGGGTTCTAGGGTCCAGTGGGAGGCCATCTCGAGGAGTCGAGACCGGGTCTCCTAACCCTAGAATTGGCAGTGTTGCTTGCCGCTCTCGTAGGGGTCTAGGGATGTGGGTTAGGCTATTCATCGCGACCGTGAAATCCGTGTTTTATACAGGCTCGTATTAAAACACGGACATTCTAGTATATCCAATATTTCATATATGTTCTTCTGCTGCAATGTTCTGTGATGAGATCATATTACTGCCTGAGACGAATGCCTATACTATATATATATATATATATATATATATATATATATATGTTGATATATAAATATTACTGCTTTCGTTTCTTCTGTGATGCTTAGGAAGTATAAACTGATGTGTTTTATTAATGAGATTAATAAAAGAAAAGAAAGCTAAAAGATGTTGTAGAATCAAAACTTTATAAAAGGGGTAGCTACAGTTTTGCTTTGCATAGCGGTATATATGATATACCCTACACCTTATTCGATGAGGAAAGAGCCGGGATCCCTTTACTGGGAGTGACCTCTTTAGCTAAACTGGCAGATGCTACAAACTCACGGTTTAGTTTTTGACAGCTTATATAGTTCTTGCTTTGCACAGCGGTATATATGATATACCCTGCACCTTATTCGATGGGGAAAGAGCCGGGATTCTTTAACCGGGAGTGACCTCTTTAGCGAAACTAGAAAAGCCTCAAAAACACTCCTTTTCAAAATCACTTGATTTTACGACGATATCAAGTTCTTTACGCTCATGGTTTTCTGAAAAACCTGCGTAACTCTCCGTCATTTTAGGAAATAGAGTACTTAGTATTCGTGCTGCATTTGTTGACCATAGTTAAGGCGCAGTGTACGGTAGCTAAGTGATGTTTTCCTATATAACATGAGATGTGATTAATTAGGATAGTCATATGACTTTGTTGACCATAGTTAATGGTCATATGGGTGGGTCTAAATTAATCAAGAAATAACGGGTGGAACTTGACTAGTGCTTATGATTTGTTGACCATAGTTAAGGTCATAAGTCACTAGGGGTAAAAGCATTATCGGGAATTTCAAGTGTTGAAATTTGCAATGAGATTGCATACCTCCTATGAGATAGTTGGATCTCGATACCCACTGCGAGTAAGAGTTACTCCTGGGAGAGTATTACACAGGACAATTAGCCGATCAAGTAGGTGTCTAGAAAGGTGTTAACGGGGTTATGCCTCTGGAAAAACGAGGTTTATTTTAATTAGGTCCGTGCGAAAGCACGGGGAATCTCCCTCAAGTACCGACACTGATCTGGATAAAAGATTGACGAAATTGTAGGGTGTAATTAATCCCGGCTAATCTTACCTTTTAGGGTTTGAAGATAGATTTGATAAAAACAGTGGGAGACATCCTGATTAGATAAGATAATAACCAATCTAATCTTGCAAGAGCATACGCTAAAGTGTTTTCTTCTCTCTCTCTCCAGGTAGCGACCATGTCAGGCCATAATCAAGATAATAATATGGATGTATTGACTGAACCCGCTTATTATACTGAGCAAGGGAACGTTGGTCCCATTCTTTCTTATAAGAGTTATAAGACTGAACAGGGAATAGGAGAATATATGGATTCTCACGCCGCCCAAACGGAGAACATGCATGTTGATGCACCTTCTTCGGGTGTGTTAGTTATTGAGAACTGTTTCTCAGTTCATCCTACGTCCTGGGTATTGGATACCGGATCGGGATCCCACATATGTAAATTGTTACATGGGCTACGTAAAGGTAGAGAACTGGGAAAAGGTGATCATTCCGTTCAAGTAGAGAATGGTGCAACTATTGCAGCCAAAGCAGTTGGCGAATATCACCTTGTATTACCAAGTCGTAATACACTGATTCTGAATGAGTGCTATTATATACCGAACATGATGTGCAACATTATATCAGTTTCTTTATTATGTAAAGAAGGATATAATTTTGTAGTAAAGGATAATGTTATGAACATATTCCTAGATCAAAAGTTGATTGGATCAGGCTCGTTACATAATGGCATATTCATTCTCAATCAAAATACAGTCCTTAATATACAAAACACACACAAGAGGAAGAGTTCAGAAATGAACGAATCCTTCTTGTGGCATTGTGGACTTGGTCATATCAATGCGACACGACTGGTTAAGTTACATAAGGATGGATATTTGAATCCGTTCGAATTATCATCTTATGATACTTTCCATTCATGTCTCAAAGGAAAAATGACCAAAACTCCGTTTAGTGGACACGGAGAAAGAGTTACGGAACTCTTAGGACTGGTACATAGTGATGTATGCGGTCCTATGTCTACGCATGCCAGGAACGGTTCTTCCTACTTCATTACATTCACTGACGGTCTCTCAAGATTCGGACATATGTTCCTGATGAAACACAAGTCTGAAGCTTTTGAGAAATTCAGACAATATAAGCACGAAGTAGAGAACCAAACGGGCAAAAGTATTAAGATCCTTCGATCTGATCGAGGAGGAGAATACTTGAGCAATGAGTACCGGGATTATTTAAAAGAGAATGGGATTCTCTCTCAGCTTACTCCTCCTTATACACCATAGCACAACGGTGTTATCGGAGCGGAGGAATCGCACCCTATTGGATATGGTGCGCTCTATGATGAACACTGCTGAGTTGCCTATCTCTTTTTGGGGTTATGCGCTGGAGACAGCCGCATACCTATTGAATAGAGTTCCAACTAAATCAGTGCCTACCACTTCATATGAGATTTGGAATGTGAAGAGACCATCTCTTAAACGAGTTAAGATATGGGGTTGTCCGGCCTATGTTAAAAAGCAAAATCCGGACAAACTCGAGGCAAGATCATGTTTATGTAAGTTTGTAGGATATCCAAAAGATTCCTATGGATATATCTTCTACCACGGTGATGAACAAAAGGTGTTTGTTTCTCAATATGCCACCTTTTTAGAAAAGGAATTTCTTGCAAAAGAAATTAGTGGCGAAGAGGTAGAGCTGGAAGAGGTTCCAGCACCACAAACTACAACTGATGATTTATTGGAGCCAGAGGATTCAGTAGTACCCGACGAACTCCAGCCTCTCCGCCGATCTAGCAGGGTTTCTCATCCACCTGAGAGATACTACGGTTTTCTCATTGATGGTGGAAGCGAGGATTGCATCATGGAAGATGATGACCCGACTAGTTTCAAGCAGGCCATCACAAGTGGTGACTCTGTGAAATGGCTGGATGCAATGCGATCTGAGACGGAATCCATGTACACCAACAAAGTATCGACTTTGGAAAATGCTCCTGAAGGGTAAAACCCATTGGGAGCAAGTGGATCTTTAAAAAGAAAATTGGTGTAGATGGAAAAGTTGAGACTTTCAAAGCTAGACTTGTTGCAAAGGGTTTTCGTCAACAACCAGGTGTGGATTATGACGAAACCTTTTCTCCAGTGGCTATGCTTAAGTCCATCCGGATCTTACTTGCCATTGCTGTATACCATGACTAAGAAATCTGGCAAATTGATATTAAGACCGCCTTTCTAAACGGTGATTTAGAAGAGTGCGTGTACATGACTCAGCCAGAGGGCTTCGTAGATAGTGGGAGCAGCGGAAAGGTGTGCAAGCTGCTTAAATCCATTTATGGGTTAAAGCAAGCATTGCGGAGTTGGAACATCTGTTTTGATGTTGTAGTCAAAGAGTTTGACTTCATCAAAAATATAGATGAACCTTGTATTTATAAGAAGGTTGCAGAGGGTAAGGTTGTATTTCTCGTATTGTACGTGGATGACATACTCTTGATAGGAAATGATGTTCCTATGCTGCAATCAGTCAAGCTCTTCTTATCACAAAGATTCTCAAT
This sequence comes from Agapanthus africanus, assembly GCA_030015575.1. Classification (NCBI taxonomy): domain Eukaryota; kingdom Viridiplantae; phylum Streptophyta; class Magnoliopsida; order Asparagales; family Amaryllidaceae; genus Agapanthus; species Agapanthus africanus. The sequence goes on along the minus strand of CM057344.1, from coordinate 84,788,767 downwards.
GAAAGATCTAGGTGATGCCTCCTGAATATTGGGAATCATGATCTATAGAGATAGATCTAAACGGATACTGGGATTGTCCCAATCCAGGTACATTGACACCATATTAAAGAGGTTTATTATGGAAGAATCCAAGCGTGGGAACCAACCCACGATCTCTGGACTCACTCTCTCCAAAGAGATGTCTCCCAAGACTGATTTGGAAAGAGCTCGCATGCAAGGGATACCCTATGCTTCGGCAGTAGGCTCTATCATGTATGTGATACTATGTACCAGACCCGATGTAGCATACTCACTAAGTGTAGTGAGTCGGTATCAAGTAGATCCTGGAGAGAGTCACTGGACAGCTGTGAAGAACATTCTCAAGTACTTGCGAAGGACTAAGGAGATGTTCTTGGTGTATGGTAACGGAGAACTCCAGGTGGAGTCCTTTACCGATTCCAGCTTCCAAAGTGATAAGGACGACTCTAAGTCGTACTCGGGATTTGTCTTTACCCTCAATGGAGGGGCGGTATGTTGGAAGAGTTCCAAACAGGATACCGTTGCAGACTCGACGATGGAGGCTGAATACATCGCTGACAACGATACTGCCAAAGAGGCTGTCTGGATAAAGAAGTTCATTAGTGAACTTAGTGTGGTTCCATCCATTGAACATCCAATACCTCTATATTGCGATAACAATGGAGCTGTGGCTTTGGCCAGGGAACCCAGGTCCCATCAAAAGTCCAGAAATATTCTGAGGCGGTATCACCTGATCAGGGAGATAGTTGATCGCCGGGAGATTGAGGTCAGAAGAGTAGATACGAAGGACAACACTGCGGATCCACTCACAAAGGCCATTCCCCAGATACAGTTTGAGAGATTATTCGGGATGCTAGGTATGAGATACTACAGCAGATGGCCTTAGTGCAAGTGGGAGATTGTTAGTTATGTATATGCCCTAGAGGCCATTGTTGTACATATGATGTATATTATAATGGATGCTTGGATATATATAGAGAGAACTTTCTTGCTCGTCATGATAGTATGCTATTTGGTTTCCTTTTATATTAACATGTTGACTTATATTAGTTTACTGTCTTACTCTCACATGTTGATAAAGCCCTTAGGATCTGTACTCGACTACTGGGACTATGATGAGATCATACTAGTGGGGCCACGGTAGTCGATGAGTACATCCTATAACTGTTCTTAGTCGAGGGTGTGTCGAGACAGGGCATCGATACACCAGAGTAGACTAGCGTATATGCATCTTGACCCATATGATGGGTGATGGATGATCCCATATCCATCGGTGTTTTGACATCAAGGATGGTGTACGGGTGCTCAGTGGAGACTGGGTACACTGGACGGACTCACCGAGAACTCCCAGATGGTGATATACCTCACGTCAGATGGCAGTTCTCCGGTGACACTGGTACAGGGTAGTCTGTAGACCCGAGATCGTCATAGAGTCTTGTGTGATTCCCACTGTGCTTTGATTTCCACCTTACCACGTCCAAGAGGGCGTGCAAAATGGTGGCTTTTGGGTGCAGTCCCGAATCACATGGAGGCAATGAGCGATATGAGGGGATTCGTCTCTCCTGGTATAGGGAGTTGATGTTGTGCTGTGTTCGATTGGCTATAACTGGAAGTCCCTGGCCATGGCTGATATAGAGATTTACTGGTAAGTGTTATCAGTAGTTTCTCGGCCCGTTATAAGCCTCACATCGACACGACTTATCGATTACTGGGGTCTGACGTATACCACCCCTAGACTAGATATGCAACATATCAGATGAAGAAACCGAACTTTACGGGAGTGTTACTGATTGGATTCACAGGAGAATGTACATGCTTGCTTGTTGATGTTCTGATCGCTCAATACCTGGGTGGCTGTTATGTTTAGCTGACCGCTTGCAGCTTGTGGGTGTTTGATATGATCATCACCTGCTACTGGCGTATTGACGATTCTTTAGAGTCCTACACAGAGGTTTCTTGACTCAGGAAAAACGGAGTAGGGACACATATGTGATATGTGTAGGACCGAGGATAATACGATATGAGATACCATATTATATTCTCGCGATATTTGATATCAGCCGGGTCATCGGATCAAGTGTTGATTCGATGAATCGGTACATGATATATTAGTCGGTTATATTCGATATAGCCGGATTGTCGGGTCAAGTGTTGATTCGATAATTTAATGTATAATTATATATGTGATATATTACATTACATTATCTAATATTGGCTCGCTTTATTATTTCATTTTCTCACCGGGTAATATATTGATATATATGCGATATATGTTAATTGTATTATTTTCTTTTGTTACTAAATATATTATATATGTGATATATAATATTGTAACATGATATGATTACTAATGCAACATGTTTAGTGGAGATTGAACAAGGTTAGGGTTTGAATTGGGTTAGTTCTTTCATGAACCTTCTAGAAGGTTTTCTTTTGTCATGAGCTAAGATATTATGGTTGATATTTTTAGCGACTCATTCTTAACCCAACCCAAATCCTTAGCCTTAGTTAATTCTCTACATGAGCTAGCCTTGTTATAGTTAACCATGGTTGCATTATTAATCATATATCATTTCATTATTCAACACAAAAGGTTTTATCCATTATTTCTTCTTCTTCTTCTTCAACCTTGAGCTTTGAGAAAGCTTTCTAGGTTTTCATTTTGTGATGATTAAGAGTGAGAATTTGAGAATAAAAGAGAGCACAAATACTACTCCATCATCCTCATCTAATCTAGCCAATTAGATTAGGGTGTTCACCTCATTAGAGATAGAAAGCTTGAGTTATAGAAATTTCGAGGTAGATCTTCGGAGAAAAGGAAGACTACAAGCTAGCATGGATCGTTCGAGTTGTGGAGCCTCTCTTGAGTCCGGGAGATCGTGGACCGCGGCGAAGGGACTTCTACTCGGAGCTTATGAAGTGAAGGAGTGGACTACAATGGTTGTAATCCCTCACTCTTAGTTGTAAAGATGTTTACTTGCATGTTTAACCCTAATTATCTAGCAAAGATCCCGGTTTTGGGTTGTTCGGCACGTCTAAATTTTTATTCGGGTATGATTGATGCCTTATTAACCCTTGTAAGAGTGCCTAGGAACCCTACAGCTAACTCTCCTCAGAGCCCCCATGCACAAATTGGCTTCCTCGGCCTCCCGGCTCGCTTCCGAGCTATCACAGGACCAAGATGCCTCGGCTCTCTCGCTCGCCCCCGAGCTCTCCCGCCGAGGCCATTTTCCTCGGTATCATCGACCGACCAATGGTACCACTCGCAGGCATAACCGCCGCTCCATGAATCTCGCCATGCGCGAGATCTCCGCCGGCCACATCCCACGTTCCTCGCCATTACGATCCCCATTAACGAGCCTGTCTCGCCATTAATGGGAAGATCCGCTTATCACGTGGGCGTGACGTCGGGAGCGTAACGGCCGGCGTGATTCTCGCGCCTGCCCCTGCATGCCGCCGCCGCTATATAAACCTCTCTCCCAGAGGGATCAAGTAAGCCATTTTTTACTCCACTAAGCCGTTACTCTGCTCGGATCTCGTTACTGACTTGATTGTCGGAGGGTCTTCGGTGGTACCAAACCACCTTGGGACTTCCCTACAGGTACTCGGCGCAAATCTCTTCCAACCCATTGAGATCCACACATCGCAGGAGATCACGCTCCAGATCAAATCCCAGCCATCAATCGTAGCCATCGGCAAATCAACGGGAGACAATATTTGAAGGAGACCGGAAAGGCTCCTCCATCAGCTGGCGCCGTCTGTGGGAAACTAACTCCACAAAAACAAAAGTTCGTCTCCCGATCTCCAACCACATGGCGAGCGATCACCCTGAAGATCCAAGCATCAGCCGGCGCCTCCCCCTCAACGGGGGCGCGGATCATCCTCCGCCGAATGACCTCACCTCCTCCTCCGTCGGCCGCCGCCTCGCGGCCTCCGACAGTCGCGGGTACCCCAAGCCGTGCCATTTAACCTCAAGGTCTCACATCAGAGAGATTCGCCCCGAATCTCATCGCACCCCTATCTCTTACAAGACGGTGGCGGTCAGCTTGCCTGCTTCCAGGCATGATCAACACCCCCTCCCTCGACGGGGTCACGCACACGAGACTCACTGGGACATCTCAGAGACGTCCTCGCCGAAGGATCTAAGGGGCCTCGCCAGAAGGAGTCGAGGCTCATCAAAAATCATGGGCGTGTCAGCAGGGGGTCCATCAAGCCCCTGTGAGACTCCGCACCCCCCGCCGGCAGTAGAGGCCGACAGCCGCCCAATGAAGAAGGCCAGGGACCGTGAGCCGATCACTTTTGACGACGGAGATTTCCATGGAATATCGCTGCCACACAACGACCCTCTAGTGATCATTGCTCGGGTCCACCAATACGAGGTGCACAGGATACTGGTCAACTCGGGTAGCGCGGCGGACATCCTCTTCCACGACTGTTTTCTGCGCATGGGGCTCACCCCGGCAGACCTAAGTCCGACCTCGCACATCCTTTCAGGGTTCACCAACCACTCCATCCCGGCGGAAGGGGTGGTCACTCTGCAGTTTAATGTCGGGGAGGCCGGCCGCACCGAACATTGCCCATGGAGTTCATCGTAGCAAGAATCCCATCGGCCTAGAACATCCTCCTCGGCCGCCCGATGCTGAACTCACCCCGGGCCCAGATATCGACCTATCACCTGGCAATGAAGTTCCCTCTCAATCAGGGTGGGATAGGTCGGGTCTACGGAGACCAACGGGTTGCAAAGGTATGCCTCACCGAGACGTCTTCGTCCGAGCAGCCAGCAGAAGGAGCCAAGGTTGAAGATGACATCAAGGGCTCGCTGGACACCCGAGACGAGCAAAAAGAGGTTCGGGGGACCCCAGTCGAACCATTGATCGAGGTACCTAAAAACCGTCCAAGTCGGATCACTTTTGACAGGAACTCAGCGGGACGACCTGATCGGTTTCCTAAGAAAAAACTCCGATGTCTTCGCCTGGGCACCTGCTGACATGCCTGGGATCGACCCCAAGCTCATTTCTCACAAGCTCAGGATTGACCCTACGGCCCGACCCGTCAGGCAGAAGAAGCGAAGCTTCACCCCGGTCAAACAGAAGGTTATCGAAGACAAAGTTGATCGACTTCTCGCCGCCAACTTCATCCGGAATGTACCCTACTCGGAGTGGCTGGCAAATGTAGTTCTGGTCAAGAAGTCAAGCGGGAAGTGGCGCATGTGTGTCGACTTCACCGACCTCAATAAGGCCTGCCCCAAGGACAACTACCCCCTCCCTCGGATAGATCGGCTCGTCGACAGCTTGGCCGGCCACGAGCTATTGAGTTGCATGGATGCTTTCTTCGGCTACAATCACATCCGTATGAATTCGGCATACGAAGATCTCACCGCATTCACTACGGACCGAGGGGTATATTGCTATAAGGTGATGCCCTTCGGTCTCAAGAACGCCGAAGCTACGTACCAATGGTTGGTTAACCGCATGTTCAAGCCGCAGATCGGCAGGAATATGGAAGTCTACGTCGACGACATGCTTGTCAAGTCCATTTCATCGGCCGACCACGCCAAGGACCTGGGCGAGGCCTTCGAAGTTCTCCGCAAGTTCAAAATGAAGCTAAACCCCGCCAAATGTGCATTCGGAGTCACCCGGGGAAAGTTCCTCGGTTTCATGGACACTCACCATGGAATCGAGGCTAACCCAGAGAAAATCGATGCTATCCTCAACATGGCCGCGCCCAAGTCCAACGTTGAGATTATGCGGCTCACGGGGCGAGTGGCCGCTCTAAGCCATTTTATGTCAAGGTCGGGGGAGAAGTGCCTTCCGTTCTTCACAGCTCTGAGGAAGATCCCGAGGTTCAAGTGATCGGAGGAGTGCCAGATCGCTTTCGACCAATTGAAGAGGCACCTCGCGACCCCACCACTGCTCACCCGGCTAGTCGAAGGAGACGAGCTGTCGCTGTATCTGGCGGTATCCGACCAAGCAGCGGGCTCGGTGCTCGTCCGAGAGTTCGATGGAGTGCAGAACCCGGTGTACTATGTGAGCCACGTCTTCAAGGGCGTAGAGACGAGGTATCCAGCCATAGAAAAGATTGTCTTGGCCCTCGTGGTGACCTCAAGGAAGCTACGACACTACTTCCAGGCACACACCATCCTCGTCCTCACCGAGCGCCCGTTGGGGGCTATCCTCGCATCACCGGAATCCTCGGGCCGCTTAGAGAAGTGGAGATGGGAGCTATCTCAGTTCGACATAAAATATCGCCCGAGGCAGGCCATCAAAGCGTAGGCCCTGGTCGATTTCATTGTTGAATGCACCATCCCCGGCAAAGAACTAGAATCCGTGCCAGCCCTCGCAGCCCGACACCCCATCGCGGAGAGGCCCGACTCAGCCCCTGAGTGGGTCATTTACGTCGACAGATCTTCAACCGAGGAAGGCTGCGGTGCCGGCCTCATCATCCGGGGCCCGAACGAGGCAGAAATGGAGTACTCTCTGAAGCTCGGATTCAAGGCCTCAAACAACGCGGCAGAGTATGAGGCCCTACTGGCTGGACTGCACATGGCCTCCGGGCTGGGGCTGAAGACGATTCGAATCCGCAGCGACTCAGCCTTAGTCGTCGGCCAAGTGACCGGCCGCTTCGAGGCTCGGGAACCCCTGATGATGAAGTACCTTGATGAAGTAAGGAAGCTTCGGAAAAACTTTGACGAAGTCCAGGTGGAGCAAATACCCAAGCAGCTCAATGCCCAAGCCGACGCCCTGAGCAAGCTGGCTTCGTCTTATTCGGCCAACAAAAAGCGGTCTATCCTCTTCGAGACCTTGCCCCAGCTCAATGTAGAGGACGGAGCGACGATACTCCATATATATGCGGCGCGGGAAGACGACCAAGACTGTAGGAAGCCCCTCGTAGAGTTCCTAAGGGACGGTATGCTCCCAGAAGATCGGGAAGCAGCCCGCCATCATCGGGCCAAAGCCCGTCACTTCATCTGGAGTAATGGAAACCTTTACAAGAAATCCTTCACCCAGCCCCTGCTCCGGTGCGTCGACCCCCACGAAGCTGACTACGTCCTCCGTGAAATCCATGAGGGGGTCGGTGACGCACACCAAGGGGCCCGAACCTTGATCCAGAAGGCATTGCTCCAGGGGTACTACTGGCCCACTGTTCACGAAGACGCCCAGAAGCTCGTCAGAAGGTGCAAAAGTTGCCAACTCCACGACAGCATACCACGCCTTCCAGCTACCGAGCCGACTGCTTTAACATCCCTGTGGCCGTTCACCCAGTGGGGTTGGACATGATAGGCCAGTTCCCCACCAGTGCGGACGGGTACAAATATGTCCTCGTCGCGGTAGAATACTTCACAAAGTGGATCGAGGCCGTCCCCATTAGGAAACCGGATGCCGCCACGACCATCAAGTTCCTGCAGAACAATCTGATACTTTGGTTCGGCATCCCAAGGTGTATTATCACCGACCACGGGACGAACTTCGAAAATGAAAAAGTGAAAGATTTCTGCGGCGAATACCATATCCTCATGAAATTCGCCGTGGTCGCGCACCCCCAATGCAACGGGCAGGCCGAAGTTGCTAACCGAGACATCCTCCGAGGTCTCCGGACCCGTCTAGAAGGACGACTCTTATGGGCCCAGTGCACATCAAAGAAGACCCCCACTGGGGAAACCTCCTTCAGCCTCTGCTACAGGACTGAGGCAATGGTCCCAACGGAGATCAGGCTACCCAGTCATCGGGTCAAGAATTTCGACGACGAAGCAAACACTTCGGCGCTATGGACCAACCTGGACATCTTGCTGGAGAAGAGAGACCGGGCTCAAATCAGAGCTACCGCTTACCAGCAACAAACTACTTGATACTACAACACGCGGGTCAAGCGTCGCTCCTTCAAGACCGGAGACCCGGTCTTGCGGCGGAACGAGTTCGTTGATCAAAGCAGGTGTTTCCCCCAATCAGAGAAAAGCTCTGTTTCAAAATTCAAAATTTAAATTGAAGCAACGTTTCAGATTCAACGCTCTGCACGCTGAGCGCCACGTGTCAAACACGGGTGCGCTAGCGCAGTTGCGCTGCGCTGCACGCCACGTGTCAAGCACGGGTGCGCTAGCGTAGTTGCGCTGCGTGCCACGTGTCAAGCACGGTTGCGCTAGCGCAGTTGCGCTGCGCTCTGCCCTGCGCGCCACGTGTTGAACATAGGTACGCCAACGCTGGGATTAAAAAATCCCCCACCGTTAGATCAAAAGATCTACTAATAATAAATTATTAATTAATCAGAACTAAAATTCTGTTATGGAAAGATCTTTCCAATCTTATTAAAACAAGAAGATTATCTTCTGTAAAACAGAAACCTTAGGATCAAAGATCCAACGGTAGGAAATATTCCCAAATCAATCAGAGAAAGATCTCTTAAAACTGATTCAACAAATCAATTGGCCATATATAAAGGCCCCAAGACTTCAAGAGATAAAAGATAGAAAAACCCTTTAAATACTTTGAGAAAACTCAAAGAGAAAGAAATGCGAGCCTTTAGAAAAAGAAGATCATTTCTTCATCTTCAAGGTAAAGAACTAGTTCTTGAACCACAGAGATGAAATCATCTCGTAAAAAGAAGAATCATCTTCTAAAAAGATCATAGATCTACAAAAGACCAAGGTCTATGATAAAAAGAAAAAATAAAAAAGATCTAATTATAAAAAATTAAAAGTATTTTCTTCATTCACAGATCCTTGATCTACAAAGGCAGAGCCCTTTTATAAATAAGAACTTTTGTTCTTGAATCTTGAGGCAAAGTCTCCTTTAAGAAGAACATAAAATTTGTTCTTTGATTTTAAAATTGATCATATGCGCTTTGCGCTATTGAAAAGTGCCTTGCACTCATGAACTGCGCTTTTGCGCTCATAGGACCGGCGCTCAGCGCCAAAATCTGCCACGTGTCAACCAAAGACACAATCTGCGCTTTGCACTTCTGAAACAGCGCACTGCGCTCATGGGCTGACGCTCAGCGCCAAGCGCGTCACGTGTCACTCGCTGGCGCGCCAACAGACTAGTGCAAAGCGCTCATAAATTAAAAGCGCAATGCGCTAATGAACTAGCGCTTAGCGCTAAGCGCGACACGTGTCCTCTTCATATGCGCTATCTGATAGAAGCGCAATGCGCTCTTTAACTGGCGCAAAGCGCCTGGCGCTCCACGTGGCACATTGTCAGAACACAGTTTGTTCTGATGAAGACAAAAGATGTCAGAACCCAATACTTAGCATTATTAAAAGGGCCGAGCCTAAATAAAGGCTTAATAGCCAGAACAAAAAAATATGTTAAACATTTTAATTGGACTTAGCCCAATTGTGGCCATAAGTCCTCAACTTATCTTGAACTGAGCACATCTGCTCTTTTAACCAACCCACCTTGGTTCAAGGGTACATCTCTTCACTCTTTTGATATTTGTCGTTGTAATTTCTCAACGTCTTCAAAGAGGTGATGGGTCCCGACAGCCACACATTTCATAGACTATGACGTTTCTAAACACCGGACTGTGGGGTCCTTAAACCCATGGACTATGATGTCCCTAACCTCGACCGTGATGTCTTTAAACTAACATTGGACTGTGGAGTCCTTAAATTCACGGACTAGATGTCCTTAAACTCGACCGTGATGTCTTTAAACTAACATCGGACTGTGGAGTCCTTAAATTCACGGACTATGATGTCCTTAACCTCGACCGTGATGTCTTTAAACTAACATCGGACTGTAGAGTCCTTAAATCCACGGACTATGATGTCCTTAACCTTGACCGTGATGTCTTTAAACTAACATTGGACCGAGATGTCCTTAAACTAATATTGGACCGAGATGTCCTTAAACTAACATTGGACCACCATGTCCTTAAACTGGTCATCGACCGCAATGTCCCTAAAATAAACATTATAGTACAAATTGTAACATTTCAGAAAATATAAAATATTATTTTTGGGAATTTAATATTAAAATAATATTTTTCCCGAAAACTGCCGATTTGCGAAATTGGGGTTTTCGAAAAAGGGTATAAATATATACCAATAATTATGAAATAAATGGAAATTAAAATGATTTATTCATTTAATAATATAATTAAAGGTTTTGGCATTTTTAAAATTTATTATACGCAGTTTCGATAAAAACCCGATTAGTGCACTGCTAATCGCGATTAAACCAAATCCGCGTTTTTACAGTTTCCATGGTTAGTGCACCATGACATGTTCATTTTGTTACATGTTTCATTTCATTTGGGCTTTATATTATGGTTTTTGGTGAGAAAAAGAGAGAGAAAAGGGGGTCATGATGAGTGAGGAGAGAGAAAGGGACATAATGATGGCTTGAAAAGAGAAAGAGTGTGTGAATTATAATGAGAGAGGGGGGGTGGGCTGCTGCCCAAATAATAATCCCTCACCATTTCCATCATCTTCTTCATTTCCTCAAGCTCCCAACCCTCCTCAAATAATCCCTAGATCCATCTCCAACCATGCCCCAAAACCCTACACACCCTTTACAGATATTAATCCCCTCTTCAACCTCTACACATGGGACCAAGAAAAATTCAGTTTTGATGATCTTGGGGGATTCATGGGTGCTTTATGAGGTAATCCCTTCACTAATTAGGTAGTTTTCCATTTAATTAAGTATTTATATGTGTTTAGATGTGATATTATGGAGGTAGTGAACATTGGGAAACCCTAGTGAAGAATTGAGTGTTGGTTTGAATTGGGTGATTCCTAGTAGCTGTTAACTAAACTTAGATGCTGTTTAGTGACCTTGACCAGACCTTAGAAACCCTAAAACACGAATTTAGAAACCCGACATTGGAAAAACTGCAAATCTGGGAGTGTATTTAGGAATCTGCTATCACCCCGAGACCCCTAAAATAAAATTGAGCTGACAGTGAGTCGTGCAGGCACCTAGGAAGCTACCACCAAGACCCGAGCCCCTAATTCAAAGTCCTGGCCGCAGATATATTAATTCTGGCCGTAATTTGCGGCCAGAGCAGGGTAGAATTGTTCCAGATTTGGTCCATGGCTCTTTTTGCACTAAAATAGACCCCTCCTATATATAGTTTTGGCTAATTGTCATCTGGGGAAAATCTGGGAGCATTTTGGTGTGTTTTAGGCGATGTTTTCCGTATTTTTAAATGCACTTTCTTGATATTTGGATTTGTATTTGGTTGTCGGGTGTTCGTACATCGACAACAGGGGTTGTTTGTTGGATTTGCATGTTTGGGCCATAGGTTCTAACCTGTGAGCACACTGTGCACTGTATCGGTTTTCTGCATCGATTTTAATACGTATGGCGATTGGTTATTATTGTAGGTACCCTCGCATGGATTCCGAGGCAAAGAAGCATGGCGCCATCGATTTCGGCGAGCGAAGACCAGGTGAGTAGATCTATATCTACCGGGGAAGTCGGGTGGATGGCGTATAGCACCCCCGCAAACTTCTGATGGAAACCGAGTTATAGATTATGGTTAGGAAACCTAGATTAGGAAACTAGGGTTATAATATAGATAGCTATGTAGTCACATTAGAAACTAGAGGTTAGTTAAGTGTGATATGCTACTACTACCCTAGGATGATGTTTAGCGATATTACCGCTTAGGGTTCTGTAGGACTAGATAGTCGATGTAGATACGTCATCCGAACCATACCTTTTTCTAAACTAAGGAATCGTATGTATCTTTTAAATGTATATCTTGAGGGATGTTACAGATTTTCAAATGATATCTTTTCCTTAAAAGCACCGTAACCCCTGTTTCCAAAACTACGATTCACTTCTTTAAAAATCTGATTGTATGGTTCGGAAGTGTTTGTTAGATTAGATACTACATAGTAGAGATAGCATGTTTATGTAAATTCGACATGATATGAGATATAAATGCGATGGAAGAATACAAGATGAATTTGATGATGATATGATATGATGGTATATGGATACGAGTCGATCGAGATGACTTATACCCTGCCGGTCCCTTGATATGAGATTATTGCAGATGCGACCCGGGACATAGGTATATAGGGTTATATATATGGAATGTTGTGAATCATGGATGATAGGCCGTATATGATATTAGGCCGTACTCTCATTTGTCTTATAGGATGATAGGATCCCTATTAGCTTAATGCCGCCGCACGATGATATTCCGTGCGTGATGAGTTGACTTGATGATTGATCCTTACCCTTGACTAGAGGTTGCCGTACGATGGATATTATACCGTACGCGATGTTATTGCGCTAGATGCCGATTGATAGATTCACCGACTGATAGATTCACCGACTGATAGATTCACCGACTCGGACATATGATAGTTGTGTATACCATATAGCTGTTAGCTGATGATTTACTTGCTGCACTCATGATATTATTATTGCATCGCATATACCTGTGATAGTACACCTGCACCATTATCGATGATGCGTATGTTACACGTATATATATTTGCCGGCTCACACACTTCATCATCGATAATTGCCATGTCACTACACAGTAGGGTTGCTGCATCATGGCATACACATATTGTACCTACATAAATAACCGGTTTTATTGTAAAATTGGGAACCGCATATTATATTTTAAAAAAAACTGGAATCATTTTAAAAGAGCGGTTTTCCCTTAATATGTCGTATCACTATTCCATATTGCATGATACACGGATATGCTCGCATTTCTTTTTACATGTCGCATACATCATGCTCTTTTATTTTACGCATCGAGATATGCTGTTTTTATGAGATTTATGGATTTGAGAACCGTGGCTATTTCAAAAGGAAGCATGTTATATTTTAAAAACCCGGTTTCTCTTGATATGATATTTCGGTGCGTCCACCATGCGTTTTCTCGGTTCTGAGAGTGGCATGTGAAACCCGATTCGAGGAGTGGTAGGCACCGATTGCGGGTACATGGTGGACCTGGTGAGGTACCCCGGGGCAAGAAGACTCGTATATGTTAGACGGTGAGCCCGGCAGGGGGAGCACTACCTACCGGTGATAGTATGTAGACTCGGCGGTTATCCGGAGGATACCGACCGGAGTAGCGAGATGGATATGAGGGCCGACCAGGGAGTGCGGCGCCTGAGGGCCGATCTGAGGATACGGCGCCTGAGATATATGAGGATTTACGTGCCGATGCTGGGTACGGTTTTCATGATGTTTTCGAGTGTCGATGCTAGGCACTCACGTTCCATGATTTGATGTGTCGGGAGGGACACTGTTGATATACATATATCCTCATACTTTCATGCACACTCTTTTATGATATTTACATGCATGATATTGTTGCGCCAGTGGTTGACACGTGGGCTAGATCCACATACATACATACATACACCGATGCTACTATCGGAGATTTTGCACATGCTTAGAGATATTGATTTATGGGTGGACGAGATCCACATATCCACATGCATATAGATAGTGACTACCTTGTTGGCACATTTACGACCCAGTCACCCTAGATATCATAGTATTACCTTATGATATAGTTGACCTAGGAGTCGTTGTTTATTCGATTTCTACTTGTAGATATATTTCTATTCACGAGTTGGCAACTCACCCCCGTTGTGCCACAGTTCTTGCAGGTTGACCGCTTGGATCAGTAGCGGATTCGCTGGCACACAGATTCATTTGGGTGTTTTGCATTGGTAGGTGGGACATTTGTATCGTACCCACTCTTGTATTATATTTCATATTGTATCTAGTTAACTCCATCAATCAACCAAAAGTTGTATTTGTGTAAGTGATGAGACTTAGTGAGACTTGTAGTTGCGAGATTTGAGCGATGGGTTTTATTTTCCCTTTGGGGTTGTATCTTGCTCTTTTCTTTATCTTTTTGCGGTGAACTTCGCCGTTGGGCGTCGTATACTCATTTATATTGTATTGCGTGGTTGTGATCCGCCGTTTGGCGAAGAGCTAGCTCCCGCTTGGGGATGCCATTATTCTTGCTATGTATTTATGGTTTTGGATCAAAATATACAAAGGAGGTGCTGCCAAAATTTTTCAAAAGACGAAACATGTTTTTCAAACTAGAAAATTTCATTTGCATCATTCATATTTCTTTCTATGCATTAAGCACACTTAATTTTATTATACCTTTATTTCAAAAACTCCACCTCCTTTATTTTCTTAAAAAGGTTTAGATTTCTGGGTTTCAGCTTACTTGAATTCCATTACGCCTTTAGACGTGGCGTGATTCAAGTGCTGGTCATGAGCTAATACTTCGGGTCGTGACACAAATGCTATTTTGTTAGATCTAAACGATCCCGTTAGGTTGATCTTAGTCTCAAATGAGACTAACGTATCCTTAACAAATGTTTAAGTTGATCTTAGTCTCAAATGAGACTAACGTATCCTTAAACCCAAACCCAAACCCAAATCTAAGAAAATACGGATTTGGACTAGTCCATGCCCTACGGGCGACAACATAAATTAGTCTCCGTACACAATCCACGGGAAACCACAAACAAAACAAATACACACGACACGAAATGACCATCTGGAGAAGGAGAAAGTGGTTACCGCGATGTGGTAGCGTAATTAACTGCAGGGGCTTGCGCCTGCAGGGAAGAGTGTCCCCACAATCAAAAACCCCTCAAATGAGTGGGAATCTGACGAAGTCTGCTATATCGGCCGCATCCGTTTAAACCTTTGATACATGGTGCCATAAATCAACTTGGCATCTTTGGAGAGATGGACGGATATGACCAATTAGCGTCTGCCCTCGGAGTTCAGGCCCCGACGTTCCAACGTCCCGGTCGCGTCTTTCCGGCGGGGAACAGATTCTGGCACGCCCGGTGGGACCTTTTCCTCTTTCCACTCCACACTTCGTGTGTCGTGTTCGCGAACGAATCACGGTTTGCTAATGGTTGCTCTTGGATTCGAGGTACTGAGATTTGGCATTTTTCTTGGTGCAGAAAGGGAAGGATCAATGGCGTCCACTTATGCAAAGTGTTCCAACTGCAATTGCAACCCACACTCCGCCTCATCTGGAGGCATAGCTTATGGGCCCCAAGCGGCTTCTTTGTTCGCGATGCCGGTGGACCAGGTGACTCAGGCCACCACCGGATTGTTTTTCGGGACTATGCTCCCACCGATGAGCTTCGGCGCTCCTATTCCAACACAGGAAACTCCCAAGAAGTCGGTCTTTGATCGGCTTTCTACTACCGCGGCCCCTCTCAACGGGTCGTCCGATTCCAGCGCCTCAGTCTTCACTAGATTGGGCCAAAGTTCCTGTGGGCCCGTGATGAAGCCTGCAACTCAAGAAAATGTTGTTCCGAAGAGAGTAACCATCCCTACTCCCGAAGTTGTCAAGACGACTGCTCCTGCCAAAGGGTCGGTCTTCACAAGACTGACTGTTCCGGCTCCCACTCCGGTTCCCGTTCCCGCTCCAAAATCTGTCTTTGACAGATTAAATACTGCTAATCAACGGACATCAGTCTTCAAGAGGCTGACGCCAGCAACAGCCCTTCACCAGAATAGGGGGCATAACGAAGTCGCCCCTAAAGCTGAAACAATCCCAACAGCTCGACACGCTCGACGTCGCCACTGGCGCCGAGTAAGGAAGACAGGGGGCAACTCTCCCTCTGGGCTAACTCCACCAGCCCCAATGGTAGAAGTCAATGCTGCTGTTCCAACTGGGAACAGCTTTGAATTGCTGAACAAGGTGCGCAGGAACTCTCCTACCGCCGTACTGAAAAGATCTCCTCCATCAGTGGAGAATGTTGCGGAAATAAAGCTGGAGCAGTCCCCTCAACAGCTGTCTTCCAAAATCTACAAAGTCTGGAGACAGGTTCGGGACTCAGTAATTGATCAAGATTACCCCCGCTGCCAGAAAAAGGTGAAGGTTCAGCAGGAAGAGAACCGTCCTGTCAAACCACGAAAGACTATAGCTGCTTGGGTGCCCGTTGCAACGGCCCCCTCGACTTCAACTGCTCAAAAGAGAAGGAGGCCAGAGAAAGCCCCTGTGAATGTGGCAAACCGTAAAAGTGCTGAATCTAAACGTCCCAAGTCTGGGGGCATGATAGTGCATACTATTTATATGGCTTCCGGAAAAGAGGAAAGCCGTGCCTCTACAGGTCATCGACCGCTTACCCGATCGATAACAAACGCTCAAGAACAACAGCAACAGAAACTTCAGGAGATGCTGACTGCAATGGCCGCACTCACTGAGCCAAAAGAAAATCTAGAAACCTCGGAGCAGCGTCGGGAACAGGAAACTGATACCGAGTTCCTCCGAAAAATGCTCGAGAGAAAAGAAAAGGAGGCCGCAGAGCAGGCAACCAATATAAAAAGAATGTCTCTTTTGTTCTAAGACATGGCCGGCATGATGTTACAGCCAGAACCTCCAGCTGAAGATCCCCCGATCATCGTTGATGACGACAGAGGGAAGACATCGAATCCTCCTCAGGCTCTTTCAGCAGCTAAAGAGGAGACCATTTCTAAGGACGCTCTGGATGATTACATTTCCCAGCAAATACGAGCTCACCAAGCGAATGAGGCGGCCGGGCAGATCGTTAAAACGGGACGACCATATCCAGGATGGTATGACCAGATAAAGTACCCGCCGGGATATACGATCCCTAAATTTCACGTATACAAAGGGACGGGCAATCCCCACCAGCATGTCGCCCAGTTCAGGGCTCTATGTGGCAACACCGGAGGTGATGATAAATTGCTACTTCGCCAATTCGTCGGCAGCTTGTTAGAGACGGCGTTCGAATGGTACTCTGAACTCCCGAACGACTCCGTCAAGACATTTGCAGAGATGGAGCTGATGTTTACCCAACGTTTCGCAAGCGCTAGTGAACGCACCCCGATCACCGCATTGATTAACGCCAGGGTGAAGCCAGGCGAGACATGGGTACAATACGCAATATGGTTGCGAAATTTATGGTCGAAATGTGAGTAGCGCATCGAGGAAGCGCCGGCAGTGGGCTTGTTCGTGGGCACTCTGGACCCTCATGCAACTATTTCATAGTTTATGATGTTCTTCAAACCGACCACGTTCCAAGCCTTGATCGACAAGCTGGCCCAAATGGACCAGATGGGTCATAGACCGTCTCTTCCGAAGCCGGAGCCGCGGAACGAAAAAGGTAAAGGGAAGGCGACCTTCATTGCGAATACCCAACAACATCCCAGTGCTCCAAAACTAACGGATCAACTGGAAGAGAGACGGCGCTATTATAATGAGAAAATGAAGCGTCCTTACTTGTTCCCACGGGGCAAAATGAAGAGACTGTCTGAACTGGCGATGCGCAACAAGCTTATCAATCTGCCGAATCCAAAGCGACCATTGCAACCCGGCGAAGCGAATAATCCTAATTATTGCCCTTACCACCAAACGGTAAGCTATCCAATCGAAGATTGCTTCATCTTTAAGGGATGGATCGAGGATCAGTACCAACAAGGCAAGTTTGCGCTGTCTGAGAAATGGAAAGTAAGCCCACCACAACTGCACACTCCTAAGAAGATGGACACACCGGGGGCATCATGCTCTTTTGTTGAAGAAGCTCCATGGGAGTTCGCTCTTTCAGCGAAAACCAAAAAAATGCTGAATGATCTCCAGACATACCCGGCGATCAGGTGGACGAATCCGTTAGAACCCCAGATCATCGAAGGGATGCTGAAGTCGCGCCTAACTCTAAAAATTGGTGGTGATTGCCAAAGCACTCACACCCAGCCGTCAAAATCTTCAAAGAAGAAGAAGAAATCCAAGAAGCCCGTGAAGCCCGGCGACAAGCGCACGGACCTACAAAAACAGATTGACGCACCGGAAGAGTATAACCAGAAGGCGCAGACTCCGGTTACACTTCAAGAGTTTCTCAGCCACGTCCTTGAGGACGGAAATGATGGATAAGACTCGTCGGATGAATCTGAAGATTACGTGGTAAGTTTCTATGTGATCTCTCACTCGTCGATAGAAGATGAAGAAACTCCTTGCACTGAGAAACTGGGAGCAAATTCTAAGCCGGAACTTCTAGGACCATCAGACGAAATGATTGATGCATTCTTGAATGAAACCCGCCTTAAAAGAAAAGTTGATCGAGAGCGCGAGATGGCTATATTTGAAAAGGCCAAACGTCGGCGACTGGACGAAAAGGCTAAAATACTCCCGCCAGGTCAGAGTACATCCGCAGAAAATAAAAGCCGGTTCAAGACGAGGAAAACGGTTCGCAAAAGCCATGTCAATGGGAATGAAGCTGCCATCCTCCGAAGGAAATATTCTTGGTAAAGCGGAAACACATCCTAGCTATTGCCTATACCATCGAAAGATTGCGCACCCCACTGAAGAGTGCAACGCTTTTAAAAACTGGTGGCAGGGGTATGTTGCTCACCGGCAACATTTCAAGCGGATGAAACACAAAACTCGTCGGGAGCAAAGAAATGCGACCGAGGAGCATATGAAAACTACCGGCAACTGTCGTATGGTTGACGCTGGGGGATTGCAAGTTCTCACATTCGGGAGTGATTCTGAGGAAGAAATAGCCCTTGGCCCTCTCTTCAAAGAACCCATTTCCGAGACGGAAGAACTGAATAACTGCGAGAACATTCAACTGCGCAATCGCACGCTGCCTGAAAAGAATCTCGGGCCCACGAACAAAGGATCAAATAGAAAGGATAAGGGGAAAGAAAAAGTCCCTGAGGATATCGCCCTAGAAGATCAATTCGTCAAAGAGTTGACAGGCAAAGACCCGCTAAAAATAAGCAACGTGGATTACAACGTCCTGGCACACTTGAGAAAGATATCCTCGCAACTCAGCATTCTCGACGCCCTTTCGCTATCCAAGGAGGCGACCGATTCTCTGATCAAGGCGTTACAAGAGCCCGAACAATTCCAAGCTTTCCTCGCCGAAGAAAAGATGAAAGACGAGCTGGGAGAATTGCACACAGCCGATATCACCTTTGGCGATGAAGACCTCCTCCTCGGGACATGCGAACATAACCGTCCCCTTTATGTCTCCGGATACTGCCATGATATTAAGTTCAGTAAGATCCTGGTTGACAATGGGTCCTCAGTCAATCTCCTCAATGTAAAAGTATTGAAGGAAATCTGCATGAGCGTTCAGCACCTCGCTCGTGATAAAATCACTATCTCCGGGTTTGATTCTCAATCATCAAGGACGCTCGGGTCTGTGATACTGACGCTGCGCTTTGGGCTGCTAGTCACTGACATCAAGTTTCACGTCATTGACGCTAAGACCTGCTATAATGCTTTGCTCGGCCGGCCTTGGTTGCACGAGTACAACATCATACCTTCTACGCAACATCAGTGTATGAAGTACTTTAAAGATGGTCTCGAGTATACTGTGACAGGGGAATTAAATCCATTCTCCGTGAATGAAGTCTGAAAGTACGAATATGCAAAATACTTCTTACCAGATTTTGAGGACACGGAAAGATATCACAAACCGAAGAACAAAACTATCACCACTATTCCGGTCTTCGGGAGTGATACCAAGGGAGAAGAAGAGATAGTTTATTCAGGGCCTTCCCAACGCAACAACCCGGGACCGTCCGCCCCTATGTTGATTTTCGGCAGCGACTCGGAAGACGAGGTTAACGCTATATTTTCCGCTCGGCCATCAATACAAGCCTTCATTGGCGATAATCAAAGTTTGCAGATCACCATGGTTCCACAAGAACATTATAAAGATCTCGATGCACTTGAAGCTTATAGTATGCAAGAACTGCAGACATTTTACATCCCTCCCAGGCGAAAGGGTGAAGAAGCGATCTTATTCTACCGATCCAGGGAAACCAAAGTGCAGAGAGAAATCTGGCATGGCGCGGATTCTACACTTGATAGGCTCCAGCCCATCCGTTTGCCCAGATATTACACAGACGGACTAAAGAGACTCTTAAGACGCCAAGGTGTACTCCTTAAGTAAACTGCGCGGCAAGCATGGTTCTATAACAGGATCTGGAACGTTCCCGGAACTCAACGAAAGTTGCCCAGCGGAAGAATGGAAACGACCGGGCTTGGGTATGTTCAATCCAAGAGATGGGAGCTACTCCGCGACTGCTGCGTCATACATGACTTTGATGAAGAAGGTGATGCTCTGTGGGAAGATGCTAACCCTAAATCAGAGAGAGCTCCCGCCGTGAAAATGCTCAGTCCGTTGTTTGAAGAACAAATGGACAAGCTTATAAGGGAAGCAGGTCAAAAAGTTTGAGACGACCATAATCACGAAATGGCCATCTACGAGAAAGCCAGGACGCAACGCCTCTTTCAACAGGCCGTGAGAAATGAAAATGCTCCTCCAGGTCAACCCGTTGTACAGAAGGCCCGACGCAAAGGCAGAAACAAACCAAAGAACGGGAAAGGCGTCCGACAACGACAAAGCGGGTCCAAGAAGCCCCGCGACCAGAAATCGAGCAGCTCGGATTCGTCTCTTCTAAAAAAGCTGGGTCGAGCATATTCTTTTCCCCAAAGCAAGACAAAGAAGATACTTGATCTTGCCATAAAACATCAAATGATTACCCTCCCGGAGTCCAAGCACCCCGAGCAAGCAGGCGAAGTCTCTTACCCGGACTATTGCTCCTATCACAAAATAATAGGGCATCCTATTGAAGACTGCTTCACCTTTAAGGATTGGGTCGAAGATCAATATCAACAAGGCAGATTCGCTCTGTCCAGCAGCTGGAGGGTAACCCCGCCACAAAAGCATGAACCCAAATCCACGAGAATAGAACCAGATCAACATCGGTCTTGTAAGCGAGCTCGCACCTGTCACCTGATAACCCTGTCAGAAGAAGAGCCCGAGAATGTGGATGAACTCCCCTGGTGCTTCGAAAACGATGATGACGAGGTAATCTCAGAATTTCCACCGGCACCAAAAGAGCTAGAGGATAGAATACATACTACTGCAGATGATCTCAAGAAAATTGATCTGGGGACGCCAAGTGACCCACGGCTGACGTTCGTCAGTAAGCTGTTGTCTGAAGAAAAGGTGGCTACACTAAAATACGTGCTTATGAAACATAAAGATTGCTTCGCATGGAACTATTCCGAGATGCCAGGACTAGATTCAAGATTGCTATCCACAAACTGGCTATATCCCCGACGTCAAGCCAGTCAAACAAGCACCGAGAAGAATGCGGCTCGAGCTTGAGATGAGCATCAACGCCGAGGTCAAGAAGCTGATCGACTCTGGCTTCATCCAAGAGGTCCAGTATCCTGACTGGATCGCCAACATCGTCCCGGTGATGAAGAAAAATGGGACAGTGCGCATATATGTGGACATTCGGGATCTCAATAAAGCCTGCCCGAAGGATGACTTCCCGGTACCGGTCACCGAGCTAATGATAGAAAATACATCCACCCATGAAGTTTTTTCCTTCATGGACGGCTCGTAAGGATACAATCAGATAAAGATGCATCCCGAGGACCAGAAGCACACCGCTTTCCAGACCCCTTTGGGTATATTCTGCTACAAGGTGATGCCCTTCGGTCTAAAGAATGCTGGCGCCACCTATCAGAGGGCTATAACGAAAATTTTCTACGACCTCATACATGAAATCGTCGAGTGCTATATAGACGACCTCGTGGTTAAGAGCAAATCATACGAGGAGCATTTAGAGCATCTGAAGACCATATTTCAACGCCTTAGAAAATACAACTTGAAGATGAACCCTCTCAAATGCGCGTTCGGAGTTTTCTGGGGCAAATTCCTGGGGTTCATCGTCCGACATCGAGGCATCGAGATAGATCCGTCGAAGATCAAAGCGATCATGGAAATGCCTCCGCCAAAGAATCTCAAGCAATTGCGGTCTCTCCAAGGAAAGCTCGCGTATATTCGGCGATTTATAGCCAATCTCTCCGGCAAATGCCGCCCCTACAGCCACCTAATGAAGAAGGGAACCCCGTTCGTCTGGGATCATAAATGCCAAGCCGCACTGGGCGAAATCAAGCAGTATCTGCAGAACCCGCCAGTGCTGGCTGCTCCGGTCAAGGAAAAGCCTCTCATTTTGTATACAACCGCCCTTGAATGTTCCTTAGGCGCATTATGAGCACAAGAGAATGATCAAGGGAAAGAAAGGGCGCTCTACTATTTGAGTCGAGTTCTCTTGAGGGCAGAAAGCAATTACTCTCCCATCGAAAAACACTGCCTGGCATTAATCTTCGCGATAACGAAGCTCAGGCATTATGCATTGGCGCATGAAGTCCGTCTCATATCGAAGGTGGATCCTCTCAAGTATTTGATATCAAAGGCCATATTGACGGGGCGACTCGCTAAATGGGCCCTGCTCTTGATGGAGTTCTCAATAACCTATCAGCCTCTTAAGGCAGTGAAAGGCCAGGCCATCGCCGACTTCCTCGCCGAGCATCCAATACCTGCCGATTCTCCCTTGAATTGCGAACTGCCAAACGAACACGCGTTTGACACGATCGACGGAAGTGATACCCGGTGGGAACTTTACTTCGATGGAGCATCTTCGATGAAGAAGCGCAAAAAAACACCCCCATAATCAAATCAGGAGTAGGCCTCATCTTCGTAACTCTACAAGGAGGGATAATGCGCTTTGCCTTCTCCTTAACAGAGCCGAGGACAAACAATGAAGCCGAGTATGAAGCTTTGATAGCGGGTCTCGAGATCACCATCGACATGGGGATTGACAACCTCCTCATATAAGGAGACTCCCAACTGGTCGTTAGTCAAATAAACGGCGACTACCAAACGTGCAAGCCAGAGTTGGTGAAATACGGCGAGAGAGTGCAACAACTGCTGACCCAAATTCCTTCCTACACCTTGGAAAGCATACCGCGTGTGGAAAATAGCAAAGCAGATGCATTAGCCATGCTAGCTAAAGAATTGGCCGATGAGAACCTCGACGACGTAAGAATCGTAGTACAAAGCCGTCGGGTTCTTGCACCGGCAGAAATATCTCCGGAGTTGTCTGAGGAAAAGGAAGCGACCGAGCAAATGGCTCTACAAGTAAAAGACCAAGAGAAGGTTGAGGATTGGAGAGAAGTCTTCATAGACTACTTCAAATCCCGTCGAACGCCTGAAGACGCATCCTCAAAACATCAGCTCATGAAGCGAGCCCTATCTTTTGCCTTCGTCAATGATACTCTATACAAGAGATCATTTGATTCTCTATGGTTAAGATGCCTGGGACCTGAAGAGGCGAAGAGAGTCGTTCAGGAAACTCACGACGGACTCTGTGGTTCTCACCAAGCCGGCCCTAAGATGAAGCTGAAGATTAAACGGATGAGTTACTATTGGCCCACGATGATCCAGGACAGCCTCAAATATGCGAAGCAGTGTCACTCATGCCAGATTCACGGGGACTTTATCCATCAGCATCCAAATCCACTACATCCAACAGTGGCTAGCTGGTCGTTCGAAATATGGGGAACCGACATAATCGGCTCCATCGAACCAGCATCGTCCAGAGGACATCGATTCATTTTGGCGACAACTGACTACTTCTCCAAATGGGCAGAAGCAGTACCGCTAAGGGAAGTGAAGACGGAGAATATCCTCCATTTCTTCAAGACACACGTCATTTATCGGTTTGGAACCCCACGACGGATTATCTCCGATAATGGGCCAGCCTATAGAAGCCACAAGATCAGCCATTTCGCACAACACCATAACATAGACTGGAGATACTCCTCAGTCTATAATCCCCGAGCTAACGGTCTAGCTGAAGCTTTCAACAAGACCTTAACGAAGATCGTGAAAAAGACGGTGTCTCGAAGTAAGAAGGATTGGCATGAAAGACTGCATGAAGCTCTCTGGGCGTATTGAACTACGTTCAAAACGGCCACAAACACAACGCCATATGAATTGGTATTCGGCACAGAAGCGGTACTCCCCCTCGAGATAGAGCTACCCTCTTTACGAGTGGCAGTTCATTACGAGCTAACAGACGAAGAAAATGCTCACCTTCGACTTGAGGAACTCGATGCCCTTGATGAAACCCGGCTCATAGCGCAACAAAATCTGGAGGCTTATAAAGCAAAGATGACGCGCTCATACGAAAGATTGACTAGGCCGAGGACATTCCGCCAAGGCGAACTCGTGCTAGTGGTCAAAAGACCTATGATCCCCAATCGTGCTAAACGAGGGAAATTCGAGCCGAATTATGTAGGCCCGTATATTATAGACAAGGTCTACCAGGGTAGGGCCTATCTACTCATGGACATGCATGGTGAAAGACCTTTTAGGCCAATAAACGGTCGCTTCATGAAGAAATACTACGCTTGACGAGTCATGACCTAGGTCAATGATAGATGACGACGACTATATCCGCTCGCTATCTTCCTAAGCCCAAGCTCTATAAGTAGTAACCGACTTACTTTACAACGGACCGAAACGTCCTTAAACTAACAGCGGACTGAAACGTCCTTAAACTAATAATGGACCGAAACGTCCTTAAACTAACAACGGACCGGAACGTCCTTAAACTAACGATGGACCACTATGTCCTAAGACTAGCTGTTGACCGAGACGTCGATAAACTACGATGGATTGCAGCGTCCCAAAGCTGATAAAAAAAAGAGAATAAAAAAAAGAGAGAAAAAAGAAAACGGTACTTTCATAAGCAAAATGGGCATGGATGAAAACCCGAAAGGGCTCCGTGAGTAAAAACAGCAGGGCTACCGGCGAGTTTTGTGAAAACCCGAAAGGGCGCAGCCTCGTTAAAATAAAAAAAGAGAAAAGAAAAAGAAAACGGTACGTCCATAAGCAAAATGGGCACGGATGAAAACCCGAGAGGGCTCCGTGAGTAAAAACAGCAGGGCTACCGGCAAGTTTTGTGAAAACCCAAAAGG
Organism: Agapanthus africanus; assembly: GCA_030015575.1. Lineage (NCBI taxonomy): Eukaryota > Viridiplantae > Streptophyta > Magnoliopsida > Asparagales > Amaryllidaceae > Agapanthus > Agapanthus africanus. The sequence goes on along the minus strand of CM057344.1, from coordinate 84,763,966 downwards.
GCGCAATCTCGTTAAAAGACACTTGCAAGGTCCTCTCGACTTTGTAAGGAGAAACCACCCGTGTGAGATCCTTACGACTCACAAGGGAGCAACACACTTAGGGATCCCCACGATTCCTAAGGAGAAATTACACTTGCGAGATCCTCACGACTCGTAAGGAGAACCCTCTTATGGGACCCTCACGGCTCATAAGATTCAAAAGTCTTAAGCTAAAGGGATTTAAACCTGTTCTTAAGCATCCCCCACAACCTCCGATACTGCCCTACAAGTGGCTCAATACTGACCCTTGTATACAATCCATGGGCGCGAATAAACATTTCCCTAACCAAGTCCCATTCGTGACTAGGGATATGTCTACATAGTGAACATCCCTTGTAAGTCCTCTCGACTTATAAGGAGAAAACACTTTTGTAAGATCCTTACGACTTACAAGAGATCATAAACTAGGGAGTCCTCACGACTCCTAAGGAGAAAACGCACCTATGAGATCCTCACGACTCGTAGGGAGAAATACCTTTATGAGACCCATACGGCTCATGAAGTCAAAAGCTTTGGTCGACAGGATCTTAACCCTGATCGCTAAGCCACCTTTGTTCGACATCGACAGCGGCAAATGATGATTCGCTCCTGGTAATATCCCAGTTGTAACGGTGCTGATGCCGAAATCGGTGTCCAATTCCAAGCATGCAGCAAAGAAACTAGCGAGCTACACATGCATACGAAATAGCCGAAATGATGGGGTAACTTGCAATAAAATCAGCAAGTAAAAATATATGCATGCGAAATAGCCGAAATGATCGGGCACCGCGAAAAAATAGCCAAAATGATTGGGCAATCGCGACCTTCGCGATATAAAAGCTGAAATGATAGAGCATTGCGGAAAGAAAGAAAAAAATTGAATGAAATTTATGCTCTACAGGTGATATCACATCAATCCCTGTATACAATCTAGGGGCGCAAACAAAGAAAGAATCGCACCTTTCCTCCCCAAGTTTCATCAGAAGAAGAAACCAAATCTCAACGGTTCGCAGATAGCCTGGAGACCAACTCAACATTCGTCTCATTACAACAGACACAACATCAGGAAAAAGTGGAATAGCGGTAACTCCCAGTTCCATGACTCGGCGGTGTACAGATGACTGGGAGTCAAACTCCGACTCCGTGAAATACGGATAAAGTCAACCCTTCCTGGCTACGTGGAACGCGGTTTATGTCAATCCTGACCCTGTGGGAAACGTCCAGAGCGGATCCTGGTCCTCGCAGAGCATGGCAATGACCCCGTGTGAAGCATCCGGAGCGGAGCCTGGTCCTCGCCAAACACGACAGTGAACCCGTGGGAAGCATCCAGAGCAAAATTCCTGGCTACGTGGAACACGGTTTATGTCAATCCTGACCCCGTGGGAAACGTCCAGAGCGGATCCTGGTCCTCGCAGAGCACGGCAATGACCCCGTGTGAAGCATCCAGAATGGAGCCTGGTCCTCGCCAAACACGGTAGTGAACCCGTGGGAAGCATCCAGAGCAAAATTCCTGGTTACGTGGAACGCGACTTATGTCAATCCTGACCCCGTGGGAAACGTCCAGAGCGGATCCTAGTCCTCACAGAGCACGGCAATGACCCCGTATGAAGCATCCAGAGTGGAGCCTGGTCCTCGCCAAACACGGCAGTGAACCCGTGGGAAGCATCCAGAGCAAAATTCCTGGTTACGTAGAACGCGGCTTATGTCAATCCTGACCTCGTGGGAAACGTCCAGAGCGGATCCTGGTCCTCGCAGAGCACGGCAATGACCCCATGTGAAGCATCCAGAGTGGAGCCTGGTCCTCCCCGAACACGGCAGTGAACCCGTAGGAAGCATCCAGAGCAAAATTCCTGCTTACGTGGACGCGGCTTATGTCAATCCTGACCCCGTGGGAAACGTCCAGAGTGGATCCTGGTCTTCGCAGAGCACGGCAATGACCCTGTGTGAAGCATCCAGAGCGGAGCCTGGTCCTTGCCGAACACGGCAGTGAACCCGTGGGAAGCATCCAGAGCAAAATTTCTGGCTACGTGGAACGTGGCTTATGTCAATCCTGACCCCGTGGGAAACGTCCAGAGCGGATCCTGGTTCTCGCAAAGCATGGCAATGACCCCGTGTGAAGCATCCAGAGCGGAGCCTGGTCCTCGCCGAACACGGCAGTGAACCTGTGGGAAGCATCCAGAGCAAAATTCCTGGCTACGTGGAACGCGGCTTATGTCAATCCTGACCCCGTGGGAAACGTCCAGAGCGGATCCTGGTCCTCGCAGAGCACGTCAATGACCCCGTGTGAAGCATCCAGAGCGGAGCCTGGTCCTCGCAGAACACGGCAGTGAACCCGTGGGAAGCATCCAGTGCAATATTCCTGGTTACGTGGAACGCGGATAATGTCAACCCTGACCCCGTGGGAAACGTCCAGAGCGGAGCCTGGTCCTCGCAGAACACGACAGTGAACCCGTGGGAAACATCCAGAGCAACTCCTGACTCCGTGAAATGCGGATAAGGAAAACTTCACCCATCACTTGTGGGTCCTCACGACTCGTAAGGGAGTAAATTCTCTTGTGAGATCCTTACGACTTTCAAGAGAAAACACACTTAGGAATCCTTACGATTCTTAAGGAGAAATTACACCTACGGGATCCTCTCGACCGGTAGGGAGAAAATTCTTTATGAGACCCTCACGGTTCATAAAATTGAAAAGTCTTAGGTGACAGATCCTAAACCTGTTTTCTAAGCCATCGCCACCCTACAAAGAGCCCAAGATTGACAGCTATATACTATCTACAGACCGCACTTGCTAAAATCACATGGCAACAACACAGCAAGGAGAAGAAAGCAACAGTATAACAAAAAAATGTGTATCTTTATTCATGAATTCAATTGAGTACAAGGCAAATCGTATAAAAGAATAAAAAATGGATACATGTTGTTCAAAGATTACAAGTGTTCAATCTATACAAAAGAAGCTATTGGGAGGGAGGCGCCTTCAATAGACCAGCTAGCTGCTCACGCACTCCTCTCAACTCTTTCTCACGATCAGCCGCCGCGGCCAGCTCTGCTTCAATTTGAGCCCGTTGCTGCAAACAGGATGAGAGTTTCTGATTAACTTCGTGTTGGGCAGCCTCCTGACTCTGCGCGACCTGCTCATTAAGATTAAGCTTCTTCCTCAACACCAGCCTGTCAGAGATACATCGTTGAAGGTTTTCAAAAATGGTGTTCAGCTGGGCAGTATTAGCTGCAACCTCAGTGCACAGTTAGGCAGATTCAGCAGAAGTCGCCTCACGTTCCTTTCGCTTAAGGGTTGCCTCTCGTTCGAAATGGCGAAGGAACGGAACACTCTGCTCAACCCATTGGGCCGGCTGGGAGTTCAAAGCCTGAGTCTCAGGGGCAGGACGAATAAGCTCAAGCTCATGCAGACAGGCCTCAATCTTCCTGCAATGATTAACCCAAGAATCGACGACGCCTTCATTATGGAAGTTCACAAGCGTCGCCAGCATTGGATTGACCTCGGCAGCAAAATCTGCGGCAGCTGTAGGGGCCTCCGCGTCAAGCTCCTCGACGTATTCGCTCAGCATACGCAGACTGGTCACAGCACCTTTTGAGGATGGACGTCTGGAAAAGGGCCCTGCCGGCATCATAATGCGAGACTCGAAAGAGGCCGGAGTCGAAGCAACCGCTGCAAAACAAATCATAATCAGATGACGAATCAAGAAGTATAAGAGGTTCATGAACAATGGGGTTTACTATACCAGCTGCAGCAGGTGGCAAAGCCGGGAGGACCAGTGGCGCAACTGTTCTCTCATCTCCCCCTTCAATCTGTAATACTGCAATCAAGGCAAAGAAGAATCAGAAATGATTTCACTGTTGGTAAAAGAAAGAACATTAACTGAAGGCTGTATTCACCATCGCCACTGGATGAAGCAATCTCCGACGGGAAGGAGAAGTGGGGGTGCAGCACCTGTTACAGGTGGTCAAAAAGGACTCCTACAAAGACGCAATAATGCAACGTCAGTACACAAATTATACAGTCTAGAGATAAGACTGGTGGGTCACAAATCCATACCTTCTAGCATCTGAGACGGGGCGAAAGAAGGTAGAGAGGTGGTCACCGTCAGGGCGGTAACTGACAGTGCTGCCTCGGGTAGCGCGACATCAGCACTAGCCGCACCTGCATTAGAAACAAGATAAACCCTGTCAGGAAAGATTGCAGAATAAAAAGAAGAGCGGTGACCTAAAATCTACCTGATGAGTCGCCAGCCGGAGCCGTGACGAGGGCGTCACTTGATATAACAACGGCGTCTCCCTCCTCCATCGGGGTAGTCTCACCTCCCGTCGCCTCATCCCCTGACTCCACGGGAGCCGTCGTCACGCTTACGACGCCAGGAGATGGCAAAGAACCGTAGGCGGGAAGAGCGATGATCGGGGCGGTGCCCGACTCTTGAGAGAGAGCGGCCATCTCGGGCCCAGCAATTGTACCCATTTCGCTCGCCACCACCTCGGGTTCAGTAATGGTAGCCGTCTCACCCGCCGCCACCTCGAGCTCGGCAATGGTAGCTATCTCGGACATAGCAATCGTGACTGTCTCGTCAGCCACTACCTCGAGCCCGGCAATTGCGGCCACCTCGCCTGCCGCTGTCCTGGGGTCGGCAATAGCAGCTATCTCCTCCATCGCTACCTCAGGCTCAGCGTTCGCCGCCACTTCTTCGGTAAGGCTCAGCCCTGCAAGATAAGGTATATGAGAACTGATAATTCAAAACTTTGACAACGGAACCTCATGGCACATTACCTGGAGTTGATTTACCGTTTGCTTCCCGAGCCGCACGTGCTGCCCGTCTGTAAGCAGTAGACAAGGCAACCGGAGACTCCTCTGAAGGAGTAGCAGCAGGGGTAGCGGCGCTCGAACCCGCTCCCGCAGCTAAGGCAGCACTACGCTCCCTTGCTGCGCGCCTCTGGCGCTTCCTTTCCTCCTGGGCCATCAAAGCAGACCTTCTAGAAGCCTTCTTCAACAGGACGTCATCATCCGCATCCAGGGTTACCTTTGAAGCCGTCAAGGCTTCCGTCATCGGTCGTTTAAGTAAGGCCTCATTCGGCAGTGCCGAAGAGGCCGGGACTTCGGTAGCTGGCTCGGGAAGAATTTCCGCATCAGCTTG